>CAXKWD010000004.1:156613918-157813918 GCA_964059195.1 Ectobius pallidus | reverse complement strand
TGAAAAAATAATATGATTATGTGCCTTGTGTAGGTATTTGAGCGAGAACAAGCTACAGAAAGTGCCACGGTTTGGTCAGATGTCCGCTCTGCTTGAACTCTCCATGGCACACAACCGCATTAGTTGGATAGAACCTGCTGCCTTCTCGGAAGTTCCACAACTCCAGCACTTGTAAGTTACAAACTGTTAATTTATATTTGTACTAAGAGATCGTAAAAATGTGCTAAATTGACTTCAAAATATGGCAGCGATAGTAAATACATAGGAAAAAGGTATCATATGGGATGATTATCTATAACCGTTCTTAAGATCGTTATGATATAAATCAATTTCAAGGTTCCTATGGTAGCAACTGCATAAAAACAAAGAACGTATAACCCAGCAAGAAAAAATGTTTAGTTCGTATTTCCAATCTCATTTGGATAACTTTTCCAAAAGAAAATGAAAAACTAATAATACTACTTAACTAATACATAAACAACATGAAAACAATTTTGTTATCCCAGCAGGATACTTTCTTCGATATCTTGAACCATACATTCTTGATTTGAAATAATAATTTTCCCATATTCTTGATTAAAACCTCATTTTTTGTTTTAAATAACTCTTCATACGTTACAATTATGTTCATGCGAACCCTGTTCTTCCTTACTGTTACATGTAAATATGATTCTAATCCCCATTGAGTTTTCATGTATCTATAAAGTTGTTAAGATCTAAGAATTATTACTGTGGCAATATTTTCGACACCTCTTGGATCAAATTCAAACTTTTCATATTGAATTCGTAACGTCTTTAACAAGATGACTGCGATGAAAACTTTATATTAAATTAAGCTGCGGGAGTTTATTGCTTCATGCCCTGTAGATTCCATTTATATTCTGGTTTTCCATCCTTATGTAATTAACAGTATAACTTATTCTAATGGTGTGATGCCATGAAAGACAAGAAAGAAATCCGGATTCAAAGGCTAGAAAATGTCAATTATGTACTTTATTATCCTATGGGGTGTCCATATTTAAAACTACCGCCCTAGGAATAACTACCTTAACCTTTGGTTAGGTTACGTTAGGTTAGGTTAAGTCTCCTGTGGGAACCAGGTCTACTTAACCCCACAACCACATCTTTACATTCTTCTTAAGCTAACGTTTGGTTTATTTCCACATTAACGTTTTCTTAAGGGGTGTATAATAACCTCACTGTGTCCCTTATGTTTTTATTTATCCGATACAAATCGTATACCTCCTCTCTTATGGATGAATATTAGTATCACTTAACAAGCAGTATTCATAAAATTAATATTGTCGATAAACGTCTGAAACCATTTGCATGCAAAAGTAAAAAAAAATTATAATGTGTGCTTGAGCAAAAGATAACTTTGGTAAACACTTGTATCCATAGGAATAATTTTATGAAAACGTTAAGCTGCTTGTTTAACTTACAGATAAAATATGAAACCAGTTGCATGCAAAGTAAAATATATTGTAATGGGTAATGAACAAAATAAAATTTTGGTAAACACTTGCATCCTTGGGAATAATTTTATGAAGATGTCGTATTTAACTTGTAGATAAACGTGTGAAAAAGTTGCATGCGTAGAAAGAAATTATTTAATGTGTGCTTCAACAAAAGAAAACTTTGCTAAACAGTTGCATCCATTGGAAAAATGATATGAAATGCTATACTGCTTCTTTAAGTTACTGGTAAACGTGTGAAAACATTTGCATGCTAGGACAAAAGTGTTATAATGTGTGGTTGAGCAAAAGAACATTTTGGTAAAGCTTATCGCATCAATTGGAATAAAACTCTGAAAACATCGTTCTGATTGTTTATGTTTTAGATAAACGTCTCAAAAGAGTTTCATGCAAAGTAAAAATGTTATAATGTGTGCTTGAGCAAAAGAAACTTTGCTAACACTTGCATCCATAGGAATAATTTTATGAAAACGTCGCCCTGCTTGTTAAAGTTGTAGATAAATGTGTGAAACCGGTTGCATGCAAAGTAAAAAATGTTATAACGTGTGTTTTAGCAAAAGGAAATTTTGGTAAACACTTGCATCGTTGGAAATTATTTTATGAAAACGTTGCACTACCTGTTATGTTATACATAAAAGTGTGAAAACAGCTGTATGCAAAATAAAATATTATAATATGTTCTTGAGGAAAAGAAAATTTTGGTAAACACTTGCATCCTTGGGAATTATTTTATGAAGACGTCGCATTGCTTTTTTAACATATAGATAAATGCGTGGAAACAGTTGCATGCTAAGACGGAAATTATTTAATCGTGTTTGAGCAAAACAAAATGTTGGTAAATAATTGAAGGTGCTAGTTCCATAAGGGCGTAAGGCACATCTTTAATTTTGAGCTTTTAACATTTATGCCTTCTCCTCATATATCTTAAATACTCAGGGAACAATTTATACTTGTGCCTTAAACCTCTGCTCAGTCATAAGAAAAGACCTGTGCTTGTGAGTGATAACATTATTTTAAAAAAACATCAAGATTTCTCGAAACTAGGTCCTTGTGCCTTACGCCCTTATGGAACTTGTCCTTTCAATTGCATCCATTGGAATAATTTTAAGAAGACGTCGCATTGCTTCTTTAAGTTACAGATAAAAATGCGAAAACAGTTGCATGCGAAGACAGAAACTATTTAATGTATGCTAGAGCAAAACAAAATTTTGGTAAATACTTGCATCCACTGGAACAATTTTATGAAGACGCAGCAATGCTTCTTTAACATATAGATAAATGTGTGAAAACAATTGCACGCGATGACAGAAATTATTTCATGTGTGTTTGAGCAAAACTAAATTTTGGTAAATAATTGCATCCATTGGAATAATTTTATGAAGATGTCGCATTGCTTCTTTAACATATGGATAAATGTGTGAAAACAGTTGCATGCTATACGAACAATTTTATGTGTTCTTGCGCAAAATGTATTTTTGGTAAAAACATGTGTCCATTGCATATAGTTTTATGAAATCTTCCTACTACTTGTTTTGGCTTTGAATGCATCTGTTTTCAAACGTTTATCAGTAACTTAAAGAATCACTATGACGATTTCGTTTGCACTGAACGCGTGTGTTTAGCAATGTTTTCGCTACCTCAAACAGAAATAATAGCGTTTCATTCCACATGAAACTGTCTTTGCTTTTAATTAAACAAGCACTATGATGATTTCATAAAATTATTTGCAATGAATCTAGATGATAAGCAAGATCTTCTCTGACTCGAAGAGACATTACGTGTTTTCGCTTTCGTTTGCAACTGAATTTATACGTTTATCACTAACTTAAACAAGACATTTTCATAAAATCGTTTGAAATAAAAGCAAGTGATTAGCAAAAATGTTGTCTAACTCAAACACACATTATAGCGTCTTATAGCCACACATTAGATATGACGTCATCGAGCGATTAACATTTTGGTTGTGGCTACCGGCGTCAGTCTAAAAAACGTAGACCAACAGTAGATATGTTGGCGCGGGAAGTTTATAACAACGGTTCTAATGCTCATGACCTACCAGTATATATGATGTCATAGAGTGGTTAACATTTTGGCTGCAGGTAACGCCTAACGTTATTCGAATTATTAACTTGAAAACTCGTATGAGTTCTGCACCCTTGCAGGTTGGCGATAACACTCGGCTGGTTAATGTTATCCTAAGTATCGCAAGATAGTAATTAAATAACAGAATCTGTAGGATGAAAGAATAATTAATTAAATGAACCTTCGACGAAGACCTGAAAAACACCCGCAGCGTCACATACATAAAAGTGAATGTAATGTTATAGAGAAACGATGCATTGGATTCATCTCTAAAAATTATTTTTAAAAGTATGACACTTTCTGAATATAATCATACATTAGTAATTTAATATGCCAAATAATAAGCGATCGTAACGGTAAATAAGTTTTAATAAAGCATTTATGCTTTGAAAATGACGCTTTAAAATGTGTAATATTTCCTAGGTGGCGAAATATCAATATGTAACATTCTAATGCGACCGCCGGCGTGGTCTTGTGGTTAGCGTCGCTGACTACAGATCCGTCGGCCCGGGTTCGATTCCCGGTACCTCCTCGGATTTTTCTGAGGTAGGGAGGTCTGGTAGGGGTGCACTCAGCCTCGTGATTCCAATTGAGTAGCTACTTGATAGAGAAGTAGCGGCTCCGGTCAAGAAAACCACCAATAACGGCCGTGGGTGTCGGCATGCTGACCACATGCCCCCCAATCCTGCCATCTGCCTACGGGAGATGATGCAGCGGTCGGGTGGTAGGCCAAGTCCCTCCAGGGATGTAGCGCCACGGAGTTTAGTTTAGTTTAGTTTAACATTCTAATGCTATTCTGGATCATCAGACAAGAACTCTTAAAACAGATCATAACAGTGTAGGTATTAAACACAAAGGTTTCTGAGGAAATAAGGTAATTATTCTATGTTGTCATTTACGTGTGACACCTAATTATCAAGCTGTAAAACAAATTATTGGGTTCAGAAATACATTTTCTTTATGCCCTAAAACATAAAACTCTTCCAATATTTTAATAATAAACGTTATCATGAGAAGAAAAATTTTACCGAATCATTTTAAGTATGAACATAATTTGATCTTTGTATCTCGCGTTGGGCCTAAAACTAACGATGTGTCTTCTGTATATAGGAATTCTCTGTTATAATAGACATAGTTTATATTTTTGTATATATTATATCATGTGCTGTAATAGAGATAGGGAAATTTTCTCAGGAGCCCCTTTGTTGTTTTTCAATTTAAAAAAAAAATAATATGAACCATAACTAATGAAAATTTACCTACTGTGGCAACTAAGACGGTTAGATTTTTATACAAACAGTATATGGAGATATTTGTATAGATTCTCTGAAATAGATCGTCATTGGAAGTATGAGGTTCCTTATTTCCAAGTAGGGGACAGTCTTAGACTGTCGTTCATAACCCTTATCCCACTCCTTAGGATATGTGTGATCGCACAACAGGACGTTTCCCAGAGATGAAGAAGGGGAAACTCAACCTCTCGTTTAACCTGTGAATAATCCCTAAAATAAAGAAATGTTGGGACCATTCGATAGGCCTCCGTTATGTCTATCACTACAAGTGAAGTCGTTTTTGTGATAGTTCGTTATATGTTTTGATTAAGCAATGTTTAAAACCTTATTTATGTCCAAGATTATACTTTTTGTATATATTATACAATGTGTGGTAATAGCGCATATATAACAAAAAGAAATCTTCTCTCGGAACGCTCTGGTTTGTTGTTTTTCAATGTGAAAAAACTTTTCATGAATATGAATCAAAAGTAATGAAAATGCACCTATTGCGACAACTAAGTACGGTGGACTGTTAGATCTTTATAGTTAGTTAGTTAGTTATTTAGTTAGTTAGTTAGTTTATTTTCTTACACAGTACAGTGTTTTACATTATCCCATAGCTGTAAGTTTACATACACTTATAAACTACATTTTTTTAAAGTTTAACACATATACATTTACAAATTAATCATTTACATACAAATATCCAATACATGTACAATAATATGAATATTACATTATTTTTAACATACTACATTTTACTTGCTTCATTAGCACTATATTATACCTTTTAATATTATTTCTAACTCTATTTTTACATTACTTGGAAAATGAATTATACAAATTGAATGATAAATTTATGAATACAGTATATACACACTTACAAACAATAAAGATCACCCATAACTATGGGAAGATTAAATAAATAAATAATATAAAAACAGTTTGATAAAAGAAAGGATTTGAGCATTTTCTTAAATGAAATTTCCGTTTTTTTGTGATGTAATGTAAGAGGGGAGTGAATTAAATACTTTAGAACATAAGTAGTATGGAGAAGATTCGAAAAGATGGGTAGAGTGTTTGGTCAATGCTATGCTGTTTTTATGTCGCGTGTTGTAAGAGTGGTAGTCAGAGTTAACTTTGAAAAGGAGTCTATGAGAATAAGCAAATAGGGTGGCTTCAAAAATAATTATACATGGTAATGGGAGGATCTTGTGGGTTTTAAATAAAGGTTTGCAGGAATCGAGAGGCTTGGCATTATGAATGGCACGTATTATGCGTTTTTGCAGGACAAAGATTCTATATATGTGGAATTGATCCGCTGATCCCCAAGCGATAATGTTATATTTTATTTTAGAATAAATATAGCTGTAATAGCATGACAGAAGAGTTTTCTTATTGCAATAAGATGATAGTTTAACGAATAAAAAGGTATATCTAGATAGATATTTACACAAATTTTGTATGTGTCCCTTCCAATTTAAATTACAATCTTTCGTTAGCCCTAGAAATTTAGAGTTCGCCACTTCTTCAATTTCCATATTATTAAACACTACGGTATTATTGATCGCTGTATCTTAAAAAATCTGGATTTAAATATAATAAATTTAGTTTTAGACTTGTTAATAGCTAGACTATTTTTTGTACACCAGTTATGAAAGTGTGACATCGTACGAGATGCCGAAATTTTGATATCGTCGAGCGATTTTCCTTGAATAATTAATGTACAATCATCTGCGAACATTATTGTTTGAGTATCATGGAGGTGAAATGGAAGATCATTTATGTACAGAAGGAAAAGTAATGGGCCTAGAATTGATCCCAGTGGCACTCCTTTTGTTACTGGCGTTGGAATAAACCTAGATTTACCACATTTATGGCTTATCTCTTCTGTTTGCATTCTCATAGAGAGATGCGATTTTATCCATTTAAGAACATCTCCACGAATTCCATGGTTGCTAAGTTTTTCAAAGAGGATATCATGTTGAATGCTATCAAAGGCTTTCGACAGGTCAACGAATATGCCTAATGTCTGTTTGCCTTCATTCAGTTGCTGGTGGATTTTTTCCAAGGCTGTAAATATCCCTGTAGTGGTTGATTTCTTGGAAACAAAACCATGCTGGTGTTCCGAGAGGCATTTCTGATATTTTAAGAATGATGAAATTTTTGTGTGCATAATTTTTCCCAAAACTTTAGAGAGCGCTGGAAGAAGAGCTATAGGTCTGTAATTATTCGGGCATGATTTCTCTCCTCCTTTGTGTAGAGGTTTGATCAACGCTGTCTTAAACGCATCCGGAAATATTCCGCTGTTCAAGGAATTATTTACAAGAATAGTGAGTGGCTTCACAATGTGTGGTCCCACTTTCTTTAAAATTGCAGGCGGAATTTCGTCTAATCCGGCAGAGAACGTACATTTCATTTTTTTTTTTTTTTAGTTCCTAGAACCTCTTTTTCAGTGACATCAAAGAGTACCATTGAGTTTGAGAATATAGGCCTAGGTATATTAATACTACTGGGGCTGTTTATTTTGGGAGGAGTGGGGATATTTAGAAAATGGTGATTTAGTACGTTTGCCATTGCTAATAGATAGGTGACTGATTCGTTTTTGTAAACTAGTTCATTGATGTCTGGGGGAGGTTTGCTATTTTCACCAGGGTCGGCTTCCTTGATAATGGCCCACATTTCTTTCATTTGGTTTGTAGCTTGCAGGATTCTCCTATCATAGTGAAGCAGCTTAGCGTTCCTTAGTACTTTTTAAAAATAGTTTTGTATTTTTAAAAATATTGTAGTCTACGCGGATTGTGTTTGGCAGCTAGTGATAATTTTCTTAATGTCCTGCTGGATTTTATTATTCCTGGCTTTATCCATTTGCTCTTGGGTAGTGATTTATATGATTTTTTCTTTGCTAAGGGAAAACATTTGTCGAAATTTGATTTTAAAATGTTTATGAAGTTTTCGAAAAGTGAATTTGTATCATTTTCTTCAGTGATCCACTTTACATCTCTTAAAAGTGTATTCAATCGAGAGATTGCTTCTGATGTGAATGTGCGTTTAAAAACAGTTGAATTATTACTTTCCTTTTTTACTTTATTTTTTAATGTTATTTTAATTTCTAAAAGCTGAGCGAAATGATCAGATATACCAGGTTCTGAGTTGTATGCGTTTATCATTTCCATTGGAATATTGAAGATATTGTCTATGACAGATTTAGACAAGCCAAAAATTCTGGTGAAATTAAAAATTGTTTGCTTTATGTTATATTTCGACAAGACAGCCAGAAGGGAATCTCTATTTTTATTCACTTGACTATAGTTTGGATCGTATGCGAGGTTAACATTGAAATCACCGCATATAACTATTCTGTTACATATTTCATACAGAATATTCAATACCTATTCAAGACATTTTAGAAATAATGGGAAATTTCCATTTGGTGATCTGTAAATGGAAAGCAAAACAATATTAAGGCTAGGGAAGTATGCAGCTGCGTCCTCCAAATGTTTATCAACACAAAACACAGAAATTTCATTAATTGGCCGGAACAGAAGAGACTCCCTGCAGAATATTGCTGCCCCTCCTCCTTTGAATATATTACGACAGTATATTTAATGTTTTCTTTTTCAACCTGGTGCTCGGTTATACATAAAATATCTACTGGATGATCGGTTAAATATAATTCTAAGGGGGAAGTTTTATTAGCTAGACTATTGACATTGAGGTGCATTGTTCTGGAGGGTTGCATTAGTCTGGTGACTAATCATAGATGGAGATATTTGTATAGAATATGTTAAATAAATTGTCATTAGAATAATGATGTTCTTTACTCTTGGACTGTGTCGTAAAAGATCTGGAGAATCTGTGAATGAAAGAATAAGAAGCAAAAACTTTCACGACGACTTGAAAAACACCCAGAATGTGATATGCATAAAAGTGAATGCAATATTACAGAAAAAGTGTGTTTTAATAAAACTTTGTAGGGCTAGAGAACGACGCTTATAAATGTTTAACATTTCCTAGGCAGGGAAATGTCGATATGTAACATTCTAAAGCTCTTCTGACGTCATCAAACAGGAATTCTTAGAACAGATCATAACAGCGCTGGTATTAAACACTAAGGTTTCTAAGAAATAAAGTAATTATTCATCTTGTCATTTACTTGTGCGACATAAATATCAAGCCTTGACCTTAGTCTCAGTATTAGTCATAAGTCTCTTATCCTCTATTTTGCTATTTATGTAAATCTACATTGTATATACTTTTTAAACCTGGTTGAGTGGAAGAGAAGGCCTTATGGCCTTAACTCTGCCAGGCAAAATAAATCATTTACAACAACTACTACTACTAAAAATTAAATATTGGGTACAGAAATATATTTTCGTTATGCCCTAAAAATAAAACTCTTCCAATGTTTTAATAATAGACGTTACCATGAGAAGAAAAATTCTGCAGAATCATTTGAACTATGTAAATAATTTGCTCTTTATGTCTCGCTTTGAGCCTAAAACCAACGACGTATCTAATGTATATAAGAATTCACTGTCATAATAGAGAGAGTTTATATATTTTTTGTGGTATATATAATATAATGTGTTGTAATAGATCATATATAACATATAATTTTTTCACTGAACTCTTCGGTTTGTTGTTTTTCAATGAAAAAAACACTTTTAAAAAATATGATCCAAAACTAATGAAAATACACCTATTGCGGCAACTAACAGGGGTGGACTGTTAGATTTTTATACATAGATGGAGATAGTTGTATAGATTCAATGAAATAAATTGTCATTAGAAGTATGGTGTTCTTTATTTCCAACTATTGGATACTCTTAGACTGTATTGTTCTTAACCATTATCCCAATCCTAACCAAAGATTTAAAACTTTGATATCTCCGCCCCCTTTTTTTTCTAGTGGTGTGTCTGGTGGAACGCGTAAACCTTGTTGGCATATCAATATCATGTGATAAGAAGTTGAAACCTTCCTAATGATGGTGATCTGTGATGTACCACTTTGCGCAAGAGTGACCATCCAGAACGTTCCGAAAAAAGCGTTTAAAAGCCCTCGAGTAAGAGTGCGTATCCAGACGTCCATAGGATAAGGGCGTTACAACATTGAATAACTCTTTCGTAAGAGGGCGTATCCAGACGTCCCTGGCATAAGGGCATAACTGCAGGAGCGTGCGTATACAAGCCGACGGTCGGTAAGAGTGTATATCCAGACGTCCCTGCAAAAGGGCATAACGTGATCGTCGTCATCCTGATCATCATTATCATCATCTACATCATCATAATCGTCATCATTATCATCAGCTACACCATCATCATCATCATCTACATCATCATCACAAAGGTTGGGAATTCAAGATGGTGATTCAAATGAGGGGATATTCTATAGATCGTTTCGCGTTAAGAATTGCAGCATTGGTTATATGGGGCAGTCATTTCAACCCCTTCCCTCCCCTTCACACCCCTTGTTATCTTCTTGGGCCATCCTAAGCCCGTACAGTCTGAAGCTAATTGACCTTAACAAGTAGTGTATTTTACAAATGGCAGTGGTACAATGTCAAGTCATCGGAAACATAGGAAAATATTAAACAGTGAATGTAGAAAAATGGTATTGTCCGTCTTTTCAAACCTGAAAACACGCAATGAAGAGAAAAGGATACGCTGGGATTGTTGGTGAAACTGCTAAAGCTGTATCAATTTCAGTACGTAGTTTATAAGATTAGGAGTGAGGATTCACAAATTTTGATTAGGCTTTTTTGTAATAAAGTTAATGGATTAAGAGTAGTTTTAGAAATACTTCCCCATCCCATAGCACCATAGGGCTAGGACTAAATAAACTACTCTTAGGGTGGCGTGCACCATCCAGGAGTAAATCTTAC
This sequence comes from Ectobius pallidus, assembly GCA_964059195.1. Taxonomy (NCBI): domain Eukaryota; kingdom Metazoa; phylum Arthropoda; class Insecta; order Blattodea; family Ectobiidae; genus Ectobius; species Ectobius pallidus. The sequence continues at coordinate 157,803,202 of CAXKWD010000004.1, read as the reverse complement.
TAAAGTAGTAAATTTAAGACGGAGACCTGGAGTATACAAGAACCAGTACATCTGTCTCACTCTTAAGTCATACTAATGTATGTGCTAGAGTGAGACAGACAAACCGGTTTTTGTTACGTAAGGTTCCCTTCCTAAATTTACTACTTTAGTGCTACTCTTTTAGTAACTTACTCTTTTAGTTGGTGTTGGAGAGCTCAATTGATAGTTACTTCTTTAGTTGTTACTAAAGTAGTAAGCGATTTTTACTAAAGAAGTAGTCGAATTCTGCGCAGAACAGAGCAGAAATGTTAGTGCAGCGCAGCAGAACACGTGCATTTCAATTGCCAGTATTATTCAAGTGCCAGATAATGAAAAGGAAAGGTTCGCTGAAACAATGAATATGAATTTGGGTTGTTCTAAATATTACTAACGACAATCTTCATGTTTTAAAATAGGTCTAATAGTAATGTTTTATTCATTACTAATTTTATTTCCTTCAATTGAGTATTTTCAGTTTAGTAGCCTACGTATGGGTACTGTGATTACAATTTTTGTGCAAACTATTTCTGTATTATAATGCAAACAATTGGAATTTCCAGTTGATTTTCATAATTGATTCACTGTCAATATTATAATTATTTTTCTCATAATAATAATAAATGAATTATTAATACTTATTGACTGTTTAACAATATTAATAAGAAGTATTACACGAAATCATGAAAAAGTGGGGATAAAAAGGATAACAAAACTAATAAGGGGCATTATGTTTCTGTCCTTTTTCAAATGCACAGAACATTTACTTAAAAAATATTACCTTATAAAAATAATAATATTACAACTGAGAAATGTAATATTTAAACAAAAAATGGCGGTACAATATTTCGCAAGCTATGAACTCCAATAATAATTATGTAGATGGTTCTGTGTTTAAAAATAATTTCAGTGACTACTTCTCCAGATCCTGTGCAGCTTCAACCTCCGGGCCCCTCCTTAAAATTTTCTTTCGGCACTCATGTTGGCATTTTTTTTCTATATAGTTTATAATGCTTCTCACTTTCCTGTCCACAGGGTTAATTAAATAGTTAGCAGCATACTATAGACCTGCAGCATCTGTTATAGTTTATTCCCAAACATGAAAGTCTCGTCTCACTCCACCATTCGAGACTTGGGGAGTCTTTAAGGAATGGTTTTATAATGTGTCCCCTTCTCAATGTACGCTAATCCCAGAGTCAGTCAAATTTTCTTCCGATGTGGCCTGTTTGGACATTTTTACACCTGGGTTAGAAAAAAGGACATATTATTCATTAACACTGCGGGTGCAACTATTGAACTTTTAGCTCTTATAATTATTATTATAATCTGGCATTCGCAATGTTGTGCTTTAAGTTAAGCTATAGAAGTGTAATGTAATAAAATTAATTTACAATAATTACATTAAATCGTTTAACAATGAGAATCACCTATTGTTCAGTAATTCTATGGTTAAGTAGCAGGGGGAAGTGTTTTCTGGGTAGCTCCAAGAACGGAGGCTTTCATGTATTGGAATGTACTATACCTCGCCGATATTTGTATCCATATGATTAGCTTGAAATACATCGTCGTTTTCTGACCCAAAGTTGGGGAGAACTGCAACATCTAAAGGCCGATCCAGCTAGGAAGATATTTAAGAGCACATGAGCTCCTTGTACCGTGCAATGCAAACGTCCCTTCCACTCACTCTTCCCCTCACTTTTGGTGGACGTCTTCCTAGTTGGATCGCTCTCCGCAATGATATTTCCACATTTGACTGGCTGAAATCACATGGATGTAGTGAGAATCTGACATCGTTTCTTCCAAATGCCAAAATTTCATGTAAGGATTTATGAGCTTTATTATTTACGTTATTAAATGCCCTACTAGGTATGGTTCGCTTAATATTTATTAAATCACCTGCCACAACTCTCATTTTTGGTATACAACCTTCTTCATCTCAATAACTTATCCTCAGTTTGAACTATGTAATCCATTTAATGTGATATGTAACTCATAACTCACGCAAATGCCACAGAACAAACTTACTCCACAACTTTACTCCACCCCCTGAGTAGGAGTAAATATTGGCCTTATTTACTCCACAACTTACTACGTTAGTAACGTACTCCGTGTTGGTGCTCTCCACCACTTGTGGAGTAAGTTCATTTACTCTGGGAGTAAATAAAATTTTTACTTCTTTAGTACATTCCTCTATGTTGAAAGCCGCCGAGTTTAGTTTACTCCTGGTTGGTGCACGCCATCCTTACTAAAAGAGTACGGTTACTAAAAGAGTAGCTTACTAAAGTAGTTAGAACTAAAGAAGTAAGGCTTACTAAAAGAGTAAATGGCATGAGTTTGGTGCACGCCACCCTTAGAGTATTAATGTTCCTACAGTTACGGAGATTTACAAATTGATATATTGCTTTTCGTATTTTGTTACACATATATAAAATGTGCTTATCCCATTTCAAATGCTTAATCCTATATTTCACTATACTTCCTAATATTTCACTTTTGTAGATATTTAATGAGGAAGACATCTGCAAACTGTAAGGTCTTCACAATGAGAGTTATGGATTATTAATTTTAAAAGTTCAAGTAGAATTATTTCAATCCAGAAACTGTTAGAGAGAAAGACGTTAAAATAGTTCGAGCAACATTAAGAGAAAGTGAACATCCAAACACTTCTTTTTACCGGATTTATGCCTGCATTAACATTGTTGTAGGTATCCTCCCACGTCAATTCACTGAAGATCACCACCATATCATCAGCGTATCATTATAAATAAGATTGGTCCTAGAATTGTCATTGACATTTGTTATTGATTTAATTTTCCTTAGCAATCGATTATTATATCATTTACCTTTTTCCATCCTTTAGGCCTATAATTTAGTATTTTCTCAAACAACAGTAACATTTGTTTTGTTAATTATAATCATTCAGCATTCTTAATATTTCATTTGCCCGACTTTTAGATAAAAGTGTGCTGTATGATTCATGAGGAAAACTGTACTCTGCGAATATAAAAGAGTTCAAAAGTACAGGAAAATCCCCTTTTCCGAGAATAGTGAAACCTTGTCCTTCAAACTCTACAAAGCCTGGAATAGTCCCGTAAGATCAATGCTGCATTCTTAGCATGAAACAGTCTATACATGGAGGATTCGAAAATGCTAGCGCAATCTAGTGAATAGCATGGTACTTACTGACCACCTACTAGCCAATTCGGAAACTACAAGATTAAAAACAGAACCTTCTAAAAGGGTGACCGACGGGAACCGGACGATTTTCAAATGAACAGTACTCGCTTGTTTTTGTACCTAGAAGCTATTTTATTACACAATAATATTCGGAATTACATGCCATTTGAAATGCATCTTATGAATGGAAGATAATGTCAGACAGGTGGTGTACACTTGCTTGAATGCAGGATTCAAGTCAAGATGACGTCTACACATCAATGAAAATGTGTTTTTTCAGCAAGATGGTGCCACCCCGCATATTGCATGTGCTTCAATGGACTTGGTTCGTCGCATGTTTCCTGGAAGGGCTATTTCATGTTTCGGCGATAACCCGTGGCCTCCGAGGTCCCCTGATTTAAGCACTTGCGACTTTTTTTTTGGTGTGGGGATTTCTGAAATCACGTGTCTATTTTCATAGACCATGCATTTTTGGCGATCTGAAGGAGGCAATCAGGCAGGAAGTGGCAGCAATTGATCGCGAGATGTTGGACCACTCACACACCGCATTTCTGCAAAGGATTGAATCCTGCATTCAAGCAAGTGGACACCGCCGGTCTGACATTATCTTCCATTCATAAGATGCATTTCAAATGGCATATAATTCCAAATATTATTGTGTAATTAAATAGCGTCTTGGTACAAAAACAAGCGAATACTGTTCATTTAAAAAGCGTCCGGTTCCCGTCGGTCACCCTTTATAATACCGGACCTGATACTGAGGGCGGAAGTAGTTTAAAATGGCCGACTGTTGAGTGGTAAACATTGACATGAAACACGTGTTAGTCATGTGCTCTTCGGTTTATCGTGTAGTGTTATTATAATAGTATGAATATGTAGGGAACATTATATTGATCTAGTAGGGTTATTTACTTTCACAGATAGCTTCAGGTTTCTTCACATTAACAATATGTACATATTATGTAGGTTACAGAAGTGAAACTCTAACCTAAAAATGCCTCGCACTTGCAGTGCTCCAGGATGCAAATCTTTTGAGAGGTAGAAAGTCTTGTTAGCAGTTAAAATATTTGATGAGAGAAATATTGTTGCCCTAGAAAGAAGGAAGTCAGAGAATTTATGCTCAGATGGAACAATACATTTTTTAAATTGATTCTCAGATGTTGGAAAATGGTTAATGTGAAGAACCCATCCAAAGGAAAACATCTAAGAGATAGTAATTGTGATCCGATTCTTGGACTTGAGGATCCAAAAATATTTTTTTTTGCAGGAGTTCTCATTATTTTTAAAGGTCTGGCAATCTGCTGAAGTAAATGGAAATCTATCCAATAATACTCACACTGCACTCATGCATACTATTGACAGTATGGTTAAGACGTGTAGCTACATATTCAATTAATTGAAATGGAAATTCATATTGCTGGGGAAATTCCAGATAGATAAGGTGGAAGGCAGATTCGGACAATATCAACAGATGATTGGTGGTAATTACCATGTTTCGCAGAGCAAGTTTTACTATCTGAGAGGAAACTGGAACTATGTAGTGTTCTCAGGATGCGATCTGCTTCTTTAGGTGAACTATCTATCACTTCATTTGTATCATCATGTCCAGACATGACTGATAATGCTGTTCAGAATGTAGGACTAACGGAGTGTGTCTTAGATAAGTTTGATGGTGTTTTAGAGCTTCTACATACAATTCAATTTGATAAAGCTGCACAGGATGTGATGATTTGTATCGGTGGATATGTCGGACATAGTGTGATCAACTCACTGGGATTCAACACAGAAAAGTGGGAATTGTGTGTGTCCACACTATCTACTGGCAAAGACTTGTTAGTTGAAAATACTACATCATTCTCCTATTCTGATGCCCTAATTCGTGGTTGTCTGAAATGCCCATCTGAATATGTGATTAATTTATGTACAGTTGTTTATAGAATATTTAATATTTTAATAAGTGAAATGTTTGAAAGTGACTTTTTACAGTTGAAGTGCCAGAGAGGCTTAGTAATCTATTTAGCAAATGCTTATTTCGAATGATGTGTCACAGACATTGATGTTTTGTGTAAATGTGGAACGACATTGAGGCAGCTAACAATGAAGTGCAGCAAGGTGTTGGCTAACATATTTATTAATAACTATTGCATAATTAAAATACAAAGCTGTTAGTGAAAGATGCAAGTAAAAGTCATCGCAAGTCCTCCAAATTCAGGAAATAGGTTGTAGGCCTACTAGGCCAATGTGCTCTCCAAACTATGGACTCCCTATTGCAATTATAAGTTAGGTCAATGTGTTTATAATTTTCAGTGACAATATTGCCAACCACAAGAATATTGATAAGTTTGAATAGCTATTGTAGTTGTGTATATATTTGACATGTACTATCAGAATCAGTGGACAGTGTTGTGAACATGAAGACAAGACAGCATGTTATTTCTTGGTTGCAGTAGGTTATGCCACATTCTACTTAAATCCTCTCGTAATACCAATCTCGAACCTTTCAAAAGCTTCTTCTTCCTGAAGATTTCACCTCTCTTCCGGTAGCTGACAAATTTTATTATGATAGGCCGAGGCCTGTCAGTATCACGCCTACCAACCCGGTGACTTCTGTCAATATCTGCCACTTTAAGTTCGACTCCGATTTTTTCGGCTATCTGCATTGATATGGCGTCAGTATTCTCACCCTCCTCCTCCTTAACACCAAATAGTCTTAAACACTGCCTACGCTGGTACTGTTCCTGGTCGTCAATTTTTGCTTCCAGTTCACAAATTTGCTTGTCCTTTTCGATCAATGATTTCTTCATTTCACTAATCACTTCATTATTCTTGTTTGTAGTTTCCTTGAGTTCAGCCACCACAACATCCCTCACAATGTTTGAGAGCACCTGCAGCCAGCTCGCATCTTGCAATGCTTCCTTCACAGCACGCTGCACGACTTCTTCAATGTTTTTCTCACTTTTATCGTTGCTTTTTGGAGGCATTTTCTTTTCTGTATGTATTACACTACTGAACACTTAATAATCCATGTATGTATGTATTTTTAATATAATAATTTCTTATTGTGTAATCAATTACGTATTTTTATTTTACGTTTGAGTATGTAAATATGTTCATGAGTAGGCTACATAAAGGATATCTTAAACTGTCAATTTTTTCATTTTCATTTAATTTAATTTTTATTACATACATCGTCAAAGATGCATGAAAAGATTACCCTTTGAGCAAGTGCTCATGTTCGGGTTCACTTGAATTATTTTTATTACAAAATTAATACATAATTAAACACACAATTAAATACAAATTCATAAAACAAAATATAACTGTAACTTAGAATCAATACCTGGAAAAATAAACAAAAAGGAAGAACAGAAAAAATACAAAGTGGGAAGAACAAAATTGAAATCCTGTGGTATACCCGGTAACTAATAATAGATCACATTCATTTCTCCACATTTTATAATCGGACATTAAAACGGCAGTCATTGAACTCTAGAAAGCAATGTTAGCATATTTATATGTTATTTGGTCATCTTTTTTACACCATTTACTTCATGGCCGGTTTACTTGTTTTATTTGTGCTCAAATGCGTCATAGCTGATTATAGTCACGATTCCAGGAACAGCTGTATTAACTTTCTCTTCTTTTAATCTATGAAAAGAATTACCTCGTCAAGCAAGGTGAAATGAGATGTTGCTAGGCTACGTTTATCACACACATTGTGTGAATTCTTTCCTGATTTTAATTGAAGTTGTTACATCAAAGAAGATCCCACACAAAGCTACCAATAACCTTATGTATAACCTAACAAAGTGGACAACGTGAAATGTAGGTACAAGCGTTATTCAGACTACAGCTTTATTCCGAAAATGTCAGCTGTTGTAAAACGATATCCCGAGTCATGATGCATTGGGAATCCTGTAAATTGTAGCTTTCTAGAACTTTCATTTTATCTGCTCAGAAGGGTTTAAAGACTTTCAGATTTCCTACACCATGTTCAATTCTTTTAAAATTCTCCTTGTAAATATACAGTAATACATATACAGAGTGTCCATAAAATGAGTGCAAAAATATAGTTTGTTTTATTGATATGTTATTTTATACCCATTCTATGCGAACTGCAATAGCAGCCCAGAGGAATTATACTCATAGTGGATTTTTAGACCAAAATTATGAATAATATGCTTCGAAAGAGTGTATAAATCGTAACAATTTATTTGCATTCTAAATCAGTAATAAATTAAAGTTAACAAGACTTGTACAAAAGAGTACAACCACTTATTATTGCTTTCGTAATATTTGACATAGGACACTTCAGACGGTAAAATGAGTAAACTGGTATTAAAGAAATTTTACCTACAAACTTGTAGTTTAAAAATATAAAAAATAGAAATCTTAACCAAGTCAGCCGTCGTATCTTGGGAGAACAAAACGAACGTAACGAAAATAAAATGTAAAATAATAAAAAAAAATGAAACTAAGAAAACATAATAACGGAAGACTGGTGGGTAAATTTATAAATTTAACTCAACATATTTAAGTGAACTAAAACAAGTAACCAAATATACCCACCAGAAAACGAAAAGATATTCAAACTAAATGAATATTAGCCCCTTAACTGCCTAATTCATTTCTTGTTATTTACATATTATTTTGGCTTCCTTATGGTATGTTACATTTTTTGTATATACATTTTTGGTACGAAGAAAAAATAAACGATAATGCCACTGAAAATTTTTCTTGGGTTTTATTTTTGTCCATTTGTGCCAAACAATAGAACAATCAATATGCAAGCGTATCAAGCAGAAATAATTTCTATCTTGAGTGTGCACTCAGAGGAATTGAGAGAGGTAAGCGAATTCTCATCCTCACAGATAGCCAGATTGCTTTAAAGGCGCTCTCCTCTGACCAGGTAAAATCAAAACTGGTATGGGAATGTTTGAATTCCCTTACTGCCCTTTCATCCCACAATATTCTCGAACTAAGGTAGTTGCCTGGGCATCAGGGAATTCTAGGAAATGAAAAAGCAGAACAACTGGAAAAAAAGGGTGCTCAGATACCTTTTGTCGGTCCTGAGCCCGTGGTGGGAATCAGTATAAATACTGCTAAAACCTCGGTTAAAACATGGATCAAGGAAAGACACCGTCTTAGGTGGCAAACCTATCAAGGACAAAGACAGGCCAGGAAACTGGCCCTGGGTCCAAGCAACACTCTCTTCTCATCTATCCTAAAATTGGACAGAAGAGGAATAAGGAAAGTGGTTACGTTAATATCTGAACATGGTCACTTCAGAAAACATTTGCGCAAAGTGGGACTATATGAGAATGATCCCATCTGCAGATTATGCAAACAGGATGAAGAGACAGCCTCACACATCCTGTTTGACTGCTCAGACCTGGCAAGAAAGAGATTTACTCTCTCTATATCCAGGGAAGACCTAGGGAATGAAAAGGACATTGGCACCAAAATACAACTTGTTCAAGGAACAGATTTTGGGAAACAATGAGATCTTCTCGCTCAATGGGACGAGGCTCAAAGCATAAGCAAGCAGGAGGAAGGAGTAATCCACATACCCTGCTTGACTGCGCTACCCTGGAAAATATCCAGGGAAGACTTTGGGAAAGGAAGCCAACAAGAGCTTCTCTACCACTTAGGCTGACGTGCGGAGGCTCTCTAAACTCTCTTCAAGCCCCCTGCTATCTAATCTAATCTAATGCAAGCGTACATTAAACACACTACACTGTTTTCTGCATTCTTCTTGTAAACTGCATACTACCTTCGTTTCCCCAAGGCCATGTGTTCGATTCTGTGTCCCGTCCCGTAGGTCCTAATTTCTACTGAAACAAGTACAGGCTTTGAGCATGATGACATCCAGCCTTTTTTCGGACCTTAAAGAAGTGATGATTGAAAAAGATATGCTCTTATCAAAACTGAACCAATGGGATTCTTTCATTGGCAGGGCAGTTCAAATCAAGGGCATCAACCAATGCCACATCCACTGCATTGGCCAATAATGGAAACTACTAATTCCTCCCTTGAATCCTAATACAACATTTTTGGACATTCCAAACCAACCTTCCATGTGATTGTTTATTCTGTCACCAGTTTAGGCCGAGGTACTTGTATTTTTTATGCTTCTGTTCCATCCCTTTACTTGTTTTACTGGCTCCAGCTGTGTTATGATTGGCTAACAGTTTGACGCAGCTATTATCCTTTCATGATCTCGGTGTTGCTGTTAAGTATGTAAACATTAACTGTTTTCTTTTTTATTAATAATTTTTTCACTTTCTATGGGATAGCTGTTCATTCTGTTCATGCATACTATGCCTGGAGCCATGGAGTATCTTCATTAGATGGAGACTAGTGAAAAGTTGACAAAGTAGTTTTGTGGAGTTTGTATTATAGATATAACTGAAGCAGAGAGCCCAAACGATTAAACATCATCTGAATCCTTACATTTTCCTCATCAAAAGACATCTTATAACAGATCAAGCTTTGAGAACAACACAAGCTCACTGTGTGAATCCAAGCCTCAAAGGATTTCTACGAATAAATTGCTTGAAATAACAGTGTCCATAGTGTAGGGCCATCTACCCGTCGTTGCTCAGGCTCTCCAAATTTTGTTACTTTCTTTTTTATCGGACCTTGAACATCTGCTGAAGTTTCTCTAAGTGTTCCTGATTAAAATGTAGCTCCAAATTACGTGGTACCTCCTGGATAAGTTTCGTCAGTTTCGTCTGTACTCTCGCAGACTGATTCCTCGTCAACAAAATTTGGGGAAGTTCGACGATTTCGATGCTTTCATGCTTCTCATCTTCATTACCAGAAGCAAAAAATAGGGATCATTTATCAGGTGCTCAATTTCCCTCTCACTAAGTGCTTTGTTGAGATACATGTGGGAACTGCATATATAAAAGAAATAAAATTCTTTCTAGAAGGCATCTACCATGAGCCCCAAATGGGGATCGATGTTCAAACAGAAAAAGCAGCACATGGTGAAAAACAAATAATCTTTATATAAAATCTAAATTAATTATGAAATAATATCCTACTATGGAATTGAAAGTTCTATCCCTAATAATATATTTTACCGCGTATAAAATATAATGATCTGACGAAACACACAAAATCTTGTACTTCCTGCATAAATCACTCACTATAATGGATTTTCGTCACACAAATCAACAATGATTATATGCAAACGCTTGAACAAGGTCTACTTAACACTATAAAGAAGGGAGCAATGCTTCCAACATTAAGATGGCTTCAAATTTCAGGCTCAAATAGAAATCCCCAAATGGGGATCATGACAGTTAATGGGTTAATGCATACCTGGTATATGAAGGTAGAAGCGGTAGCAGAAAGGAACACAATTCTCTTCAAAATAGGTTTTACTAGCTTGATGCTGCCGTGCAGAATGGCGGTGACGCTCAGCGACCCACCGGCCTACAACACATTAGAAAATATAAACAGAACGCGCCTGGCTTTTAATGTGGTGCGTCGTAAAAATTAAAATATAAAACTAACAAACGAAAACCATCATGAACACACAACCCATAATGACATACCATAGTTCAGAACAAAAGCAGCGCCGAGATGAGATGGCTGAAAAATTATATCGTAAGTACCAATGTGTGCCCGATATAATGATAGGCACATTATAATAACTTTAAGAAAAACAGAGTTATTACCTGTACATGTTGTTTTAGAACAAAAATTGTAGAAAACAAACACATGGAGTTCATGAAATCATGGAAATAACCGAAGAACTATGCAACCGGGTCAATGCCTACATTGCAAGATTAAGATTTTGTTCTCAGTATTTTCTTGTGTTCTACGGAAATTGTCTTTTTTGTGTACGGTGTGGGCTATGAATTCTGGACATAATTCATCTCGTTCCCACAACTGGCGGACCTATTTATTTTATTTTAGATTTTTTTTGTTAGGGTTTTGTATAGATTTTCACAGATTTATTTCACAATACGAGGTCGTATTTTCTCCGGAGGGGAAATATTTGTAAGGTTTGTAAGTTGGTAGCCCCTGTTTTAAGGGATATTTGTAGTCTAGAGTACTTCCTGTGAAGTATGGAATGAATATTACTAAATCAGCGGATGCCACGGGAGCAGAGAGAATTAAGCCAGTGTGTGTAGGAAAGTGACCCGCGCTGGAATCGCAAGAACGGTAGCGATGTAGTCGAGAGGAATGTATTTTCAAGCTTTATATATATGTATTTATATAGTTAGGGGGACTTGTGAATAAATGAGCGTAGATTCATCCATTAGTATAGCACCGTATTAGTCATGTGAGTGCTAAAAGATGGAGATAAATGGGGGCACACAGAATGGTCATAAGGGCGTCGGAGGTCAGCAGGGTGGAATATCACGACGTCAGGTGAGCAAAGGCTGAGGGAACCCCAACGCTGGTAGAACAGCTTGGAGTGCTGATTTTACAACTTGTTTAATTTCAATGTAAATAATAATATTAATTGTAATAATTAATTATGCTCCCAGGACAAGTTGTTATACAACTTAATTTGAATTAATTTACTAATTGTAGGCCTAATAATTAATTTTAACTTCTACGACTAGTTGATATTCAGCTTTATTTTAATTAATTTTATGTTATATGTTATTTATTCTAGTGACTAAGTGACAAATGGCTAAAATATAGTTCCACTATGGAAGATTAATAAAATATATTTTCAATTTTGTAATATACATTTTTATGTATCTAAGAATTCTATTCATATTGGGTAATTCAGTTGTAACTTTTAAGAGTTCACATATCGTGATATTATCAATAAAATGTCAAGTGAACCTGTAATTTCTACGTCTCCAGCAACCAGATTTTTATAAGTTCTGCTAGGTTTTCATACTAGTGTTTTAGGCTGAATATTTTATACAGTTTACTTAGCTATTTCAAAATACTTTTTGAATGTATTAATTTTTCAGAACGTAAATTCCTCTGCAATTTCCTACTTTCTCATTAAATATTTATGTATTTTCTGCAACAAGCTATATTTTTTATTTTCCAATAAATACTGGTCCCATTAGCTTGCAACAAACTTTAATTCTTTAACAAGGGACTTTCTCAGCACATTTTTCGTTTATTATAATTTTGAAGGCATAAATAACCCAAGCGAGCCATAGGCCTATGTAGAAATCGGCTACGCGAAAAAAATCGTGGAAATACTTGTGTTTTACATGGGCAGAATGTTCTTTGGCATTGTCACTATTCGCTTTTCTTTCTTTGTTAAAAGACGGGAGTGATCGGTATTACTATTAAAGGTATTTGGTTCTGTTGAACATAATTTGCAAACCATGGTTCTTATTCTAGGTATGTTTTCGTTAGATTCCTCTCTTCAAATTCGTATTTAAATCTTGAAGTTCGCGGATTCAAATGTAGGCTATTTAGTTATGCATAAATGCATGCAACAATCCAATTTTTGTAAATTTATGGTATGTGACGTAACTTCTGCGAAGGTAAATACAACTTAAGTACAGTATCAATATACAGTTATACACCCTCATTAAGTAAAGCTATGGTTTGTCTACGGCGTTAATCGCCAGCGATCACCGCCGGCGGTCATCGCTGCCTGTTGTTCTCCATGTAAATCAATGAGATCTCGCCCGGACGTGCCAAATTAAAAAATCACTAGTTATGAAATAGGAATTGCGTTTGAAAATAACATTATACGACGAATTGAAAACAAGCTGTGTGCTGCAGCATTGGGCTATTATAAAGATGACGAATCTCTATACTATTGAACGTTTATAACTCTGCTAACGAATTTTTAACCGATTCTGAATTCCAACGTAATGAATTTGTAATTCTTTAGGGATAGGGAGGAGAAACATCGCATTTATAAGCTAATCTTTTTCTTTCTTCATACTAATGCGCCAATATAAACTAAACTCATATATTCACTACGTCAGAAAATTAATTGTGCTGTAGAATTTACTAGCAAAGGTTTAGATATCATTTTGTAATGCACGCTATGGTTTTAAAAACATTTGACTGGTGACAATTGATTGACCCCGCTTAGCCCCGTTGAAGGTTCTCTCAAAGCTACCCCTCTACCTCCAATTCGCTGATGACATTTCGAATAGGTATTAGGGTTTAAATATCACTTCCCACTATTGATGAAAAGGTTTCCTATACCAAAAAAACAATAATTTATGAAGTTTCTTGTTTAAATAAATGATATTATTCTTGTGTTGCACATAAAAGACTCTCCGATAATATTTACAGGGTGAATTCTCCCCTCTCCGTCTTAGTAAAGTGTACACAGGGAGTTTAGCCATGAGGCTAAGATGCTAGATGGAACATTAAAAAAGCCACCTTTTCAGTGCGGATTTTCTAAGGGGAAAAAATCAATCGATCTGGGAAGCAAAACTAAATCAGGCATTAAAGAAAGGAAGCCAAGCTTTGGCAGCTATTGGCAGCTGCAGTATCTGTAAAAATTGCCAGTTACGAAGGTAAGACACTTACGCAATGTTTATAATGCTCTAGTGGATTCCAAAATGTGTTATGGCATCGAGGTCTGGGGAATTGAACACGCCTGGGTACCTATAGACACTATACTGTCTCGATTCTCTAAGAAAGTACTCGGAGCCCCGCTAAATTAAAAAATGGAGGGCTCGAAACAAATTAAGAATTGGAATAGTAGGGGTAGAATAATGTGCAGAACAATGAAACATTTTATAACCGTATAAAACATCAAAACTTTGACGGTATTCTATACGAATGTTTAACTTTTTAAACAATTTCAGAACAATTGGTCAAATAAAATTAAGGAGGAATTCTTTCGACTAGGTCACATGCGGTTATGGCTAAATCAGCATATGCATGGAAATTCACTGAATACAACTGTAAAGAGAAGATGCAATGATGTAGAGAGACACATATTAGCACAGGGTTTAAAAGAAATCTCTTGTATTTAATATAGACACGAAAACCAGATGGGATAAAGAAAATTATCTTGAAGTATGCAACTATAAGACCGCCGGCATGGTCCTTTGGTTAGCGTCGCTGACTACAGATTTTTCAGCCCGGGTTCGATCCTTGGTTCCTCCTCGGACTTTTATGAGGTAGGGAGATCTGGAACGGGGCGCACTCAGCCTCGTGATTCAAATTGAGGAGTTACTTGATAGAGAAGTAGCGGCTCCGGTCATGAAAACCACCATTAATGGCTGTGGTGTCGACATACTGACCACATGCCCCCAATCCTGCCATCTGCCTATGGTAGATGACGCAGCGGTCGGATGGTAGGCCTTGTCCCTTCATGGATGTAGCCCCACGGAGTTTAGCTTTTTAAGTGTTTTCTGTAACTATGAATAAATGGTAAGCATTGCTTACTGGAGGTTGAGATTATGAAAACTAAAAGGCAGAAGAAGAACCTTGAAGAAGGCATTTACCAAACATATTTTGAATGAATGCAACAGGAGTAGTAAGTTTAGAAAACAGTTGCTTGAATCTTATTTTAATAATATTATTGAAGATATTGCTTATATCAAAATAATTATTACACATAATGCTGAAATCCTCAGACAAATATGAAAATACCTTTACAGAGTCAAAACAATATGTGAGGGGTCCGCCAAGAATGCTAAACATGGTCATTTACTGCTAGTTATTAGTGTAATTTGTTGTGGTTTATTTTGTTACGTTGTGTGTACTGTTTCTTTGTTTTATGCTTGGTTTATTTTTAGACGTACAAACATCCCTGTAAATAGCCTATGCTACATCTGGGATGCGAGTATCATTGCATGCAAATTTATGCTTGACAATAAATATTATCATTATTAAATGAACTTCTTACACTTATTTATATAATTACCCCAACTATGACCGAATTTTAAAAATAGAATTAACTGTTATATCATAAAAAAATTATCCGACATCTGAAAAATAATTGTTCTTTCCAACAGTATTTCACTTACAGCCTAAAAATATCTTAGACAAAATTGAATGATTTTGACACTATTTCACATACCTCAGAGATTTGCAAAAATCATACAAGAAGGCTAGTTACAATAGGTATGAAAATACCTATGAGCTGCTGGTATTAAATATCCATTTTATTTATTTCTAGCTTTCATAATTAAGCACTAGGATCCATTGGCATTCAGGCAAATAGTAAATCCAAATAGAGAATAGTCCACTGAATTAACGAATCCTTAAAGGCGGAATAAATAATTACCATATTAATTAGTTAGTTATTAATGAGTTAGTATGGAGAAACAAATATATGTGAGATGAAACAAAAGTTAAAATGTATAAAACGGTTGTACGACCAGTAATTACTTACGCCTTAGAAACAAGACCAGGGACCACAAGAACGAGAGAAATCATGAAAACAACGGAAATGATAGTGCTGAGAAAGATAGCTGGAAAGACATTATACGATAGAGTAAGAAACGAAGAAATCAGAGATATCTGTAAGATTCAGCCAGTAACTGAGTGGGGTGAGAGAAGGAAAGAGGAATGGAATGAACATGTGTCCAGAATGACTGAGGAAAGACTAGTAAGAATTGCAAGGGACTGCACCCCAAGAGGCAAAAGAAACCCAGGAAGGCCCAAAGGAAGACGGAAGGATGACTTTATTCACCATTAGAACAGGCGGTTACGCTTAACACGAAGTAGAATTATTTGCACTAATCTAATGCTTGTTAAACAATCGCAAAAATGAAAGGAAAAGACGTGACCTCAAGAAATTAAAAAAAATAAAGGATTAGGATAAAAAATTAATATTGAATCCAAAACTACCGAAATAGATTAAAAAAATGAATTCAATGAACTTCATTTAAGAAATAAAGTAAAGAGACGACATGGATAAACCGTATAACAAGGCAAACAGTGGATCAAACGAAGAAAGATAATGTATTTGTGGTAATATTTCACACTCACAAAGAAGCCAAGAAATAATGTCCTGTCTGAACATCCATATCACAAACTTCTATTCTCTTTCAAACAAAAATAATGGCAGTCTTTAACCGTGATACAAAGTGCTATAATTCATGCGTTATTCTTCTCTCTAGGCGTGTACAATGTCAGTTGCACCTACTAATGCAAAGTACTTTCTAACAACAATGAAGTAAGAGTTTTAATCTGTGGTAACTTGTAGGAACTTGTAGGAGGTGTATTGCTTTCATTTCCCAAATGTCTTTATTTAATGGAATGCTTTGTGCGTTCGTATTTTAAATAACACACTATAATATACGGATCTCGTGTTCTTGTACTGTTTGTCCTCACGAAAAGATGGTATTTATTTCGATCAAAGCCACCTAGGATATCCTGCAAAATATTTTTAGGTTACACATTCCTATTAATCGAGAAAATGGACTAAGCACTTAATATAAACCTCTTCTTCTCTGCCAATCTTAACCATTTTAATCTATGGGTATAAAATGGAGCGTTTCTTAGAAAGAACGTTCAGGAAGTTAGGGCTCCCAGATATTTAGACATTGGGCACGTATAGGTGAGAAGGTTGTCACCCTTACATATGTTATCTTTACTCTCAAGATTACTCGCGATACTAATTTCTGTTAGAGGCTAAGTCGACCCAGGGCTACCAGAAGGATTAGGACAATTGAAAAATTGCATGACCTTCATGTTTTCTATTGCAGAATCTAACCAACCAACCAATAAAGAATCTTGGGATACTGTAGGATTACAGGTGACAAGGATATATAGCATTATTGTAATGAAAATTATAGAAATGGATATCTTACAGAATTAACATCCATTCAATTCTTTGAAGCAGCAGGCATAAAAAAAATGAGTTGAACTAGCTTATGGCATATAATTAACAGTAAACTATGGCACTTTTCTGAATGAATGCTTTAATAGCATCGGTTTATTCATTGGCTGCCAAAGGTCTATGTGGGTGATAAGAAATATGATGATCAACACCGACAAACTCTGTATCCTTGTAAAACATTAAAGTGTTCAGAGTTAATGTTCAACACCCTTGAAGATGAAGTCAGCATGCGCCTTTGAAACGTCGGGAATAATTGACCTGCATACTTGACTGACTGCCCGAGAGACATTCACTCAGCTTGTGCGCCAGGAAAACCTCAGATCTAACATTTAAGCGTTCAATCCACCAACCCGTACTCCATACCTGGAGTATTGAGGTCTCCGAGGGAGGTTTCAAAATCTACGACGAAGTTACTTACATTATTGAGTATAGATTACATTTCCATGGAAACCATTTTGTATAAATATTATAGCGTGATTTATGTTTACACATTTTTCTGTTTATATGTTCAATATGTGATAATTTTTTTCTATCCAGGGATTCTCTGAATAAAAGCATTTCATGTGCATGAGCATTTCAATGCTCAATTTCACACCCGGACTTAATGTAATTCGTATCTGGATAAGTAACTTACTGTAATAATAAGCCATTTTTTTAAAATAAATTCCTTGATATTGTCAGTCGCAGCTAAAATTATTCTAAGCTTTTTCGTTTTTGGGGCTTTCTCTCAGTTTTTGTACCAATTCTCAATTATTTGGTGGGCCGGTATTTGACAAACATAATTATTCTTTTGATTAGAAACATTAGAAACTATATTACGATCTTTAAAGTTTTCCTTAAGTCGATCTTTCAATTACCGGTACCTTTCAGAATACATGTTTTCTTTCGCCGCAAGATCTGTTATCTGTCATATCTTGGAAATGTTTACCACTATACTGGCTCTCATTACCTTGTTCAATGGTTGTACAATGCAATAAACGTTGTCTCCGTCCGTCCTTGGTCTACCTTCACTTAAAGTTGTCTTAGAAAAGAACATTGTTTTTGGTATCGTGCCTTAGATGGTGCAGAACGGTTTTTACTCTTTCTCCCCATTCACCACTTCGCTTATCATATATTTTGGTATTTTTTCTTTGATTTATACTGTTGTACAATAAGAATTTCCTTCCTCCGATGAAAAACACTTTAAATCAATGAATGCCCTTTTTCCACAGGTACTGTAAATATCTGGTTTTAAAACCAAACTTCTCGCCTACATTCCGTAAAGAAGGTGTTAATGCAGATGGAATGGACTCATTAGATAACGATTTAGGCTAAAGTAAGTGTGAAAGTTATGCGGCTGTTACTGGTATAAATGTATGGAAATAGACCTAAGAAATTATATTAAATATTTGTTGGTCTCGTCGGTTTCCTGCACAATGTGTATACTGTACTCGACGGTTGTTTGTCCTTCAATTTCCTTGTGCAACCAATCTCTTCATATTAGGCTAGCTTCAGTTAATGTTTTCAAACCTTTTGTAACCACCACCGTATCTCTTACAGATTTTTAGATACCAATTCATGCTCATTCATTTAGTTATTTATTCTTCATCCTGAAACTTACTACGTTGTAAGTTACCCACCACTGAGTTAGGCAGGAAGCACACTGGCTCCGTTCCATTCAGTTGACCTTGGATATTATGTCGACAGTCTAAGCCAGGGGAAGACAGAAGCTTGCTCTGTGACGTCACTGCTTTCTGCTCTGACTGCTCGCGTTATATCTCTGCGAGGAGCATGTGAAATGGTGGTATCAGTGAACAGGGGGAAGAGAGGGGCATTAGTATTGCGGGCAGCGGGAATTTAGGGGGTTAGAACTTACGTAATACGTGTTTCCGAGTTAATGAGACATCAATCGATTTTTTTGATAGTTCATCGGTTAATTACAGCACAGCAGTTTAATATATTATAAATAATTCTATTTTTCTATTCTGTGAGAACAATTGCCTTTCCACAAAATCTATGTTCTTTGACAAAAATAGATAATAGGCTACTATCATTTGAATTAACATAATTCACTACAGTAAAAATGATTAAAAAAATGAACTGAATTAATTACCATACAAGCTCGTCTGCACCATACAAGCTCGTCTGCACCTTAGATGATACAAGATTACAGTAACAATTTTCTGACTTTCCTGTCTCTTTTTTCTTCAACAAGTTTATCAATGTTGGGACGTAATGTTTGAGCAATATTTAATCGAAGACTACATTTAGGTTGTGATTTAACAATGTACTTCTTGATTTGAGCTTTGCACATTTCATTAGTGAACAAAAATTGTTCGGCCACATATGTCGATCCAAAATTACATAATATTCGTGCGGCAAGTCTCGGGAATCTGGTTTCAGAGAAATTTCTGTAAAAGTTACCCAAGACCACTTTACGTTCGTATTTGTCCTGTAACAGATCGTCGCATTGTAAGTTTAGCAGTTCCAACTGATACCGGCAAGGAACGTCTTTGACATTAACTGAATATGGGGTAGCAAAAAGTTTAAACATTGGAGAAAGGTTTTCCACATCCTGAAACCTCGATTCGAACTGAAGAAGAATGTTTTGCAGAACTAACACATGTTCTGCAGAGAGAACACTATCAGGATCGCGTACTTGCAATAACTTTGAAAAATGCTCCGTATTTCCAACCAGAAGTTGTTCTACCAACAGAGCTAAAGTGAATAGGTCCTCTAGTACCTAGTTCTAGCGTACTCTAAACACCCCTACTACCGTGCGCTCTTGCTGACGTCACACACAAGGGATCCGCATGCTCTTGCTCCACAAACGTCATCACAAGACGTAGTTGACTTCCCCTGGTCTGAGCACAAGAAATGCTGATGCGCGTGGAACTGAAGCAGTGTGCGGCCAGGCATTTGTTTACACTGTTTTCATAATGTATAAGCACAAATGAACGGAACGGAGGTAGTTTGCTTCCTCCTTTACGGTTTAACAGTAAGTTCATAGCTAGTACTATTCAAAACTATTTCTATTCCTCAGCTATGTCTATTTTCTAGTGATGTAATTACTTTAGCTGTGAACGAGTTGTGATGATGGCTCCTTATATGAAGATAAAAGTGCTCCAACGAGGTTGGCATTGCTTAATCGCAGTAGTGAATGTCAATTAGGCGTAATAAAGGTAAATAGTTTAACTTGCGGTAGTTCACCAACTACTCTAATTACAAATCAAAGGGAAGTAATTGATTTAAAGTTTGCTTTACATCGCAGGAAGGAAATTCGTCATGTAGCGACAGTAAAAACAAAATAAAATTTGCCCAAAATGCGTGAAATGATGAATGGGGAGAATGAGTAAGAACCTTCTGTTAAGTGTTTACTGATCTTGTAGCACGTGAGGCACAATACCATAAACAATATCATGACTATTTTCTAAGATAACGTTAAGTGAAAGACTGTGGGTAAGCCGAGGAAGGATAAAGACAACATGTAATAATTGCTTTGTAAAACCATTGAATAAGGTGATACTGTTAAAGAATTCCAAGATATTATGACACACATTTGGGAAGGAATACACGTACTCTGATAGAAGTATGAAAGGAAGTATTAAAGAACACCTTAAAAATCATATTATAGTGTCTAATGTTTCTGGTTAAAAGAATATTGTGTGTTTATCAGACTTGGCCCACCAGATAGTGGATAATTGGTACAAAAACAGAGAGAACGACCCAGAAACAGAAGATCTTAGAATTGTCTTAGCTGCGGCTGACATTATCAAGGAAGATATTCAAAAGATGGCTTATGTGTCGTTCAGCCGAGCTCGTCACGCGGATTAATATTTCTTTATAATGTTACTTTTATAATATGTTTTTTCCTAACATTTAGGTACTTACATGCTCTCGTTATTCCTACACACTGCTTTGTTTTGTTTGTTGTGTCCCGGGCGAATTGATTCTCGTCCGTGGTTGCTTTTGTTTATCTTTCTATTATCTCGTTTTTCCGGTTGTTTGTTTTTCTATTCAATGCTGTTGGCGCCCCCTCCGCTTCTAAGGGCAGGCGTTGGTTGCCATTTTTCTTAGTCAGTCTAATCCAAGAATCGCCGCAAGAAAAACCGAGTGTGGTAAAGTCTTTCCAGCGGTGGACCTATCTTGCGTCGTAACTTTTCTGCAGGTATGATTTGTTAACTTTTATTTCATTGTTTAATTTGCTGTTGGGTTTTTGCTTTCGGTAATTTATTTCTGCAATTCTATTATATTGGTAAATTCTCTTAATACCCCCACCAGTTTTATAGTTCTGCCGTTCGTTTAATTTTGTAAATTTTATTTTCAATGTTAGTTTCTGTCGGTTAAACTCGTGTAGGAGTGACCAATCGAATTAAACCGTTATTTGATAAATGTCAGTATGGTTCTGTTTAAAGTAGCCCTACGTCATATTAATTTGAATGGATAGTTCTGTAATTTCAAATGAAAAGTCGTTCTCAATTTCACAATCAGTACCAGTAATCATAGATAGTATTACTTGTACTTGTCTCATTACTCAAACTGTTATCAAAGATTAAGAAATGTTATGTTTAAAATGTTTTCTTAATGCCTCTGGTGTGACCGGCACTGCATCACACTTATAAATGCCATACTTATCCAGATACAAACGACATTAAATCCGGAGATGTAAATTTAATTCCAAACGCATTAGATGCCTTTACCCGGAGGATAATTGAAAACAGATGAGCATCACAGTTTTAAAACTGAAACAGAAAATGTGCAGTTATAAAATGGTTTCCATGGAAATGTAACTTATACAAAATTGTTTCCATGGAAATGTAACAAAATGGTTTCCATGGAAATGCAATTTGTACAAAATCGTGTCTATAGACATGCTATTTATACAAATCCACAACTGCCCGTTTTTGCCAGTCTGGGACACGGCGGCTCCATAGGTAGTGGATAATGAAGCTATCTTAAAATATCGAGGTTTTTTCGAGCTAAGCTTTCCGATCCAACAACTGCCAAAAGTTAACAAAACAAAGGAAACCTGTTTTTATATTAAATACATCTGTAAAAAGTTTATATTCTTATTAAGTGCCATTCGAGGTTATGATATATAATCGGTTCTACTTTCAGGTATAGATTTCCTCACTAGGAATAAATTCTTTTTTCACACAAGCAAGAGGCAGTGAGCGTCCCTACATTAAGACCAGGCTGTAGCCAGTACACACACACACCCACACACACACACACACACACATATATATATAGGTCGAAAACTGCGCTACAACTTATACTTAAACTGTTTGGTGATATTATACCAAACAAATGTACCTATACCTATTTTAGCGAATTCTCGGGAAAGTACTAGGCAAGGGCATAAGTAAAGTCAACTTTTTAGGTAGATTTCGAAGAAAAATCTACCTATTGCAATGGATACCATGTCATGATTTTCGAAAAATTCTTTCATATCTTTACTTTTCATGCTCCCCTAAGTACGAAACCACCGCCCGTTCAAAAAAAAATTTGTGATATTTATATATATATATATATATATATATATATATATATATCTTTACACGCTAGCGGCCGTAATTTTGAAGATATTTGAACCAAATTTTAATATGTTATTTCTAGGCCCAATAGTTCGGACAAGTTCGTTAATGAGCAAAATTGGCCCAAGGGGGTGGTCGGGGGAGGGGGTTGAAATTTTTAAAAATGTATATCTCGGCACCTATGAAGTATAGAGGGAAACTTTGTTTGGATAAATTAGAGTACACAGTGACACCAACGATTCGGGGGTTCGAGTGAGGGTGGGGGTGGGGGTGGGGGATGAAAATTCGAAACTTTTGAAACCACGTCTTGCGGGGTATCGTTGAAAAGCTCTTGATGAGTACTCTACAAATCAATAAATAGTTTCTTGAGAGCTCTCATTAGACGCGAGATTTTAATGTTTTAAAATAATAGCACTTAAAAGAATTATTATAATATCATAATTTTGTCTTGTTTAGCGGCTTTGCTAATTTTATTCATTGCTGATCTTGCGCACGGCCTCCCAGAATATTATATCCTATTCTTGTTGTCAAAACAAATGATTGTAGGCTCTTCCTCTTTACTGCAGGTTTGCCATGCCAAGGCTAAAAAAGAAGAGTGCTGCGCAGCGATAATAAATTAAACCAAAAGCACTTCGAAATCTACCTCAGCCTGTAGGCCTGCCTAAAGGGATTTTTTTAATGTGGGATGAATATGAAATTTTGAATTGGCAGTTAATGCCACAGGGAGCTGGTGGAAGCTTTGGGAATGAGGACTTACCCTACCGAACTAAGAGGGTTTTATGGGTTGGACTATGTGTGCTCTCATGCTTCCATCTACCGCAATACAGTAGGCTGGCACGATGCCGTCTTCGATGCATGTCTATGGGTGTCTTCTTCCTACTCTATTCTATAATTAATACCCATATTCTGCATCATAACAGCATTCAATACCCTGCCCTTTCATTTATACGTTTCAAAATTTGAAAATGATCCTACATTTTCAAAAAAAATAAAGAAGTTTCCATGACTTATTCCCCATCAATCGCATTATATTTAGAGAAAAAGTTTTTATGCGAATAGATTTTTAGGAATAAAACATTGTAATTGTTGAGACATTTATTTACACACTTCCACATCTCACGTATATTCCGAAAGAGAGGGAACGTTTTCCATTGTGCATCAATTGCCTCCACCATTATCACTGCAGTGTACACAAATGTACTGTCTATGATCACTACAAAGCTATTTTCAAAAAGAAACTTTCTTTACAGTAGTAGGAATATAGGGTCTATGACAAATTATTTTATTCTCTGCACCCGCTGAAATCCCAAACGCCATTGGTTTGAGCAAAATGTTCACAGGTAGCGCAATGGATTAAGAGTAGAGTAGGCTTAGACATAACAGGCGACGTACAAATTTAGAAATTAAGTAACAAATCCAGCTAAATGAAAATGAAAGTTCTTTGTTGATGGTTTAAAGTTTTATTGCAGTTTTAGTAAGAGTGTCTGAGCAAAGTGCTCTTATAGCGATCACTCATGGGATAAGTAAATACTTCATCACATTGCAATATACAGTCTAATATTGTATGGTATTGATTATTCTCATTCATGATACTATTTTAAAATACCCTCGGTTATATTTCTGTTTAAATATACAGTTTATTTATGGAGGAGGTGCATCTCACAAATTATTTTTTCCTGTTTATCACGCACTTTTCTCTTCAACTAGGAGAAAGAATTGTTAAAATATGTGTAATACTTCTGGCATTATGTCCGTAAATGTACAGATATATAAGTGATTTTTTCAGCTGATGTAGTTTTACTCTGTGAATAACATGAAGCGGGATGTATTTCGGCACTTGTAGTTTATTTTTGTAAAATAATTTGTTTAATAAATCTTTAAATATTTACTATATTGTTTAGAGATTAATAAGAAATTCCATTTGGAAGAGATATGATAAATATCCTGCTGTATGTTGTACATGTGGTACATGTGGGCCTTAACAAAAAGTATAAATAAGATTCGTAAGAAAAGTCAAGTAATTAAGAATTTAGCATGTAAAACCTGATGGACTCCACATAATTAATATACTTACTGGTAATGCAAACACCGTTCAATGCAAAATATTTTAAAAAATCAAAAAGGCATTTAATGATGCAGATTGTACTGTATATAATGTCTAAAATATTACGTCTAAAATGTATTATGTCTAAAAATTTTATTCAGTGGGTCTTAAGGTTCCTGAAATATAAAATATTAAAGTTCTCCAATTTTACACTATTTAAGGTGTACCTCTCCCCTTAATATGATTGTTGTAATAAACATGTTGTCGACGCTATAGAAAGAAACCATTTATTATAAAAATGAAGCTGCTGGAATACACACGTTGCCCTAAGCCACAGCTTACCAATGAAGCCATGAAGGCCAATGGATAACAATGCAACATAATTTTAGTTTTTGTTATGTGTTAACAAGACAAGTAGAGATTCAGAGCGTGTTCCCATAAATATGTTGAACTATTCCAACAGAATCAGATATAGTTTTTGCGATAGTGATCAGGTGACTCTGATCTATTCCAAGTTGTTGTAGGAAGCCGCAGAGGTGTACAAATCTCGATTTTAGCTTGCCCAAACCCGCTTGAACGCCAGGCAAGCAAGTTGCCAGCGTCATAGCTAGGAAGCAGGCAGGTTTCTTTAAGCCCGATGGGTCAGGTCAAACCCAGCCTAGGCAAGTCAGAATAAGCTTGCGACATTCCTATCAGCAAAACAACTGTAGTTGCTGAGTGTAGGTAATACTTTCTTGCTTTTCTACATGCTGGTAGAAGAAATTCACCATGCAGATAAATAAAAGGTGGATAAAGTATTAAAAATCGTTTTAGCGTCTTAACACAATTATTATTTTTATTATTAGGTAGATTTCGAAGAAAAATCTACCTAATGACTTTCAAAAAATTCGTTCATATCGTTACGTTTCATGCCTCCCTAAGTACGAAACCACCGCCTGTTAAAAAAATTGTGATATTTACATTTATATACAGTATATGTATATGTATATATATATATATTTATATATATGCATATATATCTTTACACGCTAGCGGCCGTAATTTTCAAGATATTTGAATCAAATTTTATTATCTTATTTCTAGGCCCAATACTTCAGACAAGTTCGTTAATGAGCAAAATTGGCCTAAGGGGGTGGTCGGGGGAGGGGGTTGAAATTTTAAAACATTTATATCTCGGCCCCTATGAAGTATAGAGGGAAACTTTGATTGAATAAATTAGAGTACTCCTTATGGAGTTCACAGTGACACCAACGATTCGGGGGTTTTGGGAGTACGAGTGGGGGTGGGGGTATGGGGATGGAAATTCGAAATTTTCGAAACTACGTCTTGTGGAGTATCGTTGAAAAGCTCTTGATGAGTACTCTACAAATCAATAACTAGTTTCTTGATAGTTCTCATATAACTACGTCTTGTGGGGTATCGTTGAAAAGCTCTTGATGAGTACTCTACAAATCAATAACTAGTTTCTTGATAGTTCTCATATAAGGCGAGATTTGAATGTTTTAAAAAGTTCTCTTTCCTCTTTTTTGCAGTTATTATTGCGGGTTTGTCATGTTAAGGCTAAAGAAGAAGAGTGCTACGCAGCGACAGTAAATTAAAACAAAAGCACTTCGAAATCTACCTCAGCTTTTAGGCTTGCCTAAAGGGATTTTTGTTATTGTTATTAATGATTTTATGATGTTTTCTCGAAAATGTTTGAAAATTTTACCCATGCCGGACTAGTACTTTTGTTCATTGATAATTAATTAAAACTGTCCACATTTTAGTTTCTCCTCGGCTTCCTTCAGGGTAAAATTCTCTAAATACATCTGAAGTTCCTCAACTACGTAACTGCACGACTTACCAGTGCACTGCTATACCCAGTTTCATATTCTTTCCGCCAGGCCTTGCAGTTTCCTTAGGTCCTGAGCAACCCACCAAGTTATGAAGAGCTTATGACTCATAGCGACAGTATTTCTTATCATCGTTGTAATCTGGCTTGCTTTCAAGTCAAGCAAGTTAAAAGCTGTGACTGGTTGCAGAATTTCAAAGGGGCAGGCAAGCTAAAATCAGAATATGTACACCTCTATAGGAAGGCAGCTACAAACTGATAGATGGTACCCCGTTCTCCAAATAGAAGTCCTTGCACGATGTCAATGCGGTTTCCATACCCAGATGTATATTTTTCCTGATTGTTTTCTTTTCCTGGTCAACTTGTTTAGCGTGGTCCTTATAATTATTTTCGTTCCTCACAGTCAGGTCCAAGATGTAGGCCTGTTTATCGTGAATGCCATTATATCTGCAAATCGAGTGGATTCAGCTTCATCAATATCATAAACTTCTTCGAAACAGTCAAAGTTATTATCGTGCAACAAATCAGTGAGGATAATATGTCTGACTTTATGATGTCTTCGGGTAATAAGAAGAGAGTTGAATGGACAGGACCCGAGTACATGACTCGGTGTTTCAGTCTCCTTAACGCATCTTCTGCATCTAATCCTCCATTATTTCCTGGAACTCCTCTCTCATTTGCATAGTTTACATTCAATTTCAACAAAGATGTCCATTCAGAAGAAGTTAAACTTAATCTAGTAGCCATGAAGTTATTCCCTGGTGGAAATTCAGAAAAGTGAACTTCTCCAACTCCTTGCCATGGCATAGATGACCATTCTTCAAAGGACATTTGCCTAAGACGTTTAGGAAGCATTTTTGGGTTTCGAACTGCTTCAAAATTATTTATTTTCAGGCGAGTAAGGCTTGTTTGAAGTTCTTCATCAAAATTGAAACGTGGATCGTCATTGTATGATAAATTGTGAGCTATAGAAATATGTTGTAAAGGGGCTTCCCATTGACATTTAATGAAGCCAAGGCCTCTCAACATGCGTGGAGATTTAACATTGCACTTATCGTTCTGTTCGGAAGACACCTGATGTCTTCGGTAGTCCGTCTGGCGATTACGTGAAGCCCAGCAAGAATGTATAAAAGAATGTTAAGCAAGGGCGCTGTCTGTAAAGGATAAATCAGCGAGGAGAAAATAATTATACTGATTGATTACATTCAGTTTCTGATTGGGCTGAAGTAAAGGAAACCTAACCAGCTTCTCTAGGTTTTGGTTAAAGTGTTTTAATGAATTCTTATTGAATAAAAATTCATCATTAAAAGTGCATCCGAGATACTTTATGGTTTCTGATATATTAATAGATGAAATCACTTCACCTGAAAGCAACTGCAGCTCAGACTGTGTAGTTCTCGTTTGAGTACTGTGACGGTATTTAAATTTTAATGTAAGCCTATATAAATGTTAGGCCTACCGTCACGGTTAGCTAGTTTTGGAAATAAAAAGAATTCGGCTAATCAGAGCATGGGTTATTGTTCACAACCATATGTTACTCGACTCAACAATTGAGTAGGCCTTGACAGCAACAGAGGCGATGACGTTACCAGTGGCGTACCAAGGTCTTGTGTCACCCCCTCAGAAATGAATTTTGAGTATATTTTCCAGTGAATATATAGTCCAAATTAAGGACTTGTCACTGTTAAGACACGGTGTTAGGGTGTTAAGGTGTTATAATTCATAAATAAATTGTCTATTTCAGGTTGTTTGATTTTAATTTTTAAATAAACTAAAAATTAACTGGTTATTCAGTTCTAGCGCACTACTGCTGTTTGAACAAGATAAGTGGATAAAAAAAGGAACATTATTTTTATTTACAGGTTTAATATACTGCAAACAAATTAATTTGCGTGTAAACATTTTTATTCTTATTTTATTTTTAATAGTGTAACTGGTAACTGGTAACTTTCACTTTGTCTTTGTTCAACTGAAAACTTCATTTTTCTAACTTTGGTTTCAGCAAATTTGGAAATAGCCTCATCAAAATCTATTTTTTGAGCGATACTGTTTTCAATGGATAAAATAGCTAAGTTAGATAGACGTGCTTGGCTCATTATTGATCTCATGTATTTTTTAAATCAGTTTGAGTTTCGAAAAACTCCTTTCACAAGAAGCTACTGATACACATAACACAAAAAACCTTAACGCTAAAGTGAGATTTTGGAGAGAGTCTGAAAGTTCGTGTTTCACTGTAAACTCCAACAGTTTTAAAGAACTCCAATCCAGAGACTCTTCTTTAGGAACGTTGGCTGCCTGAAGAAACCTTCTCAAACGTAGGATTTCTTTTACCATGTCCTCTTGAGAAATTTCATCATACTTTTCAACTAGATGTGTTACAAGTCTCGGGAGTTCAGATTCTGCCGTTTTGATAAGATTGTCAGGATCTAAGACTGAAAACCGAAAACCGAAGTGATATGGTTTCCATTCCTTTGCAACGTGAGTCGATTTCTCGATGAAACCTGTCGATACACTCCAGCATTGAGCTTATAAGTTCTTGTTCCAAAGTCAGCGGCTCATCTGCTGCCTGTTCTCCTGGCATTAATTTCTGCTTTCGGACATGTCTTCGTTTGAATAAAGGAATGTCCATCTCTCTGCACAAGTCTTTTGAAAACGTCAATGCTTTTTCCACAAGTTCATTTCTACTGTCCTTTAAATAGATCTATAGACTTCTCATCTTCATGACACACCTCTGGAAGCTAATTCCGAGAATCTGTAAGTACTTTTGGGCGTGGTTAACTTCTTCTAAAACAATATTCCACACACATAAATAGCACAAAAACGAGAAATCACATACTGCAGGTTTTGAGCTCCTCCTCTAATTTCAATCTTTTCACAGTGTTCCTCGATGATATGAACAATCTTCTTGAAGCACTTAAACACGGGTTTGACAGCTTCATAGTGAGTACTCCATCTAGTTTCTGCTAGCCGCTTGACCGTTACCTCAACTTTTGCTGTAAGGATATCCCGTCTGTGAGTTGACGCTGAGAAAAAGATGTACAGACTCTCTAAGGTGCCAAAAAAGGTTACACATGAAGAAACTGTTGCAAAAGAGTGCACTCCACAAATATTTAGAGAGTGGTTAGCACACGGTACAAACAAAGCTTTAGGGTTAAGTTCGGCAATCCGAGCTTGAACTCCTGAATGTAGACCCGCCATTGTAGAGGCATTGTCGTATCCCTGTCCTCGGCACATCGTCTTATCAAGACCATCACGCTTTATAAGCTTCAAAATGTCTCATCCTCACCATACCCCACTCCACTCCGCCATTCCCACATCTCAGGTATACACACAGTACACCAACACGACACCCTGCACGCTGCACTCTCTGATACAAATAATAGACGCAGTCACATTTCACTGCAAGTAGCGATTACTTTCCACTTTGTCAGACCACCGCAAGTTATTTGTATTTTTTCTAACACTCTAAACAATTTTGGGATTTTTTCTTTCTGCCACAATGACACCCCCTAACCACTTATGGCTCGTCGCAACCCGGGGCGGACCCCCCCCCCCCCGCACCCGCCTTGGTACGCCACTGGACGCTACAAAGAAATGAAAGATTAGACCACCCAATCAGTGATTCGGAGCCTCTATCGTAATTGAATTCCCGGGCTCAGTTCGTTGTCATAGCAACCTTGCACGTGAGGGCGGCGCTGTCTGCAGTCGGCACTTGCCATTGCAGAGTGTGGCCGTCATTGGGCTTCAGGAGCGGAAATACCCGATTGACTTCGATCTCGGACCCGACGATCTCCGAAGCTGGTTCAATGTTATGACACGTGACAGTGTTCTTTCATCACGATCACAGTAGATGACTTATGCCCGGTTGCATAAAAGCTCCAGATATCTTGTAGACAGCTAATGTATGTATGTATGTATGTATGTATGTATTTATTCACACTGCAGTTTGGCTTTGCCCGGTGGCAGTGGTATCAATTACATTTACATTACAAGAAAACATTAAAGATTAAGAAAATATTAAAAATTATTACAGATATCCATTCTAATAACTAATAACCTAATATTCCTAACAAATTATGGAATTAAATAATAAATTAAATAAAAAAATTAAATATGAGTTAATGAAGAAAAATACTTAAATACATGTCATATTAAATATTTAAAAAAATTATATAAATATACTACATATAAAGTATAATAATCATACACTTCTAACTAAACAGATACAAGTTAAAATAATCTAATATTTAAAATCGAAAGTGTGTATGTATGTATGTATGTATGTATGTATGTATGTTTGTTCCTTATACAAATCTACATTTCTTTACCAATTTACACGACATTTTGCACACATACCCAGTTATGCCCGGGAAGTATAGCTGTCAACATTAAAATTGAAACAAATCAGTCCTTCCCTTGAAAATTATATAATTTCTGTGAATATTCTACTGAAAAAAATGAAATGTTCAGTTCACATGACAACAGTGTATTGTTTACTTTGATAACATTGGGGTTTGGCGACTATATAATGCTGAACTATGATTTCATCGATGTAATATATTGGCGAAAATAATTACTGAAAATGAAATCCACGAAAATAAAGCACAGTGTGATGTAGTCACATAACTTTCTCTACCCTCGACATAAGAAATATTTTCTCACTTCACATATTGATGTAGAAGAAGAGGTCTATTGCAGGGACAACTTAAGTGTGTGAGTATGCTATATCATAAGTCTGTAAATAATCCTTTCCGCTTATACGTTATCCATAGCTGTAGGCTTTATATTAGTTGAGAAATAGGGATGTTTATCATAGGCTCTAAGCATGGGATGGAACATTTTGAGTCCTATGCTCGCAGTATATTATGTCCCGGGTTTTAGGGGAGGAAAGTATGAAAGTGATACTGCATTTCTCTTTTATTTCAGCCCCGAAACGATTGTATGGTAACATGAGAATGAGAAATAAAATTTTCCGTCAAGTCAGTACAATCTTATGTAATTTGTGTTCCCCTCCCAAGCATGATGTGTAGAAGCAACGGAATGCAGCATTCAACATCCTCTATGAGCCATAAAAGCTATATCCAGCGTTTTCTGATGGAATAGTTTGAGTGTTATAAATCTTTTTCTTCATTTCAAGTTCTACATACATAAAGTCCTTCATAAGTTAATTTCAAATTAAAAAATACAAAGCCCGGGCGACGCCGGGCCTTTTCAGCTAGTTGATTATATAGCTTAGACAGAAATAAAAGAGCAGAGAGACTCATCTTAAACAAAGTGGCTACACGGAATCTAAATTACACATTTTAACTTTCTTTGGAAGGTTCCTAAGGAAGGACAGGCCGTGAAAACCTCTGCAGGAAGTTCATTCCAATCATTTATTGTTCTGTTTAGGAAAGAAAATTTACCTACATCTGTTCTTTGCTGTACGGTTTTAATTTTGAACTCATGATCGTTTCTTCCGTAATAGGTTGGTTTTTCTAAACGGGTTGTAATATCAGCCCATGCTTTTTGTCCCGTATATGCCCTGTACAAGGAGCATAACCTGGCTTGCTTGCGCCTTGTTTCTAATTTTTCTCATCCTAATTCTGTCACAAGTTCTTCGCCATGGTCTCTTTTTCCTTTAACAAATTTAGCCGCCCTGCGCTGGAACATTTTAAGCGATTTGATTTGATTTATTCTGTAGGGGTCCCAGCAGGCTGCACCATATTCCATTAATGGCCGTACTAGTGTCATGTAAGCTACTTCTTTGGTCTTTGGGTTTGCCTTCTTTAAGTTCCTCATCACGAAATTCATGGTTCTATACATCTTATATACTTGATAAACACCTTCCCTTTTCCGAAAGCGAGTACGCTCGGTAAATAGCCATATGTCAGATAAATGAGTTGAGCACTTTGTCAATAGATGGAGACACGGTGCATACTGTCTGTAATATCAAATTGGCCGTGATTGAGTAGCCAGCCACAGTAACCAATGGGAGCGCTTCTAGCTATTGTATTCAAAATGGCTGAATTTTCTGTCTGCTATTTTCTTGTCTGCTGTTTCTTTGGTAAAATGAATGTAAAACGTGAGAGAAACTTCGATAGTTCCGACTTCGAGACTTGTGCATTCGAGAAAATGTCACACATTACAATCTGAAAACGTAATGCATAAAACGTAACACATTAATTAGCCTATAGCTGATTTACCACTGAGAAAGAAATGCTTCGATTTGTTCCCAATTCCTAATGACGGGCTATTTAACCCTGAGAAAAGCATGCTTACAGTTGTTCCTTATTCCATATGATGGCCTATTTATCCATAGCCTGATCCTTTTCCGAAACTCAATATTGTCAAAGACCTAAATTTCTTGTAATTCTTCCAGGGAATATTTTTGCTTTATACATTTCTAGGCCTAATTATCTACTCATGGTGAAGATGACGAGAAATAAGATGATTATGTATTAATATTCGTGCTGCAAAAAGACAATATTTTCTTCATAAAGTGTTGCACCAGAAAATAAAATTAATATACTTAAGCTACATTTTTACCGAAACTGAATATCATCGTACTTCTCGATTCTCGAAAGGATTGCTGTTTTTATTTTAGGGAATATTTACTTCTATATAGACCTAGGCCTTACACGATCTGACAATGAAGATGACCGGCAAGGAAATATGATGTGAATTAATATTCGCGATGTGTTCATAAAAGTGTTACAACAGAAAATGAAATTATTACAAGTACGATGGATACATTAATGGCCTAGGCTATAACAAAGTTCATGTAACCGGTAATATACAGTTTTTCTCGTATTATGAATTATTTCACACACAAATTAATAACCAATGCAAGCTTCATTACTACTTTTCATTTTAATACCATAAAACGCTAGTAACATCATGTAGGATAAAATGCTAACATAATAACGAAACATACATCAGCATAAATGTATCGCACGTCCACCATATTGAATGTTTATCTGGAGTTTCGGCCCTAGAGATCATTCATAGCATAGGACGTAGGATGTATAATAATAATAATAATAATAATAATAATAATAATAATAATAATAATAATAATAATAATAATGATAATAAAAATAATGTAATATTAAATAAATTAACTTCCAGTCTCATCCCTAGCCTATGCCTTGCTTTTGTGCTAATAGAATCGTACGCCTACATTTATGTAATTATTTATTTATTTATTTAACAAAAGAGATCCCAAAGAGCCAATGGCTCGTAGCAAGGACAATACATAATGACATTTTTACAAAGAATGGCTACAATAGCTTAGGTAAGATACATAATAAGTATAAGTAAACACAAAAGTAAACAACGGACACAAACACTATTATTAACACCAATAGTTAGTAAAGAATGTAACACACATAAAAACCAATTTAAATATAATTATAGCTAATATTAAAGCAATATAAATATGATGTAGCACAAATTAACTCACAATTGACTATATATATCACAATTGGCACGTACTATAATTAATAATTAAATAGTAAGTTTTTTTGTTTGTTTCCGTTAGTGACATTTAATTTTTAAACTGTGAAGACGTGTTCGTTTCAGTATTTTAACTGTTAATAAATTACCATTTGAAAATCTAACTATTCATAATATGAGGTACATTTTTTATTTGAAGTTGAAAAATTATCTACTGTATGTGAGAAATCTTCTTCTACAACTTCAACGAATTTTTTATACAACCTTTCGTTAAATTACGTGACTACGTCTAGTGGTGCTATGTATGCTATGACTACAGACGTTAATAAATATCAATGTCGGTCATAAAATCTTAAATGTCACTAGAAAGGGTGTACTAACATGTATGAAAATCCTGAAAAGAAGTCTGGTAAAAGAAAAAAAGCATACCAATCTTCCAACTCATCCGGTTATTATATGCAATGGCTGTCGTCCATGTCACACGATCCAATTTGATGATTTGTATACATTTTTAACAAAAATTGGATCATGAGATACCGTCTTTCTTTGGAACATCGGTTTCTAGGGCAGGCAAGCGCATCGTTTACTTTTGAAGTAAAATCACTAAGAGTTAATTGTTTTTGTAGCTCGTTTCTTTGAATTATTTTAAGACTAGAATGGTTCAAGCCTAGCTTCAAACTTAATTGCATATACAAATTTAGTAAGCCTACTTTGCATTCCATTTTATTATTCTCTCAGTAAACATACTTTCTCCTTACCTTCGGAAGAAAGGTGCATTCCAATGTTCCGAGAGATTCCTAGAAGTTACTCCAAACTTCTATTGGGCTTTCAAAATGTATTATTGTAACTATTTATGTTGATAATTTTGTAAAGTGACTTTTTAAAACAATAAATCCTGTAAGTTGGACGCTATATTCTTTTAATGAGATCGCTTTTGTGAAATATTTACGTGAATGTGTTGATATTATCGATGTCATATCGACGTCATCATATAAACTTATCGACAACCAACACATTCCGAGCTTTCTTGGTTAGCATAAGTTTTTAGTCGTATTTCTCTGCTGCTTCTACTGGTATGATGGAGATCTCTCTTGAACTCGCTGCGTCTGCTACTATGACATGTATTGGCTCAAACTGTTCTTCGTATACCAGAACCGACTTGCATGAACTTAAGATATGTACTTCAGCTGCTTTTGCTAGTACGACGCACATCTCTCTTGAACTGCTTCGTCTACCATTACAACTTATTTTGCTCATACTTCTTGCTTCTTCTCATACCAGAACATGATTTCATCAAACTTGAGACAAGTACATTCTTCTATGCTACTTAATTCGGATTCATGTCAAATAATTGTAAAGACATCACTAATCGTAACTAGGAAGAAACTATAAACAAACTTCTTAGAAAGGTATTTTCTATACTTTTTGCTTACTATACCACGTACTTTAAGCAGGAATATAGCATCAAAACTATACTTTAAACTGTAGTTGCGGTATTATACCAGTAATTGTTTTCAAATATTTATTCGTGGTAGATCACTGAAGTATATCAAAATTGTATGGCTCAATGCTAATGAATTCAACACTATCTTAAGTGAATATGTTTTGTAAATTATAAATATTAATGGAGTTATTGTGAATAGAAAATTTCATTTACGGAAAATAGGCTTCATTATTTTTGTAAGTGATACGAGTCTTTAAATGCATATTTTCAGTTATATTAATTGATGATCAAACATACAATTTTAGAAGCAAATATATGTGTTTTGAAGACTTTGTATAGGCCTATCAAAGAAAAAGAACTTAAATGCTTTGAAAGGTTCATGCCAAGAAATTATCCTATTCTTTAAAAATATATTAAATTATAGTGCATTATTAGTAAGTATATTTTACAATTTATTATCACTCTGCGTCACATGTATGCATATTACTTTCACCAGTGCCTTTTTAGTCAACTCCTCGCGCAATGGCAGCCAGGTAAGCATACAATCTCATCTAACCTGTGATCTGTTTATGGGTCAGGAGAAATGTTTTTCTGATTTTCTTGCTCATTTCCACAGTATTCAAAAACTGGTGAGGTTGCTTTGCTCTCTTCCTGATATTATTCTAACTCTTCCTCTCACCACGTTTATGTCCATGCATTATTTCCTTTATCACAGAAGATAACACTTGTTTTCGGATGAAGGTTCATCTGTCACTCTGTCACGAAGCCGTCTCCTATCCCCTACTTCTTCCTGTGATTTACAATTCCAGTTCACTCATACATCACTCACCATTCCTAAGAGCAATAATCCTAATTGTAATAATAATAATAATAATAATAATAATAATAATAATAATAATAATAATAATAATAATAATAATAATAATAATAATAGGCTAATAATATAACATTTTTATACAAGAATATATTAAAATAATGTAAGTAAGTAATTCAATTTAATATTAATAAGTAGGCCTAAATAATATTTTTATAAATGGTGGTATATTCCTCGTGGTTTATTGATTATGTTCAAAATCTTTGCTCGTTTCTTTCTTTTCTCGACGTACTTCTCCCCTTCACTCTTCGTTAGAGTACTTTCTTTGCCTATCCTTTCCAGCCGAAATGTGACTCAGTCAATTTTCACGTACGTTTACATGATTCTGATCCTTGTTAATGGGTGATCAGTAAATGTATTTTTTCTACATTTTGAATGGTCGAGACATCATATTGAGTACAAGTAATTTTCTTAATTGATCATGGTTTTGCTTACTGTAAGTAAGAGTGTCAGTAGTGTGTCATCTAAAACAAATATGAAGTCAGTGGTAGACATTGAGAGTTCCAATGAACAGCGGACTACGTCTTCACAAGCCACTAATTTTGTCCCTGTAGATGGAAATGTATTTTTGACTGATGTTGTTAAACGTAAAAATAAGATGCGTCCTACGCTTGTAGGTAAGAACGTTTGTGTCTCAACTAACCGTGCACAGCTAAAAGGAGTTCCTAAAAATGTGGCACTTCTCGTGTACAGAGTAGATCCAAGTACAACGTCTTGATCAATTAGCGGATTTTCCTAACCCAGACATCAATTTAGTAGCATGTGAGGAACTGGCCTTTTCGGAACTCTGATTACTATTCTTCCTTCTAGATTTCAGAGACGGACCTTGAAAGTGCCTTTAACCCTGAGATTTGACCAGATAATGCCTGTGTTAGGCGTTTTTTTTCAACCCCATGAAAAAGTCACCAACGGGTGAAAAATGATAACATTGATGCTTTGATTAAAGGTAATTCACTTTCCACTTAACATATTATATTGGAATATGCAAGGATTCCTCAGTAAACGAGACGAACTTGATTTTTTGATAGATATGCAAATCTTGGTGTAATTTGTCTGACTGAGCATTGGCCCGATAATAATAGTGTTGTATGTATTATTGGTTTTACTGTTGCCGACATTACCGTAGATCTGTTTTTAAAAAAAGGGGAGGTACTGCTATATCAATTCGACAAACTGTTAAATTTAAATCCCTCGACATTACTAAAGAATTCATATTGAACCTGTTTGTGAGTTCTCTGCAGTAGCTACTGAAAATTTTAATATAGTTATTATTTCCCTGAATAGAGCAACTATAACATTTATTTAAATGAATTTTTAAGTATTTTGCTCAGAACTTTAGAATATATTTTTATGATGAGGACAAAATTTATTCTGTTAATTTAAGTACAGACGTTAATGTTAATCTACTTGATGACAATGCTAGTAACCATAAATTAGTTCTGACCTTTTTCTAATAATGGCCAAGTTAAAATCATGGTCAGAATGGAAAAAGAGCAAAGAAATCTGTCAAATGAAGAAGTAAAGAAAAAATAACTTTCACAGGAAGAAAGCATAAGAGTTCTATATAAAAACAGATTACAACAATATCTTCTAAATTCTCCAACATCAGAAAATATAGACGAGGAATGGGGAAATTTTTTGAAGCAGAAACTTATAAGTAGAGCGGGTTTAAGAATTTGGAATGAAGAATTACAATTAGCAGTTAAAGAAAAACAAAGTGCATATAATCAATGGTTACAAAATAAATCAGAGGAATGACACGTAAGTAACTGTTTACTTTCCTCTC
The DNA here is from genome assembly GCA_964059195.1 of Ectobius pallidus. Classification (NCBI taxonomy): domain Eukaryota; kingdom Metazoa; phylum Arthropoda; class Insecta; order Blattodea; family Ectobiidae; genus Ectobius; species Ectobius pallidus. Next base: position 157,765,319 of record CAXKWD010000004.1, on the reverse strand, counting down.
GATTTATGAATATTTGTAGTGAAACCTATTAATTTTTTCAATAGATAAAATTCAGTTTCACTGCTGGTATGTAAAGTGTAATATTTCAATATTTTAAAGATACTTTCCTTTTTAATTGAAGACATATTAAAAAATAATTAAAGCAGTTACAAAGATCAACATTGATTCTCATTTATTATTGTTGTTGTTATTATTATTACTATTATTAATGCAATATTGAGAAACAAAAGTGTGTATATTACATTTTTATGGTTATTGTTGGCATTGCTTGCGTTATTAGTAGAATTGGAATCAATAAGAGATCCGTCCTATCATGCTAATTTTATTATTATTTTATATTGTTACTACTATCCATTAAGTTATATTTTTACTAAAGGAATCGAACCTGAGTATTCAACTAAGAAAGCTGCCACCAAGATCACTCTAGCCTCAATAGAGATGAGTACCGTTTATTTTACACGGTAGTTTCCGTGCTTGAATATTCACACACACCCGGAGGCGGTAGGTCTCTGTTATGCACATTGCATTATGCACATTGGAACATGGATTGTAAACTCATTACAGTGGTGATTATATTCTTCAAACCCATATAAGGAATCTGATTTAAAACATTCACTTCCTCTACCATTAATTAGTGATGAGCGAGACCAGTCATGGTCTTGTAGTCTTGGTCTTGTTCTTGCTGAAAATGCAAGACCGAGACCAAGGCCAAGACCGTATCAGCGTTAGCAAGACCAAGACCAAGACCGGCCATGCAAGACCGAGACCAAGACCGGCCATGCAAGACCGAGACCAAGACCAAGACCAAGATCAACTCTGCAAGACTCTGGCAAGAACAAGACCTAACTGCAAGACTCTTGCAGTCTTGCTATTTGAAAAAAGTTTTATAAAGCCCCGTTGTGTATGCAGCGAGCCAGCGACCACTACTCAAAGGCGCCGCAGAGTCGCTAGCCGGAGTAGTCCCAAGGCTGGTAGGCCTATAATGTAGAGGTTGCCTCATCGTGCGGTAACCAATGAAAGCAGACCCGGTGCATGACGCTGTCCGTATCCAAAAACGAGCGCACCATTCAAATAATACATGTGAACTCCGTATACAACATTTCTCACACCTACGTTAAAACGAATTTCTGCAATGAAAACTTACAATTAATCTGACGGATTTCCCTGAATAGCATTCCATACAGCTAGTTCCTTCAATTGGTGGGAGTTAAATTCACGATAAACACTCCATATTCATTTTTAAAATGTTTAATTGCAATAGTTCTCTAGTATAATGGTACGAAAGACAAACATATAAGTCATATATGAAATTTCATTTTGCGTTCAATATAAATACTGACCACATAATTTATTAATAAAACTTAAAAATTCTGCCATACAGTTATTTAATAACTAGTTTCTCTAACCTCTCACTGGGTTTAAAGGAAGCTATGACTGAGGATTTATAATATTTTTTTATTACAACCAAATGGCCATACTACGACGAATGGAACCCCGAGAAAGCCTGCCCCGACCCCACTTTGTCCACCACAAATTCCACATGGATCCATCGAGATCCGATCCTGGGTCCCAGCGGTGGAGGGCGAGCGGTCCATGGGGCGGCCTATGACTAAGGATTTAAAACTTTAAACAGTAGCCCTCGTAACTTAAAACGTCTATTAACATGCTCAGTAGCATATTTCATTAACGATTATATCCTTTTTACACCTATCATTAATATTCATAGCCTACTCTCACATATAGAATCTTTCCTGTCAACTTGAACAAAATATAACATAGCTTTTCAGCTCATTCCTTTCTCCTTGCAGAAAATTTCATAATAAAGTTAAGTCTGAAAAAATCAGGTATTCTTCATAAATATTCAATAAAACACAATTAAACCGTAGATTAATTAAAACAGGAACTTATTTGACGGGTATTTGCTTGTTATTACTTTACAGTTACTTATCTGATTGTACTGTAGATATATAGGCCTACATTTTGTTGATGATAGGTAGGACATCCACTGAAAACCTTTTTTTACCACTACAAATTTCTTATTTACACATAACGGTGGGGTGTTTAAGTTCTTGCTGCTGATTCATATTAAGGATGCATATCGAATGGGAAAAGATAATAAAAGTAGAAAATACCTGGTCTAGAAATATTTTCTTGCATGAAGAATAGTTATGATTATTTATGACCCAATTAGTTGAAGGCCCGAAACTTGAAAGCAAGTAGAATGTAATTTATGAGGGGTAGCGGAAATCTTTAAAGTGTTGAAATGATCTGTTCACAATGTGTTATAAATTAGAACTAGGGTATATGGAAAGATAAATATTATTTATTGCAGCCTATGGGTTTGGGTTTCGAAGGGACAATGTGTGATTTTTCTGTAGATTGCACAATTTCTAAAGCATCTGCTTCAATGCCGTTATGTTTTTTTACTATATTATACAGTTTTAAACAGGCCAGATAGAACCTCTCTCCTATGCGGAAATCTTTTAAACATTTCATACACATCCTGTTAATATTACTTCTTGTCTCCACAGCCGTTCATTTTGAAACTTTACAATATAATATTAATAATTTTACTCTCTCAAATAGTGTACAGCATCTCGTGGATTTTGGGTTTAAAGTTCTGCAATAGGATAACAGAGAATATTTAAATTTACACTCAAAGTTTACTGTTCTAGCTTATATCACCATGGACGTTTCGGCAAACAGCTTGACATCACATTAGTGTTTACATGGTCAAAGCAACTAAAAGCAATTAGCTTTCGTTACTTTTGCAAGCAATAACACACATGTAAATGGTGTAACTTTAAATCATGTAAACGCCATCGATCACAGTAAGATGCATAAAAGAAAACTGCAAGACTCTTGCAACAAGACCAAGACCTAGTATGCAAGACCGAGACCAAGACCAAGACCAAGACCACTGGTGCAAGACCGAGACCAAGACCAAGACCAGGGTTACCTATGCAAGACCAAGACCAAGACTGAAAGTGCAATACCAAGACCAAGACCAAGACTGCCTTGGTCTTGGTCTTGGTCTTGCATTTGCTCATCACTACCATTAATACAATCATTTCACTAAGCCGCATACATGGGCATTTACTGGTTCGCGAACCACTTGTGGTTCTTGACCTTCCCGCATCAGACACAAGATGGCATTGCGGACATTCGGTGTACGTGGTGGTTTATTCTCATGCATGCGTCATATCTCTTTGCAAGCAGTGACGGGTCGCGACACAGTTCCGATTGGAAAGGCGTTATGACACATTCTAAGCCTTTGTATAATGAAATAATTGCACACGTAAAAGAATAATTAAAAATACAAAATTGTTTGTATTATTTGTTTCTTGTAGTGTACATTATAAAGTGAAATTAGTGTTTCCCTATGAATGAGCAACCGCCACTGCACGTATTGTCTGTTTGTGTCTCCACCTACACGTTCTTTTCGAACTATGTGTAAGTTGACCACGTTTGCGGGTTGCGTGTCAATGGATAGGGGTTTGCCCATGACTGCACTAAGGAGTTCACAACCGTATTGTAGTCAGAGGTGTACAAAACTCGCTTTTAGCTTGCCCATACCCGCTTGGACAGCAAGCAAGCAAGTTGCGAGCATCGCAGCAAGAATGCAGGCAGGCTTCTTTAGACCTGAATGCGTTGGGTTGAACCCATCCCATGCAGGTCTGAATAAGCTGCTAGTGGCATTCTGATGAGCTAATCATCATTCGTTTATTCGCTAAGTGTGGGTTGCTCCGTTCATCGCCTTAGATAAATAGGGGTGGGATATAGTAATTCCGTTATCAACTTAATACGAATGCACATTAATACTATATTAATTATTGTTATTAATATTATTATTAATTCAAAGTGTACGGAACGTTGATATGGGGTATATTCTCTAAACATATCTTTATGCTTTGATTGATTATTGATTATTACCAAACTTTGCGCTTAGACAATTTTCTACCAGAAAATCTATATAAATTGAAATTCAAAGAAACCATCCCTTCCCTTATTATCAAACCCTGCCCCAATGTTTTCCCTATTAAAATCTACTTACTCTGACCGTTGTAATCCAAATTTATACACAGAGGCTATAGAACCAGGATAAAATTGTAGGCAACAATAATACTCGAACATTTTCAACCACTTATTTTCAACCCCAATTATATGATCTCTATACGATTCTATTCTTTGACCCATTTTTACTAAACTGCACATACAGAGCTTTAGAACCAGGAGAAAATTGTAGGCAATAGTTATACTGGAACAAACAGCCCCTTACTTCATTTCAGCCCTTATTAGGCATATTTACTCTCTAAAAATGTAAATTTTTTGACAGATTTTACACACAGACCCCGTAAAAATTGAGAAATTCTAAGAAACGAGGTGCTTTTAATCCCTTTATATTCTATACACAAATCTATATTCTTCGACCTAGTTTTACCGTATTTTAGAATCGGAAGAAAATTCTAAGGGAACTTTAATATCAAAACAATCCATCCTATCTACCCATATTACTCTTTACGAATCTAAAGTATTTGATTACTTTCAACAGGTTTTACACACAGACACTATAGAACCAACAGAAAATCCTAGGCAACCTAATATATAAACTATCCTCCCCTTAATGAGTTATGCATCCTCGTGTACCAGTACATCCAGAAAAGCCAGCTTACTATTGTTTTATTTTTCCATAGTGAATTGAATACTGTTGTTGATACCGTTTAAATGTTGTAGAAACTTGTTCAAGTTTTCATCCCCATGAGGCCAAATGACAAATGTGTCGTCTACGTACCTCCACCATACCTTGGGTTTAAATGTGGCTGTCTCCAGTGCTGGCGCCTCAAATTCCTCCTTGAAGAAGTTGGCAATGGTCGGACTTAAAGGACTCCCTATCGCCACGCCGTCTATCTGCTTATAGTAGACACCATCCCACTTGAAATAACTAATCATTAGGCAGTGACGGAATAGAGATGTTATGTCTTGCGGAAAAATCCCTTCGAGGTAATATAGAACCTCTACTACTTTTTTGTGTCGTTCTTTGAACCTCCTGAGAAAGTGATGATGCCTTTATGAAATGATTAGTTTTCCGCAGTGTTGCCTTAGTCGGGTCCTTTGGCAGTTCTCTATAGGTGTCCGACTCTGATAACAGTTCCTTGATTTTTTCTTTGTAATCTGCCATGGACATAACAACCGTAGCGTTTCTTTGTCTGCATCCAGTATGATGATTGATTTGTCATTGTTGAAGGACTGGATAGCTCTTCGTTCGTCTCCGGTGAGATCTTGTTTCGGTGCCTTTGCTCTACTCAGAACCCCGGTCGATTCCATACGAATCTCTTCAGCTTCGTTTTCGGGTAGATTTCGAATAGGAGCTTCCACATTCGAAATTATAGCCTATCTTCTATTGGTACTCTCTGCGGGTGTTACAGCATAATTCCCTCCTTTCTCTAAGGAGCAGTGCGTTTTCTGTCTAGCTTCACTGCTTGTTTCTAGTTTTGGAGCTTGCCATATTTCTTCATTTGTCTATTTGATGTTGAGGTATAAGTTGATACCGCAGATTGGTACATCAGGTTGTCTATGTTGTTCCATCTTAATTTGTGTGGACCTGTAGTAGGTGTAATTCCATGGCTGTTAGTTGCTTGCGATTTGTTTGGATCCGTTCTCTCAACAGGGCCTTCTCTGTTCGATCGTAGATTCTGTGGGCCTTGGCGGAGTGAAAATTCCTGTTGATTCTTATAAAGCTGGGTCTCGTTCCAGTATCCCGGCATCGTCGGAGAAAGGTCAATGAGGATAAAAGTATAAATTTCTTCTTACGGAGTTTTTCCAATAGTTTTATTCTCTGTGTCATTTCCTCCCCGTAGAGGCGTCCAATGTATGTGCTTAAGATTTCACGGCCGGCGTTTAATCAGTTCTGCACTTCCGGGCTGGGTGGCCGTGGTCTGTAAGTGTCTCGTGCTGACGTTTCTCCGCGAGCTGCGTCGGGCATCTTCAGAGTGATGTGTCTACCTGGATGGTCGGCTGTCAACTGCTGGCGCTTCACGACCAAATAAGCTAACTGAGGACGGAGCATTGCGGGCAATGCAATGCGATGGCCTCGACTCCGATTCCATACCTGCATACGAAATGCAATGCTGGAAATGAAAACGGTTTCCTATCCTATAACTAAAATTTGCTTACGCTAACTGTGTTTCGCATAGGACTTGAACCTATGCAGGGCAACTGTAATTAATTTAGGGGTTCGGGCCGTGTCCTTTTTTATTTAAAGTTCCGGTATTCACCTTACAACCAGGCAAAACCACGGAAAACCCTGATCGGAACTTGCAAAGGGGATTTGGTCATGGTCCTCCATTCTGTAATGCCTGGATGGAGTTGAACCAACCAGTTGGAATACGTTTCTGCTAGAGGCTTAGACGTAGTGAGATGAGGTATGTTTAGGCTGATGGCCTCAAAAATTTTGACGATTTTACTCGTCCCTTGGGAAACGCAGGCGCTTTCCAAGTTGCCGTACGAAAGGATTCTCAGCATCCAGAAGCTGGGAGTCGGAACTCTGTGCAATGCTTCTGATGTGGGTGGCAATTGGTGAAGCCTTTAGGTCCTGTTACAGACGTAATGATACGCCTATATCAAGGCGAGGTCTGTGCTGTGAACTCCATCGGCGTTCCAGTGAGCGAGCCTGATTTAGGGCCATGCTTACCTTGCGTTAGTTTGTACTGCCATATCCAGCTAGGAAAAGGGCTATTGCTTTGAGAACTGCCTTGGGACAGGCATTTCCAGTGAGAAGGAATGGAGCTTGTTTCAGCAGACACTTGGTCACTTCAAAACTAGCTTCCAAAGGAAGGTCATCGATAAGTTGGCTCAACTTTTCGGAATAACTGTTCGGTGTGGTTGGTTCGCGTTCCGGAACAGTTGGATTGCGATGCGCCTGAGTCGCTAGGAATCTGGGCTGGTAAAGTGGGTGGCTGGAAATGGACCACACGCCCCCGCTCGGTAACATGGCTCCAAGCGGGTCCAAGCTTCTCCTGCTCAGAAGAGAGACTGGGTGCAATGCCTTTTTTCACAGCAGAAGCGGAGCGTGAGCTCCCAGAACCTCTGGGTCCCGCCTTAGTGCGCTTCGCCGCTGCCCCTTTAACTTGCTTTCACTTACTGCAACCCTTATAGTTGGCAGTGTGAGAGGAGTTGCAGTTACAGCACCTCAGGGCCTCCTTAGGCGTACTACAACCCCCTGAGGGGTGGTCTCCGCCACAAGCGACACACCTTGGAGTGTAACCACAATTACGCTTTGTGTGACCAAAGCGTTGGCAGTTGCGGCATTGTAGAGGGCCGCTCGGAACGTGGTAAGATTCCACAGAGATGTGCAGACCACAGAAAGTGGTGAGAGCTCTCACCTTCGCTGCCGAGGGTCCACGCGACACTGGCACAGTGAAGTGCGGCGTTAAAGGCCTATCCTTTGAAGGATCGGCGTCGCGCCGCTGCGACCGAAGTTGCAGTACAGAGAGTACAGGAACTCCAAGTGCAATGAGCTCCTCGCGCACATCGTCTGTTGGCATGCGACGCCTTAGGTTCTTCAGAAGCAGTCTTACAGACCGCTCCTCCGGCTGATAGTAGGTATGAACCTGACTCTCTTCTACGGTTTGATGGCGCGGAGAGCAGAGATGGTGGCTCGGAAACAGTCGGCAGTATCCGGAACTAGCATAAGACCATCGCCCCACATAGCCGCCGTGCCGTTACCACCAGTCTTTTCTCGCAGCCATCCCAAAAAACTGCGTGTGTTTGTCACTCCAATGACATACACAGGGACCTTGTTGCGAAGCTTCCCTGCGGGAATGGCAGCAACATCCGCTTGGGCGTGAGGTGTGAAGCCAATAGGCGCGCCTAAGTGACTGTCGGACGCGCTGTGCGAGCGCCCTTGTGTAGAGTCCATCTACTCTGCGGTAACTGGTAAACCAGTGACCTTGGCTTGGACAGTGTTAAGCCCACATGCCGTCTTAGGAGCAGTAGGCCGGGCTTGCAAGGCCGCGGCATACAGTGCTCTTTCCTGGGTGTGACCCAGTTGGCTTCTACTACAAGTGGATTGTTCATCCACGGAGAGAGAGACTATGGGAGCCACTAGACCTTGAGTGACTTTTTCAGCCACAGTCCGGGACGCATTTCCGGCTAAGGACAATGGCCCAAGAGCCGGACGCCGAGTGGCTGGATCTACGAACCAGCAGAGGTAGGTGAGACTGCCTCAGTGGCCTTGCGTTTAGCTGTAGCCTTCGCAAAATCCCCGAACGAGCCAGGTTGCTGCCCGGCTGGCGTAGTGCCAGCGGGTCGTTCGCTCGGCCTGTTTGCCGGTCTGGCGGTTGCCTTACCGGACTTCTTCGTCGCAGGAGTTCGTTTCTTCTCTTTCTGCTGCTTCTGGTAGATGGAGTTCATCTCTTTCTCCAGCTGCGCACGTACAGTCGGGCTAATCCTGGAGAAGTTCTGCTCGAAGAATTCCAGGGAGTCGGCCATGCCTGCCACATGTAGAGGAGACCTAGAAAAAATAGAGAATGGTTGGATAGAAGGGGAAAGGTAAAACAGACAAGCTCATTCTGAAGTGCCCTGAAAAGGGCCGTTCGTAGCGTTCTAAGAAGAACTGCTACGAAGGAGGGGTTAAGGAGAGAGAGAGAGAGATTCAGAGTAAATTCCCTGGTAGGGATATCCACCTGTCGAGGCCGCCTCGCGATTTCGCATAGCCCATGTGACACGGAGATTAAGGATGGGCGTTTTGGGGAGGGTAGGAACCGTTCGGTGGATCCAGCACCACCTAGGCCTCCCCGCCCTCTAGGTCGGGAACATCGCCGTAGTAACGCCACCGACATCCAGTCATGGCAGGGATCGTTGGACTATGCCTCCCCCTACTATGGTACCGGTCACGCACACACGACGACCCCCCTCCTCGTACCCTGAGTACGGGAACCACTACCACGTCGAATCCGACACCAAACACGGTAAGACCTGGGCCCCGGTCGGGCGCCTCCGAAGAGAACGACCCCTAAGGGAACCCTGACCGGCTCAATACCGTCCCGACTACTGTTTCAGCAACAGTCGACTAGGCCAGCGCTCCGTCTGCAAAAACGGGGAGACACCACTTGTAGGTGGAGATGACCCTTTGACGGCTAGAGGCTAAGTGGCGGCGCACCCTGCCCGCCATAACATCGCTTAGCACGCCCATCCGAATCCTAGATGCCCCAGTACGCATCACCCTCACTGGTACTTCAGTCTACAAAGGGGGTCCCGCCTGTTACCTCGAAAACCGAGGATAGGGCTAAAGTACATCCCCTCCACCACCATGTCCCTGAAGTACGACACATGGCGCCCCTAACTGTCCGGGGAGGAGTATTCACGTAAACGCTTATTCCTCCTCCCCCCACACCATCACAGTGTGGGGCCCGCATTCGCAACTTACGGGACCCGCCCGATAGCCTAAGAGGAGACGACTCTGTGCCATCCCAGAGCCCTGGTCACCGGTGCACCCAGCCACCGGGTCATCCCAGCACGGGAGGAGGGGTTAAGGAAGGAGAGTCAAGGATGCTCTTTCAGAAAGCCCTTAGAAGGGCTGAAGTTAAGTTCTAAAAATAACTCTTAGTTCAGGCGAGCTGCGCTGAACGAATGGAGATCGAAGATCGATCACCAACAGTAGTAGAGGCTTCCCTCTCAGCCAACTGAAGAGATCAGTAGTCCGGTGAACTCAGATGCTCTCTGCTCTGCTGCTTGCTGCTGACTCTCATCAGTATCGAAATCGCAGGCGCTTCACTCTGTCCCACTGATATTTATGCTTCCTCCTCGCGCACCGATTGATCGGGATCTGCTGTTCTTTCTCCTTCTCTGAATGGTCTGTGATTTGTGGGTTTGCATTTAGTTTTTGTGATGATTGGAATCCCTCCCCTTACCTGTATTCAACGCCTATAATATGATATGTATATAAACCTAAAATCAAATACGTTTTTCATGAAATCGTAAACACATACAGACCTGTAGAATAATGAACAATTTTAGGCAAAATTATTTGAACAGACCAACCCTTATGAGTTTTTAACACCCTATTATATATGTGTACATATCTACATTGTCGGCCGATTCGTATCAAATTTTGCACAGACCCTGCAGAGTCAGGGAGAAATTCGAGGAAACATGAATATTCGAACAATTCACTCTATTCATGTCTCTACCAGTATTATCTATGCAAATATACATTCTGTGACAGATGTTTACGAAGTTTACACACTTATCAGGTGTAACCAGTAAAACATTCTAAGCAACACTAAAATTCGAACTTCAAAACATTTCCGTATTCAACCTCATTATAATAACATAACATCTATACAAAATCTACTTTCTTTGACAGAATTTTACAAAATTTTACACACCGATAGTCGAGAACTATGATAATTTAACAATGTTAACATTCGAACAAATTAACCTTCTCATTTCATCCCCTATTAGTAATTCTCTATACATATCTAGAAGAAATAAAACTTTGTCTTTAATAGAACCAAAATACTTCACCTCTTCCGGCTCTAAACATAGCAATTATTATGGTCCAAGACTCTATAACTCTATAATTAGGTCACATCCAAAAAGAGTACATATTTATAGCAAAAAATTCAATAAGTTTATAAAAAATCATATTTCATAGTTTAAAATTTACTTCACTCTGTAATTAATATACAATTAAGGAACCATTTATTTTTTATAACTCAATATTTCAATTTTGTGCTTGCCACTTTTCTTTATTCTTTTTCTTCTTTTCTTCTTTCTTTTTCTTTTATTCTTATTTTTTCTGTTCTTACATTTTTATTATTATTATTTTTCTAGGAATTTCAAATTAGTTATATTTTCTTCATGTAATTGTATTTGTGTACTAAGTCTGTAATGTAAATGACTGAACTGTGCCGGAGCACGAGCGGTTGCTCATTCGGGTGGTCTTGTGTTATATAAAATGTATTTACAAAATAAATAAATAATAAAAAATAATATGTGTATCCTTTACTTCTCATCTCCTATTTGTATGTTCTCTATACCCATTCAAATTCTTTGGGCGATTATACAGAAGTTCACACATAGGCCTCTACAACCATAAATACTCTTAACGAGATTTTGACACTATAAAAAAGACACTAATTTGTTTTCATTCCCTATAAGATTGTTTCAAGTTTTGGGAACAGATGCTCTAAATACATGTGAACCTGCTAGGTTCAAGTGAATTTAAAGTAAGCAAAAGGAGAAAAGTCTGCAGTAAATTCCTGTAGGCTACTAGCGAACTGCTTTGCAATAGTTGCTCGTCACCAGGCCTAGCAGTTTATCTAGGTCCAGCCAAACCCATAGGTTATCGAAGGCTTGTGACTCATAGTGATGATATTTCAGGTAGCCACAGGAATGGAAGCCTCCTCTCTCGCCAAACAGGTTAAAAGCTCTGGCTGGTTGCAGAGTTACAAAGTTTGTTAAGGTTTTTGAGTTGCCACTGTCATATTCTTTTGTAATAGATAAACATTTCACTTTTAAAATTAATTAATGACTTCATTTCCTCTGTCAACTGGGCATGTCCAATCATGATTTGTGGATAACACTGACCCCTGAGGCTCTAACGTTCCAACATCTTTTGTTTATAGATGAGTTTTGTTATTTCATTAATTGTTTATAATCAGTGTGTTTGAAGTGTTTAGGTAGTCATTTTAATACTGTTTATGGATAGATATAGTGAATCAAATTTTAATGTACAAATATATTAATTTCCTCTGTTAACAGGATATGTTCAATCATGATGTGTTGATAAATCCCATTCTGAGGCTCTCGCGTTCCAAAATAATTGTATTAGATTACCTATTTTATTTATTTTGATAGATTGTATGTCTCCTTAAGATGTACTTATCACATTTTTTTGTATTCTCAATGCTTATATGACTTCGTTTCCTTTGTCTACTGTTCATGACTAATCATGTTTTGCGGGTGATACTTATCCAGAACCTGTCTGCAAGGCTTGAAGAGGTGCTTTTTAAGCTTTTACCATCTAGACATGTTTTATTCTTCTTATTTCTTTGTTAGTTTACAGCCATACTGTATTAATTGTTAAGGGTGTCATTGTCATATTGGTTTGTATTTTTATTCTATAATAAGTGACTATAAATCTCTCTCTACGTTATATGTTCAATCAACATTTGTGTATAACATCTATCATGAGGAGTCCCGCGCTGGCTGTGGAAGAGAGTGGACGTGTTTTGGAGAGCAAAGAACTCAGTGGTTAAAAGGAAGAATGTAGGCAGTGAAGAAGATGATTGAAGACATGCGAGGGGAGATGAGGGAAGGTTTCTCCAAGGTGAACAGCGTGGGAGGAAAGTGTGAATAGATAGAGCTAGCAGTGACTCAGGTATTTTCAAGATTGGATTACTTGGAAAGTAAGATTGATTACCTAGAGAATCAATCCCGCCGCAACAATCTAGTCTTCTACGGCATCCCGGAAGAAGGCAGGGAAACATGGGAGCAATCAGAAAACCTGGTTCGTCGGGTAGTGGCTCAACTGGGCATCGATCTGAGGGACTGGGACATTGAGAGGGCGCACCGGGTTGGGCGATCACTAAATAGAAACCGCCCGATAGTTTGCAAGCTAGCGAACTACAAGCTCAAGATGGTGATCTTGAGAGACTCGAAATACCTCCGGGGCTCTGGAATCGCGATTGCTGAAGATTTCAGTGAAAGAGTGAGGCGGGAGAGAGAATTCCTCAAGCGCCATATGTTCGAGGCCCGCCGCCAGGGATGTCACGCAGTCATGCAATACGACAAATTGATCATCAATGGGATGCACTGGAGCAGACGGGAATTGGAAAGAATGGAAGCAAATGCAGGAACCAGTACGTCAGAAGAGAGGAATGTGGCGCCGGAGAGAGATGTCACCGAACCTGCAAACAAAGCTACACCTGAAGGTCAAAGAGAAGGGGAAGCCCACCCGCACCCCAACCGACAAGAACCATCGCCAAGAGCGTCCAACTCGGGTCAGCGGAGGGTAGCAAGCAGCCAACAGCCTGGGGAGGGGACGAAGACCGGCACGCCCACAAGACAAGGTCTTCGCAGTTCATCTATGTTGCAGAAAGCAGGTCAGAATATTCAGAAAAAGCAATAGGGGAATCTGCTCCCTCTCACCGTTGCTACCTTCAATATTGAGGGTTACAAAAAGAAAATGACTTGCGAACGTTTCTTGGACTTTGTAAATAGTGTAGATATAGCTTGTTTCACAGAGACATTTCTTAGCTATAAGGAAAATATAGCCTTAAGCAATTTTGTTAGGTATAGTAAGGGTAGGGACTGCAGAGGTAGGAGGGGGCGATGGCCAGGGGTTATTTCCATTTTAATTAAATATGATATAGGTAATAATATCAGAAATTTGAATATAGACACTGAAGGGATATTGGGGGTGATTTTAAGAGTGGGGGAAATTGAACTATTAATTTTGGGTGTTTATAGGCCACCATCCGGGTCTCGCTATTCCAACCCTCATTTCTTTGACGAGCTGACAGATGTCGTTGCTGAAGTTACCTCAAAATTTCCCGGGGCGGAGCTCATTCTGCTTGGAGATTTTAACGCCAGAATTGGACGCGAGATTATTTCGATTATTGATAGAGATTATCAGGAAGAGGACAGGAGATCAGCACAGAGGCACAGCAAAGATAATATACTGAGTGGGGAGGGGAGGCAGCTATTAGCATTTTGTGATGCACTTAATCTAGAAGTTTTGAACGGGAAATACGGAAGAGATCTAGAGGGACACTTTACTTTCATTTGCGCAAATGGGGCGAGTGTGATTGATTATATAATATGTAGTATGGGGTTAATTGAATACATTACTGATTTTTGGGTAGGGGATAGAATCGAATCGCATCACTCACCGGTGATCTTACAGATAAATGTGCAGCCTAAATATAAAGGGAGTGAAGAAATACAACAGGAGGGAAACCAGGGCAAAATTATTAACAGATATAAGTGGAGAACTGAGCTAGTGGACAATTTCCTCAGTAACTTAAGGGTAGCGCTTCAAAATAGACAAGACGTGTCAGCGGAGGGGATAACGGACATTTTAGAGCGAGCAGCGGCTAATATGCTGGAACGCAGGAGGAAGAAGGGGGGTGGGAGCGATCACTGGTTTGATGCTGAATGTAGGAGCGCAAAGAAGAATGCCGTAGAAGCCCTAAGGGTGTTTCGAAGGGTGGAAAACAATGAAACTAGGACAGAATATGTGGAACTGAGAAAAATGTATAAAGAAATTATCCGGCTTAGAAAATCAGATTGGCAACTCAGGAAGGTGGAAGAACTAAGCCATGTGGCATGAAACGGCAATTTGAAAGAAATTTGGGGAAAATCAAAAGCTTACGGGCAGGGGGTGGATTGAATGAAATCGCACCAAATATATGGCGGGATCATTTTAGAGGCGTTTACGGGGGAGACGGGGACTGGGATGGTTTAATAGTAGGTCCAGAGGAACTAATGGGGACTCCGGGGATACCAGCTCTCGACGCAGAGATCACAAAGGGAGAAATTACAAAAGCTATTAATTCTTTAAAGAATAATAAAGCTCCGGGTTGCGATGGCTTGCCATCAGAGTTTTTTAAAGCGGCTACAAGAAATTGTGAATTTATGGAAAGGCTATTAAAGCTTTTTAATAATTTATTTATGGAGGGTTCATATCCGGAAATCTGGGCTGAATCAATCATTCACCCTATATATAAAAATAAAGGGGCAATTGGATCTCCAGACTCCTATAGGGGCGTGGCATTATTACCTACAATCGGTAAAATTTATTGTAAAGTTCTATATGAAAGAATCAGGGGATGGGTTTATCGGTACGAGAAAATTTCACAATTTCAAATGGGGTTTATGGAGGGTCGCAGCACAGTGGATAATATATTCATTCTGGATTCAATGAAGCAGAAACAGTTATCACAAAAGGGGGAAAAACTACACTGTGCCTTCGTGGACTTTCGCAAGGCTTTCGACACTGTGGATAGAAATGCACTCTGGTATAAATTATGGATGAAAGGATTGTCGGGTAAAATGCTTAGAGCCTTGCAAGCAATATATAGCAATGTGGAATTTTGTGTCAAGTACGACACAGACAGAGTATCTGAGAGCGTCGCCAGTAACCGAGGTGTAAAGCAGGGATGCATACTCTCCCCTTTACTCTTTAATCTTTTTATTGATGATATAGTGGATGCTATGCAAGGGGAAAACATGAACGCGCCAATTATGGAGGAAGTAGGTATTCCAGTATTGTTGTATGCAGACGATTTGACTTTATGCTCTAGAACGATCAACGATTTACAGAGAGGACTGGAGAAGCTTGAAATATACGCTAAGGAATGGGGAATGACGGTGAATATAGAAAAAACTAAGACTATGACTTTCAAGAACGGCTGTTTTGTGTACTTGGGTGTGACAATGACGATGAACGGGAAGTGGAATAAGCATATCGATGTGACGAAACACAGGGGTAGGGTAAAAGCTATGGAGACGCTGAAGATACGCAACAAAATTCCGGAAATCTCTCTCAACTTGTTAGATACGGTGTATAATGCAGTAGTCAAATCAACAATTACATATGGGGCAGAGATTTGGGGGTGGGAACGAACAGAAAAACTTAACCAAGTGCAAAGTGGTTTCTTGAAACAGATAGTGGGGGTGGGGAAAGGAACGGCTAATAGTGGCATTTTAAGGGAATTTGGGAGCCACAGGGTCTCAATAGATTGCAAGATAAAGGCACTAAAATACTATCTGAAGATTATGCATGGCGATCAATCCCTTATCAGGACAATATGTTATAGGGAGCAACTTAAATTGAGGGGCCAAATAACGTGGGCGGGAAGAATACACAGGGGCTTGGAAGAAATAGGCATGGGATTTATAAACGAAAGAGGCAGGAGTAACAAACGAAATGTTTGGCGGAAAGTCAGGAATCGTCTAAGAGATATTGACAGGCAAATAATGGAAGGGGAATGTAGGGACAAGGTTGCTCTGGAGACCCAATCAATGATTAAAACCAACTGGGGAACAGAAAGATATCTCTATGAGGGGAGCGCTGAAAGCAGGACGGGTTTAGCCTGGTTTCGTCTAGGAGCCTGGAAATCACTGAAACGCGTCAATGCAGAAGGAGTCAGAATATGCCCACTATGCGACAAGGATGAGACAGCACAACATATTCTCTCCGAATGTGAAGTCACTGAGATGCTTAGGCAACGATATCTGCCAGACTCTTTTGTCGTCTCTAGAGGAGGTCACATGGCGATATTCGAGCTGTTGAGTGATACAAAATTCTCCGAAGAGGTGGGGAAATTTATGTCTAAAGTCCGACAGCTCAGGGTAGAAAAGGATGGGAGGGAGGGGCAGGGGGAGTAATCTTTGTCTGTGTATTATTATGTATTATATTGTATTATTATGTATTATATTGTATTATTATTGTCATACCTTTTCTGTCATTAGTACAACTTTTTTTCTTTCTTTCTGTAGGCTAGTGTGCCTAACAGAATTTGCTATAGGATTTTTCGGAGGACCACTGGATTATAATCCAGAAAATATGCAAGCTTAGAAGTGCAGGAATGTTGAAGGAAGCAGGAATAATGGAGAATGAGAATTGTCACTTTTTCTTCTGCTCTAGAAGACTGCTGCTTCTCTTCTTTCGTCTAACCATGCTTAATATTTATTAGTATTTATTTTATTTCACTTGGAAAATTTTTAAGGATAATGTCAAAGGTTATGTATCTTGTCTATAAAAGGTTGTTTTCTTAACAAGAACCTATGGTAATTTTATTGTTATCTTCATTGATTACAAGTTGAGCTATATCTTGCTCAAAGATTACTACGGCAATTTCTTTAGATTGCTCGTAGGAAAAGAGGAGCTGCAAGTATGCCAGAACTCCAAAAAATGATAAATTCTGAATTACTTGTTTAGGCTAGTAATTTGCTAGACCATTCCTTGGTCTTTGTGAGTTATACCATATTTTGTTCAAAACTACTACGGCAGCATATTTAGCTTGCACGTAGAGGAAAAGAGGAGCTGCAAGGATGCCAAAACTCCTTACGTTTATATGAGCAGATTTAATTTATAGTAATATAAAGATGCTAAGCCCTACTTGGCTTTTGTGTATTAATATATGGTTTGGTTTGATTTACTTAACTTGTATTGCGACTACATCTGATGAGAATGTGAATGCATTAGCCGGACTATGGCTAAAGGAGAATGTACAGTTATTGAAGCTGTAGCTGTAGGTTCCAGGTTGAAGTCATCCCGAACGGTGGCCAATAGTGAGTCCTCCAATGGCTGCAACTACGCTCCACGACGTTCCAGGGCTGCTGCAATTCCAGTCTCCAAACTGGCTATGTGTTGAATATCTGCGTTGTTTCCATGTTGTAGTCTCGTAGGTGCTGTAGTGTAACTGTACTACTAATATGCAGACTTGTGGTCTGTTTGCTAATTTGGGGCTGTGCCCTTACGAAGCGACGATCGGTGAAGAAGTGAATACAGTCTAACGGCCACAAAATGCGTTCACATAATCATCTTACAAAAGAGTCATTCATAAATTCGATAGAAGGCTGATCTGGACTTTTCTAGATGCTTTCATCCTAAAGCAGGCTTTTATTAAACAAGATAACATGCTGTACTCTTTCTGAAACATACAAGAAAGTATATGTGAAAATTTGTTTTATTAAACAATATGCCTTTGTGGAGAAATAAATAAATTTATTATGGAAAGTAATATAACTTTTAAGTATACTGTCTCTAAAGGCAAGTATAGCTAATCGATAGTCCGCTTGAAGTGCTCTACGCCGTTCTGTCCATAGGGGCAAGTAAGCGTATTATCGATTATCAGGCTGGCAATCGATATCGGATCGATGCCGGCAAAACAGCATTCTGTTGCTAGTTAACATTAATTACTGAATTCAATGATAA
Source organism: Ectobius pallidus (assembly GCA_964059195.1). Lineage (NCBI taxonomy): Eukaryota > Metazoa > Arthropoda > Insecta > Blattodea > Ectobiidae > Ectobius > Ectobius pallidus. The sequence goes on along the minus strand of CAXKWD010000004.1, from coordinate 157,747,369 downwards.
CAGTTGATAATAACTGGAATAAATGTGCAAACTATTCCTTAGCTAATAGCATTATAGCTCATAATAGATATTTTCCTTAACGAAATGTAAATAAAGAGATACAAGTGTGCCAAGAATTCTGTTTGCTAGTAACTGGCGTTAGTGCCATCTAGTGACTTGTATTAATACTTCATTACTAGTATTTGCTATAAAAGTATAAAAATGGGCTCTAAGCTCTACGAGCTTACACTTTCTTTCTTTCTTTTCTCAATCTTTTGGTATAGCATTACTATATTATAAGTTTTCGTATTATATTGTTTTGTATTATTAGTGTTACTTTTTTTTTCTTTGTCCAAAAATGTGCATAGTTAAAGTACGAACGGCCGTCTAGGCCCGTGCGTTGGATTTATTCTATGGATAATGTATTTAAGATGTATGTAAGAATAAAGATGCACCTTACCATACCATACCATCTATCATGAGGCTCTCGCATTACAATCTGATTGTATTAAATTGCCGTTTTTACTAATTTTAACAGTTTGTATTTCTTGTTAAGATGTCCTTGCCATATTGGGCGTAGATTTTTAATGCACAAACTACTTTATTTTCCTCCATAGCTAGACATTCTTCATACACTCCCTTAGTATAAGATGATTTGCTACTCTCATATTTTTTAGTAATAGGTAAACAATTCATAATTTAAATGAATTAATGATTTCATTTTCCCTGTCGATTGGATACGTTCTACAATACTTGTATTAGATCACCGATTTTATCAATTTTGACCGTTTGTATGTCTTGTTAATTTGTCCTTGTCATATGGGTGTATATGTTGAATCATGTTTTGTAGACTTTACCTATCCTGAACCTATCTACAAAGCTTGGAGGGGTCTTTGTGAGATTGTTCCGTAATTTTTTATGCATAAATGCCTTTATTTTCCTCTCAATCTAGGCATGTTCTATACTTTCTGTTTCTTTCGTTAGTTTAAAGTCACATTGTTTTAATTGTTAAGGGTGTCATTGTCATGCAATGTACTTGTGTATTTCTGCCTAGTTTATAGGGTATGTTAAATTCTATCTTTGCTTGCTTTTAGATTTCATACAGTTTTGAGGGTGTAAGTTGCAGCCTTCCCCTAGAAGAATTCTGAAATTACTGGAAGATCACGGCTGTCCGAAATTGAACATCAATCAGGACGATAATCTAAAATGCTTAAATGGTAGGATTGCGAATCCCCAGTGTTCGTTGGCAGTTGTCGTAGGAATACACAATTGGATAAAAAATTAAACGTTTTTTTGAAAAAAGAGAAATATTGATATTTTAGTGTTATATATTTTATATTTTACATCCCCTTATTCTATTAATACTAGAATTTAAAAAGTTTTATTCGCAATAATATTGAAAGGAAATTGGTCTTCAGTTTAGGTTAATAAAACTAATAATAATAATTATAAACACCCCCAAATTAAGTAATAAAAACACTAATACTTACTTAATTAAAATTAAAATTAGTCAAACATTAAAAACACTTCTTGCTCCACTTACATTATTTATGTAGAACCGGTTTCCAGGGAAGGATCTCCCTTATCCTCAGCTGATGGTTGACTGGCACTACGTTGATATGAATCTGTAGTCGACGGCGTGCTGCCACCTGTCCTCTTCAAGGTTAAACTAATCATCTCGTCAACCGTAGGGATCTCAAAGTTCATGACCCTCTCTCCATTTTTTATTATGAAGATCCTTTCCCAAGCTCTTAATTCCAGAGGTTGTTTAACATGTTTCAATAATTTGATATCCTCCATAATATGGTGATATGCTAATACTTACATTTGTCAATGATCTTGAACGATGAATGTAGAATAACAGACACACACTTTTCGCTAAAAGAACTTAAACTTTTCAAGTAAAGCTCCTTCGTATTTATAGAAGATAACATGTTTTTCACACACTTGCCTAACAACGTGCCTCGATTGCATAACACACTTGCATAATTATTGATGTATGAAACTTAGAATTGCTGAATAAACTCAAGGCTATTTCCTTGATCATTGTGTAACGTAAGCAACAAACACCTTTGACGTCAATTATCATTATTCATAACAACTTTGACAGAGGTGTACCAAACATATCACAGCTCAAAGATAACTTAATGTGACGCTAGACGTCCATACGGCTCTCATAAGCAATGGATGCTATGGTGAATATGACCCGGCCGGGTCGGGGATTTTTCAGTAGTGAAAAATCCCTTTCCCGGGTTCAGGTCTGGGTAGGTTAAGTCTTAGGTTAAGATAATGCACATTGTGCGCGATTCCTTAATTATTATATGGTGAATATGACATTTTATTATTTAGGAGTGCAAAGGTGGCTTGGGAACAGCACAGTGTAGAGCCGCGACTTTGGTTAGGAGTTGTCCCAAAAATGTCTGGGGGTGGGAGCAGTCTGGTTTTAGATGTTTTGGTATTGCAGGTCTCTGTTTTACCGATCTATTCTTATCTCGAGTATTACTTTGGATAGGGGGATGATAGAGGGATGGTGGTGGTGTCATGTGATAGCCCAGATGGTCAGGATGGCCTAACTGAATATAGTTTAAGACGGAGTTGGGGCGTCGCGATGCTAGACGTCGATCGGCTAAAGATGGTACATTACTACTAACCAGCATTTTCCAGAGCGTTGGATTGTTCCTGGAAGTCCTCATCCGTGGCCATCGAGGTCCCCAGATCTGACACCACTTGATTATTGCATATGGGGGTGGATGAAAGATATGTTGTACGAGGTGAGAGTTAGAACACGTGAAGTTACTTTTGCGCATTATGAATGCTGCCACAATAATAAAAAACAATCCAGATAAATTACGTAACGCGACACGCGCCGTTGATACCCGCGCGTCAAATTGCTTGGACATAGAGCGAGGCATCTTTGAAAATCTGATGGCAAACTGAGATGAAGGGTGAAATGTATGTTAAGTATGTGAATTAAACCCATTTTGTTTCTTACTTTCAATTTCTGTGCCGATTTATTGCTATTTTGTCACAAATGATGAATCTTCAAACGCTTATAACAACGAAACTACAAGTCAGATCACATTTTTAATATTCTCAAGAATGCACTCAGAATGTGACGGTAAAAGTCCATGAAACACCCTGTATATTGAAACCATTATTAGTATAATTCGACCTGGCACTTTAGCTTTACTCCTTGCAGCAAATATAATTGCTGGTCAGTTAGTGTTAATACTAGTCTAAACTTAAGTTTATTAATACAAATTATCGGAACACAAAATGCACTAACGATAAGAGCACTATTTACAAAATTAAAGCTAACCAAATGATCCACAAGATTGATTCCATTAAAATTTTCTTCACTGTTTCCCATAGTTTCCGAAATATCCGCTCACAAAATTAGCTAATTTTGAAAAAAATATATATTATGCCATATTTCAGTTTCTACCTCTTCGGCTCTTTGTCCTACGAAAAAGTCATAAGAATGGAAGTTGTACATCTTAAAAAAAAATGTTGAGTTACTATTTATTTCTAATCGTTCAAACGTTAGAGCCATTTTAACTTGATGTGTTAATTCCGAAATTTTTTCCCCCCAAAAAATCAAAACAAAACAAAACAAACAAACAAACTTGACTTTCATATTATCCATTATTCCACTGTTCTAACTTTATATAAACTATATATAAGTTGCACATAAAGAAATTGTATGTATGAGTAGGCTACATAATGTATTTTATACATGTATATATACATATATATCATTAATAAACTTCATTGTGAAGTGTAAGATTTTCAACTAGTACAAGTAGTAGTAATAATTTGAAGGTCGAGGTTCCGCCTATCTACTAGTAATATATAAGACGGAAAACGAAGTTGTGTATTGAACACGAACAAACATAGATTATATTGCTAACTATGGTTTTATTAGTAATTTTATACTATAAAAGAACATACAAACATTCAATTAACAATAATACTGTTTATGTTAAAATAAGGTGGTGTTGTGCACTGTGTACTGTGTGACCTTGTTGACTTATTTCCTAGCATCAAGATATTCTGTTTACAAATTACAAAAATGAGTTTATCAAATTCTGATAATCAGCATGGAGATATGTAAACAAATATACAAGTCGAAATGCGTAAATACAACAATTATAGATGTTTCCAAAACTTATTAGAATTATATTTTGTTAAAAGCTCTTTAATTAAAATTTCGAGTAATACCAATTGCTGGAAAACATTTATTTGAAACCAATTTTTGTAAGACTATACACCTCTAAATAATGAGTATGTCATTTATGATAAAGATGCAGAAATTAAGTGAACTTAAGACATATATCAAAACTTAATATATGTTTAATCTTGATAAACGCCTTTTTTTTTTTGGTTCTCGAATAAAACTTGTTGGAACAGTTTATTTTAAAATTGTGTATATATCTTAACAAACGCAATTTGTATATGTCATAGAATGTAAACACCATAAAATGTTCACATTTACATCCCTTTTGAAATAATAACCTATATAAACTGACATATACCTGTGAAGTTTCAACTTGTCACGAATGCTTAGTTATTTTCTTCTACACTTTACACTAATTTGTTTATTCTTGTCTTGAGAGGACAATTTTCAAGAACAAGTCTTGTTGGCACTTGTAGGTATATCTCTGAACTTGCGTAGAATTTCCTATGTTTATTCGTATTCAGTGTAAAACGTCGTTGTAGTCATAAAACGATATGCATTTCGATACAGTGAGTGTATCATCTTCAGTCAATATAAAAAAATAAATTGAAGAAATTAGTGAAAACAGTTAATATTTTACTTATGTAATGAAGTATAATTTTGTTATATGTACCTATGTTTGAGAGCTGGTGTTCTGCTGGATGCTTCCACTTGCTGTGGTGGCTGATAGCATACTGGTTCTTGGGTTAACCTTTTTCCGTGTTTTATATGTCGCATAAAGTTCTTGTCTATTGTATTTTCATTAATGATGTTAGATTTATGTAAATAAATTTATAAATTTTGGAGGCAAATCAATTTGATACTTTTGTTTTGTATATGAAGTGTATTTGGGTTTCCTGTAAACACTAAAATTACGGTAAGTTGCAGGTCCAAAACTTAATTTTCAAACCACCTGAAAAGTCATAAAAGAGCAGCTTTGAAAGGCATGATACATAGACCATTAAACCTCCCGTTCAACAAACAAAATTACAACAAAGAACTCCAAACCATTTTGCAGATCACCCATAATAACGGCATTCATGACTCTCTAATATTTAGCATGATAAAGAAACAAAAAACAAAATCAGAAAAAAACCTAAATCCTATTTCAAGATTATGTACTCAACAAGAAAATAATATGAAACATAGCTCAGATTACGTTACGTTCACCTTCACAGATAACAGGATTTACAACATAATACAACCTGTGAAACAAAAATCTAACAATAGCACTAAGAATAATCTCAGAACAACAAAAATCTAACAATAGCACTAACAATAATCTCAGAACACAATTACAAAAAGAGAAGTCAATAAGGATAAGAATTTAGAGCAGAGCGGGGTTTATAAGATAACATGTAAAGATTGCAATCAGGTCTATATAGGCCAGAAAAGGTAGGTCATTTAAACCAGATTTAATGAACACATAAAAGACTTCAAATATGATAGACGTAAATCAGCTTACGAAAATCACTCATTAAACAATAACCACACCCTAAATGATATTAATAATAGTCTGGATATACTTCATATACAAAACAAAAGTACCAAATTGAATTCCCACGAAAATTTAGAAATTTACTTACATAAATATAACATCATTAATGAAAGTGCAATAGACAAGAACGCCCTCTATGAACTTTATGCGACATATAAAACACGGAAAAAGGTTTAACCCAAGAACCAGTATGCTATCAGCCACCACAGCAAGTGGAAGCATCCAGCAGAACACCAACTCTCAAACATAGATACATTTTAAAAAATTATACTTCATTACATAATATGTAAATATTAACTATTCACTCATTTCTTTAATCTACTTTTCTTAGATTGACTGAAGATGATACACTCACTGTATCGAAATGCATATTATTGTATAATATGACTACAACGACGTTTTTACACTGAATACGAATAAACATAGGAAATTCTACGCAAGTTCAGCGATATACCTACGAGTGCCAACAAGACTTATTCTTCAAGATTCTTCTCTCAAGACAAAAGCAATCCAATTAGTGTAAAGTGAAGAAGAAAATAACTAAGCATTCATGATAAGTTGAAACTTAACAGGTGTATGTCAGTTTATATAGGTTATTATGTCAATAGAAATGTAAATGTGAACATTTTAAGGTGTTTACATTCTATGACATATACGAATTTCTTTTGTTAAAATAAATTCTACAGTGATAGGGAAAAAGCGATTAAGTAAAAAGTTCCAAGTGAGACAAAAAACAAATTATTTCCACAGCATTATTAAAATATCTAGTTCAGCCCACCCTGATATTTTTACATATTATTTTATAATATGTAAAAATATCTGGGTGGGTTGAACTAAATATCGCAACAATGCTGTGGAAATAAATTGTTGTTTGTCTCTCCTGAATTTTTTTGTTTTTTGACTTATTCGCATTTTCCCTATTACTCTAGAATTTATTGTTACAATAAATTTTATTCGAGAACAATAAAAAAAAGGCGTTTATCCAGATTAAACATATTTTAAGTTTTGATATATGCCTTAAGTTGTATATTCACTTATTTTATGTTACTTAATTTCTGAATCTTTATCATAAATAATAAGGTGTAGAGGTGTATAGTCTTACAAAAAGTTGTTTCAAATAAATGTTTTCCAGCAATTGGTATTACTCGAAATTTTAATGAAAGAGCTTTTAACAAAATATAATTCTAATAAGTTTTGGAAACATCTATAATTGTTATATTTACGCATTTCGACTTGTATATTTGTTTACATATCTCCATGCTGATTATCAGAATTTGATAAACTCATTTTTGTAATTGAATGTATGGGAATTGTACATTTCAATTATATTAATTATATATATATTTTTTTTTTTCGAAGTTGGAAATTACAAGAAAAAGGAAATGGTTGAGTGAGTTGAATAATTGTATGTTTTGCACTTCAGGAAGTATTGTAATATGTATAAAACCAGATGAATGTATAAGAATGTATTAAGGTATTATGAATAATAGAAGTTTTGATCTTGTTTGTAAAATATAAGTACCAAATAAACTTATAATTATGTTAAAAGAAACAAGAAATACTTTTGTAGTAATTTTAAATAATAAATTAAGTATTATCAGAAAGAAAAGTCATGTTCTTCCATAAACTGAAATTTACTTCCTCACATTTACGTTAAAGGAGAAAAGAGATTTTCTTGTATAAACTGAGGTTTACTACACCATCATATTTTACGTTAATTAAACTTAACAGAACCCACCCCAGGACCAATTTCTCATGACGGGCCACGACCCTCCCGCTCGAAGAGAACCAGTAGTTTATAACAATTATTCCTATTTCATTGTACGGTAACTATAAGGTGTAAATATATTATTAAATTAATGTAACATAGTTTACAAAAACATTTATGAGTTAATGTGTTCATAAAAAAGTTATATACAAATTGTGGTTCACTCTGGAGTCACCCTTCTCCAATGTCTTTGAGGAGCGAATGTACAGTTTATATATATATATATTTGCAAAAAATTGCAATACTTAAGTATTGCAATAAATAAGTATTGCTGCCTATTTAGAGGGTTATTATCACTCCTATGTAACAATAAAGATTCAGCGACCCTCGATAAATTGTAAATTTCCATCATATATAGACATTGTATTTCTGTAGGGGGTGAGAGATTGAGCTCTCAAAGAGGTTCCATTAGATTAGGGGTATCGAAAATGGTATTCAACGACACCAAACAATATTACTTTTGAAGAACTACATAATTATAGACTGTACTTGAAAATATGTAATATGTAATACGTATATACGTATAATTCTTTTATGTGGAACTTATATATAGTACGTATTATTTACACATATAAATAGTATATTGGCATTTATATAGAGTTAGAGCAGTGGAATAATGGAAAGTACGGAAGTTAAATTTGTTTACAAAATCTTGGAATTTGCCAATAAAGTTGACATGGCTCTATCTTTTGAATGGTTAAAACTAAATAGTGAATTAACATATATTTTGAAGTAAATTTAATGATCTACAACTTTCTTTCTTATGACTTTTTCATAGGACGAAGGGTCGAAGAATTATATGGTCAAATATGACCGTCAGGCAAAATATATTTTTGTTTCAAAATTAGCTAACTTTGAGCGCGGATATCTCGGAGGCTATGGGAATTACGAAAAAAATTAATAAAATCAATCTTCTAGATCATTTTATCAGATTTAATTACATATAGAGTGGTCGTATCGCTAGGACCTATAGTGTCCGAGATATCAGCGAAAAAGTAAAAAAAAAAAAAAAAGTCCTCCGCTTACCTCGTAGGAGGCTTTCAGTAGGCTATGTTTACCTTATAAACGGGTCCAAACAAAGTACCAAAGTAAAAAATTGTGTTCCATCCATTTTCCTCTACAAACTTTGGTTAATTGGACTAAACGTAGGACTAAGATAAACTCATGATAATTGGGCCTATGCTAGATAGCAAAATTTCTAGAAAACACGATTCAAATAAGGTGGGTAATGAAATATCTGACTGGGTTATATGACGTCAGGGTTCATTTCTCCGGCCGTCAGTCTCTCTCTCTCTCTTCCTCCCTCATCTCTCTCTCTCTTTATATATATATATGACGATATGTGCTGACGTCTGTGAAGTGTATAAAAATATTCGAGAAAATACAAACGTTCTTACGCTTCAGAATTATCGGTAGTCTGCTACAGAAAAAATTCACTTTCGAAACAAAAAACTTCCTCTGTCGAAATAAAAGGTTTGCATTTTAGTATAATATACATTAAGTGTGTAGTTTTCTTCATGTAAATTGGTTGTAAAAATGAAGAGAAACTCGATACCACATCACATCGCATCCCCAAAGAATAGACAACCCAAATAGATTTTGATTAATTTACTCATGTTAAAATTTTATCCTAAGCATAAATAATATAATTTTCTCACTAATATTCTCATCTTCTAATATATAAAATCGAAAGTGTGTATGTATGTATGTATGTATGTATGTTTGTTCCTTATACAAATCTACATTTCTTTACCAATTTACACGACATTTTGCACACATACCCAGTTAAGCCCGGGAAGTATAGCTGTCGACATTAAAATTCAAACAAAATACTCCTTCCCTTGAAAATTATATAATTTCTGAGAATTTTATACTGAAAAAATGAATTGCTGTTTAGTTCACATGGCAACAGTAAATTGTTTACTATGATTACATAGGGCCTTGGCAAGTATATAGCCTAATGCTTTAACGAATTATGATTCCATCGATGTAATATATTGGCGAAAATAATGACTGAAAATTAAATCCACGAAAATAAAGCACAGTGTGATGTAGTCACGTAACTTTCTCTACCCTCGACATAAGAAATATTTACTCACTTCACATTTTGATGTAGAATAAGAGGGACAACTTAAGTGTGTGAGTATGCTATATCAAAAGTCTATAAATAATCCTTTCCGCTGATAAGTTATCCATACCTGTAGGCTTTGTGTTAGTTGAGAAATAGGGATGTTTATCATAGGCCCTAAGCATGGGATGGAACATTTTGAGTCCTATGCTCGCAGTATATTATGTCCCGGGTTCTAGGGGAGGAAAGTATGAAAGTGATACTGCATTTCTCTTTTATTTCAGCTCCGAAACGATTGTATAGTAACATGAGAATGAGAAATAAAATTTTCCGTCAAGTCAGTACAATCTTATGTAATTTGTGTTTCTTCTTATTTCAACCCCTCCCAAGCATGATGTGTAGAAGCAACGGAATGCAGCATTCCACATCCTCTATGAGCCATAAAAAGCTATATCCAGCGTTTTCTGATGGAATGGTTTGAGTGTGATAAATCTTTTTCTTCATTTCAAGTTCTACATACATAAAGTCCTTCATAAGTTAATTTCAAATTAAAAAATACAAAGCCCGGGCGACGCCGGGCCTTTTCAGCTAGTATAGAATAAAGGCCGTATTGCAGAGAGCCCGCATTCAATTGTTTCAACCTGATGCAAAGCTTTATTGTTCCCAGGCGGAACAGAGATTCTATACATCGTGGGGGCTTATATATACCCTTTAGATATTTTTTCGAAAAAAAATCGTTAGAGCCGTTATCGAGAAAATCGCAAAATACTAAATATTCTTCATGTAAAGTGGCACTAAAAGTAAGAGAAAGTCGTCTTCAATCTTCGTGTCACATCCCAAACGGTACTTTACTCAAATACAAAACCTTCTTTTCGTACGATTTTCCGTTCTGGATCTAGCCGTTCACAGACACACAGAAAAGCACATAGACACACAAACATACACCCACAGGCACACAAACATACACACACAGGCACACGAACATACACACACACACCGACACACAAATATTTTTTGTGAAAAATAGTATTTTTTTTTTTTTATTCAGGGGCCCTCAAAACGTATATTCATGTTAAAAACTCGGCTTCGCATTTGGGGATCGAACACAATACTTCCTCTACCCTTTAATAGGCTGTTTATGTTATGGGAAAATAAAGTAATAATGGAGAATAACAGTAACAAAAGCAAATTCATAATAATTTGTATATCGAGAACTAAGGTGTTGCTAAACTACAGTTTAAACGGTACAGCGATCCCGCAACTACAAACTTATCTACTAACTCGGGAAGGCACCGAAAGGTCTAGAAAGGCCTAGATAATATATTTCGTCATGCGTATCCTGAAAGAATGGAACCGTCAACTCAAAAGAACTAACGTATTGCATCCGATAATAGGATTCGGTGCAGCGTGTTGGGATCCTTACTGGTTAAATAAAACATATTCTTGGGTAAAGGTACTTGGAAAGGGACGTAAAAATTGTTCAAAAGGGGTTGGAGAGATGGGGCCAAAAATGTGCAAGGATATGAAAGTGTAAAAGTAAGAAGAAAAGAAAGCTAGACTGAGTTGTAGGCCTAAATCTGGTTGAGTGGAAGAGAAGACCTCAAGGATAAAATAAAACCATTTATTATTTATTATTATTACTTTCATTTTTCATTTCGCAAAAGCTAAATTAAATCAGTGATGTATAGAGCTTGGTGACTTCTTGTTAGTCACATTTCATACATATATGTCTAGCTATTGAGCGGTCGGGTGGTAGGCCTTGTCCCTTCGGGGATGTCGCGCCACGGAGTTTAGTTTTAGTTTATGTCTAGCTATTGACATGAATTATTAGGAGAAATAATTTTCCCTTCTGACCAATTCTATTATGCATCCTTGTTACAGATACTTGTCATGGAACCGGCTCATACTCCTGGAGAACAACACATTCTGTAACCTGCACAAACTGCGCAGATTGTGAGTACTAACACATTAATATATTTTGTAAACTTCTGTGAAACTGCACACCTGAAAAGGTGTTATAGCATGCTTGGTAAGGGTTGTCATGGTAACATAACATAATTATATGAATATGAACTATACAGCCTCCAGCTAAAGAATGAAGTGAATGTAAACAAACTCCACCGAACACGTTCAATTTCACGCGGAGAAGGCTGACTAAATAAGAAAAACGTGGGTATCACGTTAAAAGACGGCATTAAAGTGTAATATTTTATAATAAAGTGAAAAAATATATAAGTGACATGATTTCCTATACCTCATTTATAATATGAAAAGGAAAGCATACTCCTGTTAATAAACCGTCATTAATTCCTTTATGAAAAATTCAGTCCTTTTCGTTTTCCTGTTGGGTTCTTTAATCCTGTGCTTAACCTCTATAAGAAATTCTTCCATCTAATGTTGTGTGGCCCGCCATAAGTGAATGTTCATCAATGTAGGCCACGTCCGTGAAGTTTCCCCCCACTTTTAGTATATGGAACCAAAGCTATATAGATCGTAAGTTTTTAGTTTGTTTCCGATTGTTTTAGAAAAAGAATTCCAGACAATGCCGTTTTTATAGCGATTTCAATAGTGGGGGAGCCATATCCATGCTGGCCCCCACCTTTGAATTTCCAAACAAAAACTACATAGAACGTTAGTCTTTCTCTTGTTCTCGATTGTTTTTGAAAATTTGTTTGTTTTGGAAAACTGTCTTTATAGCGAATTCGAAAGTTGGGTGCCAACTTTCCATCGGGCTTCCCATTGTAAAATTTCCGGAAAAAAATTAGACAGGTAGTTTTATTTTCGTTAGTTTTCGTTTGTTTTTAACAAAACTAGTTTGTTTCGAAAAAATCTGGATTCTACAGCCATTTCTAAGTTCTGGGGTTTCACATCGTGTAGTTGGCCCAATCACTTTCGAATTTTCGAACAAAAACTAGATAGATAGTTTGGTTTTCGTTAGTTTTTGTTTGTTTTGGAATAAAAATAGTTTGTTTCGAAAAAAGTCCTTTTTATAGCGATTTCGAAAGTGGGGTTCCAACTTCACGCTGGGACTCCCATTTTAGAACTTCCGAATAAAAACTAGATAGGTAGTTTGGTTTTCGTTGATTTTCCTTTCTTTTGGAATAAAAATAGTTTGTTTTGAAAAACCATGGATTCTACAGTCATTTCTAATTCCGGGGGGTTCACATAACGCCGCCTAAGAACAAGGGCGTAACACGGAACGAGTGACGTCACGGCTGGAGTCCGACTAGCTACGCGATATCAACAGAGATCCTGCAGAAATTTTTGTCTGGCCGATTACTCATTTTACTAACATTTATTAATTTTTTATGCAAATGACGCAATTCCATACATTTATGCATGACGATTTTTGTTTTTATTTGAAGGAACTAAAGAAATTTGATGAGATCAGTGTTATACATTATTTTGGAAGTTTCATCTACATGACATGAAACTATTCTGATCAGCTTAATTTAATAAAGAAACATTTTCAGTTATTTACAATTTGCTTTATTAATTTTAACTATATTTCTTGCAATTTCTTTTAAGCTATAGAATCTTTAGACTATATTTTTTAATACATTTCTTTACGGAATTAGATATGTATTACTAAATAGAAATAAAGGAACAGGCTAAATATATGATTTTTTTTTAAATGAAAATAAAACTACATTAATGGTATTATGCTTTATTATAAAAAGCTTAGACCTAACTAAAATATTTTGTACATTTATTTGCCTTGAAAATATAAAAAGAGGACATTGTGGTAATGAATGAAACATAGAGAAAAGAGTATAGGTACGAGAGGATTAAGAATTATATCTTTTGGTAACCCCAGACAGGACAGCTATAATCGTTATTACTTTCTCACTTAATGGTATTGCACTTGAATGCAACAAGTTTAGCCTACTTATAATTACATTTAGTAAACTTTATTTTCCTTTAAAACATAATTCCATCCGCTATTAAAACATAATATATTTTGAGGGAATAGGTCTACCATGCAACAAATTTTTTACGACTGATACTGATCTATAACACTGATCTATAACACCTGATATTCTAAAAGGAGTATCTCAATGTTAAGTACTCTTTAAAGCAGACATATTAAGAGCATACAGTAGTATGTAATATGTAATCACTAACACAATCACTGACTCATTTTTATATGTGCTGTATTCTGCAACAACAGGACTGACAACAAACAAAAAGTACGTAAGCCGACTTCAAATGGAACATGAACATATGAGTCTGCATAGGCACATCCTAATTAATTTAAATTTCTAGAAGGGACATCTAGTTTATTCACACAGCCTCACAAGTGTCTGCATAGGAACATTTTATTTAAGTTCATTTCAGCAGGTATATTTATTTTACTTTCAATAGGCTCACACGTGTCTGTATAAGCACATGTTTTTAAGATTATTTCTAGCAGGGACATTTAATTAATTTACAGCATGCTCACATACAAGTCCGCATAAGCACATCTTATTTAAGTTTATTTCTAGCTAGGACATTAGTCTCCTTACAAGAGGCTACGCGAGTCTGCAAAGGCACATCTTATTTAACTGCACTGACTCTTTTTTTTTTTTTTTTTTTAAAGATTTATTATCAGCATGCTCCATTACCTAGTAATATTACATGCATTATTTTTACATTATTCTACATTGATTGTTACCGTTAATACATTTGTTTGTTGTTGCAATTGTGAGTTGAATACAATATTATTTACACATATGAATATTGTTATTGATGTCTGCAGGATATTTTCAATGTTTAAATCTAACTGTTCATAAGTTGATGGAATGTATATACTTGTAGAAGGCCTTCATATGTCTGTTTATTAGCTGCTGATTTGTGACTGGCCAGGTGTCCCCTTTTCTGTGTACTTCCTTTATTAATTCTGATCTTTGTTCCTTGACATTGTGGCATTCATAAATGAGATGGTTGACTGTCTGATATGCTGTGTTGCATGGGCAGATTGGACTTTCTTCAATATGAAACCTGTGTAAATATGATTTAGTTTTTCCATGTCCTGAAAGTATGGCTGTAAATTCCGGGCTACTTGGGAGTTTTATTCTCAATCTGTCTTTGACTGTTGGGAGGAAGGATTTAGTTGTTGCTCCTTTTGTTGTGCTGTTCCATTTATTCTGCCATTGGTTAAGCCCAGTTTCATATATTTCTGTCCGGATTGTTGTTTTGGGAATTTTGTCATAGATGAATTCATTGCCACCCATAGACGCTTCTTTCGCCAATTTGTCGGCTAGTTCATTCCCGGCAATGCCAATATGTGATTTGACCCAACCGAAGTGGACTTCCCATTGTTGTTGATGGAGGGTTTGGATTGTTTTCAGAATATTTTCTATAATAGAGTAATGTCTGCTGTTATTTTTAATAAGGAACAATGTTGTTTTGCTGTCTGTGTAAACTGCTGCAATTTTGTCTTCTTTTGGGATGTTTTGTAGTAGCTCGAGTTCCTGTAAAGCCTTTAATATTGCCATTTGTTCGGCCTGATTGTTTGAACATTGCCCGTGTAATCGGTATTTTAGTTGCTTTATTATGGAATTTTGTTTAAATATTGCTGCAGCTGCTCCCACATTGTCCTCTGTTTTGCTTCCATCGGTGAAGATCTCAATGCCGTATTTAATCTCATCTTGTGTTTCTTTTATTTTACACTTTTGTGCTGGGTGAGCCCAGTTCCCTGGTTCGACTGGGGTATGCACTGACTCATTTATCACGCGGACATTGTATTTAAGATTATTTTTAGCAGGGACATTTAATTCATTTACAGCAGGCCCACACACACACACATATATATATATATATATATATAAAGTGATAGAATGGAGAGATATAGCATACTCCACTTTCTGCACTGACTCATTTATCCACGCGGAAAGTGGAGTATGCTATATCTCTCCATTCTATCACTTTATATATATATATATATATATATATATATATATATATATATATGTGTGTGTGTGTGTGTGTGTGTGTGGGCCTGCTGTAAATGAATTAAATGTCCCTGCTAAAAATAATCTTAAATACAATGTGCTTATACAGACACGTGTGAGCCTATTGAAAGTAAAATAAATATCCCTGCTGAAATGAACTTAAATAAAATGTGCCTATGCAGACTGTAGTGAGGCTGTGTGAATAAACTAATTGTCCCTTCTAGAAATTTAAATTAATTAGGATGTGCCTATGCAGACTCATATGTTCATGTTCCATTTGAAATAGGCTTACGCACTTCTTGTTTGTTGTCAGTCCTGTTGTTGCAGAATACAGCACATATGAAAATGAGTCAGTGATTGTGTTAGTGATTACATATTACATACTACTGTATGCTCTTAAGATGTCTGCTTTTTTTTCAGAATTGATTACAACCCGTGTTTCGCCATAGGGCATATCACGGGGAATTTACAGTGATATGTTCAGTCTAAGTATGATTATTCTTGCAGTTTGCAGAAGATGTGTCTCAGGAAGGCAGCGATCTCCACGGTGTGGAAGTGGTGTTTGAGAACCATTGGCAAAGGTGCTGTCAGTAGAACTCTAGGTCGACTTCTTGCGAATTGTGAGCATTCAGTTAACAAGTGTAGGGCCGTTTGAGAAGGTTTTTCGGGACAGTTGCAGAGTGGTGAAGGACATTTGTTCATTTTATACAGGTATGACTTGAAAAAGCCGTGATTGGTCAGGAATTGAGTAGTTATGTAGTTAGGACCTAGAGCTAAGGAAAGCCTGTGGTGTATATTGTGTATGAAGATCTTGGTGTAGATTCCTTGCTCAGAATTTTTATAGGTTGAATTCCAAATATTTTATGTAGTGATCTGCCAGTAGCTGCTTGCTCCGGGTGAAAGGGATTCCTTTGTAGTCGGTAGTGATTCTTTGGCTGGCTGCAATCCTTGCAAGGTAGTCCGCTCTTTCATTCCCTTGGAGACCTGTGTGACCCTTAACCCAGTGGAGGCTGATGGGCGTTTACTTCTTGTTGATTATTTTGTTTCTTAAGTCAACTGCTATTGGATGGGTTGTCCTTTTGTTTGCGATTGCGAAGAGTGCTGCTTTAGAGTCCACATGTTTTGCATATGATGTGTTTTCTGTCCGTTGGTGGCTTATCCAATTTACTGCCAGACTGATCCCGGTAAGTTCAGCTTGGAAGACGGAGCAGTATCAGAATAAATTTCTTTTGTATTTTTCATCACAACCAACCCAGCGCCGACATGTTTTTCTGTTTTGGATCCGTCAGTGAATATCTGAAAGTCCGCATTTCCCAATGTTCTTGTTATATCGATATTGATGTGATTGTGTTTGGGGTGGATAATCTTGGATCTAGTTTTGGTTTCGGCCAGTTTTAGAATGGGGATGACTGCGTTTGTGGGTTTACCTGATGAGATGGCTTTAATGTCATTGTTTAGGAGTATGGCTTGGTCAATGGGCATTATGCCTGCTATTGCTTTAAGGGAGGTGTTGGAAACAGTTTTATATGCTTTTGTGCTGAATATAAGAAAAGATCTTTGTATTTGTAGCAGTTTATGTTTGGCTCTGCGGGATGTTAGATGGAACCAGGCTTCTGCAGCATATGTGATGGACAGAAGGATGGCGTAGTTGTAGATGATCATGAGAAGATGGAAAGACATTCCCCAGCTAGCTTTAGAGCAGCGTACTAAACTATTACGGATGTGTAAGATCTTGTTTTCTAGGTGAACCGTATGGGGATACCAGTCCAATTTACTGCCAAGTATTATGCCTAGATGTTTCATTTTGGTTACTACATTTAATCCCCAGTCTGTGACTGTTGGGTGGTTGAGGTATATTTCTTTCTTTCTGGCGAACATTGGCATCAGTGCGGATTTTTCTTTAGAAATTTCAAGCTTCTGAATCTTGCACCAGTCCTCGATGACTAGGAGACATTCCTGTACTGTCGTCTGGAGCCCCGTGCTGGGATGACCCGGTGGCTGGGTGCACCGGTGACCAGGGCTCTGGGATGGCACAGAGTCGCCTCCTCTTAGGCTATCGGGCGGGTCCCGTAAGTTGCGAATGCGGGCCCCACACTGTGATGGTGTGGGGGTAGGAGGAATAAACGTTTACGTGAATACTCCTTCCCGGACAGTTAGGGGCGCCATGTGTCGTACTTCAGGGACATGGTGTTGGAGGGGATGTACTTTAGCCCTATCCTCGGTTTTCGAGGTAACAGGCGGGACCCCCTTTGTAGACTGAAGTACCAGTGAGGGTGATGCGTACTGGGGCATCTAGGATTCGGATGGGCGTGCTAAGCGATGTTATGGCGGGCTGGGTGCGCCGCCACTTAGCCTCTAGCCGTCAAAGGGTCATCTCCACCTACAAGTGGTGTCTCCCCGTTTTTGCAGACGGAGCGCTGGCCTAGTCGACTGTTGCTGAAACAGTAGTCGGGACGGTATTGAGCCGGTCTGGGTTCCCTTAGGGGTCGTTCTCTTCGGAGGCGCCCGACCGGGGCCCAGGTCTTACCGTGTTTGGTGTCGGATTCGACGTGGTAGTGGTTCCCGTACTCAGGGTAC
Source organism: Ectobius pallidus (assembly GCA_964059195.1). NCBI lineage: Eukaryota > Metazoa > Arthropoda > Insecta > Blattodea > Ectobiidae > Ectobius > Ectobius pallidus. Next base: position 157,729,327 of record CAXKWD010000004.1, on the reverse strand, counting down.
GAGGAGGGGGGTCGTCGTGTGTGCGTGACCGGTACCATAGTAGGGGGAGGCATAGTCCAACGATCCCTGCCATGACTGGTGTCGGTGGCGTTACTACGGCGATGCTCCCGACCAAGAGGGCGGGGAGGCCTAGGTGGTGCTGCTGGAGCCACCGAACGGTTCCTACCCTACCCAAAACGCCCATCCTTAATCTCCGTGTCACATGGGCTATGCGGAATCGCGAGGCGGCCTCGACAGGTGGATATCCCTACCAGGGAATTTACTCTGAATCTCTCTCTCTCTCTGTACTGTCTGGAGCACTAATGAGTAAGAGAGTCCTTTAACCATGAGCATTATGTCGTCTACATAGATAACCGTTTCTACGTTCGCAATGTGGGCGAGTTGTGCGATCAGACCGGCAATGACGATGTTCCATAATGTGGGACCAGCAACCGTACCTTGGGGACATCCTTTTGTGACATCCTTTTGTGACATCCTTTGAGACGGATGAGCAGCCGATACTGAAAGCGGCTGAGCGATCTTGTAGAAAGTCTGCAATGAGTTTAAATATGTTCGATGGGCAGTTTAGTTCCCGTAGCCTGGTTAATATACTAGGATGCCATGCATTGTCGAATGCTCAGGCGATATCCAGGGATAGCAAACAGCACTTTAAGTTGCTTCTTTTGCATTCTTGGACAAAATCTATGACGGCTTTAATGGCGTCAGCAGTTGATTTCCCTCGTGTAAAGCCGTACTGTTGAGGAGGAATGTTTTCATTGGTCTCGATATGAAAATTAAGTCTTTCCACAACTAGTTTTTCCAGGCACTTTCCAGGGATTGATAGCAAACTTATTCCGCGATAGCCAGCTTTGGATTGCAGTTTGCTTCTGTCCGATTTTGGAATGTCTGCTTTAAAGTGTACTTAACATTGCGATACTCCTATTAGAATATTAGGTGTTATAGATCAGTGTTATAAATCAGTATATATATCTCTCTCTCTCTCTCTCTCTCTATATATATATATATATATAAGATCATTTGTGGGAACCCTGTATATATATATATATATATATATACAGGGTTCCCACAAATGATCTTTCGGGTTTCGAAAATGTGTAACTTGTGTTTAAATAAACTTGCAAACATGTAACTGGTACTAATGGAAAGAGAAACTCAAAACGTTTTGATTATAGTACCTTACAGATGTTCAATGTGAGCTCCGTTGGTAACACGACACACATGAAGCCTGTAGTCCATTTCCGCCCAGGCACGTTGTAACATGCCATGGTCAACTGTTCCAATGGCTGCTGTGATGCGTTCTCTTAGATGGTCTGTGGAAGAGGTGGCTTGTACACAAGATCTTTGACCCCCCAAAGGAAGTCAAGGGGTGTGAGGTCGGGCGAATGCGGAGGCCAAGGAAGAAGTTCTTCATCGTCATTACCAACACGATCAATCCATCGGTTCGGTAGTCTGGTGTTGAGCTCCAATCTGACTTCATTATGAAAATGAGGGGGTGCGCTGTCCTGTTGAAATATCACGTTGGGCATTTCCTGTTCCAACTGAGGCAGGAGCCATTGTTGTAGCATATCCAGGTACTCAAATCCTCCAATTGTTTTCTCTACAAAGAAGAACGGGCCGTACACTTTCTGCACACTTAAAGCGCAGAATACGTTTACTTTAGGAGACTCGCGGACATGCTGCACGTAGATATTGGGTTTTTCCGACCCCCAGACTCTAACGTTATGTTTGTTTACTTTACCTGAAAGATGGAAGGTGCACTCGTCACTAAACACTATGGATTCGAAAAACCCATCAGTTTCCATGAGAATCTGCATATTCTCGCAGAAAGTACGACGCACCATTTTATCTTCTTCCTTTAAGAACTGCATCATCTGCAATCGGTATGGAAGAAAATTCAAACGTTTACGCAGAACTTTCCATACGGTGGATTTAGGGATCTGCAGCTCCCTACTAGCTACAATGGTTGATTTTTTAGAACTACGTGTAAAAGATTCACGAATCCGGTCTACAGTTTCCTCACTTACTGCCGGGCGTCCTGAAGATTTCCTCCTACAGATGCACCCTGTTCTCGTAAAATCAGAATACCACTTACGAATTGAAGGGCCACTGGGTGGATCTTCACCAAATCTTGTTCGAATATGTCGTTGAACAACAGTTACAGATTTATGAACATGATAATCGAGAACACAGAACGCTCGCCTATCCTCTATACCAGCCATTTTCTCGCTTTCGACAATGCGCAATGTTGAATGTCATTATACGTCATTGTTGCCAACTGTGATACTATAATCAAAACGTTTTTAGTTTCTCTTTCTATTAGTACCAGTTACATGTTTGTAAGTTTATTTAAACACAAGTTACACATTTTCGAAACCCGAAAGATCATTTGTGGGAACCCTGTATATATATATATATATATAACAAACAAAATAGGCGATCGAACACACCCCTGTCTTAATTCTATATTACCCTCTGTACTTTCATAATTGAAAGTTGTTTTTGGTATATAGAGACTAAATGGCATTAATTAAATGATATGGTACTCTGTACTCTTCTACCATTATTCTCCACAACTTAACCCGTTGTACTCTGTCATACGCCTTAATATAATCTAAAAACAGGAGACTGCTTTGTAAGTTATATTAACTTCTCTTTTCCAAAATTTGTTAAATGGTAAAATGGCATCAATACATGACCTGCCCTTCCTACAGCCGTTCTGCTCTTCTCCTAATCGATATTCTATTATACGGTTTTATTTTTTCAAAACCGCTGAATATAATGTATATGCTGTGTTCTCATATTCATTATTACATCCTCCCTTCGCTCCATATTAAGTTAAAACGCTGTAATAGTAATTTTTTTATTTTCTTTCCTCCATATTTCCATAATTCCATGTTGATATTATCGCTTCCTGTGGCTTTCCTATTGTTTGCTTCCCTCTAAACTTCCTCTAATTCTTCTTGTTATCTGATTCTGTTCGTTCAAACTTTGTGTAATAGTTCTCTCCTCTGTCTCTTTATATAATAGTACCCTATAATATTGTATCCATTTTTCTTCGTTTCTTACATTTATTCTAGCTCTATAGTTTTATTCTTCTCTTAAATTTTAAATATTTTGAAGCCAAATCGCTTGCCATATGTTACATCTGTTTCTATTCTACTTACAAATTGATTCCAGCTTTCTCTTTTATTCTGTCATGACAGCTTCCTTACCACGGCTCTTGGTATCTTATACACCATGTGATCTTCCATATTCTTGGTCCGGAACCATTTCTTATATAGTTTCTTCTTCTCTTTAATTTTCTCTTCCAACTCCTCATTCCAAAACTTCATTCTGTTCGGTTTCGTTTTACTTTGCATTCCTCACACCTCATTGGCTGCATTTTTTATTGCCGTCTTCAGTTTGTCCCAGTCCTTATTTACATCTCCACTTCTTCACTTTATTTGATCATCCAACCTTTGTTGATACATTCTCCTAATACTTGAGTCTTCTAACAACTGTATTTTCCATCTCTTCTCTTTATCTCCCACCAGAACGGCTTTCCTCTTAATATATTTCCTGGGTGTCATTTTTTATTTAACCAAATAATGGTCACTATCAATCTCCATTCCTCTGTACGTCCTTGTGTCGGTTATCTGTGGCAAAATTGTTTCGTTTCCTATTATACAATCAATAATTGACCTTGTGCCTTTAGCCTCCCACGTAAATTTGTGAATGTCTTTGTGTCATGTAAGGTGTTCTTTACCCATATTTTGTTGAATGAACACCAATCTCTTAAATGTCTCCCATTAGAATTTAAAGTACCTTCTCCATTTGGTCCAATGAGGAATTGGGACTTTCCGTATTCTCTCATTCATATCTCCGGCTATGAAATCGTAGTCATTCTTTCGTACTTTCGTACTTTGCAGTTGTTCATAGAATATATCTGTATTCTCTTTATAACCCTCAATTGGGGCATTGTCCATATAATCCAATCTGTGTCGGAGTTCTTATTTATAAAGTTATTATTATTTCGCTCACCCACGAGTATATCTGAACTCTATTTCTTAATTCATTGCTTATTATTATACCGACTCTAGCACGTTCTTCTTTCTCTGTCCCAGAATAGATAAAGATACTCTTACTGATATCTGTGGAACCCTTACCTTTCCTTTTTGTTTCTGTAACAACTGTAATTTCTCTTTTATTCATTTCTAATTCTTTCACCAGCTCTTCTGGTTTTGACCCTATTCCTCCAATATTCCATGTGGCAATTGTCATGTAATCAAAATTTGTTGTCCCTTTACAAATTCAATGACACGAAATACCTACGAAAGGCACTAGAACATTATTAACAGGCTGGCTGATAAAGCTTAAGGTGGAAACACAGTAAGTGATAGATGGATCTTAGAGATCGGTCAGCAAATAGGGCACTGGAGACGCAATGGCGTAGCTTGTGTTCTGGGTAAACTGTGTTTTAAAAATTAAATTTGTAATGACTGTTTAAATGACACAGGAATTCTCAAGTATTAATAGTGTTTTAAATAACGAAACAACGGGAATGTTTGCGCATCTATTCGATTTTATATAGGCCTACACCTATATAAAGCATTACTACCAGTATTATTATTTACATCTTATATTCCTTCAACACTCCATCCCTTTCTCCTTTTCCACGCCAAATAGCAAATACAATATTTATGGTTGTAACTACTAGTTAACCAATTCAATTTACTGTATATAAGCATTCATGAGCCACAGATTATTGTCTCTGTTGGACACTACATGAGAATATTATAGGAGAAAAATTCCTCCGGCACTGGGACTTGAACCCAGGACCTTTGGCTATTCGCGCCAATGCTCTACTAACTGAGCTAAGCCGGAGCTCAATTCACAGCGCCAGATGGAACTTCTCTCCTATGACTGATTGCCCTAATGGTCTACCTCACAGACAGACAAGTTATGTCATATGCAGTCATATGGGCAATCAGTCATAGGAGAGAAGTTCCATCTGGCGCTGTGAATTGAGCTCCGGCTTAGCTCAGTTGGTAGAGCATTGGCGCGAATAGCCAAAGGTCCTGGGTTCAAGTCCCAGTGCCGGAGGAATTTTTCTCCTATAATATTCTCAATTTACTGTACCGAGATGTTTGAAATGTTTGGTTATTTTCATGCAAGACAATATCAAGCTCAGGAGTTGGTAATTTGCCATAATTTTACATGTTTTTTCATAAGACAGAACCGAAAACGGGGTTTTTAATAAGTGATCAACTATATCGGTGGAATTGTCCACGCAACACTGAAAAATAATCAAACACACAGTTAAGGTCAGCGATGAGATTGTAATGTTTATGTTACCCCGGTTTCAAGCGAGCAAGTAAATGAGGGATGAGACTACGATACCGAAAAATCTTTCTAGTTTCTGCGGTGGTGCCATATGTCACTCTTGCGCAAGGAAGTAGCCTGTCTTCTCTCAACGTGCAGGTTAACATTTAGATGGAAAAGTCATATAACTCGCACTTGAATGACACTGTAACTTGGCTGACCACAATCCAGTATCAACTCGCCTCCGCTGGCGCATCATGAAATTTCGAGCCTGCCTAAGCACACGGCAACACAAGTTGACACATAATAACAGTAGGAAGTGGGGTATGCAGCGGCAAGAAATATTTTAATGATAGTACTCATGGGTTTATAATGATTAATAACTTGGTTGCCGATGCTTTTATTTCTTTCTTTATGATTCCACTTTTCTTAGTAATTTATTTAGGTGGACTCAGTCTCAAAGTCTACCCACACGCTACGCCACTGCTGGAGAGAGTAGTTTGAATATAACGTACGATCCGGTGTACCGCTGCGCGAGTCTGGAGATTATTCATTAACAGCACTGCTCTTCGGGTGATTCAAAATATAAACTTGTTGACCAACAGAAAACTGAGGAGAACGGTGAGACTGGTCCTATTTTGTTTTATCACATAGACGAGTGTTGAACAAATTGTTCTTGGCTATACGCCATCGTTATTTGATATCACTAGAAAAAAATTGTCAGGAAGCAGGTCTAAAGACCAAAGACTGGACAACGGACAGTTAGGAGAATAACCAAAAATTTATGTTAATGGTACAAATTCATGAGCAGAGTGAGGAGAAAGATTGAAAGCCAACTGTAACCAATCAAGTTGAGTATTCCATTAGGTGTGACTGGAAGAATGGAAAGCAATCAAAGCAGTTTCAAGACTTCTATTTACCATATCAGATTGGTTTGAATCTGGATAATAAGGTAAAGTAGTAATATGCTGAATACCAGATTCAAGACAAAAGTTTTTGAAAGCTCGAGAAATAAACTGCGTAGCGTTGTGAGATAACAGAAATTTAGGATATGCAAATGAGCCAAAGATAGAACGAAGAGCAGAATGGTAAATTATATGTAGCTTCTTTAACAGCACGCAACGAAACTTTGAAAATGCATCTATGTTAACTAGAATATAATATGTGTTACCAGCAGAAGTGCGGGGAAATCTGTCTACACATTCAAGAAATGCTTTTTCCATAAGCCTAGAGGCTATGTTAGATGATAGCTGATCCCATTATTATCTTAGTCTGAGCAGGGTTGCTGAGAGCACATGCCTTGCAAGCAATTATGCCTAACCAGAGAAACTTTTTCCTGATCCTGGAAAGAGTTTTATGAATTCCAAGATGCGCACCAAAGGGGGAGCAATGGAAATATTGAACGATCGCATCTATAAGATTACTTGGCAAGACATTCTTAGGCGAATTAGTAGGTTTAGACAGGCAATAAAGAATATGATTGTGGTTGCACATAAGGATAACTTGCTTCACCAGTCTCAATCCGCTGCTTAAGTGCAACAATATTACGATCGCGGTCTTGTGCGGACAATACACCGTCATGTGCTCATGGCAAATCACATAATATAGCCACCAGAATAGGTGTGTCAACAGATAGAAAATAACTAAACAGGACATTTGGGTAACCATCATACATACGAGATAATGTACCGGCCACAATATTTTGAGAACTACGGATGTGGGTGACTGAAAATGAGAAAGCAGAGATGCGAAGCGCCCAATGAGCTAAACGACCAGATTTCCTCGGTTGAGCCAGAACCCAAGAAAGAGCCTGATTATCCGTCTCCAGTTAAAAAGGCACGTGTTTAAAATACATGCTAAACTTTTAAAATCCGAATATACCGGCCAGAGCCTCAAGGTCATAGATACAATATTTACTTTCCTTCTTACTCAGAGTGCGGGACGCATAAGCGATAGATTTTCTACCTTCAAAAGACTGCAGAAGAAGAACAGCGGCAACCGCCAAGCTATAGGCATCAATTTGCAAGACAAAAGGCAAATTAAGTCAGCATTTGACAAAACAGGTGGATTTGAAATAGCTAATTCCAGGTCATCAAACGCCTTCTGCTGGTCGCAACCCTAAACAAATGGTTCGCCTTTTCTGCGAATCTTATTAAGTGGGAAAGCAACTTGTGCAAGTTTGGGAACAAAATTGTCGAATAAATTAATCATACCCACGAAATTGGCAATAGTTTTAACGTCCTTAGGAGGCGAAAAGTCACTGATTGAATATGTACGATCAGGTGAAATTATATAACGAAGAAAATTCAATTGAGAAGTGGCGACACACAGTAAGACCTGCACGTCTTAAGCGAGTCAAGACTTCCTGATTATGCAAATAATTCTCTTCATAAGTATTAGAGTATACCCCATACAAATATTCAAACATAGCGAAATTTTATATCGGAGAAGACAGAATCAAGCAAAGGAGTCAGAATTAGAGCTCCAATGGCGATGCAGAATGGAACTAGAGCACACTCGAACAAGTTACAGTCTGTGGAAAATGCGGTATATTGGCCCGAATAAGCAGATAAAGGAATCTGGTGGTATACATTGTTAAGTTCAAAAGTAGAAAAATATTTCCCCTTGGCGAACCAATGAAAAAAAGAGTGAATAAGAGGTTACGGTGCTGATTCAAAAAGAAGCGTGCTGTTCAGAACCCGATAGTCTACCACAGGTCTAAATTCATCAGAACCTTTGGGAACAAGAGAAATGGAGCTGGAATAAGTAGTTATAGAGTGACGCATAAAGCTTTGATCCAATATAGAGTCAATATGCTGACGAAGAATAGCCATCCATATTGGGTGGAGAGACGCGATACGGTGGTAATTTGACTGGAGAATGGACTTTCAGCTCAATACGGTAAGAGAGGACATTAGTTAAATCACTGCCGTCATTATTTGTTACAAATCGGCTATCAACATGAAGTAAATAAAGCAATGAACTCTCTCAGGATTAGTGATGTGAGTCGGAAAATTTTCAACGGAAAAATTGGAAATTTTTCAGAACGTCGGAAAAATATGGAAAAATAGGAAAAATATGGAAAAATAGGAAAAATATGATTAAGTGCTTTTTTAAAGTGTGTGTATGTGTCCAAGCCCCAGGCAGCCAAATTGCTTATTTGAGAAGCCTCTGAGTACATAGATATGTTATCTGAACACACTGGACACGCCAGTTCTGATGTGTTAGCTGACTTGGCTCATTATCAAACAAAGGAAGGGCTATGGGCAAAACCATTTGTATGGAAGTGTGTTGGAAAAATTGTCCCAAGAGTATGGTGGAAAGGAATTTGCTCTTCCTCAGCCCTGTCTAGCATTGCTGCATCATTCCTGTCCTTACCCGCAACAAGTGCTGCAACAGAACGCAGCTTTAGCACATATGGAAATATTCATACAGCTAAAAGAAACAGATTGACCAATAAAAGAGCAGGCGATCTTGTGTTCATAGCACATAATCTTAAACTTATTAAGCAACAAACGTCAAAAAAGCCAGCGTGGAGGGAGACGCTACAACCAAGTGGGCCAAGTGAGACAAGTCAGGCAACAGAAACAAATTTAAAACATCGAAATGAAAAAAGTAATGTAACTTATGACAAACCAGGGCATCTGAAAAAAGTGTTGTGTGGGGCACCTGGTGCTGAAGAAGAAGAAGAAACTGAGTCTGGAAGCGATTCAAGTGACACAGAACAAAGTGAATACTCTGTCCATGACACTTCTAGTTATTCAGAAGAACTTCGATGAAGAAAAAAGTGCATACCAAGCTGAGCTATTTACCTTACGTCCATAACTATAAGTATATAATATAACAGTGTAACAACATGTAACATTAGGCCTACAATATGACATTATAAATAACATTTCTCATAGTTAGCTGACTGTGAGCTCAGCTTGTAGACGTGAACTAGTTAATTATATCAAACTTAACTTCTTTAGTAATAAATTAATGTGTTTTTTCCATTTTAATTTACTGCCAACTGTTAGACCTAAATACTTTATTTCATGTACTCTTTCCAGTTCTAGGCATTTACATGATGTCAACTTATTGGAATTGTGTAAATGATATTTTAACTTACATTCCATCCTCAGTTTTGGCTTTTGGGTAAATATCGTATGTTTTTATTCTGTTATCTTCTAGCCATCCTCTGAATGCCTCAGTATCGAATTTGCATATCTAATGTTAGCTTGGTAGTAATTCACCGATAATAATTATTGCATTTAATCAGTGAAAATTTATATTCAGTGAAAATACACTTTTATATCTTTTTCTATTATTGGTGGTGTTTTATTTATTTATTTATTCCAAATTTTCCAATTTTTCCAATTTTTCCAGAAATTTTCCCGGAAATTTTTCCAAAAAATATTTTTCCGGAAAAATAACAACACTACTCACGATTAACGCAAATTAAGCATATTTCAGCTTACAGTCATGCCAGTCATCGCCTGTGGTTTAGAGAACATCTGGACACGCCTGAAGAGCAACTGGAGAGCACAGAGAAGGTAAAAACATAATGGGAGATTTATATACACCGTACCTCTAATTGAGTACACCAGAGAACAGTTTTTCATAGAAGACTTTCGTGTTCATCAGCTATTACCATCTACAAACGAATACAGGGGAGAGGTACGGTATGATATTAGTGTCCTTCAGGAAGAATTGGCTGGTATTAAAGAAGAATTGAAGAGAAATAGAGCCACTTTTACCGGTATGAACTTTTATCAAGATGCTCACAGAATGCCTAATTCATCTCAATGTGGCAGACACCAAAACTTACGTGTATGCAATGTCCTATCCTCCCAATATTACTACTAGAAAATCGATTCAGCATTTTCCTACAGTTCGGTGAAGGTAATGAACGGGACTCAAACCTTAACTTCAAAAGTGCTAGCGAATCAATACAGTTCACCACCGGAGCCAAGAATGAACGAATGAATGACTTTAAGACAGCAAATAACGGAAAGCTGAGTGTTCCCAAGGAATTGGGCAAAGATATTCTTTCCAGTGACAGTCATGTGCGTGGTCTTCCACAAAGTGCATGTGACAAGAAGAGATATTTCAGTGTTCTAGGTTATATTAAACCCGTGTACAAAATGACCAAGAGAAGTGTAGCAGCTTAATAAAAGATTACTCTGTTGTGGGTCAAATAATAGAGTTCGTAGGCCTAACAGGATAAGTGAGGTTATTACCAGTAAAATAAGAAAGAACGCGACATCATAACTTACAATGAGGAGACACTGAAATCTACGAATTCCTTCAGATATGTGGGAGTCATATCGTTATTATGCACATCACAAGTATAGGCTATGTAATATAGGCCTTTTTTTATTTGACCATAGTTGACCCAGAGTCCCACAGCCGGAGGCTACACTACTGGGGATAATACAGATAATACATAGACTAATATTATTATACAGTTTGCTATCTTGGTTTCAAGACTTCGGTATAAATGTAGATGATGATGATGTGAGTGATGAATTAGCGAAGGGTGAATATTTACAACATGGTGTAATTGCAATATATCAGAAACAATCAGTACATATGTAGAAGATGACGATGAGGTGAATGATGAGTTGATGTAGGGCGAATATTTACAACACACTAAAATTACATAAATTGGGAGGAATCAGTATACATATAGAAGATGATGATGAGGTGAGTGATGAATTAGCGGAGGGTGAACATATACAACACACTAAAATGACAAAAATCGGAAGCCGTCTGTACATGCTTAGAGGATAATGGGTTGAATGATGAATTGCTGAAGGGTGAATATTTACAACACAGTAACATGGCAATCGGGAAGTCAAAATCTTCTACAGAGTTAAGATATACAAAAGAGTGAAATTGTGAGCGAGGTAAAGAGAAGAAAACAAAATGTTTATGTTCACTATGGAATCAAGAGTTAGTCTTCTTCTGGATTTCTTCTCTCTTCGATGACACGTCGAGCAAAAGTCTTGAAGGCCTCGTGGGTCGTTCTACCGGTCCAGTAGCTCAGCTCCGGCGCCCATTGTACTCATTCCGCCGTGGCGATGCGTATCAGCTCGCGCGTGGCTTCCCTATGGCGTGGGCAGGTGTACAGCGCGTAGTAGGCTGTGTCCTCTTCACAGTCTTCGCAGCAACACAGACTATCGTCGGCCAGGTTGAACCTGGCCAAGTTGGCTAGGAAGAGGCCATGACCCGTGTAGAGCTGCGTAGTCGCGAAGTCTGGGTTATCCACTTCTACTGGATCCTTGTCCTGACGCTGGGGAAGAAGCTCTTTGTGAGGAGTCCATTCGGCGCTCCCACTGGTGATGGTTTGCCATCTAAGGAGGCTTTTGATCTGGGAGCTTGTTCTGTCTCTATAGGTAGCTTCTGTTACCTGGAGCTGCCCTATTTGTGTAGGCAGACCTTTCTTTAGGCCGTAAGCCACGACCTTTTCGTCTAGCAGAAGATCTGCTGGCACTACCCCTGCGATGGTGATAAGGGTGTCTTTAGAGACGGTGGAGTATGCTCTGGTGACTCGCAATAGTGCCTGGCGTTGTGCAGACGGGATCTTCTTTTCGTGTCTGACGTTGATGTAGGGTGCTCATCCCTTGGCCGCGTACGTTAAGACAGGCACAAATTCCAAGTAAACGTTGAGGAATGCAAGCATCCAAAAGCCAGCCAAGAAAATCAGCAGTAGTCATACGGTCTTGGATCTCTTTAAAAATGAGTTAAGTAAACTGTCCAATAACATTTGGAAAAGTGACTTGCAGTAACTGAGTGTCAGTCATCGTTAACACATTACCATGGTGGAACAAATAGTTCAAGAACTTAAGACATTCAAGTTCTCAGGCGTTTCAACCGAAAATTCAGGTTTGTCTTGTAATAACATAGCAACAGGATGTGGCAATTCTGCAAAAATAGAAGATTGGCTTGTGTCACCACATATGTTGGCAATACGTTTATGTATTATTGTGATGGCCAGCCATCAGATTGCTTTTGTTTCTTATTGAAACTTATTTGTGGTTAATTTATATATTATTGAATATTGAAACTTTATTGATCATATTATACAATAGATTAAATGACATTTGACTCATCAATCTCCTGTATGTTGTAACAAAGGAATACCGACAGGACTCTGTGGTCAACTGGATTAATAAAATGTACATCTTGGAAATTTCATAGGATATAGCTGACCACATATCTTCCTGTAAAAATGAACACATACGTGACTCAGAGATGCAGGATATTGCATCAGATTTTCTTGTGTTCGATTCCCGTGCAAGGCAGGTTATACTCTCTTATTATATTGATTATGTACCATATATAGTAAAAGGATGAGTTTCCTGTCTCTCCCACGGTATATATATATATATATATATATATACTGGCTTACTCCCACGGTTTAGTGGGAGAGACAGGAAACTCGCCCTTTTACTATATATGGTACATAGTCAATATAATAAGAGAGTATAACCTGCCTTGCACGGGAATCGAACACAAGAAAATCTGATGCAATATCCTGCATCTCTGAGTATATATATATATATATATATATATATATATATATATATATATATCGCCAGCCGTTCTGCTCATCATCATATCAACTTGGGACATCTTCACAGGAGATAATTACTGTGCGAATTATCCCCGCCGGTGGAAGACTCTTTTGGCAAACCTATATTTTGAGCATAGAGCATCATGGAACGGCTGGACATAATTATTTTATGTGAGTACACTTCTTTATTATTTTCAAGACACCTGCCTGCGCGGATTAGTTTAGTGAAATATATTTAAAATGTAAAAATCATATAAATTCGGACAAGTATATTAAATAGATTTCAAGTATAATATTTATAGTAATTTATAAGTAGGAATCTATTAAGTTCAGAAAAGAACGTTAAACAGGTTTCCAATATCATAAGTGTAATAAATATATATATATATATGTAAGGAAAATAACGACTGTAACCAAAACTTGTATTAACCAAGTAATATTAAACTCAGGGACATATAAAGTAACCACTATGGAAATCGAAGATATGTGTTTTATCTGTGCTTTAATCGTATGTGTTTTATTAATCTGCTTTAATGGTTAGTTCTTCTCAATAAATATTGTATACTTTAAGAAACGGGATGTAACACGTCATTTCTAGGATACAAGATAGGGCCCGCTCGACCTATTCCCTTCATTGACCCCGCGACATGACATTATATTCTATGTTTATAAGTTTATATTTTAATACGTACAAGTTCAGCTTCTCTCGGCAATATTTTCCCTAATATCATTTCTATGGTATAGTATAGCAGTTCCTATTCGAGTATGTTCATTACTGTTCTCATTTCAGTTGTTTATTAATCTCGTATTGCTAATTGTGAGCATGTTCATTTTCCTGTTTTTTGTTTTCGCGACGCCTCTTGAGCGGTCTGTGTGCGCGGCTGAGTCGTGTGGAGTTATGCAAACAGTTAACATCTAAATATAGTGCCGCCATAGATTATCTCCGCTACGTTACATTTGCAGGTTTAATTCATTTCTCAACTTCTTTTGCTTTCTGGTGAGTATAATAGCTTGTTACATGCAATATTAATACTTCTAATTATGCTTTAGTTTATATTATTATTGTCACCCTCCAGTATTTATTATTATTTCAGTTTTCATTATACATGATTATTTGCCAATTTTGCTTGTTTGCCGAGAGGAGACGATATTCGCCTTTCATTGTCTCTATCAAGATGGCTGACAGGCAGTAATACCCTGTAACTACGCTCCGGCTTTGCTGTTATATATTGCAGGTGTTTTAGTGACGTTCGTGTGGAAATCATACACCACCTATCCGCTGTGAACAGTCTCTTCATTTTAAGGTAATTAAAGTGAGAAATTCATTATGGCAGGAGGAAAGAAGAGTAATCATACGTCAGTGGAAGAAACTGTAAAGCGCGTTCTGGCCGACTCTCTGCAAGATCCGAGCTTGCTGCAGGTGCTGGCAACACTGCTGAGAGATCAAGTGATGGCAGAACTTCAGAAATCAATTGATGAGTGTACTGCAGCAATTGAAAATCTAAAATAACTATAATGGAGAAAGACAGCGTAATAAATTTGTTGCAAATGAAAGTGGACGACCTAGAGCAGTATCAGAGGAGGCAGTGCCTGAGGGTTTTTGGTGTGGAGGAGGAGGCAGGAGAGGACACTGACAGAAAGGCAATTGAAGTGGCTAAAAAAATTGGTGTTGAGCTTTCACTGTCAGACATTGATCGTAGTCACCGTGTGGGAGTCAAGCACAATGATAGGCCACGGCCTATTATTGTCAAGTTTGTAAGTTATCGCAAAAGGAATGAGGTGTTTCGAAACAAGAAACCTCTGAGGGGATCACGTATTGTTGTTCACGAAGACCTCACCAGAGTGCGCCACAAGCTGCTACAAGACACTATTATCAAGTATGGTATGAAGAATGTGTGGACAGTAGATGGTGCTGTCATAGCGAAAGTTGGGGAAGAAAAGCGGCGGATTAATAGTCCAAGAGATTTAGATTAGATATAAGCCTAGAGCGTGTTTTGGACATGTCTTGTCTTATTATTTTTTTCTATACCTTATTATTAGTTTCTCTTTTAATTATATTATTAGACTCAACTTAAAACATACAATAGGTTAGCAGATACTCTTAGTCATAAGTCTCAAGCTGGCAACAGTGGTCGACACAGGTGGTTCTTTGACAGTCTCTGAAAATGAACGGGGCAGTGACCTCTCTTCCCCTCTTCTTTCTATGTCTGCCGGAGGAGATGGAATTCCTCCCCAGCTTACACCTCCGTTGACAAGTCTATGCAATAATCACCCCTACGCACTCTTGGCGGTGCATTTGAACGCACAAAGCCTAGTTGCTCATTATGATGAAATTCATGCAATGTTTTCTGTTTTAAATGTACACGTTATCTTGATTTCGGAATCGTGGCTAAAACCCACCTTACCTTCCTCCTTATTCCAGCTAGATGGATTTTCTTTAGTACGGAATGACCGTATCAATAAACGAGGTGGTGGCGTTGCGGCCTATGTCAGGTCTGATCTTAACCCGAAAATTATCTATGCTTCGTCCGGCGAGTACAACGCAAAGGCTGAAATTTTGTGTCTAGAAGTTACAACTCGTTTTCAAAAATGTTTACTCTGCGTTTGCTATCAGCCTCCAAAAATTAACGACTTAATTGAAATTGAAAACGTACTAGTAAATGCACATGCAAATTATGAGCACGTGATTATGATGGGTGACATAAATATTAATTTACTTGATACTGACTGCAACAATACGAAACAGTTACTAACAATGCTCCGTGCTTGCGATATGACTGTCCTTCCTCTCAATCCAACTCATCACAGTCACAATACTGATACTTTACTTGACATAATAATTACCAATAAACCTGACAGAATACTGACTCATGGACAATGTATGGCTTCTGGTATTTCAAACCATGACATTGTCTATCTATTGCATATATATTAATGATGTAACCAAAACTATAAAGCATTTTAGATATCACCTGTATGCTGATGATTTACAGCTATACATTCATTCCACTACTGACTTTATCAACGACGCACTGACGAAACTCAATGAAGACTTGGCTTCAGTTGGCAAATGGACAGACAATTTTGGACTTACCTTAAACACAGGAAAATCGCAAGCAATTGTAATGGGACATCAGCGTTTGATAAGTAGAGTAAATATTCATACCATACCGCGCGTGCAAATTAATGGCACTCCTATAAACTACAGCTTATCGGTAAAAAACCTTGGCGTCTTTATGGATTCAGATCTAAATTGGAACACTCAAGTATCACACGTCTGTAAAAAGGTATATTCATTACTCCATTCTCTAAAAACTATGAACGACTTCCCCCCTAGTGAACTAAAGAAACGTCTAGTCCAAGCGCTAGTGATGCCTCATTTCGATTACTGCGATGTTCTGTTGACCAACTTAAACACCAGCCTTACTGACAGACTTCAGCGTGCTCATAACGCTTGTGTTAGATTTATCTGTAATATCAGACGATTTGACCACGTGACGCCATCTTTTCACACCTTGTCATGGATGCGCCTCAAACAACGAAGAATGATCCATTCTCTTATCTTTCTTTATAACATATTATTATCTTCCTCTCCTTCTTACTTACACTCTCGTTTTAATCTCCTTTCGACCTCACGAACGCATAACCAAAATCTACTGCTTATTCCCCGACATACAACATCATTCTATTCTTCATCTTTTAGTGTATCAATTCCTCGTTTTTGGAATTCGTTGCCTCGTCATATCAGAGACTGTCGAAATGTACCACAATTTAGAAATAAGTTGAATATCCATTTTATTAGTCATTAATTTTATTTTAGTTTAGTTTATCAAACTTGTAAATAAATTCTTGTAATTTTACTGTCTGTAGCATGCTTAGTTTTAATTTATAATTTATCAATTCTTGTATTGTTTGTAGTATGTATTATTTACGATATGTATAGTTTTACTGGTGCAGTGGAAGAAAAGGCCTTATGGCCTTAACTGCGCCAGTATAAATAAATAAATAATAATAATAATATCATATTAGGACGTTTCTGTTATTCACATACAAGTGTATTTTGAACTATACTTCGTCATTCTCAGCACAGTTCTAGCCAAATTATTATTCATGACAGTTATACAAATTTTATAATGTTACATATTTGCGGTTAAATAAAAGTTACTAGTTAATTGCTAGTAATGTTTTATTTGTATTTCCACAAATTGTTCAATAATTCTGCGTAAAACCTTCTGGGGTATTTACAAATGGGCGTAGCGCCGCCACAATATGTGATAGCAGGTACACTCGTTCTCAATTTTGGTAACTTTTCCGTGAATTAAATGAATTTTTGTCAGTTTATTTGCCTTTTTTCAATTATGAAAGTTTCTATAACTAATCGCCGTTATTCATTGCATTAATGTTTGCCAGAAACTATGCTATAGATTTCAAACTTTTGGGCTATATCTTTGCTTTCTCTTTTCAAAATGGAAGACAACGTCATTTCTCCTGATGCTTTAAGGATGGAAACTTAGGGCCGAATTCTTGCATCGCGATGTTGATTAGGGGATAGTTTTAGATTTACAGGCCTTGTTGACCAAATGTAAAACATTAAATTATTCAATAAGGTCTCCGTTGGTAAATATAACGAAGATCTGCAACCGAGGAAAGTGATAGAATACAAAATACCTTGAAAGAATGTGTCCAAAATGTTGAAGAATTCGAAAGTACAGGAAATACAGATAAAGAATACCGTAGAATTTTACTTAGGCTATCGCACTGGAAGCACAGGAATTCATTTCACCAAGTTACCAAAGATCAGCATATTTTGAGTGAACACCAGAAATGAGACTCAATTTTCTTGGAGTTGTTTGAAAAGTTAATAGTATTGCGTTCCAGTTGTGCTCATACATTTTTTGCTCGAGATAACTTTTCTACAGTTTCTGCTGTTAAATTAAGAAAAGGTGAAACTTTATAAACGTCGAATTTATTGTACCTACCAAATACCCTGGAATTTCAAGGGGCCAGGCAAACTAATGATCAAGTATCATCACGAGGGTTTTATTTGCTGAAAATAATCAACGTATTCAATTAGTTTTGAATCAGGATGTTTCGTTTTCCAATATCGAATTTAAAACTTTGGAATTACCAAATCCGATTGAACAGTTGGTAAATAAATTTCCGGTTTTTTAATTAAATAATGCAGAACAAGATTTGAAATTTGCGATAGTTAATTATTTTTCAGAAACAAGTCTCCTCCTTTCAACTGAGTAATGTACAGGGTTTGCAAATTATGCTTTCATATACTGCAGGGCAACTGCTCGACTTGATTACGAAAGCCATTACTACTAAAGCAGATATAAAACTATTTCAGAAGTCAGTCATTAAATATTTTATCCCACATATATAATTTTGCATCAATTTGCACATAAATAGTATTATCATAACCAGCGCTATGAAGTGGTAAAGTGTGTTCCACTTGATTCACCTCTGAGTTTGAAACAAGTAATCCAATGCATAAATATTAACCCTATATTATTTAATATTCTTTTTACATATATTTCATAAATATATATTATTTACATATATATACACACAGGGTGTTCTGCGCACATTTTAAGATCTTATTTCGTCAGTAGAAAAAACACAATTTTTCTCTCTAGTGACTACTTTTCTTAGAAAAAAATTTCCCTAGCTTTACTCGATAATTATTATCCCTACTGTTCTTCTTTTCATTTTTGCAGGGGAAAGAATAGGGCATAAATTTTCCTTCTGATGTGTTCAATAAAATTGGCAATTTTGCTTAGTTTATTAACAAAAGTTATTACGTGGAATATAAATCCGATATGTAAGGCAACATCGCTGCGAGAGTGCCTACGCTTTTTTTTACACGTGACAGAGGCTATTGCCACACGATACAAGTTATTTGGCACTGCACTGTTGCAATTCTGCGGAACCTTAAATCCAGGCTAAGTTATCTCAAAATCCATAAACGTAATCAGCTAATCACAAAACGAAAAATAGGTTTTATATTTGTTGATAGGCCTATATGAACTATACCCCTTTTGAATCTGAGTAGTTATATTCCTTCCACTCTGTGTGTTTATTATATAGTCTATATACAGGACAATGTGAGTCGTTTTCAGAAGACTTTTAAAAGCATGGCAACATAATGTGCAAAGCGTTCTGCATAATCACGAATTTTCTGTAACAGAAGTTCTGTTATGCAAACGAATTCCCCGTAATTTGATAAATAACATTGAATGGTAAAGTTCCAATGTCGTAGGCCAGTTCTCGCGATATGCAGGTTTGCATGTTCATTTGTTTTTCACCGAAGCAGGATAACGAACTATAGTTCTTGTACATTGCTGGCAGTTAGATTAGGAACGGTGATATTAGTACTTGGTGACAGGCTCTGTTAGATTATGAACAGTGATGTTGATTTATTAGGGCATATTGAATTCTTCCGTTTCGTAAATATCTTCCGCGTGCTTTGTGGGTGTCTGCCAACCTATTTACCCAGGAAGCTAGGAAGCTAGTGGTTTACATGTACACCACTAATGTCCAATCGCGAGTTCCTTCATGATTAGGCGAAGTAAATACTCGTACGTCGGAAAAGTCGCTCCTGTTAACTAGATCGTGGTATAAAATAAATTATATCATTTAGGGTGGGTGGGTTGGCACAAATCGTTCGTCAAGACAACATCTCCTTTACACAGAACGATCTATAACAACATAATTATATGTGATATTAGGTGTTTTATGAAGAGAATATCTGTTTTAAAATGCCGGCTCTCTTCAATTGGATTCTTCCCAGTTAATATATTTCATGCTATGGTACCGGTAGTCAACAATTTGGTGAATAAACTAACCTAAGAGGAATGAATATTTCAGTTTTTCTATTGTCTTTACACGTGAGTCCCGTTAGCTTCTATATTATAAGGTGTGTGTTCACCGAGATAATTAACCTATTCTCGTTTGATGCTTCGATTAACCTAACAACATATCTATGTGTTCTATAACCATAGCTTGTTACGACTAATTAGTTCCTTGCATCTGACGTTTGTCGCTAGGTAGGATTTATTCAATGGTGTTGTGCTTGCATCTCGTGCTGATAAGGGTTTAGGGGGAACTTATTTAGAATACAGTGTATTCCTGTTCTCAGCTCTCTGACAGCGGGCCGGTGGCAGCCTATGACGTTATGCAGCAGCGGAATAGGAACAAAACTGCTGCTTATCTGTTGCCATCATGATGAAAGAAAATATTTAATTAAATTAATATTTTCTTACAGAAAGAATTGTTACTTCCAAGGTAAAAAAAGCATTACCATCTTATTACTGTTATATAATAAGTATAATACGTGTCTCCGCATCTAATAATATCTCAAAAGTTCCTCCCTTTGTCGTACTCGTCACGTCTAAGGGAAGAATTTCTCCACACACAAATCCACCCAGGGTTGCCTAAACAAAGAATGCCATATCAAATTAATTGCGATAAGTTGTTAATATAATTACGGATCAGTTTTAAACAAAATCTAGTTACCTAATATGAATCTTGTAATTTGAACAGAATAAAGGTAATGCTTCCAATATTGATTTTGGTGCCGATATATTGTACTCGTTATTTTTTCCCTAATATTTTGGAATATTATTGTTCCTCTTGCCCTTTTCATGAAGCCATACTCAATCAGCAGCATCGTGGACACGATTGCGCGAAGCTTATGGTCTGCTAATTCCCGCGGTTTTATGTGAGACAATAACATTCATTGATGATCGTTGATGGATCAAGCATCACCTCTACGAGCTGATAGGCCTGATGCATAAGAATTCTGGGGCAGCAGTGACGTCATTGGCAAGCTTTGGAAGACAAGTGCTGCCACTGATGACATAACATTGTTGATCTGACAGATCAATACTTATTGAAAATCTAAAACTATTAGAATTACAATATTAGGTATTGATTATTCTGGTTCTGTGTAACGAGTTCGTTTGATCAACCTTGTGACATGAAAATCATGAATGTGTAGTACCAGATAAAAGACTTTACAAAATGTATCATTTGTGTTTCAGAAGTCTGAACGAAAACCGATTGAAAGTGTTGGAGCCAGGTGCGTTCAGAGGTCTTCCCCATCTTAAGTCTCTGTAAGTATATAATTTTAATTCTTAGCTGAAAAACATAGAATGACGTAGACCTGAATTCTTCCCAACTGTATGACTGTAGGGCTAGCAGTTTTCTACCAGTTTACAGTAAGTTAAGTGCACATCCCTTAGTACGGGGTTATATGATCACGAGGGTAGTGCAAGCTTATATAAATAATTATATGTTTCTTGGGCAACTTGCATTTTTTCAAGGCTCAGTTTTCTACATAAGTAGAATAAAGTGCTTGTAGCCCAAAAGTCATTATTGTCGTATGGCATACACTGATCTAAATTGCAATAGCACATTCATTTATTAATTACTCCATAAAGCACATGGAATTCCTCGTATATATAGGTATACACTGCACATGTCAAAAATATATGCAAGGGGTGGATCTCTGTCAGCACGCATGGTATTCTCGGTTCCGGATAGAGGATACGGCCTCCAAATATGGAGGGTATCTGCGAATATTTTGAATAAGCAGTCGCGGACAGACGACATGACCGGTGGTCCTCTTGCTTGGGGGTTTGGCGTGAGGTTAACAACCTCTTACAGTAGAAAAACACCATTAGGTAACGCTTATTTGATTTACGGATCCTGTCAGTGTCAAATTTTCCGGAGATGAAATAGTCCCTCGTTCGGATCTCCGATTAGAGACTACACTAAGGGAGTCTAAAAATCGTAGGAATTATAAACTTGGACGTGGAATGTTAGGAGTTTGTATAGGTCTGGGCCATTTAAATCGGTAACTGGAGAATTAGATAAATACAGGTTAGATGTAATAGCATACAGACGCGTATACATTTTTCTGCAGGAAAGAGAATGATACCAATCAATTAGGAACCGGTTTCTTCATACATATGAGAATTAATTCAGCCGTTTAGAAAGTATAGTTTATTAATGATAGGCATTCTTATATTATTCTAAGAGGACGGTGGTGTGGCATCATAGTTATGAATGTACATGCACCAAAAGCTGATAAACACGACGATGACAAGGACAGTTTTTAATGAACAAGGAAAACGAACATTTGCTCAGTTTCCAGCGTATCACATGAAAATTGTACTAGGAGTTTTCAATGCGAACGTAGGAGGGAAGATATTTTCAAGCCCACAATTGGGAATGAAAGCCTCCACTTTCAGAGCAACGACAGTGGGGTTAGACTAGTGAATTTTGCCACAGCTAAAAATTTAATCATAAAGAGTACAAAATTCCCACATCGTGATATTCAAAGTACACATGGACCTCGCCAGATGGAATGACTCATAGTCAGATCAACTCTGTGCTAATAGATGCAAGGAGGCAGTCTAGTATAATTGACGTTCGAACTTTTAGGGTACTTGGCCTCCAATTTCCAAATCTTCCGTTTCCATAAAAGTACGTATCTTTTCTCCATCCAAGCTCCATTACAACACCAAATCAGAGCGTTCTTGCTGAAGATAACAACTTCCACATTCCATGAACGGCACGTCCCATTAGCCTCAAACCTTAGGCTACAGTTCTGTATATATAGCACCCTCCTCTCTCCCTCTCGGAGAATATAACCGCTGGAAAACCTACTCTTTCCATTTTCCCTTTTCTGGAAAATAAATCCAGCTGCGCACATACTTCCAATGACGTTCCATCATACTCACCCAACTCAACATCGCCAGATTTTAAGCGACTTGCACTGGGTATTGTTTCTATTTCTTCTTATTAATTTTCTACTGCGTGTGTTACTATTATTTCAGACTACAACTAACTCTTCAGCTTCAAACTCCACTCCAAATGTCGTATTGCAACAGTTAGACTTAAATTCCAACTCCAATTCCCAATGCTAAACTGTCTTTTGCGGGCCAAGGCATCCCCCAATGGGGAGCCCGTCGCTCATCCAGCTCTCAACTCTCTCAAGTGTCTTTTTCAACTTTCGTAGTACAACTTCCAACTTCGAACTGTCAACACCAACTCCCGACTGTCAACTCCCAACTCCCAACTTCTAGACTGTAACTCCCCTCAATCTCCTCTAACGGTCATCGAAGCAATTGAAAAATTCAAACATCCAGCACATGCGCAGACGCATAACAATTTATTCGTGATCAGAGAGTGAGTTCACCAAGTGCTCATAACAGTTTATACTCCCGATGACGTAACAGTTTACAAGACATATTTCCCGTGTTCATTACGTGTTCACTGCAAATATAGTTCATCACATACTTCGCGATTTCACTACTCTTCCGTATATTTACAGTGAATTCAAATCCACAAGGTTACATTCCCCGTTAACTTACTCAGTGAAAGAAAAATGTTTGCTTATTTACAGTGAAAATTTTTATTCTAATAAGTTCACTTCTTATACACACTTTCCATATTGTGGCGAAGTAATAAGTGTACCTCTCGTAACTTATATACCTCTTCACATCATTATTCTGCGTTGCTCTTCTAATTACATGTTACTGCCTTAATATGTCACCTGATATCACATTTCTCATGCAGGATAACCCTGATACTCAATAATACAAGTTTAAAACTTACAGATTATTTTTCCCTAATTTTAACCCACGCTTTCTCTTGAAACATATATATGTCCCAGAATAACAATTTTAACGTCAATAGTGTCGATCAAGCATTCAGTCTCAATCCTATTCAAATTTTAGCAACAATGAATACTTATTAAACTGTGGGGCTCGAACTCACGAACACTCTGTTCAACAGAAATGAAAAACTAATGTTTACTTCCACAAAATTTCTTTACAGGGGCCTTGGGAAATGTTTTCCTATATTTTTACTACACTGGACTGGCTTAAACCCAAACTGCTCGATGCACGTTGGGCGCCAAAATATGTGAGTGTGGGCGGGAGCATTAGCCGGGTTTACATTGAATTCCACATCTCCTTTCACATGTCGATTATAGCGCAGAGTTTTGGAAGGTGCATAAGAAGCGATCTGAAGTAATATGGACTGAGTTTTACAAGACGGAACAATGATAAAAACTTAGATACAAGTGATTTTATTTTATTAATTATTCTATTTTCTGTGCCCAAACTATACCAAAATGTTCAAAAATATTCTTTAATGTACGTAGCATACAACGGTGCTGTTAAATTCTCTATATTGTATTACTTTATTATCCTGAAAGAAGCATAACAACCCGTCTGTACACCCAAAAACCTTATCTATATTGAAGTGAATCCCTTAGAAAATATTTTGAGTGAGGCGATATGTATTTACATCATGGTTGTCAATCTCCAAAGCTAAACTGTCGTTATGAAACATATATGTAAATCCTCTATACGTATTCACACCAGTTTCAAAGAGTAGTATCCAAAATTAAATTATGTTCAGGTCAAAGATATCCATTCAATATCGTAAATCTTGGATAGCCAATGACATACATCTTATTCTCGACTATCTTTACGATATTGGAATCTGGTATTTGTTTTGGTATTTGACAGCGGGCACATTAAACTGTTCAGGTAAGTGTGGTAACTAGTTAAATATTAAAAAGGGAGAGGTCATATCTGTTCAGTTATGTTTGATACTTGAGACTTGATAGAGTTTTTTTTATTTTCTTGGCCATCTATAATAATCCTTTAATATTTATTCTTGTCTTCTTTCGGCTTTGGTGATATTTTATTCAATGCCAATTTCCTCACGGCCTCCTAGTAATTATTATTTTTATTGTCAAGAAACAATTGATCACTAGTTCTTTTCTCTATTAAACTCAAATCAACGTTTATTTTCGGTTTATATTTTTATTATTTTAAGTACAGAATAATTATAAACCATATTTTATTTCATTCTCTTACTATTCTTTTTGATTGCTTCACAATCCACGTTTTTCTTTAAATTTATAATTGCTCAATCGTTTTATAATCTTCGCCCAATGGGATGGAGTTTCTAGTATTGTTATAAGTCATTGTTTTAATTCAAACTTTCATTCCTTCGTCTACGTCCATTGTACAATCCTCTTTAAGGATTATAGTTCATTCTGGACTTATCCAGCAGTGATTTTTATTATCATAGAGCTTTATATTTCGCTTCCTGCGAGTTAAAGTTTATTCATACTTGGTATTAATTGCACAGAAGCAATTTTCCACGTTTTATTCTCTGAAGATTGGCTGAATTTGCTTAGTGTCTCTACCAGACATTTCTTCGAGGATTGATTATCTTAATTATTGCCTGATTTTGGACTTCAGGGTTACTTCTTGTGTGATATTAGATACAAAAGGAATCTTTATTACCAAGTGAGTGTTTTTAAGACCTAAAATTATTTCATACAGCTTCTAATATTGCATTGACTTCAACGCAACATAGCTGTATTTACATTGATACGCAATATATTTCAGTAACATTATTATTGCGTTTATAATTTGTGAATTCAAGCATCACATTGACTGTGAATGTTATATATTGCAGCATATAATTACTGCATATATGTATTTATTATTATTCACATCATTTCTTGAATATTAAATCAAGTGGTCCTCCGGTATTGTCATTAAATCTGTCTTTTAAACCAGCAAGTTTTCATTTATTTGGCGGTATCAATCATCTCTGCTTTAAGAAGACCTTCAAGACATCAATGAAGAATCTAGCGAGTGATTGTGGTTCAAGAAGAGTTCAGTGTCAGTCAGGGGCGTATCCAAGATTTCTTTTCGGGAGGGGCTGTGATAAGCCGAACACTATTATCACTAGGACTCAGAAGTTGATTATCTAAAAATGCCCGAAAATGACCTTGAATTTATGAAATATGACATTAAAAATTGGAAATATGACTTAAAATTTCTAAATACATATTTTTAAAAAGGAATATACAGTAGTAATAATAACAAATAAAAAGTATTTTTAAGTATTTTATTTTACTACTTTCATGTTATGTTTTCTATTATTGTTATGTTGACTATATTCATGAATGTCTCATAGCTAAGGAACTACGAGATCGCTTTGTCTGTAATGTTGGAGAAGTTCGTTCTGAAGACAAAATGTAACGGAAAAATGAAAATTTCTTAAAAATTACTAGCAAAGAATAAAATGCTGAACCTTTTAAGAGTCAAGATGTGCAATTATACAGGGTTCCCACAAATGATCTTTCGGGTTTAGAAAATGTGTAACTTGTGTTTAAATAAACTTACAAACATGTAACTGGTACTAATGGAAAGAGAAACTAAAAAAGTTTTGATTATAGTACCTTACAGATGTTCAATGTGAGCTCCATTGGTAACATGACACACATCAAGCCTGTAGTCCATATCCGCCCAGGCACGTTGTAACATGCCATGGTCAACTGTTCCAATGGCTGCTGTGATGCGTTCTCTTAGGTCAAGGATGGTCTGTGGAAGAGGTGGCTTGTACACAAGATCTTTGACATAACCCCACAAAAAGAAGTCAAGGGTGTGAGGTCTGGCGAACGCGGAGGCCAAGGAAGAAGTTCTTCATCGTCATTACCAACACGGCCAATCCATCGGTTCGGTAGTCTGGTGTTGAGCTCCAATCTGACTTCATTATGAAAATGAGGGGGTGCGTCGTCCTGTTGAAATATCACGTTGGGCATTTCCTGTCCCAACTGAGGCAGGAGCCATTGTTGTAGCATATCCAGGTACTCAAATCCTCCAATTGTATTCTCTACAAAGAAGAACGGGCCGTACACTTTCTGCACACTTAAAGCGCAGAATACGTTTACTTTAGGAGAGTCGCGGACATGCTGCATGTAGGTATTGGGTTTTTCCGATTTCCAGACTCTAACGTTATGTTTGTTAATTTTCTCGCTTTCGACAATGCGCAATGTTGAATGTCAGTGTTGCCAACTGTGATACTATAATCAAAACTTTTTTAGTTTCTCTTTCCATTAGTACCAGTTACATGTTTGTAAGTTTATTTAAACACAAGTTACACATTTTCGAAACCCGAAAGATCATTTGTGGGAACCCTGTACTGTCTACTATCTGTGAAATTAAAGTGCCCTTATGTGCAACATATTAGCATTAGTTAACGTTTCGGGGGGGGCTGCAGCCCCCTCAGCCCCCCTCTGAATACGCCCCTGGTGTCAGTGTTACATTGCCTATGGTCTTTGTTTCTTGTAAAATTATTATCTTGCTTTCTAAACGGAATGTATCGCGTGCATTTAATTCTTATCAGCCTCAATTAATTATCATATGGTCCGCTGAGATGTGCGCGGTACATTTTTTGGATCCTTATCCGGGCCGGATGGAACCTCTATTGTAACACACTTATTGTAACTGACACTACTTTTTCATTCCGCCCGGACTTATTGAATATAAGTTCATTCTATCAAGCTGTTGGTGCTCCAGGTATTGCTGTTTGAGCACTATTTATAACTATATAATTGACTATTGAAGCACATTGTTCTTCTCCTGGCTATTAAGGTCAGTTTGAGCGTAGTAAATAATACTACATCTTTCACATTCAAGCTAATTTTAGTGCTTCGCCTCCGTGTTTTTTACACGTGTGAGGCCATTTTCAACAGCTGATTTAAGTGTAATTTTTCAAGGGTATCTGTATTTAACACGATTGTACTAACCTTTGTAAAACCAGTTACACTTTTTACATGTATTTTGTCTGATACGCGGGCAACCAATAATCTTTGTATTTGTCCCGAATGCGGGCAACAATTAACGATAGACTTTAACTCAGATTCCTAACCTCAATAAGTGAAGTAGTGTAATTTTCTTGGACAATTGATTGCAAATATCACAACATGGATAATCCTGAGGTCATATTAAAGTCCCTTAAAGCTAAGCGTACTCCCATTAAGGCGAAGATTACGCGTAAAGCTAATGATATCCTTAATTCAGTTATTGATGATGAAGGATCTTACCAAGAACTCTTGATTTTTAAAACTAAATTAGATCAATTTGAAGATGATTATGATAATATCCAGTCTCAAATAGACGAGCTGGATTACTCTGAGCATGAACAAGCTTATAGGTTAGAAGTCGAGGAAGTTATAAAGCGAGCTACTCGCTATTATATTAAACAAGTTAGTTCTTTCAAAAAGGCTATTGCTGACCGCGAAAAAGCCGAGGCTAAAGCTATTGCCGAGCGCAAAGAGGCCGAGGCTAAAGCTATAGCTGAGCGCAAAGAGGCCGAGGCTAAGGCTATTGCTGAACGCGATAGAGCCGAAGCTAAAGCTATTGCCGAACAGGAACGGACTAAAGCTGAGCGCAAAGAAGCTATTGCCGAGCAAGAAAGGGCCAAAGCTAAGGCTATTGCCGAACAGGAAAAGGCAATTGCTGAACGCGATAGGGCCGAGGCCAAAGCTAAAGCTCTTGCTAGTTTTGAACGGTTGAGGGTTCAACTTTTCAATATATTTCAAACCATACATGAATTTGAAATTCAAGATAAACTCTCCTACCGTAAAGCTTTGTTTCATCCTTCCGAACTTCAAAGGCTTATGGATAGATATAGGGATGAAAGTCCTCAATTCTTTGATGTTTCGGATCAGGAGGCTGAGCATCTAGAAGAGCATATTCAAACTGAATATGCTTCTGCCTTTTTTTTTATTGAGTCACTCATTCTCGACAACAAGCTATTGTATGAGCCTGAACAGTCTCAATCGATTAGTCAGCGTTCATCGCTTGACTCTCATCTCCCTAATTTGCCCAAGCTCCCGGAATTGAAATTACCTCAATTTTCCGGCGATCCTAGGAATTGGATTGAATTCAGGGATACTTTTACATCCCTCATCATAAATCACGGCCACATTTCAGATATGGATAAATTCCAATATCTGAAATCATGTTTATCACCTGAAGTGATGACTGTCATACAAAATATTCCCGTTTCATCTGCTACTTTCGAAGTAGCTTGGAAAACCTTAGCAGAAAGGTTTGATAATGATCGTTTGATTGCAAATACGCACTTAGATTATCTATTCTCTGCACCCTCCATAGTAGGATCTTCCGCAGAGTCACTTCAACGCTACTTAGACCATTTTGTAAGCACCGTGCATGCTCTGCACGCTTTGAATACTGAGGTTCCCTTGTCTGACCTCATCATTTCACGTATAATTGTGGATAAGCTCCCTGTGGGTCTAATCAAGGATTGGGAGTCCTCAATTAAACTTGGTAGGCTCCCTAAACTGGAAGAATTGTTTAGCTTTTTGGAGTCGAGAGTCAGAGTATTGCAGATGACGGAGGCAGCCCTGCGTAGTCAGTCTGCTAAATCTGCGCCTACTTCTGCTGTCACTACCAAGGCTAAAGTCAAACATCAGCCCACAAGAAACAATTGTATTTGTTGTCATAATGCGCAACATCCTCTCTTTCGCTGTGACAAGTTCAAGGCAATGAAATTTGCGCATCGTGATCAATTTGTGAAGGATCACAATTGTTGTCGTGTTTGCCTTGGTGCAAACGGCCACGAATCCAATTGTAGTAATTATCGTTGCAGTGTTTGCAACGCAAAACACAGTACTTATTTGCACAACTATGTTTCTAATAATTCGCAGGCAGAAAATACAGTCAATGTAATGTCCTCTGGAAAATCACAGCAGAAATGTCTGCTTCCCACGGCCACTGTGGTAATTCTCGACAAAAATAGTCGTGCTGTAGAGGCTACAGCGCTTCTAGATAGCGGTTCTGACTGTAACCTAATCAGTAATAGGTTATTTAAACAGTTAGGCTTGTCTCCTTTACCTCATCGCACTACGCTGGCTGGTGTACTGTCCACTAATGTAAGCACACTAAGGCTTGCATCGATATCACTTAGATCTCGTGCCACTCCTTGGTACTGTGATACTGAGGCTATTGTTGTCCCAGAAATCTCCACATCCAAGTTTCCGAAAAACTTAATTGACATTCAGAGATGGAATATTCCCCCCAATCTGCAATTAGCTGATCTGCAGTTTAATGAACCTAAATATGTTGACCTGCTCTTGGGAGTTGAAATCTTTTCCCAAATCATAGTTCCTGGTCAGATATCTGCCCATAACTATCCCACCATTCAGAATTCCAAGCTAGGCTGGTATTTATCAGGCAAATTGCCTCCTTCTCCTTCTCCCCAACGTCGTCATACTCATTTGACTCATTGCGAGAAGCGATTCAATCAGAATAAGTCTCCCGTATTCGAACCTGCTAATTCCGGGGAAACCTATGCCAATTATTCAGCCTTCCTAACTTCTAATGAAGATGTTAGTAATCAACTCACTAAATTTTGGGAGTTAGAGAAGGTTTCTAATTGCGCTCCTTTCCCTGACGAGTCCTTCTGTGAGAAGCATTTCTTAGACAGTACCCAGAGAGATTCTGATGGGAGGTATATTGTGAAGCTTCCCTTTCGGGTTGCCCCAGAGACTTTGGGCAGTATTAAAGCCCAAGCTTTAAAAAGGTTTCATTCTTTGGAGAAGCGATTATCTTCTAATCCCTCTCTCCATTTAGAGTATTGCAAGTTTATGTCTGAATATGAAGAGCTGGGTCATATGGAACCTGCTATTGAGGATTGTACTGCTAAGTACGAATATGTAATTCCTCATCACCCTGTATTTAAGCCATCCAGCACTACCACTAAGTTGAGGGTAGTGTTCGATGCTTCGGCGAATAGAGTTGCCGACATCCAAGAAACTACTTCTATTGATTCTTGGTCGCATGTTATTTCTAAAGACAATCCTGCTGATGTCATTTCGAGAGGATCTACTCCCTCAGATCTCCTCAATAATTCATTATGGTGGTCTGGGCCTGCTTGGTTATCTGAAGATATTTCCAAATGGCCAGCTAAGTATTCTCCTTCTCATTCTACTCCGCCTCCAGAACTGAAGGTTGTAGCTCTTATTGAGTCTGATGTTTCTGACCTTAGCACTTGGTTAGCTAAGTTCAGCTATTTAAAGACTGTTCGCATTATGGCTTTCATTTTGAGATTTGCCAATAATTGCCGTAAGGCTCAGACTCGGTCTGAAGGTCCATTGTTGCCTATTGAAATCGAGAATTCAATCAATTGCTGTGTTAAAATAATTCAGCGTCAAGTTTATTCCAAAGAGATTCAATCTCTTTCCACTGGTCTTGAAGTATCGATTACAAGCAAGCTACATCAGTTTAGCCCTTTAATGCTTCAAGATGGTATCCTTCGAGTTGGTGGACGTCTCAAACATTCCAACTTAACGTTTGAACACAAGCATCAGATGTTATTGCCAGCTAAGCATGGATTTACTAGGCACCTTATTTATTATACTCATATTAGATTGTTGCATGCTGGACCTCAACTAATCATGTCACATTTAAGAGAGAAATTTTGGATATTTTCTCTTCGTAAGACTATCCGCAGTGTTTTGAGGACCTGTGTTAAGTGCTTACGTTTTAATCCTCAGCCATTTCAGCAAAAGATGGCTGACTTACCCTCTAAAAGAGTTAATTACACGTCCGCATTCAATGATGTTAGCGTTGATTACGCTGGGCCGTACTTCATCAAATATGGAGGTCTTCATGAGGCTGCCGTTCGTTCTATGAAGATTCACCTCAATAGGATGGCACCTTCCTTTAATTTTGACTACGAAGAGATGTCTACTCTTCTCATTCAGATAGAGTCTCTATTGAATTCACGACCTCTTACCACCCTGTACGAGGACGTCAATGACTCTAATTTTATTACCCCTGGCCATTTCCTTATTGGAAAGGCCATTATATCTTTACCTAGTCCAGATCTTTCTGGCGGGTATACTCTCCGTTCCCGTTGGAACAATCTTAATCATTTAGTGACCTGCATTTGGAAGAGGTGGTCATCTGATTATCTCCATTCACTTCAAAGGAAGTCTAAATGGACTAGAACTATGCCTAATGTGTCAATAGGCACTCCAGTCTTAGTAATGGAAGACAACGTTCCTCCTTTGAGATGGATTATGGGTGTTATTGAGAAGGTTCATCCTGGTCCTGATTGTCTTGTCAGGGTGGTTACTGTTCGTACCCCCTCAGGTTCATTCAAGAGGCCAATTGTTAAATTGGCACCCCTACCTATTCATG
The DNA here is from genome assembly GCA_964059195.1 of Ectobius pallidus. Taxonomy (NCBI): domain Eukaryota; kingdom Metazoa; phylum Arthropoda; class Insecta; order Blattodea; family Ectobiidae; genus Ectobius; species Ectobius pallidus. The sequence goes on along the minus strand of CAXKWD010000004.1, from coordinate 157,697,407 downwards.
ACTCGGAAGACTAGATAGTTAGTCGTTGACTTTAGGTACTTAATGTACTCTTGTAGTTATTGTTATTTCATCAATATTTGTTTTGTGTTTTCGTCGTTCTTGTCTTCTTGTCTCAAGGTCAAACATAACTTCGCATTCTATTTAGATTATTCCACAAGTGGAATAATCGCGGGCAATATGTTCAGTTATGTTTGATACTTGAGACTTGATAGAGTTTTTTTTATTTTCTTGGCCATCTATAATAATCCTTTAATATTTATTCTTGTCTTCTTTCGGCTTTGGTGATATTTTATTCAATGCCAATTTCCTCACGGCCTCCTAGTAATTATTATTTTTATTGTCAAGAAACAATTGATCACTAGTTCTTTTCTCTATTAAACTCAAATCAACGTTTATTTTCGGTTTATATTTTTATTATTTTAAGTACAGAATAATTATAAACCATATTTTATTTCATTCTCTTACTATTCTTTTTGATTGCTTCACAATCCACGTTTTTCTTTAAATTTATAATTGCTCAATCGTTTTATAATCTTCGCCCAATGGGATTGAGTTTCTAGTATTGTTATAAGTCATTGTTTTAATTCAAACTTTCATTCCTTCGTCTACGTCCATTGTACAATCCTCTTTAAGGATTATAGTTCATTCTCGACTTATCCAGCAGTGATTTTTATTATCATAGAGCTTTATATTTCGCTTCCTGCGAGTTAAAGTTTATTCATACTTGGTATTAATTGGACAGAAGCAATTTTCCACGTTTTATTCTCTGAAGATTGGCTGAATTTGCTTAGTGTCTCTACCAGACATTTCTTCGAGGATTGATTATCTTAATTATTGCCTGATTTTGGACTTCAGGGTTACTTCTTGTGTGATATTAGATACAAAAGGAATCTTTATTACCAAGTGAGTGTTTTTAAGACCTAAAATTATTTCATACAGCTTCTAATATTGCATTGACTTCAACGCAACATAGCTGTATTTACATTGATACGCAATATATTTCAGTAACATTATTATTGCGTTTATAATTTGTGAATTCAAGCATCACATTGACTGTGAATGTTATATATTGCAGCATATAATTACTGCATATATGTATTTATTATTATTCACATCATTTCTTGAATATTAAATCAAGTGGTCCTCCGGTATTGTCATTAAATCTGTCTTTTAAACCAGCAAGTTTTCATTTATTTGGCGGTATCAATCATCTCTGCTTTAAGAAGACCTTCAAGACATCAATGAAGAATCTAGCGAGTGATTGTGGTTCAAGAAGAGTTCAGTGTCAGTGTTACATTGCCTATGGTCTTTGTTTCTTGTAAAATTATTATCTTGCTTTCTAAACGGAATGTATCGCGTGCATTTAATTCTTATCAGCCTCAATTAATTATCATATGGTCCGCTGAGATGTGCGCGGTACAATATCCTTATCTTTTAAATTTACTACCCACACCCACTCTTTATTAAACACATAATTTACATTTTAAATTAATGTTTTTCACATTGTTTTGATGTTTTTCGGTTTACAAAGTTCGGGATCAAATCTTTCCAACGGTGTATCACTAGTAGGCTGAGGAGTAGATGAAGGCATAGGTTGAGTTGATGAAGACGTAGGTTGCGGTGGTGATGGCAGAGGACCGTATAATTTCCTAGCTTCAGCAACACCATCACTGTTCAAATAGATCGTTGGATTATTGTTATCGTAAAATGCAAACATTATAGCGTCCTTATCGCTTGAGTGTGATAAACCTAGTGTGTGTCCAATTTCTTGAATGAGTACGACATACAGATTGGTCGAATCATGGTTCTTCGAGGTCTATGTGAATTTCAAGAGGAACATCACCCGCGGGAAAGAAGACATGTCCTAAAACGTCTCCAGGTCCGTGGAATCGTTTAGAAGACACCTCAGCAGAACGATGAATTTTATGAATTCCTCTCTTATCATTTATTAAGTGAGGCCAGATACTCGTACAGCTGTCCATTTATCGAAAGCCATCTCTGTCATTTCTATCACCTTTCATCCATGGAGATATAATTCCAGGCTAACTTTGCTTTCGTCCACTTGAGCACCTCTTCAAACTCCATTATATCTTCAACCCCGCATCGAGGTTTCCTCTTAAATTCAAAGTGTCATAGTCTAACTTTCCACATACATTGGGTCCATATCTAGTTTTAAAAATGGCAAGAGTAACTTCGTAAGATCGTTTGTCTATTTGTGTGTTGTTCTCACATGATAGATATCCATACTTAGTTAGATAATAACTGCCCTTTCCCGATCATCGTCAATCAACATTATCTCCGCACAGCCATAGAGAGCAGTAATTAAAATAACTGTAATGCGTAATATGTTGAAGAGACGTCCCTATTCCACTAACTCACTGAGCCGTGAATGCGGCTCATGTAAAACAAATGTATATTTTCATAACAATAGTGAAACAGTAAGTTTTTAAGGAATGCGCCCAAGTGAAACGTAGTTTTTTACGTTACTAGACAGCGGCCTGCGAGGCCAGCGTCATCTTTACTGCCGCGGCAGATTGAGGAGATGTGTTAACGCAGAGCATAATTAGATTTTTGACTTCCATTTTCTAAATTTATGCTCTGGTTTTTTTAGTAAGATTTTTCGGAGAGACTTGAATTCTTTTTTCAAATTTCATTTTTCGAAACTTTGCTTATAATACCACAAATTAGATTTGGTCTAGTTCCTAAGTGTAGGCTAAATCTGCATTTTTGTATTGCCATTTCTAGTAGTTCAGCGTTTCAAAGTTTTCTAATACTAATTTAAACTTCACAACGTTATTTCAACATACCTTATTTAACTAACAAGTCATAGGCTACCCAGTGCTTCATTATTATTCTAATCTAACAGGGAAATAGTACTTTGCCAGTGTTGATTTACGTTCCCATTGAATTTCCTCTGAATGCTGACATCATTTATGAATTATTAATTTGTGGCATTAAAGTGGATTCGGATGACTCGGTTTTGAGTTGTTCTAATCTGTTGAAAGATTCCAGTGGATCCGACTAACTTAAAAAGTCAAGCCTGATAGTGAAGTACCGGGTCTTATTGATAAAACTTAAGGGACTTTTTAGCAATATCGCGAACTTGCTAATGAGGGTGGCTTATCTCAGAAGCATGAGAAACGTCTCCAGGCTAAGTTGGGCCATCTTTTAAATAGAATATCTGATTTATCACAAACGGATGTCTCTTCAGATTATAGTAAATCGCTTTGGTTGCTGAGTCAGGAGTCTTGCTGGAGAAAGACAGAATCAAATATTATTCGGATGGAAATCTAATGAGGGGTTTTGGCATTTTACCTAAAATAACTTTTGCGAGTCACTCGGGCGGTGTTAATGATCTTGAGCACTCACCAACGCCGGTTGTTCGAAATTTGCAGTTTGATCTCTGTAATGATTTTGCTAAACTTCCCCATCCTCTTGGAAAACTGATAGATAGGCTAGAAAATTTCAGTGACCATTCATTGGAAGAGGTCGTTACATTTTTTTCTGGGTGAGCTTAAGACTCAACTTGAAATTTTTGGGTTTTGTCAGAAACAAAATTTGGCCTTATGCTTTGCGCGTTTAAAAGGAGGTTTGAAGCACCTAGCTGGTAGGGCAGTGAGAGAAAACAGGGATTTAGTATATCTCCATGAAATCATACTTGAATTTTATTTGCCATCTAGAGCTCATATGGGACTTATGAATAAACCGTATTACAGAGTCCAGGGCGAACGGGAACTTTTCTCTGAGTATGTTAAGGACATCAGATGTTATGCAGAGATTTCTAGAGTTGTGCAATCCGAAGCTCAGACAATAAAAATATTTTGGATGGGATGTCACAAAAGGCTAGGAACATGGTTATATCCTAAAATAGGCCTACTAATTGTCAAGAATTAGATTTGCTATGTGCCAGGCTTAATTCCACTGGACTATCTGATTCTTTAAGATCTGAGAATATTTGTCAGAGGGATTTTCCTTCACCACCTGTGCCAGTAGCTAATAGGTAGGCAATGAGGCCTTCTGCCAATGGCCTAGAACTTGCTATTATTGTCGTAGCTCAGGACACTTTTGAGAGATTGTCCTCGTAAGCCATCTCGTGGACCTCCTCAAAATTCTCCGACTCCCGGCGTGCGTTGTAGTTAGGTCTACACCATTTCAACCTCAATTTCGGAAAAAGTAATTTCAATTTCGGAAAAAGTAATTTCAAATTCGGAAAAAGTAATTTCAATTTCGGAAAAAGTCATCTCAATTTCGGAAAAAGTAACTTCAATTTCGGAAATACGAGGGCTATTTTTTAAAGCATTCGATGGGGCATAAAATGAAAACCACAGTGAAAATCAAAACTGTTTTATTTGGAACATTTAGGTACACCTTCTAGCTACTTCTCTACATAATCTCGCTCCGATTGAGTCATTTGTCTTAGCGTGGTACCAACTTTACTATACCCTCTTCATAGCCCTCGCATTTCCGAAATTGAAGTTACTTTTTCCGAAATTGAAATTACCTTTTCCGAAATTGAAGTTACTTTTTCCGAAATTGGAATTACTTTTTCCGAAATTGAAATTACTTTTTCCGAAATTGAGGTTGAAAAGGTGTAGTTCACATAGTTCTGATCCGTAGGAGAATTAACGTCTTTGAATTAAGAATACAGTAGTGAATCTCATATTGCCTTAGAATTGGGATTTGAGGAAGGTCTTGTATTGAGGAAACTCTCAGTTTTCAGTTCAGGGTATTGTAAATTTGAGTCCTTTTGGTTTAACACAGGCTTGTTTCAAACAATGAAATATATTGTAAGCTTGATTAAATGTATATTGGGTTTGAGTGGGGTATTTTGGGCTCCCTCTTACTTTTTGCTGGGATAGATCCACGAATACGTTTTGACATCTTTCTGCTAATTCCTGTGAGAAGGTAGCGTTTAAGATATTTCGTGGCGGGCGGTTCACTGGTACTTCCGGAAGCCATTGAGCTGGACGTTTCTATTTGTTTCCGTTTTCGGGTAGAATTCTTGAGAATTCCCTAGGCGTATAATTTTTTGTTTCTTTGTTTTGGGACCCCATGAAATAGCCTCAGTAACCATAACCTTTTGTTTTTTTCTATATTTTACTTTTGTTGAGCTTCTGAAAGTAAATGTAATAATAAAAGTAATTGCGATTTCTTCGATATGCCTAGAAAAAAGGAGAAACTGAGTGACTCATTAAGCAAACCGTGGTTAAGGAAATAAATCGAAGTGCTTCCGACTCATATTTTATTTTATTTTATTCATTCTGAATGTAAAGTATTAGCACAATGTCTTTGTTTGGATGCATACTGCGTGTGTTGATTTATGTTTCAGTTTGCTTGTCACCCGCCAAAAGAGTGTACTTCGATCTAGGCTTGAATTGGACCTGGGTGGGGACCTATTAGCCTCTCTCTTCTCTTGGCTGGCCGTCTGAGTCCTGTCTTGTGCGTGCCCATCACATTGGTTCCTGCTCCGGAGACGTCTGGAGTTTCTGGTTCCTGTAACAAATGAGAAACCACCTATGAGCTGGCGCATTGCTGAGCTACAATCTTTGTTGCAGAAGAATGCAAACTGCACAATAAGCAGAGATGTCTGCAGGAAGTTTGGAGTAAGACAATTCAGAAGGAGAGGAGTAGAGTGATGGAGGCTGGAAGTATGTCCAGGAGGAAGTCATGCTATGAGAAAGTCAAGGCAGTAATAGGCCTACTTCAAGTTAAACTCTATCTGGGACGTTGTTCCATGCAATGTTGGAAACCAATCTTTCTAATTATGCAATAGCCAAGAAAGTCATAGCTTACACAGATTTAGAACCAAGTATTAAGGCAAAAGTCAGGAGGAAGTCATGCTATGAGAAAGTCAAGGCAGTAATAGGCTTACTTCAAGTAAAACTCTAGCTGGGACGTTGTTCCATGCAATGTTGGAAACCAATCTTTCTAATTATGCAATAGCCAAGTAAGTCATAGCTTACACAGATTTAGAACCAAGTATTAAGGCAAAAGTATTAAGTCACCTCTGGCAATCAGCACACAAGTTTCACAATGGTTTGAGAACTCATGAAATAACTTACAGTGCAGCTTCAAGTATCATCCAGATTCCGATGCGATTATCCTTTTAAGATAACCATTTTCCTAAAACCTGTGATTCCTGTCTGTTCCAAGTGAAGTTTTTCCTCTGAAACCACCAAGTTTTCCTTATCTGTCTTCTTAGGAGAAATGTCATCCTCGATTACCTAATATCTACAGAAACTGCAGTTCTGAGCTATGGACTTTAATAAAAATGCACCACCTAGCTGGCTTGATTTGAGATGGCTCCACAATCTTGACTGTTGATGGGGACTGCAAGTCACCAGGAAGCTTTCCATCCATCCTGAACCGACAAAACTTCTGCCAGTCTCATTTTCATGGATTCTTCATTTGCTGACTGATGATAGTGCGTCTGGTTGGAGTCGACACTACCAGTTTGACTCCCTCAAGCTTTCATCTTCTTGGAACTACTAGTGCGCAGATTTGCGCATTCCTGGCAGTGTAGATCAGGGTTTGTTGACACAGTCTCAGTGTGCGTGGAGCAAGATATTGGTGCATTTCTCTTTTCAGTTCTGGTGTTGGTGCTTATCTCCTGCCCGGGGGAAATAAGTGGTATGGCTTAAGAAACATGGAACTCATGAAGAATTGAGAACAATGTGGTTTCTGAAGTTTTTGATGGGCACACTGGTCAAGCCATGGAACTTTCGGTGGTAGTATCAAGATGAAAGATTGTGCTTGGTGTGTTCTTCCAAAAATAAAGTCAGGTCTCCGACTTTATTTTTGGAAACAGTGGAGTATGAGCCGTGAATGCGGCTCATGTAAAAGAAATGGATATTTTCATAACAAGCTGAAACAGTGAGTCCTTTAAGAAAATTGATAAATGCGCTCAAGCTAAACATGTAGTTTTTTACTTTACTGGAACGACCAGTGCTATCTTTTCTGCCGCGGAAGATTGGGGAGATGTTTTGACTCGAGAGTTAGTTTGGAGCATGGAATCGTTAAGAACGCATGTAAAAGTTGTAACAGTGATTTTGGTGGGCGTGGCAGCTGGCAGAAGATGCATACCGCGGCTACATTTTGGGTGAGATCTCTCCTTTTTCTGTTCTGTTGTTAATTTAATTCAATCACTTCTCTAAATTTTGCTCACCCAAGTTTCGAATTTACATTGCCGTTCAAATTTTGAGTATGTTTTAAAATTCAACTGTTCATTTCAACAAGTTCATTTTTCGGTATACAAGTTTGGCTATAGAAATTACGCCCTATCATGATGTAAAAATAATATCTGTAATAGTCCGTCATGTCTCGTCCGCCTGGCTAATATTGCTCCGTTCCGCACAAAACAAATCTCTCCATTTCTCCTGATCTCTAGGCAGTTCTAAATAAGTTTATGAATTATGAATTAATACAGGAATGTCCAAAAGGATGAATTCGGATTGCAGGTTATTTTAAGAATATAATTCGTGGGTTGTCGAACAGAGGCTATTGGGATATAGTTTCAGAATTATGGGAAATTGCTTAACAGTATTCTGTATAATATTGGATTTAAGTCATTCAGATTTTTAATAATCAATATTGGTTAAAATGTCGAGTCATAGGAATGGCCAAAGGAAATAGTAGTTAGCTGTCTTGAAAATTAATATAGGTCAGATCAGTTATAACCAATGTATCTTTCGTAAAATGTCAGATACTTTCTTCACGTTTCAAGATGATTTAAATTACTATTAAAATTAGGCTTCATAGTATGACTTAAAAGTTTTAATTTTTGTGTCACACCTAATAGAACAATATGCAGTAATTACTAATTACAAATTAAATGTTCTATTGCATTTTTCAATTCAGTTTTATGTCCCTTCAGTTATTAATGAATTGTGGAATCTTGGTCAATATTACATGCTATTGTGGGCGTTCAGTGAAAATAGCCACAGGCCTTGAAATATTTTGTAATTGATGGAATTTTGTAGGCCAAGATTAGTTGTAGTAATATTATTCAGTTATACTGCAAACTATGAAGAATATCCGTTTCCATCACAAAATGTTTTGAATGTCTTTGAAATTTTAATAGGGTAATTTAGTTATATTTATTCATATTTGTACATAGTCTCCCTGTTCACGCAAGCTAAGTGTTTTTCCAGCATATTTTTTATGCGCAGTGAATAGTTTTAATTCAAATCATCCGCTAGGTTCTTGCGCCAAGTATTAAGTTGAGTAGGCGTAGATTACATCATATCCTGAGCACGAGTTCTTTGTGTCGGGTTTTCCCCCTGTTTGGATGCCTTGAAGAGCGTCAGGAAGCCTCATCAGTATAAAGCCTGCAGTTAAACGAACAAGTCGCGTTCTAACACTGCTCTGATTCTCTAGTAACAAAGGCCTCTTCGCGCCCTTTGTATTTTCGCTAGAAATCGTAGGAATAAAACTTCCTTACAAGTTTTATTAATTTCAAGTAAATTACTTATACAGAATTTACATATTCTCCGTATTAAAAGTTCATTAGATTCACTTATTAGTTCAACGTAATTACATAGCGTGTGACGTCATCACTCACCAAGAAGCTATAACACGTGAGCAATCAAGTGCTAATAACTTAAAATACATTCATTCTATAGTAAATTTTATTACCTTTAATTTGAGATATAATTCATTGGTAAATTACAAAATTTACTAAATTACTTCTAGTGGTGCAACATTATTCGCGCCAATTTCCAATTCATTGTTTCTACGTGTTTCGTGAGTTATTATTCAGTGTTCATATATTGTTTCGTCAAGTGTTTACAAGTATTAATAAAATGCAAAGTTCATTACATTCCAGATTGTTAAACCAAATATGATTCCTATGATCTCTGTTCCCAGTGTCCTCGTGATATAGTCCACTCTTGCTCTAAATTGGTCCTCCGCTACTCAGAGAGTTTTCCCATGTATTGCACATACATTGTTTCATTTCATTCCGAACTTTTGTTCCTCTAAACCTAACCTACATTTTATCCTTGGACAGGACATGTTACGTCCATACCTAACATTGTCCTCACGGTCCTGATACCAAACACTCCCATTTTACCAAATTTGCTAGTGTCACTGTATTGTAGATATTTCTATTATTACCGTATGTTTACTTATGTCATTTTACCAAATTTCTATGGTTATGGTATTTTTATTCAAAGGTGATGTTTTGAAAATAAAGCTATTAAAGGAATTTCGGGATTATAACTTATATGGCCGTTGGCAAGTACCTAGCAGTTTTTCTGTAATTTGATTAAAACTATTCCAAGCTTTCATAAGGGGATATGGGTCCCAGTTATAAAGTTGAGCAGTGGCGTTTACAGATTTAGCTAAAAATGGTCGAGACCAAATCTACCAGCAATATCGTAAGTTCATGCTTCCAACAAATGTAAATAGTGTCAGTAGGGGGCACAACATTCTTGGCAGTGATACAGTCCTTATAATTATATGCTGCCGTTCATCTGGGGAGTTTTAAACCTCACCGCCCCTGTCCTCCATTGTCATCTTGGTGCCTAGAAATCAACGTGTCCACCGCCTGAAACAAAAGAAGTGTTGAGAGAAATGGAATTCCTATTTGGTTAGCAAACGAAAGCGTAACTATATCATAACTTGTGTGATGTCCTAAATGTTTCACACGATACCACAAATGGTGGGAAAAATAAAGTCATTTGTGCATAAAGATTACACAACAATCTGAAGAAAAAAATTCAAGCCTTATAGACAGGTTCAGGATAGCTGTTATCCACAGAACATAATTAAGCACGTACACCAATATGACAGGGACATTTAACAAGACATACAAATTATCAAAATTGGAATTTTTGAACGTGAGAGTCTCAGAATATGTTTTATCAACAAATCATGGTTGAACATGACGTCTCTACAATATGTTACGCGTTACAGTTATTTTAATGATTGGCCTCAGAGCCTGAACGGAGAAAATGTTGATTGACGATGATCGGGAAAAGGCAAATTATTTATTTAACGATTTATGGATATTTACCATATGAGAACAACACACAAATAATAAAGGGATCTTTCGAAGTTGCTCTTGCCATTTTTCAAGCTAATTATGAATTTAAAATATCTTGGAAGTTAGACTATGGCACTTTGAATTTAATGAGGAAACCTCGATGCGATTTCAAGATATAATGGACCAAAGCAAATTTAACCTGGAATTATATCACCATGGATCAAAAGGCGATACAAGTAACAGAGATGGTTTTCGATAAATGAACAGCTGTATCTGGTCTCACTTCCACAAGAGAAGTAACACATCCAGATATCTTAGTAACTAATTAGACAAGAATTCATAAAATTCATCGTTATGGTGTCTTGAAATTCACATAGACCACATCCAACCAAAAGGAGATTTTGTTAGCAACTGCAGCAGTGCATCTTGAAGATAGGCAAGGAAATCTAGTGTTGTGCAGAGCGTTACTAGACTCAGGAAGCCAATTGAACTTCATAACTGAAGATTTAGCCAAGAAGTTGCAGCTGTCAACTACAGATGTCAATACTCACATAAGAGGCATAAATGGCACCTCTTCTTGCAGTCACAGTGTTAAGGTTAATCTGCGATCCAGAATCCAGAATTTCCAGGCTGAAATGAACTGTCTAGTAATCCCTCACATTGCAAACAAACTTCCTTCAGTCCGTATTGATCCCACAAAATTCAATATTCCTAGTGAAATTACATTAGCAGATCCTAAATTCTATATCCCTGGTGATGTCCAGCTCCTCATTGGTGCTAGCTTGTTTTACCAACTATTCACTAATGAAAGAATAGTCATTCCTAATAACCCTATTCTTAGTAACACGGAACTAGGTTGGATAATCAGTGGATCTGTTCCCAAAAACTCAATCAAGTCTAAGAAAGTCACATTTGCTCAACACAATTTATTTGTGACTGTTGACAATGTTGACACGCAGTTGAGACGTTTCTGGGAACTAGAAGATTTTCCTAAACCAGTGTTTACTAAAGAAGAAAGAGAGTGTGAAGAGCATTTCATACAAAACACTATTCGTGCAGATGACGGTGCTTTTGTAGTGAAATTACCCAAGAATCGATCTCAGGACTCCTTGGGCGAATCCAGACAACAAGCAGTGAAACGCTTAGAACATCTGGAAAGAAAGTTTCAAACTAATTCTGTCTTGCAGGAAGATTACAAAAAATTCATGCAAGAATATGAAGAATTGGGACACATGAAGAAGGTTTCACTTCCACGGCCAGGTGAAAAATGCTTCTATTTACCACATCATGCAGTAATCAAGCCCTCGTCTACTACAACCAAGACTAGAGTTGTGTTTGACGCTTCTGCAAAAACATCTTCAGGCAAGTCCCTAAATGACATTCTGAAATTAGGGCCTACAGTGCAAGATGATTTATCATCAATTATAACTCGTTTTCGAACCTATAAATATGCATTCTCAGCTGACATTTCTAAAATGTACCGACGCATAAAAATGCACGAAAGCGATCAGAATCTTCAAAGGATTGTGTGGCGTTCTAATGCAAATGAGCCCATACAAGACTATGCATTAACTACCGTGACTTATGGTACTAAATCAGCTTCATTTTTAGCCATAAGATCCCTGCATCAGCTGTCGATAGAAGAAGAAGCTAAATACCCTCTTGCTTCCCAAGCTGTTAGAAATTCCTTCTATGTGGATGACTGCCTGACAGGACATGATAATCTTCAAGATGCGCTACGCCTTCAAGAAAAATTAATCCTCATGCTTGACAGTGGCGGATTTCCATTGCGAAAATGGTGCTCCAATCATGAAGCTTTGTTGGAATCTGTTCCGTCATCTTATCGAGAAACCCAATTGCCTCTGTCTCTTGATAATAGTGAAAATGCACATGCCCTCGGTTTACTATGGCATCCTGCAACTGATAATTTCCAGATTCAATCCCATCCTTCTCTTCAAACTCATACTCGAGTTAAACTTACCAAGCGTACTATCCTATCAGTCATATCCTCCATCTTTGATCCTTTAGGCCTTGTCAGTCCTATTGTTATCAATGCCAAAATCTTCATGCAATCATTATGGATTGAAAAGCTTGGTTGGGACGAAGAAGTACCTTCGCACATAGCAGAGAAATGGATTGAGATCTGCGACATTTTAGGTACAATACACACGATGCGTATTCCACGATTTGTTCTCACACATGGTACCCTTCAAGATATACAGATCCATGGCTTCTGTGACTCTTCAGAAAAGGCCTATGGTGCATGCATATATCTCCGTTCGGTGAACAGTGAAGGTGAAGTTACAATTAACTTGCTATGTTCCAAATCTAAGGTTGCCCCTCTTAAAAGGCAAACCATTCCACGTCTTGAACTTTGTGGAGCATTGTTGCTATCTAAACTGTACAACAAGGTGTTGAATGACCTTAAAATTCAAACCTCACAAAATTATCTATGGTCAGACTCAGTTATTGTTCTGTCGTGGATAAAATCAGATTCACGAAAGTGGAAAACATTTGTGTCCAACCGTGTGTCACAAATACAAGAACTTTCTGAAACAGCAGCCTGGCGACATGTTTCTACAGAAAACAACCCAGCTGATCTCGTTTCAGGAGGTGTATCTTCTGAACAATTGTCTGATATTGATTTGTGGTGGCACGGTCCTAATTGGCTGGCTCAAAACACAACATCATGGCCTGAACAACCAAAACAATTAACCGTTCAGGAGTCTTCCGAACAACTGGTTACTATCTGTATGGCAGCTACAACAGCAGAAGATAGTTTTCTAACAAGATTTTCTGATCTTAAGCGCCTGCAGAGAGTTACTTGTTATATGTATAGATTTATTTCTGCTTGCCGTCATGAAAACAAACATCATGGGCCTCTCGCAGCAGAAGAATTGCAAAATGCTTTACAAGTTTGTGTTAAAATTGCTCAGAAATAAGCTTTCTCTCAAGAGCTGAAAGATCTTAGCCATAGCAAGCAAACTTCAGTGAAAAGCTCTATCCATGCATTAGTTCCATTCCTAGATCAGAACAACATTATAAGAGTGGGTGGACGGTTGGATAAATCAGATCTTACACATGATGCAAGACATCAGGTTATATTGCCATCTAGACATCACTTAACAGTTCTGATTGTAGAATATGAGCATCGCAAGCTATTACATGCTTCGCATCAGCTGCTTATAGCTTCATCACGACAAGCCTACTGGATACCTAGTATTCGAAGAGTAGTGAAATCTATTTTGCATAGATGTCTCACCTGCTTTAAATTAAAAGCAGAAAGTGCGCAGCAGTTAATGGGAAATCTTCCTAGCTATAGAATAACTCGTGCTAGACCTTTTCTCCGCACAGCAGTCGATTACGCTGGACCCTTCAACATAAGATATGGGGCTCCACGCAGTAAAACTACTGTAAAAGCTTACATCGCTATTTTTGTCTGCTTGGTAACACATTGAATTAGTTTCTGATCTAACATCAGATGCCTTCATAGCAGCCCTTAGAAGATTTACAGCACGTCGGGGACTCTGTAAAGAAATTTTCAGTGATAATGGCACTAACTTTGTTGGCGCAAACAACAAGTTAAGGGATCTCAGATTGCTATTGCAATCAAAAGACTTTCAAACTACAATTCAAAATTTCACTGCAAACCACGATTATAGCTGGTCGTTCATTCCTCCAAATTCTCCCCATTTCGGTGGTTTACATGAAGCAGCAATGAAATCTATGAAGTTTCATCTCAGGAGAGTTATGGGAGCTCAAATTCTCACATATGAACAGCTTTCTACGCTTCTATCTCAAATCGAAGCGTGCTTGAATTCTAGACCACTTGTTCGTCTAAATGATGATCCAGCTGATTTGTCATACCTTTCTCCTGGTCACTTCTTAATTGGAGAACCTCTCACTTCTCTACCTTCACATCCTATTACGGAAAATAAGAGGTATGTAGAAAGATGGCAGCTGTTGCAAAATCATTTGCAACACATATGGAAACGCTGGTCATCCGAATATCTTCACTCACTACAACAGAGGCAGAAATGGACCTGTTCCAGTGACAACATTCAAGTTGGTACTGTCGTCATCTTGAAGGAAGACAACATTCCTCCTCTTCAATGGAAGTTAGGCGTGATCACTGCTACTCATCCAGGAGAAGACGGCTTGGTTCGAGTGATTACTGTGCGCACTTCCAGTGGTGAATATAAGCGGCCCATAGTCAAGGTGTGTCCTCTACCCCAAGACGAGTAGCATATGGCATTTTCTATGATCTTATATTCAAGATTCTCCACTTGAAGTCCATTTCTCATCTATCTCTGTGCCAAATCGTATTCTTGCGATCTGTGTTACATGTATTTTTCTTTCTATCAATCTTGCTATTTGAAAGATCTCTCCCTGTCTTTCAGTTCAAGAGTTTTACCTACTCTAGCTTGAATTTCTTCATGTTGACATTCATTTCGAGGGGTTGAAATGCTTTGTCTATGATTAGCTCCTTGTCTGTTGTCCATTTACTCCTTTATAGCACTTTCCCTTTGCTGCATAGGCTAGTTTCTCCTTTGTAGCACTTGCCTTTTGCTGCGTAGATGTATCACTCCTTATAGGCCAACAACATTCAATAATCAACACGTCCCATTTCTCCCTTGTGCTTGTATTATTGGTGTTTTGGTGTCCCTTATCTACATTAATCCTCGGTCATAGGATCGCAATCCTAGCCACAACTACTACATGGTTTATATAGTCTTTGATCTTGACGTATGATTTCTGACTACTAATCCTCATACATTAGATTACTAGACAAGCCACTACTTACTACATGGGTTTTTATGTTCTTTGAGCATACTGTATGACTGATCATAATAATTGTCATACTTATCATTGAATTTCTACTGCATTCCCATTTTCTACATTCTATGTTTACTTATGAATTATTGTTATCATTCATTGGAATTCTCTCTCACCATGTTCTTGATAATTGCCTACATTCTTTTATAATTATCAGGTATCTTTTCCTTGTTCCAATGCATACTCCGATAGCAATGTTCCATCCTATTTATTTATTGAAGCTTTTCGTGTGTCGCTGCTCGTCTTGGGTCACCCTCCGCTGCTTTCAAGACGTCTTCAGCTTCACTTCAACTCACATGTCTACGTTTCTCCTCTGATTTATGTTGTGTCGTGTGCTTCAATGTAAATAGTGAAATCAGTGCTTTCTATTCAATATCATATTCTTGCAATATATGAAAGAAGTAATTTTCCAACACATATCACATATATACATCCAATTAGAATCAGTGCTTGTTTTGTGTACATATAAGTGTCTTTCCATTATAGCTTGCATTCCTGTTATGTTTTTTATTGACGTTATAAGTCAAAGGCGCGGAGTATGTTCACGCAAGCTAAGTGTTTTTCCAGCATATTTTTTATGCGCAGTGAATAGTTTTAATTCAAATCATCCGCTAGGTTCTTGCGCCAAGTATTAAGTTGAGTAGGCGTAGATTACATCATATCCTGAGCACGAGTTCTTTGTGTCGGGTTTTCCCCCTGTTTGGATGCCTTGAAGAGCGTCAGGAAGCCTCATCAGTATAAAGCCTGCAGTTAAACGAACAAGTCGCGTTCTAACACTGCTCTGATTCTCTAGTAACAAAGGCCTCTTCGCGCCCTTTGTATTTTCGCTAGAAATCGTAGGAATAAAACTTCCTTACAAGTTTTATTAATTTCAAGTAAATTACTTATACAGAATTTACATATTCTCCGTATTAAAAGTTCATTAGATTCACTTATTAGTTCAACGTAATTACATAGCGTGTGACGTCATCACTCACCAAGAAGCTATAACACGTGAGCAATCAAGTGCTAATAACTTAAAATACATTCATTCTATAGTAAATTTTATTACCTTTAATTTGAGATATAATTCATTGGTAAATTACAAAATTTACTAAATTACTTCTAGTGGTGCAACATTATTCGCGCCAATTTCCAATTCATTGTTTCTACGTGTTTCGTGAGTTATTATTCAGTGTTCATATATTGTTTCGTCAAGTGTTTACAAGTATTAATAAAATGCAAAGTTCATTACATTCCAGATTGTTAAACCAAATATGATTCCTATGATCTCTGTTCCCAGTGTCCTCGTGATATAGTCCACTCTTGCTCTAAATTGGTCCTCCGCTACTCAGAGAGTTTTCCCATGTATTGCACATACATTGTTTCATTTCATTCCGAACTTTTGTTCCTCTAAACCTAACCTACATTTTATCCTTGGACAGGACATGTTACGTCCATACCTAACATTGTCCTCACGGTCCTGATACCAAACACTCCCATTTTACCAAATTTGCTAGTGTCACTGTATTGTAGATATTTCTATTATTACCGTATGTTTACTTATGTCATTTTACCAAATTTCTATGGTTATGGTATTTTTATTCAAAGGTGATGTTTTGAAAATAAAGCTATTAAAGGAATTTCGGGATTATAACTTATATGGCCGTTGGCAAGTACCTAGCAGTTTTTCTGTAATTTGATTAAAACTATTCCAAGCTTTCATAAGGGGATATGGGTCCCAGTTATAAAGTTGAGCAGTGGCGTTTACAGATTTAGCTAAAAATGGTCGAGACCAAATCTACCAGCAATATCGTAAGTTCATGCTTCCAACAAATGTAAATAGTGTCAGTAGGGGGCACAACATTCTTGGCAGTGATACAGTCCTTATAATTATATGCTGCCGTTCATCTGGGGAGTTTTAAACCTCACCGCCCCTGTCCTCCATTGTCATCTTGGTGCCTAGAAATCAACGTGTCCACCGCCTGAAACAAAAGAAGTGTTGAGAGAAATGGAATTCCTATTTGGTTAGCAAACGAAAGCGTAACTATATCATAACTTGTGTGATGTCCTAAATGTTTCACACGATACCACAAATGGTGGGAAAAATAAAGTCATTTGTGCATAAAGATTACACAACAATCTGAAGAAAAAAATTCAAGCCTTATAGACAGGTTCAGGATAGCTGTTATCCACAGAACATAATTAAGCACGTACACCAATATGACAGGGACATTTAACAAGACATACAAATTATCAAAATTGGAATTTTTGAACGTGAGAGTCTCAGAATATGTTTTATCAACAAATCATGGTTGAACATGACGTCTCTACAATATGTTACGCGTTACAGTTATTTTAATGATTGGCCTCAGAGCCTGAACGGAGAAAATGTTGATTGACGATGATCGGGAAAAGGCAAATTATTTATTTAACGATTTATGGATATTTACCATATGAGAACAACACACAAATAATAAAGGGATCTTTCGAAGTTGCTCTTGCCATTTTTCAAGCTAATTATGAATTTAAAATATCTTGGAAGTTAGACTATGGCACTTTGAATTTAATGAGGAAACCTCGATGCGATTTCAAGATATAATGGACCAAAGCAAATTTAACCTGGAATTATATCACCATGGATCAAAAGGCGATACAAGTAACAGAGATGGTTTTCGATAAATGAACAGCTGTATCTGGTCTCACTTCCACAAGAGAAGTAACACATCCAGATATCTTAGTAACTAATTAGACAAGAATTCATAAAATTCATCGTTATGGTGTCTTGAAATTCACATAGACCTCGACGAACCATGGTCAACGAAAACCACGTCCACTGGCCTTAAAAATTCGACCAATCAATATGCCGCACTCATTCACGAAAATGGACAGACACTTGGCTTACTCAAGCGATAAGGACGCTTTAACGTTTGCATTTTGCGAAAACAATAATCCAACAATATATTTGCAAAGTGATGATGTTGCTGAAGCTAGACAAAGATCCGGTCCTCCGCCATCCCACCATCACGACCTCAGCCTACATCTTCAACGACGCCTTCATCAACTCCTCAGCCCACAAGTGATGTGCCGTTGGGAAAATTTCTTCCCGAACTGTGTAAACTGAAAAGCATTAAAACATATATGGTTATTAGCAATTTAATATATGTGTTTTGTAAAGAGTGGTGATAAATTTAGTAGATAAGGAAATAACCTATCCCTTTTTAATATCCAACTAGATACTATTCTTAACTGCAGAGATTATTGTGAACCCTGTTTATTGTAAACTTCTGCAAGAATCGTGCTATAAATGTTTACATTGTTCAGGAAAAGAAGTAAATGTGGGTTTTAAGATTAGAACTAGGTATACCATGCGATGAAGTCACAATCTGGTAGAACCAAAAACTTAGAAGAAACTATAAAAAGCATTTTACGTGTCTAATAATTTAATAAAATTGAATTAATTATATAATAAGAGTAATGTCCTTCATTAATTTTATAAAGGATTTCCTTTAGTTTGACATTATTGTAATAATATACGTTTTAAGTCATTTTCACCTCAATCTTGAAATTCTAAATGGTAACTCCAATATACTCGTAGCCTACAATATGAGTAAATAGGAGGAAGTTATTTATAGGCCTATTTCGATAACCCTTATGGTAGCAAAATTTTTATAATCCCTTTTGAAGGATAAACTCAAGCCGTCCAGTCTTCGGCTCTCACATTTCTTGGTCGTAATAGAAAACAGGGAAAGGCATGCCAATCTGCGGTAACGAGTTTTGAATGAACCTGCGAACTACGCTATCAATGAAGTTATTCCACTACTACTGTTAATATACTAAACTGTATAGGACTTCATAAACAAAATTTAGTCAGATCGTTTTTATAGAAAGGGTTGACACACAGGGGCATCCTAAATTTTTATATTATCTATTAAAAGTCCGATTAAAAGTAATTAAATAAAACGGGGACATTTGATTTTATATATTAACCCTTAGCAATACAATTCATGTTATTATTTGGCATTAGTTTTATTTATCATACTTAGTATAAGGAGGAGATTATTCTTATTCTACATTATAAAGGGATGATGCAATTTAAATTCAATTACTCGAATTTTTTCAGAAGACAGTTTGTATCGATCAACGAACATATTTTGATTTAATATATAGCAATATTTGGTATTACCCAATGATATTCAAATATGTAATTCGCGACGACCAACAGTAGCGAGGCTGATAAAATTCGAAGTTAATGCTGCTTCTGAACAGGGGTATGGTCGAATGCGTATGCCCCATACGCTTATAAAATTTAATGGAAGGTTAACAAGGTACTAATACATGCCATGTGATGAATGTTTTAAAATTGTGAAAACCATCTTTGGACATATCACACGTAAGTACTGAATACAAATGAATGGTTGCAAAGTGAACGTATGAACACAAGTGATAACATTGTTAGAAATGAGCGATTATAAAACTAATTTCCTGGAAGGATATTTATTAATACAATAAAAGATAAGTTATATCGCACATTCATATGTTATTATTAAGTATGTTTATTACCAACAAGATTAGGGACATGACTCCTGATGTGATTCATGCTATACCGCTGAATCTAGCTAACCGAGCAAACGGTGGAAATGGTGTGCACAAATAACTGACTTCAAATTGATTTGAAGTAACCCAAAGCAGAACTCATTCAACCAAACAAACCACCACAATATCCCATAAAAAAGAGCAGCAATTCACTTAAATTAATCGGCTCTCTACGTAATGCTATACAGACTATCGACTATTGGTCCTAGAAATAAGATCACTCAATACAAAATTAAAGCTGACAAACTTGTCAACAAGATTGATTCCATTCATTTTCTTCGCTATCTCCCATTTTTCCGAGATATCCTCTCTAAAACTTCGCTAATTTTGAACAAATAATATTTGCCTTCCTTTTTTTTCGTATTTGACCTTCTAACTCTTCAACCCTTTGCCCTACAAACATTTCACAAGAAAGGAAGTTGTAGAGCATTAAATTTTCTTCAAGAGTGTATGTTATGTTACTATTTATCTTTAACCATTCAAAAGTTAGAGCAATTTTAACTTTTTGTGTAAATTCCGAGATTTTGCACTTTCGTATTTTCCGTTTCTCTACCTGCACCATATAAAAGTCAATATATACATATTCATATGTATAAATATTATGTACCATATATAAGTTGCACATAATATATTATATTGTGACAAAGCCCAGAAAAGCCTAGAGCCTGATAGAAGGAGGAGTAAGCCCGAAAGAACTAGAGTTAGATAAATCTAGAAAGGGACGGCCCCCTGATTGCTGATTGGAGCCGCGCGCCGACGGGTGCGGCCTACTCCCTAGCACGGCGCGGTGAGTGACGGCGCGCGCTCGTGGGAGGGGCCAGAGGTGGAGCCACGCGCTAAGGGCTTGACGGCGCACCGCGCGGACATTCTAGACCTTGCGCGGGCGGGGCTCTGGAATATTCGACGGGCCTATATAAGGGCGGCGAGCGAGCAGAGTGAGTCAGTCAACAAATGAGAGTAGCAGTTCAGTTCAGTGTGGAGAGTCAGTCAGTACATCAGAGGAGAGACAGTCCGTGAAGAGTCGGAGGGTCAACGAGGGAACAGTCAGAGAGGCAGTCCGTGAGTAGCGGCGAGCGTCAGCGTCAGAGGGTGAGCTGGACGGAGAGGACTGATCAGCGCGGTCTCAAGTGAGTGAGTCTTGGGAAGCTGAGGAGCCAGTGACCGGAGGGACCCGAGAGCGGAATAGCTAGTCAACGGGGAACTAGTGACCGGAGGGAAGGGTGAACGGAAGAGCTGGTGAGCTGATCTGGGCTGAGGTAGTGCCGTCCCGGGGAACTCGGCGCGACGGGAGGATCGCACAGCGGCAGCGAGGACTGTGAAGTTGACCGGCGCGACGTGGGATGATCTGGATTGGACTGGAACAGTGCTGTAATTAGGACTGAGCACAGTGAGAGTGAGCACTGAACAGGACAGTAAACTGGTGAATAGTCTGGAGTTTTCTGGCTGTATTGTCAATTGTTGTAGTAAATAAAGAAACCTCCATCCTTCAATTATAAACTCGGTGTTCTGATTTTGAACCCCGACGAGCCCTTGTTACACTGGTGTCAGAAGTGGGATATAATTGAAGGAACGCAAGATGGAGGACATGCTAAAGTCGTTACTTCACGCCATGGACGATCTGAGACAGAAAATGGACCAGCATCACACCGAAAGGATAGAGGCCATAAGAGAAATGAAAAGTGATCTGAGAAGTGAACTGAAGAACCTGCACTTAAGCCTTAAGAAAGTACCCGAGCAGGAATTGACAGTGGCCAAGGAAAGATGGAATGAACCGGACGGCGATCTGGTGGCCGTGAAAAGTGAACCAGAGGGAGAGGCCAAGGTGGAAGATAAGGAAGAGCCCGAAGAGGACCTGGCCATCACCGTACCACCAGCTACCGAAGGGGAAGATCACGCCCTGAGTGAACAACAGCGGAACGACGTGGACGTGGCACAGACACCGCGGGACGGCGAGGACGAAGAACCGACACTGCGGGACGACGAGGACGAGGAACAGAAACCGCGGGACGACGTGGTTGTAGGAAAGGCACCGCGGGACGACGTGGTTGTAGGAAAGGCACCGCGGGACGACGTGGACGTCGGAGAGACACCGCGGGACGACGTGGACGTAGGAAAAACACCGGGGGACGTCATGTCGGGTACGGGACCAACGTGGGAGGAGGTAGCCAGTCGCAGCGCCATCTACGAGGGCTGTGGGAACCAGCAGGACGCCCTAGTGGTCAGGGACGGGGTCCTGAAAGGAAGCTGGGAGCATGAAGATGGGAAGGCGACTGCGGAGCACCACCTAGTCCTTCCGAAAGCCAGAGTCAAGGAGGTCCTGGAGAAAGTCCACGCAAGAGCGACAGGTGACCACTCGGGAGCGAACCGGATCCTCGACAAACTGCGGAGAATGTTCTATTGGTTGCACCAATGGAGTGACGCCGAGAGGCGGCGTGAACAACGCGACACCTGTGCTGCCAGCAGAGGGCCTAGAACTTGCAGCCGTGGGGCCATGAGGCAATACAACGTGGCAGGCCCATGTTCCATTACTGATGACGGAAACCGGCACCTGTTGTTGGCCATGCATTAGTTCACCAAGTGGCCAGAAGTCTACCGCATCGAACGACACCCAAGAGTGAATATGCTGGTAGTACACCTGGACCGTCTGGCGGTATATCATGGGGCACTTCGGGACGAAGGCCCTTAAGGAGGGGGCAATGTGACAAAGCCCAGAAAAGCCTAGAGCCTGATAGAAGGAGGAGTAAGCCCGAAAGAACTAGAGTTAGATAAATCTAGAAAGGGACGGCCCCCTGATTGCTGATTGGAGCCGCGCGCCGACGGGTGCGGCCTACTCCCTAGCACGGCGCGGTGAGTGACGGCGCGCGCTCGTGGGAGGGGCCAGAGGTGGAGCCACGCGCTAAGGGCTTGACGGCGCACCGCGCGGACATTCTAGACCTTGCGCGGGCGGGGCTCTGGAATATTCGACGGGCCTATATAAGGGCGGCGAGCGAGCAGAGTGAGTCAGTCAACAAATGAGAGTAGCAGTTCAGTTCAGTGTGGAGAGTCAGTCAGTACATCAGAGGAGAGACAGTCCGTGAAGAGTCGGAGGGTCAACGAGGGAACAGTCAGAGAGGCAGTCCGTGAGTAGCGGCGAGCGTCAGCGTCAGAGGGTGAGCTGGACGGAGAGGACTGATCAGCGCGGTCTCAAGTGAGTGAGTCTTGGGAAGCTGAGGAGCCAGTGACCGGAGGGACCCGAGAGCGGAATAGCTAGTCAACGGGGAACTAGTGACCGGAGGGAAGGGTGAACGGAAGAGCTGGTGAGCTGATCTGGGCTGAGGTAGTGCCGTCCCGGGGAACTCGGCGCGACGGGAGGATCGCACAGCGGCAGCGAGGACTGTGAAGTTGACCGGCGCGACGTGGGATGATCTGGATTGGACTGGAACAGTGCTGTAATTAGGACTGAGCACAGTGAGAGTGAGCACTGAACAGGACAGTAAACTGGTGAATAGTCTGGAGTTTTCTGGCTGTATTGTCAATTGTTGTAGTAAATAAAGAAACCTCCATCCTTCAATTATAAACTCGGTGTTCTGATTTTGAACCCCGACGAGCCCTTGTTACAATATGTATATATGTATATTACATAATTTTCAAGTATATATGTATTTCTTCAAAAGTAATATTATTTGGTGTCGTTGAATACTATTTTCGACACCTCGAGTCTAGTGTAACAGTTTTGATATCTCCATCTCTCACCCCTACAGAAGAACGATGACTATGTATGATGGAACTTGACAATTTATCGAGGATCTCTGAACCTTTGTTGTTATTTAGGGGCCATTATAACCTTCTACACAGGCAATAATATTTGTATTCACTGTATATAATAATGTATATAATGAACAGATAATATATATATATATATATATATATATATATATATATTGTATAGATTACAGTAAATTCGCTCCGCAAAAGCATTCATACGGAGTGATCTCATCTCTAGGACCGATATTTTCAGAGGTATAAGCCAACAACCGAAAATAAGGAACTTGTATGGGTCCCCTGCCCCCCGCTCACCTCCTGGGAGTTGTGACTTTTAGTATATTTATCTCCTAACTAGTCCATAGAAAGTCCCAAAGTAAAAAATTGTGTTCCTTTCATTTCCCTCTACAACCTTTCGTTGGCTGGACTATAAGTGAAATCTTACAGAACTGTGGTTAGGCTCTCGTTCACTCAATATATTTGCGAGGATGAAATGGGCTGGACATGTTGCGCGCATGGGGTTGAAAGACATATTATCTCAAAAATATTGACTAGGAGACCCGAAGAGAAAAGGCCACTTGGAAGTCCAAGATGTAGGTGGGAGGACAATATTAGGATACAATTAAGACGAGAAGGATTTGAGAGGGGTGGTTGGATGGAGTTAGCACAGAATAGGGTTGAATGACGGGCTCAGGTAAGCGCGGCAATACACCTTCGGGTTCCAAAAAATAGATAATATTCCTTTAGCTTGCTTAGGAGTTGTCTATTGCCATTGAGTAAGTAAGTATATACATGTCGGTTGATCAGCAAAAATATCGTGTACCTCTATGTGTTGTAGGCTAGGAATTGACCAAGAATATAAAGGACTATAAGAACTTTATGTGTTTGTGAAAGGTGCCAGAAACCCTGTGTATCATACATTAAATTTGCAGATTACGAGCAGAAGTGATGTGTGCGAACTTACTCAAAGGACTTAAAGTCGGATAACCGTATAATTGTGCGCGATTCAACTTTCATTCTGAATATAAGGGTAGCCTAACTCTGGCAACGTTCCGTCAAATCAAAAGCGACAGTATTCCTTAAATTGTTTTTGACGATAATAGAAAAAATTATATTAAAGTATGTGCCGAAGCACAGATTATTTTTAACTTCCTATAAACCAAGGAAAATTAAGGAATGTGGACGCAGGTCAGAGAGGTACTTAAGTAAATAGTGAGCCGACTCTGAAAATACTTCACTGGTAACTGGGCCCAGATCCTAATCAAATTCAAATAATTAATATTTCAATTTAATAATAATTCAAGATAAATTCAATTTTGTAGATACAATTTATTCTGAATCAGGTAATAATTATTTCAAGCAAAATTTAAACATTCTGAAGAAATAGCATCTAGAAAATTTTTTATATAGTTTTTTTATCTCAAAAGATAAATACACCTTATATTGCTTATAGGCTAATACCTTAAATATAAATATATTATATTAATATAAATTATTTATGTTCGTTGATCGATACAAACTGTCTTCTGAAAAATTCTCCATCAGCAGTTGCATGGACCCCAGCCTAGAATCCACACCATAGATTCTGTGTCCACTAACGGCCTTCCTCTTCATTATCTAGAAACCGGGTTGCCGGAATCCAGAAAAGGGGACTAGGCACAAGAAAAGGTCTCCAGAAGCACGATGACCAACATTAACAGCCACCAACCGGTGGACCCAAATTACGCTCTCTTACATCACCTCAAAGGTTGTACCAGCTCAACCGGAAGCTTAATTGAATTTCTGAAACACAAATAATACACACAGTATCTGCCATTCTATATACACAATAAATAAGGTCAGACCCTATATAAATTATTTTATTAATAAGAAATTTATAAACAAGATTTAATTTTGTTTTAGTCATACTGCAGAGGAGCTCGAAGAATGACAATGGTTTTCTCTCACGCACTTTCTTTTTCCTTTACAAAATTAACCCTAAAATCCCGAGTACTCGTTTTACAAATGTTCGCCTAAGATACAGTTTAAGACAGATTCACCACTTTACAGCAGATGTATTTTCAGAGTTGACACCAGGGAAGGATCTCAAGAAAAAGTAAACTAAACGAAAGGCCAGGGACTCTGTACAGAATACAACCTGCCAACAAAAACAAATCACAAGGTTCGGTTCAGTGAGTCCTAGGATTTCTCAACAAGCCGACCCCTGCGAAATATCTAAAACGCGACCTTCTGCCAGAAATTAACAGAGGGGCTTCAGGACGTCTGACGTAATTCGACCCCTCCTCCCTGACAGAAATAAAAGAGAACCAAACCCCCGATTCCCTTCAACTCATGCTTGGGCATGAAGAACAATACACTAACTTTAAATAACCTTATGCTACTCAAAGATCTTATCTACTCTAAAATAAAACCTATTACATATACAAAATGTCTTCCCTAAAACGTTTGTCCTCCGTAGGGAGCAAAATATTTAATTCCTTCCTCAATAGCAATGTTTGTTTTTGTCTAGGGCCCTAGAAATAATATCTTAAATAAAATACCTAGCACATCTACCTGCACCTACAATTAAAGTGAACTTTAAATTTACTGCCCACTGCACCTTTCAGCTGGTACAGCCAAACTAGATTTCAAATGAGAAACATGGCATCGCCTTTCTCTTCCATCATCACAATTCTGTAATAATACAGTTACTGGCGTTAGGAAGGCAACGATCCTATAGGGGCCAGTGAACCGAGGAGCCAATTTAGCGGCAAAACGATTAGCTGCGTTACTCCGCGGAAAATTTCTAACCCACACCGCGTCTGCTATTCTAAATGGGACCGGTTTCCTACCCTTATTATACCTAGCCGCTGACCTACCATGGACAATTTCCAAATTCCGAGCCGCCCTCTTCCTCACCTCCTTTACTTGTCCTGCATTGGCTGGATTGGGCAACAACTCATTAATTGTCCACAAATTGGCCAAAGGATTGTTAGGTTTAAATGCAAACATGAGAGAAATGGGCGTACACCCATGAGCCTCATGTCTGGCAGAATTGAACGCAAATTGGAGCCAGAATAAATTCTGGTCCCAAGTTGCGTGATCCTGAGAATGGTAGGCAATAAGAGCACTCCTGAGGTTCCTGTTAAACCTTTCAGCCAAGGAACCTTGAGGATAATATGGGGACGTAGTGCAATGCTTAATCCTTAAATCAAAGCAGAAATGGCGGAAACTGGCTGAAACAAAGTAACTGGCGTTATCGGATACAATGGTACGCGGAAACCCAACCACAGAGAAAACGCGCTTTAAGCACTCAATAGTGTTTCTAGAGTTAGCATCCCGCACCGGATACAGCCAAACGAACTTCGTAAAGGCATAAATAATAACCAGAACATACAAATTTCCATTTCTGGATCGAGGAAATTTGCCAACATAGTCAATAAACAGACGCTCCAGAGGACCCTTAGGGAGCTGAAAGCTCAAAAACCCAAAATTACTGGCCTGAGTAGGTTTAGAGATAGCACAACGATTGCACACCCGTATTCGCGCCCGAATATCAGATTCCATGCCATTCCACACAAAATTTTCACGGATTTTAGCACGAGTTTTATACAGTCCTAAATGACCACCCACTGGAGACTCGTGAAAAAACGTAAAAATCATATCTACTAGGACTGCAGGCAAGACGATCTTTCCACTCTCAGAACCACGACTAACACTGTGAAGCACCCCCTTTTTTAGGTGATATCGAGGGTGATTTTTCCCACTTTGAAGATCACGAATAATGGGTCCCAAGATCGGATCAGATTCCTGATGTTGCGCAATAGATCTGAAGGCCAAAGGCATCTCAGACAATATTGCCGTAACCAGATGCATATCATCGAGGAAGGAAGGTAAGGAAAGAGAGTCTAAACCCTTCAACGGCCCCAAGAAATTGGAAATATCACAATCCCTAGATTCTACCAAGTTGGTTTGGTCATTGGAAAACATCCTAGACAGAGCATCCGCTACAGCATTTTCCGACGCCCTGATATGCCTGGGTGAAAATTTAAAGGCAGAAAGACGGACTGCCCCACGGGCAATTCGTCCAGTGGCACGGGGTTTTGCCAAGACCCTACTTAGGGCCTGGCAGTCCGTCTCAAGATCAAATTCTGTGTGTTCTAAATACATCCTAAATTTCTCAACGGCAAACAGGACCGCCAAAGCCTCAAGTTCGTAAGCAGAATAGGCTCTCTCTTGGGCCGTGAATGTTCTAGAGGCATAAGCTACTGGCTTACGCCCATCACCAAAACACTGCAATAGCACGGCCCCTAACGCCACTGAGGATGCGTCAGTCTGATGGATGAATCTCTTAGAGAAGTCCGGTATGCTCAGAACAGGAGGGTTCATGAGCATCTTCTTTAGCAACTCAAAAGCCTTCTGTTGTTCAGACCCCAGAGAAACTTAACCCCTTCTTCCGAAGAGCCCGATCTGCTAAATTTGGAATAAACCGATGGAAAAAATTGACCATTCCCAGGAACCTAGCAACTTCTTTTACATCTGTTGGAGGAGCGTATTCTCAAATGGATTTCGTGCGATCAGGATCTATGGTAATGCCATCTGGAGATATAACATGACGTAAGAAGGACTAACGAGAAGAAGCTAGGGTGACCTTAGCTGGATTAACTGTCAACCCTGCGTCCTTCAGACGGTTAAGTACAATACGAATATGATCGATATGCTCTTCAAAGGTGTCAGATTAAATAACTACGTCATCCAAATAATGAAAAACGAACTCAAACTTTACATCTGCGAAAATTTGATCTAACAACCTAGTCAGCACCTGAGCGCCAGTGGCGGGTCCAAATGGTACCCTGGTAAATTCGTACAAATTCCAATCTGTACTAAAGGCAGTAAGCTTACGAGACTCTTTTGCCAAAGGAATTTGATAGTACGCTTGATTTAAGTCGAACGAGGTAAAGTACTTAGCCTTCCCAAACCAGCTAAAGGATGAATGTATATCGGGCAATGGAACGGAATCAATTTTGATCTTAGAATTCAAATACCTATAATCCACGACGGGTCTAAACTTTCCTTCCCCCTTCTCAGCTAAGAAAATGGGACTACTATAATTTGAACAAGATGTAGTAATGACGCCATCATCCAACATTTCCTGGACTATTTGCCTCATAATTTTGACCTTAGGAGGAGACAATCTATACGGCGGCCGACGAACTGGAACCTGGTCCAATAATTCAATTTCATACTCGATCAAGTGTGTATGACCCAATTTAGATGTCAATACCTCAGGATAAAGTTCTACAATACCGCTCAAAATTTATTTTTGTTCCTGTGACAAGTGAGCTAAACAAATCCCTTGTGGGCCAAGATCAGTTCCCGAAAAGGTTTCGGCACCAGTCGACAAAAGAATTTCTTCCATTTTGCAAGACACAACCCCGCCAGAAAATGGATCCTTAAAAAAGGAATTTTAACCTCAGGTGAGAATTTGAAGTATACATGTTCCTTGCTAAAATCCAAAACGAGACCGGAAAATTCGCTAAATGGCACAATCCAAAATTAATGGTACAGACAAATGAGGAGCAATCCAAAACTTTATTTTCCAGGAAAAGCCAGCAATTTTGATTCTGATTACGGTCCACCCCAAAAATTTCATAGGCAAGGAATTAGCAACAAAGCAAGAAATGTTAGCCTTTTGAAGAGGCAAACGTTTATGATTCTTTCCCAAATTGTGATAAATAAAGTCTGACATGATGTTAATTGTTGAACCACTATCGATCAAGGCCATGGCATCCAAATCACCACACTCAGTGCGAATATAGGGTAACGATTTTCCCGAAAATCCCTGCACACGGGCTCTGTCCTCCACATCAGTAGAAAAACAGACATTTTCTGCCAAATGTCATGGGCGCTGCCAGAAGGCCCATTCTGTTGTCCCCCACGAGGTGGTCTTTGAGGACAATCTCGCAAGATATGTCCAGTTCTACGACAGTAAAAACAGGATCTGCGTTCAGTGGCATTAACTGGCTGCCTAATAGGTTCTCTAGCGGCAAGATGTCCCGACTGAGAAGGAAAATTAGAACAAGTGTTTTCGGACCTTAAAGAGTCAGAAAACGCGACTGAATTCAATTTCGCACACAAGGAATCTAGTTCCAAAAAAAATTAGGTCTTTTCAAAAACTACCATGCTCCTTGTACCTGGTGACATACCATCCAATATATTTTCAACTACTTGAGCTTCGGACTCAACCAGACGGAAAACGGCTGCATAACCCCGAATGTCTTTCACAAACTCTGAAAATGGTTCTCTTTCTCTTTGAACTCTATAATAGAATTATTCACCAAGGCAGATCTAGCCCGAGGCGGAAAATAGAAATCTAATAGAATGTCATGGACTTGCACAAATTCATATTGTCCCTCACAGCCTTTCCTGTTAGTTCCTTTAAACTCCCTTTTAATCTGGCAAAGCATAAAGCCAAAACCTGGGTCTGACTGAGAGCAAAGATTTCCACCTGAGTTCTAAGCTCTATGAGGAATAGCAAAAACTTTACAACTGCGTCCAAAGAATGGTCACTAAATTGCTCTAACTCATCTAATAGTTTGCCGAGAGGATGTGGTAATTTACTAAAATCTTGAATTGGATTAAATTCAGAAACACCTACAACTGGTGCTGGAGACTGTTCAGAATTAAGGCTAGCTAACCGCCCACTACCAACAAATGGATTTGGGGAACCCGTATCAATAGCAGGAGGGACCACGGACTGGCTGGTGTACAAACCACTAATTAAATTTTCCCCTGATTGCGGTTTAATTTTTTCTTTTTCCTGACAAATCTCTTGACGGAGTAACAGTAATGATTCGGAAAAATCAGCGGACATCTCTAACTGTAATAAGTCAGTTATCCTATTCAGAATGTGGTCCAGCTTAGCTTGAAGTCGTTTCACTTGCTTTGGTGAAAACCCCCCTTCCTCTCCTAGCTCACGGCACTGGTCAAAAACTTCTTCAGTTTTTGCGATAAGCGCTGGAATTTCAGTCTGTGGCTTAACATTCTTTAAATTCGCCGCATCTACAGGCAAAGCTATATTATCTTTCAATAATTTAGTCAGATTAGAAACTGGGTCATCTGGATCCATTTTCACTCCCCGAACCAACAGTTCGTAAACCAAATCTGCCTTCAAAAGAAATTCAGTTGGGACGTAAGTTCTATTACTCATTGCTAAATCTAAGACTGCGCAGCGAAAAGAGAAAATCTACTCCGAAAGGCTATTAGCACAGAATAAATTCAACTCCAAATTTAGTTTAACAACTACAAAAATTTCAAAGACTATAAAGATAGTACAAATCCAGCACGATATTTACTCTTAACCAACTGTCATCACTTAGCAATTTAAATTTATCTCACATACTCTGAATGCTGGTTAGGATAGAATAAATTCAACCCGGAATTTATTTTTGAACTTCTTGTCATCAAATCTTACAAAAGCTATTCAGACAAAGAATCCAACTCTGACTTTTTCTATTGCCAAAGATTGAAAACTGTTTAAGCTATAATAAATCTAACAGGGAATTTATTTTCAAATCACTGACATCAAGGTTTCAAAACTTGTTAAGATAGAATAATCCAAGCCTGAATTTATTTTTAGCTAACTATCACCAAATATTTCAAACTGTTCGGATAGAATAAATCCAACAAGGAATTTATTTTTAAATCACTTTCATCAAAATTTTTCAAAAGCTGGTAAGATAAGATAAATCCAATCCGGAATTTATTTTTAAGTCACTGCCAGGGAATATTTCAAGAGAGTATTAAAACACAATAAATTCAAGTTAAAGTTTAAATTTATCTTACTGTTAGCAAATGTTTCAAAAACTACTAAGATTGAATAAATGCAACCTGAAATCTTTATTTAACTCAATGTCAGGAAGAAAAAAATCCCAGTTATGATGAAATAAATCCAACCCAGAATCTATGTTTACTGTAATCGAATACGTCAAAATCTATTAGCATAGAAAAGATTCACTGGCCAAGTTATTTTAACTAACTGTCATGTAAAATTTCAATTAAACAAGCCCACATCAGACTGAATTAAATAAATGAAAAATAATACTGAACTCCCCAAAATGTCAAACTTCAGTGAAGGCAAGTATAACCCAAGAAAATCATAAGTTTAAGATAAAGTTACTCAGACTCATTAAGACATTTTCAACTAATTAAGCTGAACTTCATCAAAAATATTTGAAAAGCAGAACTACGAATTTTATATCATACAAAGATGTTGATCTACCCTGCACTCAGGAACTAGACCTAATAGCAAATCATGGAAACGTAAGTTACTATATAATGAGCAAAGAATATTTTAAATAATGCTTAGAATAGCACAAATGCAATTTTTAAGCCGCGAAAAGTAATTAACGAGAAATGCAGAGCCGGTAAATTTACAAGAACCTAGCTACTAACCTAACCACGTTCTGCTACCACGTAGATTGTGCCGAAGCACAGATTATTTTTAACTTAAGTAAATAGTGAGCCGACTCTGAAAATACTTCACTGGTAACTGGGCCCAGATCCTAATCAAATTCAAATAATTAATATTTCAAATTAATAATAATTCAAGATAAATTCAATTTTGTAGATACAATTTATTCTGAATCAGGTAACAATTATTTCAAGCAAAATTTAAACATTCTGAAGAAATAGCATCTAGCACATCTTACTTATTCTGTGGTTTTTCGCCACACTCAAAATGACCCTTGGGCTTTTAATTTAATATACAATAACCCCAAACATTCACATATGAACAATTTATTTACAAAGCTTAGCACAACAGGCGCGAAATG
Source organism: Ectobius pallidus (assembly GCA_964059195.1). NCBI lineage: Eukaryota > Metazoa > Arthropoda > Insecta > Blattodea > Ectobiidae > Ectobius > Ectobius pallidus. Next base: position 157,665,457 of record CAXKWD010000004.1, on the reverse strand, counting down.
CCTGTTCAGAAAATTCACAAATTCTCAAATTACAACAAATTATTTATTAACAGATTAAAAATTTATTTACATGTATTTGCAAGTACTCTACAGGGTCTGACCATAGTTTATTTATCTAGTTATATCCATTACTACAGGGATCAAACTCGAAATTGTCTAAAGTCGGTTAGGCTTGTTTTATTTTAAATTCGGAACTGAATTAGTGCCACCTTGCGTGTTTTAAATCTATAGTGCCTTTGATAATCCACGGAGCCTACAGATCATTTCCTAGTTAGGGCTAAGCCTACACAGCATATAGCGATGTAATGAGAGAAAACCATTTTAATTTTGTAAGGTTCACCATTATTCCCCCGCTGAACTATAGAACAAAACTCCCACCCCTTGAATTTAATTTAGATAACTTATGGGAGGCAAATTTCCAAAGCCAAAAAACTAGAAAAAACGCAATACAAAACTCCCCTTATATAAAACCCCGAAATTACAACTGAAACTAACAAATTTTGATGGCCGAAAATTCACAGGTGAGCATCAGTTACTTACAAACAAATCCATTTAAAGGAAAACTCACCTGAGAAATATGTCTCCATGACAGGCCTCCACACAACACAAAAGAAAAAACAACTAGACACTTCGAACTCCAGCAATAGACTGAGCTCCGCAAATAGTGCACGCATAGCGCACAAAACGGCTTCCCCCTCCCACTCATTAGCATGAGTCCTCTTTACGTAAGTGAACACAACGCCACATACAGGGATTCGGGCGAATTAATATCAGAATCAGAAGAGAAACGCTACAGAGCAGGAAAACACAAGCTTAACCAGTAAAAATATTACATTTAACTGCAGTTTCAATACGAGAAAAATGGAGGTAAGAGTGAAACATATGCAAATTTGATATGACCGTAAATATTACGGCTCAAGTAGTAATATACAATATTTAACTCTTGCCCTTTCCTTATTATTATTTATGATTATACTACAGTATACTTTTTAAATATATTTTTAGCAGTATTAAGTATTTTGGTTCAAGCTTTCATGTCATATTTTATAAATTTAAGGTCATTTCATACATAATTTTTCAGGCAATTTTAGGCCATCAACTTCTGACCCCTTGTGATAATATTGTTATGCTTATCACGGTCCCTCCCGAAAAAACTTGGATACGCCTCAAACCTCTTTATAGCTTACCTCCACACCAGTCAAGCTCTCTTTCAGAGTAATTAAGGATTTGGGCATTACTCACTTTATTATTATAGCTCCATTATTTATTTCTAAAAGGGTATACAAACTTATTGTGTATTGATTTTGTGAAAAAAATGTAATTCTTCTGTCCTCTTTGCTCTGTTTTATTTATAATTGTCAAAGTTATTAAGTCGATGCAAGGTCGAATAAGCAACTGTGCAGGCCATGTAATTTGTAGTCGTTTATCATTCCCTAACTTCTAAATGGATCCGGTGTGGTTGGGAGTTGTGGTTGTGGTTTGGAGTTGTGGCTCGCTATACAGTATAATATAAAATAATGCAATGCATGATTTATAAACATTTTACTGCCATAAGATTCTACTAATGAAACTCCATCAGAAATATCATAAGTAAATTGTGGTGCTGAAGAACCTGTTAATGTACACATTCTCCGTGTAATACTTATAATTGTTCAAAAGTGGACATTGTTTTAAAACGGAAATGGGTGTTGTTATTCATCAGTCTATAAGACTAGTGTATTCGTCTAATAAGAAGAAAATTGGTATTGAGTAGTAGGAAGATGGAAAAACAGCATTGTTACACTTCTAAACAATCTCAGAATGGTATAAATGAAAGTGAATAATTAGAACAATATGGTAACCATTGGCTCCATGTTTTTGAAAAATCACAATTTAATCTTCATATGTGCGATTCTTCTGTATTTGATGCCGTAAAATAAGAGTGTCTGGACTTTTTGTATCAAGCCAAATCAAAACATACCGGACTTTAACTTCCTGTAAATCGGTTTTATCAGATGGGAAAGAAAAATACGAGCAATGGAAAAGGAATCAATCACAAAAGTCCTAAAAACCTCGAGCCTCCTTTATAGGTGGATAGAAAAGAAATCAGGGGCGTTGAACTTGCTCAATTCAATATCAGAACAGACGAAAAGCATTAGTAAGAAAAATTATAGGTGCTGATAATATTACGGTATAACCTATTAAATTAAATGTAATAGAGGATAATTTTGATAAAATGATTGATTCTCCTAACAACATACTGGAGAAACACAATCATTAACTGCTCTAGTTAATGAATTTCGAGAAGTCTCTATTACACATTTAAAGGATTGTGACTTCCCCTGGACCTGATCGTATACTCGTGAGAACAATAAAGGAACTAGGGATTTTTGCAATGTTATTATTGCAGTCAACATTAGTATCACGCTGTGCCTGAAATCTTAGACAGGAAAAAAATATGTATTTATATGAATAAAGAAGATATATGTCTTCCTGGACCTAAAGACTAATAAATATAACCTATACTCAGTGAAAAGACAAATCGTTGCACGCGTATTAGATAAGGAATTAAGAAAACACTTTATTTTTAAGGGAAATTATACTATTTTCAGACTAAACAGTAGGCCTACAAGTTAGTGTTTTATTTTCATTAATGAAAATGGATTGAAACAGTTACTGGGCTTTCTGTAAGGTTTTTCTACTAAAACTAAAAGTAATTTGGAATATTTATGGTTATTAAGGATAATTGAATCAATAGCATAGTTATACCAACTGTTTGACAAAATAAACATTCGAATACAGAACTTTATCATTATCAAAATCAATAGTGATCCCAACACTGGGCCCTGCGGAAAGCCTATTACTTTGGAAATCTAAGACTACTCTCCCTTAATGATATCTTGTTTACAGTTCTCCAGACATGATTGAAAGTTTTTTTAGAAACGTCCATTTATACCATCGTGTTCCATTTTTTATGTAGAATAACCGTCGTTTTAAAAATAACCATTTATTACAACGAACCACTAGCCATTATTACTTTCAACAATAAGACTTGTAATTTTCAAGCAAAATTAATCGGGAAATGAACATGCACAAAATAACAAAACTAGTTCAAAGAGCAACTGAGGAATGAGGTCATGTGTTTCTCATAAAATTAGATGAGGCAAAATCGCAATAAATTTGAATGATGCGCTTTGAGGGAAGACCTATGGTCGATGGTAGCAGATTCTTTTGAAAATTGGTGCGCCATTCTCTCGCAGCATTGCCAACAATGACTGCATACTGTGCGAATTATTCCGTACTGTATATTACATCTTCTAGCAGCAAACTTTCCTAATTAAAATGCCCTGTGAATCCACCGTGAGGATGCTGGATTTCGCTGTTTTAAAGTTATATATGTAACAGTAGTAGGAGAATGACTTCATTTAAAGCAAAATTTGCAGATTCTTTCGAAAGCTTCTCGTTGCCGCAGATTGGCAATCTTATGACTCTCCCATTTTTCTCTTACGACCAAGAAACGTGAAGGCCGGAGATTGGTCGGCTTGAGTTTATCCTTCAAAAGACATTCTAAAAATTTAGCTATCATAAGGAATATCGAAATAGGCCTATAACTACTGTATCTTCCTCCACTCATATTGTATATTTGTGTTACCATTTGAAATTTTAAGATTGTGGGGAAAATGACTTAAAACGTATATTAATACAATAATGTCAATCTGAATGAAATCCGTCATGAAATTAAGAACATTATTCTTATCAAATAATTAATTCAATTAAAAAAATCCCTTTAGGCAGGCCTACAGGCGGAGGTAGATTTCGAAGTGCTTTTGGTTTAATTTATTGTCGCTGCATAGCCTTCTTTAGTAGTAGCATAGTCTTCTTTAGCCTTGGCATGGTAAACCTGCAGTAATAAGAACTGAATTCGGTAAAGAGGAAGAGCCTACAATCATTTGTTTTGACAACAAGAATAGGATATAATATTCTGGGAGGCCGTGCGCAAGATCAGCAATGAATAAAATTAGCAAAGCCGCTAAACAAGACAAAATTATGATATTATAATAATTCTTTTAAGTGTTATTATTTTCAAACATTAAAATCTTGCGTAATATGAGAGCTATCAAGAAACTATTTATTGATTTGTAGAGTACTCATCAAGAGCTTTTCAACGATACCCCACAAGACGTGGTTTCAAAAGTTTCGAATTTTCATCCCCCACCCCCACCTCCACCCCCACCCTCACTCGAACCCCCGAATCGTTGGTGTCACTGTGAACTCCATAGGGAGTACTCTAATTTATTCAAACAAAGTTTCCCTCTATACTTCATAGGGGCCGAGATATACATTTTTAAAAATTTCAACCCCCTCCCCCGACCACCCCCTTGGGCCAATTTTGCCCATTAACGAACTTGTCCGAACTATTGGGCCTAGAAATAACATAATAAAATTTGGTTCAAATATCTTCAAAATTACGGCCGCTATCGTGTAAAGATATATATAAATATATATATATATAAATATATATATATATAAATATATATATATATAAATATATATATATATAAATATCACAAAATTTTTTTTTGAACGGGCGGTGGTTTCGTACTTAGGGGAGCATGAAACGTAAAGATATGAAAGAATTTTTCGAAAATCATAAAGTGGTATCCATTGCAATAGGTAGAATTTTCTTCGAAAATCTACCTAAAAAAATTACATGTATAAATGTGCTATGATCAGGACAATAAAAGTAACTAAATATTAGATGCCAGCACCAAATCCGTAGATGAGGCCCGTCACATCAACGAAACCTAAGAGAGAGGTACCCAAACCGCTTTTTAGACGTCTCTTCTGCTTCGCTCGCGTCCTAACTGAAAACGAAATGATTCCCATAGGCTATATGGGTCGACTTCAGGTCGTTCTATAGAAATTGACCAGCCACCCGTGAAAATTGACCAGCCACCCGTGAAAATTAACCAGCCACCCGTGAAAATTGACCAGCCACCCGTGAAAATTGACCAGCTACCTATGAAAATCGACCAGCCACCTATGAAATCGACCAGCCACCTATGAAAATCTACAGCCTGCCTTCCCAACTGGTAAAATCTTATTATCCTATCCTACAACTGAAAAGATTTTTTTTTCAGAATCTTCTCTTTTCATCTTCCTTTGAACAATATATCTTACTACAAATGGTTTAAGTTTAGACTACCATGGTTCCATCATATTGTGTTGAGTTCCCATCTAGAAGATGTATCTTACATTGACTGATCCTTAATACTACACACTATTGGTCATAAAGTAGATAGGCCTACTTATATAATGCAATAAGTGATCAGTGCTTATTATTAATTATATGAACCTGAGTTTTGCTTCGGCTAACAATTCAATTCCAAAAGTGAATTATTCTAAAGTTTCCTCTTAAACTCCACTTATCTGAGAATATTATAGGAGAAAAAATTCCTCCGACACTAGGACTTGTACCCAGGACCTTTGGCTATTCGCGCCAATGCTCTACCAACTGAGCTAAGCCGGAGTTCAATTCACAGCGCCAGATGGAACCTATCTCCTACGACTCATGTAATGTCCAACAGAGACAATAATCTGTGGTTCATGAAAGCTTATATCTATCTCCACTTATCTACTTGCCGCGAAGCTCCTACTGCGTTGACTGTACCCACTTACTACTGTAGTGCATTCCAACTCCCAGCACCTCCAGTCCTTATTATCCCCCAACGAGATATCAGCCACCAAGCCTTCGGCTGCACGTTAGGGCTGCCCACCACTGGTTTATACGGCTCCCATTCTCCAGACCAGTTGACTAGGAACCCAAACTTTTAAGGTTGTCACCATTCCCAATCGAACCATGCGTTGAATCTAGTGGGAGAGATGCTTCGTTCCTCGGCTGCTCTACTGCCTCCTCCGCTCGCTCAACGTGCCTGTCTTTGAGTTACCCACCAGCACCATCACAAGATGATTCCCGTGGTTCACTGTAGACCGCTATAAGCCTATCATTTTAGGCATGATGTGTCAACTCCTTGAAGTTCGGACTGTCCGCCATCCGCTACTTAACAGCAACACTTTTCCTTCCTCTCCAAGCAACCTACTCCCAGAAAGTCTCGGTCTTACTCACTGACTCCAGCCCACTATCCCTCGTCGTTGCAGTTAAAATTAGTATTTGTTTGCGGGCCGGCAAATGTTAAGACATGGGCCCATGGGCGTCGGCATGGGGGGGCAAGGGGGGGCAACTGGCCCCCCTTGGATTGCTTTATGGATTCATTTATTTGTGGTACTCTTTGTCAACCTACAGTTGTAGCATGGAGAATAAAAAAATATAATTACTTTATAATGAGTTTAGCAAGTATTAACTAATTATAACTATAATATGTATTTATAATGATATCTCACCAAGGTCATTGCTCAAAAGAGCGTATTCTGTTAACTTAAAAAACTTTGTAGCCTCGTCGAATTCAGCTTGGGTTCAAAATAACGATCCGGTTAACTAAGTGAATATTAATGTGTTTAGCCTAATCATTTGAAATTGAGGTCCGAAATTGATTTTGCCCCCCCTTAACAAAATTCCTGGCGACGCTGCTGCATGGGCCCCGAGTTGAAGACCACTGTAGGTATCTCCTTGCAATATGACTCCCAATGTTTCAAATGCCTTCTTGAAATTAAAAGTCTGTGTTCTGATCCCGTGATGGTTGACAAGGAAATTAATTAAAACTTTGAGGGTAATGTAAAATATTTCCTACGGATTTTAATTACTTTTGTGTAGATTTGGGTAACTTTCCTCTAGTTGTCTTCCTTTAGGTAACAAAGTCCGACTGAGGTCAGTAGGGAGAAAGAGACGTATCTCAGGTTGTGCGAACATATTCCCTAATTTGTCATTAAATATTATACTGTTAAGAAATAAATCTGATTGTTCTGGTAATATCTGCTTATTTATTTTAAATAGAATATTAACACTGTGAACGGGTATGCAAAATGGACGCAACACAATTAATAATATCCTCGAAGATCACACCACGGTTTTTCTGTGTGAATTATCACAGGTAATCCCACGAGAGTTTTCAAAATTATCGATAGATTTTCGACTGCCAATCAGGAGTGAATATATCTGATGAAACTCGTAAACTCGATTTAGATTTATTTATTTATTCGACGCCATACAGATGCATACAGATGCATTACAAGTTTGATACATTAGTGAATTTATTAAGCGAGATAGATATATGAATGAGATACTAAATATATCAGCTGGCAAACAGTAAGTATACAATAAATTTTACTTGTTAGGTATGAACTAAATACACTAGTACAACACAAGTGGACAAAAAATATAATGATGAAATATGAGCTGACAAAATTTATTTTAGATTATAATATAATTTGAAACAGAATAAAATGGCATGTAATGAGATAAAATGAAATGTGATGAAATAAACAAATGGAACACTTCAGTTCTCGTAACATTCAAACTCAGAAACTCATCTGCATCAAGTGGCATGTATTCCATCAATAGTTTTCTAACTTAATTCTTGAAAGACTTTCCTGTTATTTCTTTTACATTTTCCGGAAGTTTGTTATATAGAACAACATCCTTGTGGGATATGCTTTGTAGGCTCTCGGTGAGTCTATGAGTATTGAGGTGCATTTGATGTGAAGATCTGGTGTCATGAGGGTGGTAATCATAGTTTCTTTTGAAGTAATTTATATGATCGTTACTGTTAACTGTTACTGAGAGATATAGACACGAAAATGGCAGTATTTGTAAATCTTCAAATACGTTTCTGCTAGGTGAACGAAGGGGAACTTTTTAAATTAATTTGACTATTTTCTTCTGTATTTTATATATGTAAGTGATCTTTGGAGTGGAAGCCCAGAAGAGTATTGCATAAGATAGAACTGACTGAACATACCCAAAAATTATGCTATTTTCATTACTTCTAATGAAGTGGTTGTGTTAATTAATCGGAAGGCAAAAACGATGCAGTTAATTTTTTTTATTCATTCCTCTATGTGAATAAACCAGATTAGATTTGAGTCTATCCAGATACCTAGAAATTTTGTGTACCCAACTTCTTTTATCATTTTGTTTTGGAGACTAATTTGTAATAGTTGCTAATGCTTTTGATCTTTGTTGAAATGCGAAAATACTGTTTTATTGATGTTCAGAAAAAAAATTTTGTTAGCTAACCAGTTTTGAAGACAACTATTTGTTTCATTTCCTTCCTGCTGAAGGCTTTCAAGAGTATTACTTTGAACTATAATGTTTTTGTCATCAGCAAGCAATACTGTATTCGCACATAATAAATAGCCTGGCAAATTATTAATATATAATAGAAATAACACAGGTCCTAAGATTGAGCCCTGTGGGACACCATGTTTAATTGGCTGTGGAGAAAAAATTGTATCCCCTATTTCAACAAGTTGGGTTCTGTTTTCTAGATAAGATTTAAACCAATCATTTTCTAGTCCTATGATGAATTACTTGTCTATTTTATTTATCAAGATATTGTGGTTTACTGTATCGAAGGCTTTCAATAGGTCTATAAATATGCCAAGGACGTGGTCCTTATTATCTTTTGCTATTAGTAATTTTTCAATAAATAAGTATATTGCCCCTTTATGGATCTGTTTTTACGAAAGTCAAACTGTTCTTCTGATAATATAAGCTTGTTCTTTAGATATGATGTAATACGATTATATATTAGTTTTTCGAGGATTTTCGAGAATACTGAAAGTAAGGATATAGGCCTCTAGTTTCATACCTTTTTTGTATAGGTTGTGTTTTTGAATCCTTCAGGGATCCTGGGAATTGTCCTTGGAGGAAGGATAATTGGGTACAAATATGAGGAGCACATTTTTTTTACAATAATATCAGGGATACCATCCAGTCTACTTGAGTATTTGTTTTCTAAGCTCAGAATTACTTTGAGTGTTTTGTTAGCTGTTGCTGGAGTGAGAAATGCCGAGTCCGAGTTTGGACTAATGGTATTAAACAGAGATGAGTTTATAGGAACCGGTAGAAAGGATGTTAAGTTGTCTACTACATTGACAAAATAGTTGTTGAAAATCTTGGCTATCTGGGTGGGATGATATAGACTATAAGCTGTATGCTTTTTCATTGACGTGGCTAGTGTCCATGTTTGAGAAATGTCCCTCAGAACACTCACACAAAACACACTTAATCTAAAATTTATTAAATTATATTCAGCAAAAATTATTTCTAAAACTGAGCTTCAAAGAATAGCATTGCAACACAAAACAATCACTAATTACATAAAACTAATATTTTTTTAGGCAACACTTTGAATTAGGCTCCATACTAATCACTGCCTTCTAGATGTCTTATACTCACATAACTAAGCATGTACTGAATAATAAAAACCTCGAAAACAAAACGCATAGCTATTTCTATCATTGTAGTCGAAATAGCCTATGGCAAAACAATCGATATATATATAGCGATCGACGATAGTCACCCTTGGTGGGACTGTACCATAGGTACTATAGGTAGAGGAAGTATTGTTTTAGACTCCCAAATTCGAAGTTGAGCTTTTTACATAAATACACGTTTCGAGGCCCCCTGAATCCAAAAATACTATTTTTGAAAACATGTCTTTGTGTGTGTGTGTGTGTGTGTGTGTGTGTCTGTGTGCATGTGTGGATGTCCGTGAAAAGCCTAGCTCCAAAACCGAAAATCGTATGAAAACAAAATTTCGTATTTGAGTGAGGTACCTTCTGAAGATGTGAACCGAAGATTGGCTTATTTTTAAGGGACTTTACATGAAGAAATGTTTGTTTTTCGCGATTTTCTCGAAAACGGCTCTTTGCACTTGGGTTGCTTATACTGAGAGCTAAAATTTTTATTGAAACTTTTTTTCGAAAAAAACCTCTGAAGGGAAGTTATAAGCCAGTCACTGTGAGTATCCGCTCTTTCCAATACGGCCTCCTGTAATGGAAACTTGTACGAAAACCAAATTTTGTATTTGGGTTAGGTACCTTCTGAGGATATGACACGAAGATTGGCGACAACTTTTTCTTATATTTAAGGGGATTTTACATGAAGAAAATTCCGTTTTTTGCTATTTTCTCAGCAACGGCTCTAACGATGTCCTTTAAGTCTTGTACCTGGAGTGCTTGTACCAAGTGCTACTGTACACTTTTATTTGAATCTCGTTTCAAAAAAATTCTTTGAAGAGTGGTAAGCCACCCACTGTTCACCCATTGTTTGTAGAAACTTTGTCTTGCCTGGTGAACAACTGAATACGCGCTCTTTCACGGCCTCTTTTTCTATATAAGAATGTGAAGTGAGAAAGACGTATTGTTGGCCACCCATATAGTAAAGAAATACCGGAGGGGAATATTCGATAAATTTCGGAAATTATTCTTAACAGCGGATAGTTCAATAAACGTTTGCAGTCACTTTTTTAGTATTCTATAGCCTGCGTTTTTAGTCGCAACATTCAAAGAAGGCACTATAAGTTATTTATAGCATAATTGGCGTAAAATTGTGTCTTACATTTCTGTACAAGGATAATATGTGAATACCGGCAATTTTACCGTTAAACTATTTGTTTTTATTTCAGGCTGGATACTTAGATCTACTATATATACTAAGATGCTAACTTTTACTCGGGCGGAGGAAATTATGTGACTTTTACAACATATTTCTTTTTTAATTAACATCCTTGGTATAGCTAGTAATATCGTGTTGGTAATATTGTATTTATTATAATTTGAGATGTAAAATGCTTCTTCATCACACATTTAATTATACATTATTTTCATATCTCTTTTCCTCATATGCAACTTATACATACGCAATCGTTGTGTTCAGTGATTAATTGATTTTGATCAAAGAATCTACATGTATGAAGATGTTTCAGTGTTCAGTCCTAGTGAATTTACATCAGCAACTGCACGTAGGTGGAATAAAAAGAAAGAGGTAAAATAAAACGAAAAATGACTATAGACACTTGCGATTGGTTGAAATTCAACACATTCTTTTATTGAATTGCTCACTGATTCATGAGCTAAAATAATCAGCATAAACCACTTACGCTTAAATTTCAGATGACTCGATGTGAAATGTGAAATTAAGCAAATATGTAGACCACCTGAATGTCTATTGGTAACAGTAAGACGGTATTAATCATGTCAACTATTACTGTGCATGTGCGAATCAATGCCATTGGTTTATATGATTATTTCATTGAATTATATACAGTAAGTACTATTGATGCACCTTTTCAATGCGTTATGAAATATCACAAATTTTACAAGCCCATTGATACAATAAGCTCTTTGTGGATTTGATTGCTAATAAGCACTAATTACATAATTGCAAATGGAATTCCATCGACAATAATTTTACTTTGCTGTAGAGAGTTGAGTGTGCAGATCATATGAGTTTTATTTCACTTCATGTAAATATGTATTGCATTTTGTACTCCATACTCTTTTTCCTGTAATAAAAATAACGGACACACTACGACTTCCGTATTTGTAACCGTATCAGATACGAACCTCGCCCACAGGATTTACAAAAGTTAAAATTCAAGAATAACGTATCAAGTCTTCTACTGTACAGATACACATTTACAATCATCATGAAATACAAGAATTTGTGCAATACAATATTGCAAACCCTCTTGGTAACATTTTTCATTTTAATATATTTTCATTCCAATATGTTCTATGTATTATAAAAATGTTTAGAGCCTTAGAAGTAACACGTTTTATTATATGGATTTTGTATCTGACTTCACCACTGTTCACAATACCTTTTCGAAGAACGAATGCAAAGACAAAATACAATTATTAAATACTTCAATATAACTTTATTATCAAAATTCAACAAGAAAATGTATAAAATATATTTAAAATAAAAACAGGTAAACTGATATAACAAAGTGCCAGATGGAGTTAATAGGCCATACAGTACTTCACATTCTTCTGATTTACATGTCACAGACTTTATACTTTTAAAACATTAATGTATATTATTAGGCCTAAAAATATTATAATAATACGTTCAGTACGCAATTCATTAGCAGTAATGTAAATAAATACCCTTCAAAAACTATAAATCGCAATTACTACCACCGTATGGGTTTAACAATATACTGACAAATATTTATCATTAATTGCAGATCTCCATTTAAACCGTCTGGATTAATTTTTGGAAAATTTAAACACTTGGACAGACTCTCCGATAGCATTATTATTGCTATAGTACAGTCAGAAAAACAACACTTATCAAGCATTTACTCTATTTCTGTGTAAAAAGACAATTTCTATCCAGCGTGTAATGGCTTCTTGCATTCGGCCTGCTATGAATCACACCTATGAATGATGTGTATATGACGTCTTAACTGACATTGGAGGCCATGCTTGGCTAGCAACTCGGCTTTGTTGTAGTATATGGCGCATGCTGGCCAATAACTGACTTCCCCTAGAGGCAATCAGGATAAATCGGTTAGCCAAAGAAATACTGAAAATATATCCACTAGTAACAATAGTCAACTAGCAATTTTATTCAACAGAAATCAGGTACAATCAGGTATAACCCTAATTCCACAAAGCCTTAAAGATTACAGCGTAGTAATAAATTAGATTTAACCCGGCAAAACTGAATTACACCAAAGCAAAAAATATCGTGACGGCAAACAAGTATTAGCTCATGTTACTGAACAGCATGGTCATCCCTTCCCGGAGCAGTAGAATAACAGAATCGAACAGAAAAGAGCATAATACGAAAACGATCGAAACAGCAAGAGAACAAAACTGGTGGGTAGTAGTAATTTAATCAAACATAATGTAAATGGAAAAATTAATTAACAAATCAAACAAAAATCCATCAGCATAACGAAGGGCAAATTATCACATATATAAACTAAGGCAGTGATTCTCAAAGTGGGGTCCGCGGACCCCCGGGTGTCCGCGATGGTGTTTCAGGGGTCCGCAGGCGGTTTAAGAAGAAATAGGATATCTCGTAATTTTCTCAAATTACGTATCTTATAAAGCAGCTTCACTGTTCACATTAAGGAGTAAACTCTGTTTGTTACCATTGATTATGTTATTTTGTCTATTGAATTTAACACATTTGAATCCAAGTATTTATTTCGTTTTTTTTTTTTTTTTTTCAAAACCCAGAGGGGGTCCGCGAAAGTTTAATTTTTTTCAAGGGGTCCGCGGACTGAAAAGTTTGGGAACCACTGAACTAAGGCATACCTGCCGATTAAAGAGACACAGCAAAAATAGGTATTTTCACATGACTCAACCTAGACAGACGGACTGCTAAGACAGACAACAGTAGACGGCATCCTGAGACAGACTGATCTTGGGATCTAGCCAGGAAACGCCCCTTCGAGGGGCGAGGACAGCGACACCACAGCCAAAGCTGCCAATTAAATAAATATAAATATTGGGACCGAGATTAAAGACGAGATTAAACAAAACTCTAGCAGGTAATCAAAAAGCAGTACAGTTTCCGAGACGAGAAGACCTTACTTGTACGTACAATAAAACATTGTGAATATATATATATATGGGTGCCAATAACAGTCGATCGGCAAGTATAATGATGATTTGCCATTTTAAAGCATGTGACCGTTAATTAGTCGTTATTCTGGTACCGATCAACCGATTTGGTCCAAAATCAACAGGCTTCTTTACACGGACGTTAAAAATTCGTTTACCAAGTATCATGAAAATCCGATAAAGCGAGTTCGAGTTATCTCGCGTACAGGCACATGGACAGACGGACAGACATTTCCCGTCCATCATACAATCTCATAAAGTACCATACTGGCACTTAATAATGATGATAACAAAACAAACTTTTTAGTTGCTTTGAAACTTTTAAATAAAATAAATAAAGTAAGTCCCACGCAAGAGTCGGCCAATGACGCGGTTGTCTTTAAGGTCTTATAATGTGTGGGAAATTGACCTATACACTTTATTTTTCAAGTTTTCCTATAAATAATATTCACATACTGTTAGAAGAACTTAAAGACAATATCACATAGGTCTAAAACAAGATAAATTAACTCTGTCTCGGAAGCTGAACTTATGCGCGTGAAAGAAAATTTCCTAAAAACGTGCCAGTATTCTGTGGATGCAACAGGATAACATTTCCAATATCTCTTGTGATGAGGCATGTGGTTATTTTCATTGTAATTCGAACTGTAAATGTGATAACCTGAATCATTACACCGAACGCGGCTTTATTTGCGTAGATATATCACCCGATCGCTCGGGAGTTGGAGGTGTGCCCACCGCGACACAGAAACCCGCGTGATTGGCCAACTCTTGGGTTTGACACACTGTAGTAGGTGTGTATGCTATATTATGCATTCTGTAAAAGTATCATAATGGAATGTACAAAAATTATCTAGTCAGAAATTAAAATATACACAATCTCTAATGACTATTGATATTTCCGTCCGCAATACCGTCGCCGCTATGACTGTCACATATAGCCGTGCCGTATCTAGTCTATTACAATCACGTGATCAGGGCCCTATTTCATAAACCAGACATACATTACAATTTGATAATTATGTCATTTCCATAGGCAATTGTCTGTATTTTTAAAACTACAGTTCTGTCATACTTTACAGGCAAGTAATTGTAAATTGTCAATGCCGTTTCTCAATAGTGACAATGACCAAATTTCATCTGTCAAGGAATGCAAGTAGTCCACGAGCGATCGATTATCGTGCTATATGATACGATCGATGGTATTGTGGTGAAGCCGACGTTGCGGTAACACTTCAAATGTCAGGATTGGCTTTAGGCCTTTAGGATTCGGATAGGCACTGCGTTGGATTATAAAGGATAGCATGCATTTGATTCAAGTACAGTGAAACAACAAACTTCATATTTCTAATAAATAACTTACTAATTTATTATAAATTCATATATATATATATATATCCTTAAAATTGAGTACACAATTAACTTAAAATATGTCTATGAATTATGATCTTTCTCTGCCTAAATTATACTTATTTTATTTCAAGAACTTGACTTAAGTCTGAATTAAAGCAATTCTGTTAGTTCTTTAAATGCTATAAATTCTTAAAACTTGACTTTACTTATTAAAAACTTGTTATAATATCTATTCTTTCGTTTGAAGGAAACTACTAAAGTTATCTTTATAATATATGAATTTTTAAAGTTACATTTTATTCTTGACAGAACTTCCAGCGTCGCTATATTGACATCCAGAATTACTTCATACCGATGATAGGAGAGCTTTTGGAGACACATAAGCCCTTAAATAAACTTTTCAACTGACGTTAATACCAGGAAAATCTACTGACAATATAGCGCGAGGAATTTAATTATTATTGCGTCTTTATCGGTACTTAGGCCGTTATTGTAATAAAACTTTCATTAAACACTCTGTAAATTAATTTATATTTCGACAAATTACATGTAAAAACAGATATATAAAATCATTGTTAATTTTCGTAAATATTCTATCTATTCCGAGAGTTTAACCAGTAAAAATACACTTCTCAATTTGCAAAGGTTTTCTCTTCACAAACTGTGAAAAAGAGGAATGCCAATTCATCAACCTTGATAAGGCAGGTGAACTCAAGCTATTTGCTAACAATCACATTCTTCTACTCTCCATATTTTCTGCTGTGCAGTGTCTGATTCAAGATAGCCTTTTCTCGTATGATAACGTTTTATAACAACCAATTAAATATATTTTAAATTTCCTTAGGATCTGACGTCCTGGCCCATAACACAACCCTCTTTCCCCATAAAAGCGATTCTATCATTATAGTACGAGCTTTTCATTTTTGTTTTCATCCCTCATCCTGGGTAGGGCCGAAATGTACAGGGTAGCTTGCGATAGACTTACGTTTTCACTTGCAGCCCCCCCTCCGTTTGTGTTATGCACAGGTCTAAAGAGATTCCTTTCTCGCCATTGACCTTTTATTGCCTATTACCCACAGGACAAGGTGATTTCTTAAAGTCCTTGGAGATTAGTTCATGTTAAGCCAGAATGAAATGATTCTGTCATTAAAAATGTTGATATTAATCAATAATAATCATTGATCAAAAGTTACCTATAATATTCTCCTGTATAATCTATATAAAAGTTATACTACTAGACCATGGGCTACCAATATGAAACCCTCCCCCCCCCCCCGTGGGAATTTCCGACACATATATTTTTTTGTTGGTATTGTCATCTAGTTTAAGATTTTAGTTGTTTGCCCCTTACCAATTACAGCATTTAGCCGGAAACCCCGGAAAACCCCGGAAATTCGCAGAAAATGAATTTGTTTTAATTTTTCATTGTTCTTTGCTCCTAATATTCCCAGGGAATTTCTGACTTACACATTTTTGTTGGTATTGGCATCTATTTTAATGTTCCAGTTGTTTGCCCCTTACAAATTACAACATATCCCCGGATAACCCAGAAAACTACGTATATACGGAGAAAATTACTATGTTTTATTTTTTAAATCTTTGTTCTTTGCACCTAATATTCAAAGGGAATTTCTGACTTACATGTTTTTTTTGTTGGCATTACCATCTAGATTAAGGTTTCGGGTGTTTGCCCCTTATCAATTACAGTATATCCCCGGAAAACACCGGAAACCACGGAAATCCGGAGAAAGGGACTTCGTTTTATTTTTTTAAAATCTTAGTTCTTTGCTCCTAGTATTCAAAGGGAATTGGTGAACCATATGTTTTTGTGTTGGTATTCCCATATAGATTAAGGTTCCAGTTGTTTGCCCCTTACTAATTACAGCATATCCCCGGAAACCCCGGAAACCCCGGAAACCCCGGAAAACCACGTATATACGGAGAAAATTACTATGTATTATTTTTTAAATCTTTGTTCTTTGCTCCTAATATTCAAAGGGAATTTCTGATTCGTATGTTTTTGTTGGTATTGCCATCTAGATTAAGGTTGCAGTTGTTTGCCCCTTATGAATTATAGCATATCTCCAAAAAACTCCGAAAACCACGGAAATCCGGAGGAATTAACTTTTTAAAAATTTCTTTAAAATCATTGTTCTTTGCTCCTAATATTCCCAGGGAATTTCTGACTCACATGTTTTTTTTGTTGGTATTGCCATCTAGTTTAAGGTTTAAGTTGTTTTCCCCTTATCAATTACAGCATATCCACGTAAACCCTGAAAACCACGAAAATCCGCAGAATTTCTAGAACTCGGAACTTGTGATCTACGGTCACTGAAACCGTCATTGCGAAGTAATTCTTCTGCTTCAAGTGTGTCCCTTGCAGGTTCAAAAGGGTGAGTATATGGACTACGAGATATCTGCCATAATTGTGATGGTCACAAAGGATCAAAGGATCAAAGAACAAAGGTTTTTAAAAAATTTAAACGAACTCATTTTCTTCGGATTTTTTAGGTTTCCGGAGTTTTCCGGGGATATGCGTTAATTGATAAGGGGAAAACAACTGAAACCTTAATCTACATGGCAATTCCAACACAAAACCATATTAGTCACTAATTCCCTTTGAATACTAGGAGCATAGAACTAAGATTTAAAAAATTAAAACAAAGTCATTTTCTCCGGGCTTCCGTGGTTTTCAGAGTTTTCTGGGGATTTGCTGTAATTGATAAGGGGCAAACAACAGAAACCTTAATCTACATGGCAATACCAACACAAAACTATATGAGTCACCAATTCCCTTTGAATACTAGAAGTAAAAAACTAAGATTTAAAAAATTAAAACAAAGTCATTTTCTCCGGGCTTCCGTAGTTTTCGGAGTTTTCTGGGGAATTGCTGTAATTGATAAGGGGCAAACAACTGAAACCTTAATCTGGATGGCAATACCAACAAAAGAACATATGATTCAGAAATTCCCTTTGAATATTAGAAGCAAAGAACAAAGATTTAAAAAATAAAACATTGTCATTTTCTCCGTATAAAAGTGGTTTTTCGGGTTTTCCGGGGATATTTTGTGATTTGTAATTTGTAAGGGGCAAACAACTGAAAACTTAAACTAGATGACAATACCAACAAAAAATATGTGAGTCAGAAATTCCCTGGGCATATTAGGAGCAAAGAACAAAGAAAAATTAAATGAAACTAATTTTCTCCAGATTTCCGTAGTTTTCCGGGGTTTCCGGGTAAATGCTGTAATTGATAAGGGGCAAACAACTGAAGACTTAAACTAGATGGTAATACCAACAAAAAATATGTGAGCCAGAAATTCCCTGGGCATATTAGGAGCAAAGAACAAAGAAAAATTAAAACAAACTCATTTTCTCCGGATTTCCGGGGTTTCCGGGTAAATGCTGTAATTGATAAGGGGCAAACAGCTGAAAACTGAAACTAGCCTACGCTCTATACTTGTCAAACAAAACTCTATAACATTCAAATAAAGTTTGTTAGTCTTCGTCAGTATAGATTTTCCCAATAAAACTTTATATATACTCGTATATACGCATATATAATAGTAAAAGGAAGTGTTTGTCTGTCCGTCCGTCCGCAACGCCCAGCGAAATCCACAAAACGCAGAGATCTGAAATTTTAAAAGTAGATGCACTGAAGGGTGGGAAAATGCACCTCGAAGCCTGGTTTTAAAATTTCCCCTTCGTTTGCGAGCTATGAGTGAAAAACCAACAGAAAACGTGATTTTAGCGCTATCGAAGCATCGGTTTTCAGTAATACATTTCAATTGCAGATGGCCTTGCCTACTTTTGTCATGATTTGGAAATAAAAGAATCGCTTCATTTTGTAAGCCCATCCTGGTCGATTCTTTTGTTTAAGCGTTCATATTTTTCAATGAGCAGGTGGCCTTTCTCTGAAAGTATATGTATAGGTTATTGTTTAGCGATTCGATTTTATTAGGCCGCTCTGTTCAATTCGTTTGCTATGATAGTGAATTATATTGTGAATTAATTGTATACAATGTGAATTTCAATACATTTATTGTGGTTATTAGGAATGTTGGTTAAGTTATTTTTTTATTTCCTGGTGTTGTGCAATGAATGTTAAAAATGTTACCATACAGCCCGTGTAGCGTAGGATCTAAGCGTTATTAAAACTGTGTTTATACGTTAGCTGGAAAGTTCATTTCATTCACAAATCAGTCGCATAGTTTTCTTCGGTAGACGAAATCCTTCTTCATATTTCAATCTCTTACAAACATTTGAAGTAGTAGGTCTCGATCTACGGACACCTTGCTTCTCCCACGGTCAACTGTACGCGGGTTGTTGAAGAGTTCGAAGTGCAGACAACCTATACATTTTGGCGCCAAATGGCAGCATTCTAGGGCCGGTATTCTTAGTCGCAATGTGTCGTACTTATATCCAAGTGGAACTTTAATCTCGTCTTAAGTTGAGTTTCTGACACACACAAAATCGGACTTATGACGTATTTACTTTATAAAGTCAGACTAGACAAAGTCGAGCTATTGCTGTTCATAGTCACTAAACTACCACTTATTTGTCGAAATAAGTCGTACTTAATCAAGTCAATTGTCCCTTGACTTATTTCAGTTTAAGCCAGGACCATCGACAGTTATTTTGAGGGTCTTGGCGAGGTATTGGGCATGTCACAAGTATTTACTCAAACCCTTTTCATATCACGAACCAAGTGTAGGTATCTGAGACGGTGGGAAGTTTTTATCTTGACCACCGCAAGAGTCACGAAACAATCGCCGCGTATTCACTCTTCTGTCCTTATGAAGGGGACAAGAAAACACAAGATATCATTCTCCCCTCCCATTCGCAGTTTTTCAGTTAGTTATGGATAAATGGCGAATGTTAAGTGAATTAAAAGTAAACTGTCTCTTGAAATACACATCACTGGTTGAAATTATGGGCAACTTTAAATTTTTCTGCAATTTGAACACAGAAATTCTCTGGCGACCGATTTCATGCTGTTCTTCCGTGCGACTCCTTTCCTCACATAAAACTTCTCCTTTCTTCAAATGTGCCTGTTTATGTGTTAGTAGTCGATCCCTGGATTTCAATCCTTCAGTTCTCTATCAGGCAGGTTTTTTAATAAATTTACATTTAAAGCCGTCATTAGAATACTTCACACATCGCATACACAGAATGTTTCATGAGGATAGGCGTAGAGCTTACATTGAATATTTCATTAAATATCTTCCGGTATGACTAATAAGAAGCTGCTTGTTCTAAATAATTCTCCTACATTTTTCTTATAGAAACATCTTCGGATAAGCAGGTTCCATTTTTCATATGTGTTTAAAGAATATTGACCCTTGAAATATTTTATGTGATTATACTTCACCCAGTTTCTACAGTTTTTATCTAGGGTCCTTAAGTGACACACCAGCTCCTTTCAATGACTTTTCTATTGTCTCGATTCTTCTTCTTGTAACTCTACGTATAGATACAAATACCTTAAGACATACGGGAATTTCCTCAAACTTGTCATCTATTTTTATGCGAACCTTATATTGGAAAAAGTATCACATAAATTAGCTTCGTCTTCACACTTATTAGGTAACATACTTATTAATCCTGCCAGGTAAGAACTTTGTACATCCCATGTTTTTGGTAGACTGAAATGTCTTATGAGAGTATTTCTTTCTTCTGCAGAAATAACACTGAAACATTAATATATTTTATATTGCAATCGTAAAGTTCATGGTTCTGCTCTTACGACTTATTGTCGAGATCCTCATGCCCGTAATATTTCTTCTTTCTCGCTGGGTTTAAGGAATTTTTCTTTTGATTCGGATGAACTCATGCTTACCATTAAAATATCCGACAAGAAACCTAAAACATTATGTCATTATCAACAATGGTATTATAAAATAGGACTGCTAATTATGTGACAACACCATTGTTGCATGTAACAACACACCGACAGAGCTACAGCTATGATTTTCATCCTACCTGTCATGCTTGGAGGAGACTTACCTCATCTTTCCATGTTCGCTATACATTCAAGTCCAAAATATATATTGCGACTAACATCATTTTCGTGTACTTGTTACAGATCCATAGATTAGGCCTTTGGTGCATATTGGCCCAATAAATATAAACCTCACAGGTAATTAGGTTTTGTGTAAAACATAACTTAGCATAGAATTGCAATTAAGAGGAAAAGATAATAATTTATTAAATATGAAACAAATACACAATCTGACTATTTCCTATGTCGAAAATTAATTTTAAAAAACTTCAACTAACATATTAATTCACTTAATTCCAACCATGCTTACAAGGAAAGAGATTGAGTTAAGCAGATAACGTAAAAGTGTAATTCGGTAAAGAGTGATTTAACGTTGAGCAAACCTATTGTGATTTTGGTTCATCTGAAAGTATTGTAGGTCATTCCTTCGCGGTGTAATTACAAAATCGGAAGAAAGAAAGACAATAATAAATAGAATAATAAACTCAACAAAGTGAAAAAAACTGGTGGGTGCATACTAATAATTTAAATAAACATCATTGCAATGAATGAAAGAATAAGTTAAGTAAACCAAAAAGCCACCAGCATTAAAACGGAGAACTCAGAAGTTAACTAAGCATACCTTGCAGGTATGGAGCATATAGGTCCCGCCGCTGAAAAGACTTTCACTGACAACTGACTCCCGTAGACTGACTGAAAAACTCGTCAGCCAACGCCCCTCTGAAAAAGCGAGCCAGGCGACACAAAAAACATAACGAAAGAAAAACAAAACAAGCGGGGGACTAGATTAAACTCGAGAAAACATGATCAAACAGCGGACGAGAATAATCTCGCCTCAGACTGCAAACAAAATAAAACAGAACAACTTAACGACGTGTGGGAATGATCTGAGCATATAAATACAGAAATGTACGTACATTCGAGATAATATAAGAAAGGATTATATGAAATCGGGTGTACAGAACAGCTGAGCGGCACATCCTCATAAGACCTTCTGAAATTTTTTGTATACCACTATATATATCAATTAACACAACTGCCACACTTTCGAGCATAAAGTATCGTTCGTTCCACTAAAGCTTCTTTTATAGAAGCACACAGTTCTGTGCTTCGGTGACTATATTTTTGGATATAAACTCCTTACGAATTACTACATACAAGTTATGGTGCTTCTATAAAAGAAGCTTTAGTGGAACGACAAAAATGGAGGTAAGAGTGAAACATTTGTAAATTTGATATGACCGTAAATATTACGGCTCATATACTCCCCCCTTTGCTCCAAAAATAAAGTCTGAGACTTTATTTTCTTTGAATTGACCAAAGTGTACAGCAAACATCTCAAACTTCCTGTGAGGAACAAACACACCAAAAATCATTTTTTTAAACTTGACACCGAGCAACTAAAAGAGTACCATTTCTTGGCCTAGACCCAAAGTCTCTTCTTAAACAGAACCTCTTCACTTCTTGAGTGTCTCTTGGTTACATATGAAGTTCCCCCCCCCCCAGCGCTAAGGGGAGAAAATTGAGAACCATGGAACACCAGAAGACCAGAACCAGACGACTGGATGAAGTACACGGACTTGGGAATCTATGATCCATGAGAAGTAGGAGCTGACCACCATACATGTGTCCACCACGAAGTCTGGAGAATCTCGGCTGTCAGAAGTCGCTGAGGGTGATGACCAACAGGAGAGAGCAGAAGATAGCATGTCTGCTCACCACGCCTTCAGCATCCCAAGCGTTTGGCTCATGACGCAATTTTGCAGAACCAAATAACCACATGAAACACGTGTCACACCTGGACAGAATGAAAAAATTATAGTTTCTTTTGCACAGGCCACAGCATCTCAGCAAATGCTCAGGAACATAACAGATGGCTTCTGCTTAAGGAATAAACTAGGAAGAAATAACGACAGGAATGGTGAAGCAAATTGGACACTTAAGGAAGGAAGATGGAGAAAATTCCGGAACGACAGGAGAATCGCCAGAAGGTAAGAAAGGAGGAAACAAAAAGCAGTAAAGTGGCCAGCTTGACTGATGCATGCCACCCCACACTTTGGGTTTTTGATTGGCTAATCTTGTCTCACTGTCTTTTCAGGCGTGAAAACTTCACTAAAATAATCAGTAGCTTGTTTAGCCATTTTCTAGCAGTGTGGTCAGCAAAAACAGTTGCTGAATCTTTACTTGCTCTATGACTAGTCCCACAAAAAGCATGATTTACTCCAATATAGCTAACAGTATGCGTTTCAATGAACTATATTCTCGTATCACTGAGCACTGATCCTTCCAGCCTTCTCCATCAGCAGCTGCATATCACTGAGAACTGATCCTTCCAGGCTTCTCCATCAGCAGCTGCATGGACCCCAGCACAGAATCCACAACATAGATTCTGTCTCGACTAACGGTCTTCCTCTTCATTATCTAGAAACTGGGTTGCCGGAATCCAGAAAAGGGGGCTAGGCACAAGAAAAGGTCTCCAGAAGCACGGTGACCAACACTAACAGCCACCACCAAGTGGACCCAAATTACTCCCTCTTACATCACCTCAAAGATTGAACCAGCTCAACCGGAAGCTTAACTGAATTTCTGAAACACAAATAATATACGCACAGTATCTGATATTCTATATACACACAAAAGGTCTGACCCTATATCAATTATTTTATCAATGAATAATTTATAAGCAATATTTAACTTTGTTTTAGTCATACTGCAGAGGAGCTCGAAGAATGAAGGGATGACAGTTGTTCTCTCTCACACACTTACTTTCTCCTTTACAAAATTAACCCAAAAATCCCGAGTACTCGTTTTACAAATGTTCACAAAAGGTGCAGTTTATGACAGATTCACGACTTTAGAGCAGATGTATTTTCAGAATTGAAACCAAGGAAGGAGATCTAGCAAAAGGAAACTAAACCAATGGCCAGGGACTCTGTACAGAGTTCTACCTGCCAACAAAAACAAATCACAAGATTCGGCTCAGTGGGTCCTAGGTTTTCTCAACAAGCCGACCCCTGCGAAATATCTAAAACGCGACCTTCTGCCAGAAATTAACAGAGGGGCTTCAGGACGTCTGACGTAATTCGACCCCTCCTCCCTGACAGAAGTAAGAGAGAACCAAACCCCAGATTCTCTTCAACTCATGCTTAGGCATGAAGAACAATACACTAACTTTAAATAAGCTTGTGATACGCTAAGCGCTTACCTAATGTAAAGTAAAACCTATTTCACATACAAAATGTCTTCCCTAGAAGCAAATTCCGTAGGGAGCGAAATATTTAATTCCTTGCTAAATAGTAATGTTTTCTTTTTTCTTGGGGAAAAACAATATTTAAGTCCTTGCTAAGTAGCAATGTTTGTTTTCTCTTTCTTGGGGTACAACAATATTTAACTCTTTGCTAAGTAGCAATGTTTGTTTTCTCTTTCTTGGGTTACAACAATACTTAACACTTTGCTAAGTAGCAATGTTTGTTTTCTCTTTCTTGGGCCCAAGAAATAATATCTTGAAAAAGATGCCTAGCAGTGTGCCAGATTTCAGAAATCTGCCACTTGTTTTCACGTTCTGCCGCTAGGCGGACTCTGTACTTCTGCTTCTGCTTCTCTTTCGTGGCGCCACCTATATTGGCCTTGCTGAGTGGTCGATGTTGTCGAGCAGGCAGTGTCGGTGGAGTTATTGAAGTGAGTGGTTGCTGGTTGGAGTCGTTCTTCGGTGGGCGTGAGTAACGAAGTATTCATGAAAATCCCTTATAATGTTGCCTTATGCAAATGCTAGTTCGTTATCCTTTGACGATATCGGTAATTTCCTAAATTGGTACTCTGTTGAAGTATGAAGCACGCAATGTTCGAGATTAAGCTTTTTATGCCACATTTCAGATAATTTAGCTATTAGTATGATAAACCTGTAATTTCAGGGAATTCTCCCCCTTAAATTGTTCTATTGTAGTCCTGGTAGACTTATTTAATCTCAAGGGGACTTAAAGTAATATTTGGTGAAAATTGCATAGTCATTACGGAATATTTTCTTGTGATGTCGGATCTCTATGCTGCCTGTGCAGAGGATCTTCTTATTCGCGCTCAGGGAATTTGTTAGTCTCTGTGATGCGGCGCAGTTAATAATTTAGCCTAGTTATGTCGGAAAAGAATGTTTGGATTTTCAAGTTTAGGTAACGTTCTGTGGAGCCTGTATGTTTTCTTATGTAAGCTCGTCGGGACTAGTAGTAACCCTATGTTCTCGTGTGTGTAGGCTTACATAACGAGGCCGACTTCTGTGCTCTTCTGATCCCTTTAGGTCCTTCTTATGTTAAACAGTAAAGTGCTATCGTAGTATTAAACATTACTTAAACTTGGTGTCCACAACTAGTTTCAGCCCTATGCTAAATATAGCCTTTGATGAATTTGAAATATTAGGAGAATATCCCATACCGGGAGAAAACCATTCTCATCTGAGCTCTGTAATTTAGCATAACCTTTGTTGAAATTGGAATTGTTTGCTATAATTCTGTATTGAGTTAAATATTCCCTTTTATAGTGAATTAATGTAATTATATCTTTTCCACAACTAGTTTCAGCCCTATGCTAAATTTGATGAATTTGATATATTAAAAGTATATTTCAAATTAGAAGCCCAGGAGTATAAATTAAATTCCCTGTTTTGATGTGGATTACAATATCCCATACTGGGAGAAAAACCATTCTTGTCTGAGCTCTGTAATTTAGTATAACCTTTGTTGAAATTGGAATTGCTTGCTATAATTCTGTAGTGAGTTAAATATTCCCTTTTATAGTGAATTAATGTAATTATATCTTTTCCACAACTAGTGTCAGCCCTATGCTGAATATAGCCTTTGATGAATTTGAAATATTAGGAGAATATCCCATACCGGGAGAAAAACCATTCTCATCTGAGCTCTGTAATTTAGCATAACCTTTGTTGAAATTGGAATTGCTTGTTATAATTCTGTATTGAGTTAAATATTCCCTTTTATAGTGAATTAATGTAATTATATCTTTTCCACAACTACTTTCAGCCCTATGCTAAATATAGCCTTTGATGAATTTGAAATATTAGGAGAATATCCCAAACTGGGAGAAAAACCATTCTCATCTGAGCTCTGTAATTTAGCATAACCTTTGTTGAAATTGGAATTGCTTGTTATAATTCTGTATTGAATTAAATATCTCCCTTATAGTGAATTAATGTAATTATATTTTTGCCACAACTAGTTCAAAAATTAGTTTGAACTTTGATCTGAATTCTTGAGTAATAGTCTATCCTGGAGGAAACCCAATGTCATGTTAGACGTGCAATTTAGCATAACTTGTTAATTGTTTCCTATCCTACCTTTATTTGGTATTGGGTTAGGCATTGTTTTTTTAAATTGATATAAATATAATATTGTTACAGTTCTATTGTGGGTTATCCCTGTGGTTAAGAAAATTATTCTAACCTTGGTGAGAGTAGTGTTTTCGGCTGATGTCACACTTTGGGTGTGTAAGAAAATAGTCTTTCTCCTGAGAGAAGACTTTCTTGATCTTGTTCTGATTTTGCATAATTAAGCAGTTTCTTCCACTCTTGTGGTTTTACTGAATATTGTATAACATTTATATTTTTCTATTCTTGTTATGGTTCAAAGGAATGTTATTAAAGATACTTCTTTAAATTTTTCCTTTTCTTTAACGTTTGGTGGGGAACGTTCGACTGCCGTAAAGATAAAGATCTACTTAAGGACCTTGCTCCAGCACCTTCCCCAATCCTGAACCATCTACTTATTAAATACCACCCCCACAGTTGGTAGGAGGCATCTTTTCGGCGGTCAGAGGGGGCTGCTCTCTTCTTTCGCATTTGTGGTAGCAGACCCGCTGGTCTGACTCTTTGCCTTGTTTTACCTTTGGTTTAGGATAGCTATCAGACCTCGTGGAAGTAATTGGATTAGTATTTCCAGAACCGTTTGCTTAGCTTTTAGCCCTTAGCAGTTCGGGTTCCTCTGGGCAGTCAAGGGGGGGGGGCTGCTCTCTTCTTTCGCCTTTTTTTTCTATCTATTTTGGTAAACTTGGTTTATTATTGTAATTTCTAATTATCAAGATGGCCCGGCGTAACCATTTGTCTTTTATCTGCTTTTTTTGTGGCTCTGTTGTGGCTTGTTTTTGTTATATATATGATGTTGTGTTTCATACTTCAGGTGTGCTATTGAGTTGTTTATTGAGTTAATGTTAACTATTTTGTCAATTTGAATTTAAAATGTAGAATTTGTTATGATTTTCATGAAATGTTTGTTACTCTTGCCCTTCCGGGGGAGATTTCCTGTCTCCAGCTGCTATTTGCAACCACTCAAAACAAAAAGACACTCCCAAAAAAAACTAATGCATGTACATGTATATACATAACCCCTAGAATTGACACTTACAATCAAATGAGATCTCAGTTACAAAAAAAATACTAAACAAATAAAAGTGAATTATCATTTTAGTATGGAATTTGAAGTATTCTTCATTCAACTACCCAATTTGGACACAAACTACAAAGAGTTGTTACAAAATAACAAAAATTTGAAGAAAACAAAAAAAAAACTTATTTTTGTAAAAAAGGAAAAAGAAAGGAAGAAATATTCCTTATATAAGATAAAAAAAATTATTATAATGATACACAAGAAGAACTCTTCAACAGAAATTTATCTACTTGTAAAACACAACCTTAAAAGACATACCATAAAATTTTGTCGGGAGTGTTAAAGGTGATCCTCCCGACCTCATTGAACTTTATTCTCATCAATACAACGCTTTGTTTCATGTGATCAACTATTCTTCTGGTCGATGTGGGGCCATGGACCCCATCCTATTCTGCTGTGGATGTCTGACCCTCCTCCTGCTGGGAGTCTTCTAGGGCATGACCTAGGGTGCCCGGAGGATTCTGTGTGTACCTGGCTTATGGGGATTGCAGCCCCTATTGATTTTGCTACCATAATTTTGGGTGGCCGAAGCCTCGTCTCCTCTTAGTGCCAGCAGTTCTCTTTCTTCGAGCTATGGGATCAGCAAACTCCTATCCCTTACCTTATCAAGCACCTGCATATCTGGGAATGTGAGTACACGGCTACTGATGGACCTCTGCTGTGTTACTTCTATCAACCATGCATCGAGTGCCTCATTTGGACATGCGGCCTTCTCTACGATCATCGTTTCCCAGTGATATGTGTATCTGATGGGTCTGTAAGTTACCCAAAATATATATATAGCCTAAAAAGTGTTCACCCATCATTCATGCGTGTGATTTTTGGGTCTATTAGTGAAACATTCTCTGCAGTCTGAAAGGTTTAAATTTCTACGTTCTCAGTATTTAAACGAAGCAAGTATAAAGGTGCAACAGTTTTCAAGAAAAGCGTTGTCTCAGTGTTGTTCACATGCTCTCCTTAAACCAGTTTAGAGCAGGGCATGGAAAGTCTAAATAAAAAGGTGATATTCATGCTGCAATATAGCATGAATTTAAGTGTTGTGTCCAGTGTAAAAAAAAAGGAAGGTATTTCCATATTAATATCTGTGTGTGAGATGAGGTCTCATATATGTGAGAAAATAATACAGGGTTATGAGTAAATTATCATATGACATTCCTTGAACAAAAAAAAAGAAAAAAAAACATTTTAATGCTTATACACTTATAATAATATTGATGTTACAAAATTGAACATTATCTATAATTATATTCAAGAAATCGAAGTTATGAACCTTTACAATTATATTATAAAAAGAACTTTACTATCAATGGGACTAACTTCACCAAGGTTTACCAATATGAAGAATTCTTATTGTTGTTTGAAGTGTTTTAAGTGTTAGTGACATTGATATGCCTTAATAGGTGTTAAGTATAATATATGATATGATGTGATGAGGTATACTTATAGGTAAGATTTTGATGCTGTTTTATTGTTTATATTTAGAAATGGTTGTGGTTACTAAAGTTATATTTTCAAAATTTTTGTCCAGAGAGGGAGGTGACTGTGCCAGATTTCAGAAATCTGCCACTTGTTTTCACGTTCTGCCGCTAGGCGGACTCTGTACTTCTGCTTCTGCTTCTCTTTCGTGGCGCCACCTATATTGGCCTTGCTGAGTGGTCGATGTTGTCGAGCAGGCAGTGTCGGTGGAGTTATTGAAGTGAGTGGTTGCTGGTTGGAGTCGTTCTTCGGTGGGCGTGAGTAACGAAGTATTCATGAAAATCCCTTATAATGTTGCCTTATGCAAATGCTAGTTCGTTATCCTTTGACGATATCGGTAATTTCCTAAATTGGTACTCTGTTGAAGTATGAAGCACGCAATGTTCGAGATTAAGCTTTTTATGCCACATTTCAGATAATTTAGCTATTAGTATGATAAACCTGTAATTTCAGGGAATTCTCCCCCTTAAATTGTTCTATTGTAGTCCTGGTAGACTTATTTAATCTCAAGGGGACTTAAAGTAATATTTGGTGAAAATTGCATAGTCATTACGGAATATTTTCTTGTGATGTCGGATCTCTATGCTGCCTGTGCAGAGGATCTTCTTATTCGCGCTCAGGGAATTTGTTAGTCTCTGTGATGCGGCGCAGTTAATAATTTAGCCTAGTTATGTCGGAAAAGAATGTTTGGATTTTCAAGTTTAGGTAACGTTCTGTGGAGCCTGTATGTTTTCTTATGTAAGCTCGTCGGGACTAGTAGTAACCCTATGTTCTCGTGTGTGTAGGCTTACATAACGAGGCCGACTTCTGTGCTCTTCTGATCCCTTTAGGTCCTTCTTATGTTAAACAGTAAAGTGCTATCGTAGTATTAAACATTACTTAAACTTGGTGTCCACAACTAGTTTCAGCCCTATGCTAAATATAGCCTTTGATGAATTTGAAATATTAGGAGAATATCCCATACCGGGAGAAAACCATTCTCATCTGAGCTCTGTAATTTAGCATAACCTTTGTTGAAATTGGAATTGTTTGCTATAATTCTGTATTGAGTTAAATATTCCCTTTTATAGTGAATTAATGTAATTATATCTTTTCCACAACTAGTTTCAGCCCTATGCTAAATTTGATGAATTTGATATATTAAAAGTATATTTCAAATTAGAAGCCCAGGAGTATAAATTAAATTCCCTGTTTTGATGTGGATTACAATATCCCATACTGGGAGAAAAACCATTCTTGTCTGAGCTCTGTAATTTAGTATAACCTTTGTTGAAATTGGAATTGCTTGCTATAATTCTGTAGTGAGTTAAATATTCCCCTTTATAGTGAATTAATGTAATTATATCTTTTCCACAACTAGTTTCAGCTCCTATGCTAAATTTGATGAATTTGATATATAAAAGTATATTTCAAATTAGAAACCCAGGAGTATAAATTCCCTGTTTTGATGTGGGTTATAATATCCCATACTGGGAGAAAAACCATTCTCATCTGAGCTCTGTAATTTAGCATAACCTTTGTTGAAATTGGAATTGCTTGCTATAATTCTGTATTGAGTTAAATATTCCCTTTTATAGTGAATTAATGTAATTATATCTTTTCCACAACTAGTGTCAGCCCTATGCTGAATATAGCCTTTGATGAATTTGAAATATTAGGAGAATATCCCATACCGGGAGAAAAACCATTCTCATCTGAGCTCTGTAATTTAGCATAACCTTTGTTGAAATTGGAATTGCTTGTTATAATTCTGTATTGAGTTAAATATTCCCTTTTATAGTGAATTAATGTAATTATATCTTTTCCACAACTACTTTCAGCCCTATGCTAAATATAGCCTTTGATGAATTTGAAATATTAGGAGAATATCCCATACTGGGAGAAAAACCATTCTCATCTGAGCTCTGTAATTTAGCATAACCTTTGTTGAAATTGGAATTGCTTGTTATAATTCTGTATTGAATTAAATATCTCCCTTATAGTGAATTAATGTAATTATATTTTTGCCACAACTAGTTCAAAAATTAGTTTGAACTTTGATCTGAATTCTTGAGTAATAGTCTATCCTGGAGGAAACCCAATGTCATGTTAGACGTGCAATTTAGCATAACTTGTTAATTGTTTCCTATCCTACCTTTATTTGGTATTGGGTTAGGCATTGTTTTTTTAAATTGATATAAATATAATATTGTTACAGTTCTATTGTGGGTTATCCCTGTGGTTAAGAAAATTATTCTAACCTTGGTGAGAGTAGTGTTTTCGGCTGATGTCACACTTTGGGTGTGTAAGAAAATAGTCTTTCTCCTGAGAGAAGACTTTCTTGATCTTGTTCTGATTTTGCATAATTAAGCAGTTTCTTCCACTCTTGTGGTTTTACTGAATATTGTATAACATTTATATTTTTCTATTCTTGTTATTGTTCAAAGGAATGTTATTAAAGATACTTCTTTAAATTTTTCCTTTTCTTTAACGTTTGGTGGGGAACTTTCGACTGCCGTAAAGATAAAGATCTACTTAAGGACCCTCTCCCATCACCATTCCACAATTTAAAACTCACCCCCACAGCAGATTCATCTGCACCTACAATTATATCAAACATTAATTTACTGCCCACTGCAAATTTCAGCTGGGACAGCCAAACTAGATTTTAAATGTGAGACATGGCATCGCCTTTCTCTTCCATCATCACAATTC
This sequence comes from Ectobius pallidus, assembly GCA_964059195.1. Classification (NCBI taxonomy): domain Eukaryota; kingdom Metazoa; phylum Arthropoda; class Insecta; order Blattodea; family Ectobiidae; genus Ectobius; species Ectobius pallidus. The sequence continues at coordinate 157,633,963 of CAXKWD010000004.1, read as the reverse complement.
TGTAATAATACTTTTACTGGGGTTAGGAATGCAACGATCCTATAGGGGCCAGTGAACCGAGGAGCCAATTTAGCGGCAAAACGATTAGCTGCGTTACTTCGCGGAAAATTTCTAACACACACCGCGTCTCCTATTCTAAGTGGGACCTGTTTCCTACCCTTATTATACCCAGCTGCTGACCTACCATGGGCAATTTCCAAATTCCGAGCCGCCCTCTTCCACACCTCCTTTACTTGTCCAGCATTGGCTGGATTGGACAACAACTCATTGATTGTCCACAAATTGGCCAAAGGATTGTTAGGTTTAAATGCAAACATGAGAGAAATCGGCGTACACCCATGAGCCTCATGTCTGGCAGAATTGAACGCAAATTGGAGCCAGAATAAATTCTGGTCCCAAGATGCGTGATCCTGAGAATGGTAGGCAATAAGAGCACTCCTAAGTTGCCTGTTAAATCTTTCAGCCAAGGAAGCTTGGGGATAATATGGGTACTTAGTGCAATGCTTAATCCCCAAATCAAAGCAGAAATGGCGGAAACTGGCTGAAACGAAGTAACTGGCGTTATCGGATACAATGGTGCGCGGAAAACCAACCACAGAGAAAACGTTTCTAGAGTTAGCATCCCGCACCGGATACAGCCAAACGAACTTCGTAAAGGAATTAATAATAACCAGAACATACAAATTACCATTTCTGGATCGAGGAAATTTGCCAACATAGTCAATATAAAGACGCTCCAAATGAAGGTGAGAGCACAAAAACCCAAAATTACTGGCCTGAGTGGGTTTAGAAATAGCACAACGATTGCACGCCCGTATTCGCGCCCGAATATCAGATCCCGTGCCATTCTACACAAAATTTTCACAGATTTTAGCACGAGTCTTATACAGTCCCAAATGACCACCCACTGGAGACTCATGAAAAAACGTAAAAATCATATCTTTTAGGACTGCAGGCAAGACAATCTTTCCACTCTCAGAACCACGACTAACACTGTGCAGAACCCTCTTTTTAAAGTGATATCGAGGGCGATTTTCCCCACTTTGAAGATCATGAATAATGGGTCCTAAGATCGGATCAAATTCCTGATGTTGAGTAATTGATCCGAAGGCCAAAGGCATCTCAGACAATATGGCCGTGACCAGATGCATATCATCCAGGAGGGAAGGTAAGGAAAGAGAGTCTATATCCTTCAACAGCACCAAGAACTTGGAAATATCACAATCTCTAGATTCTTCCAAGTTGGTTTGGTCATTGGAAAACATCCTAGACAGAGCATCCGCTACTGCATTTTCCGACGCTCTAATATGCCTGGCTGAAAATTTAAAGGCAGACAGACGGACTGCCCAACGGGCAATTCGTCCAGTGGCACTGGGTTTTGCCAAGACCCAACTTAGGGTCTGACAGACCGTCTCAAGATCAAATTCTGTGTGTTCAAGATACATCCTAAATTTCTCAACGGCAAACAGGACCGCCAAAGCCTCCAGCTCGTAGGCTCGAGGCATAAGCTACTGGCTTACGCCCATCACCAAAACACTGTAATAACACGGCCCCTAACGCCACCGAGGATGCGTAAGTCTGAAGGATGAATCTCTTATGCTCAGAACAGGAGGGTTCATGACCATCTTCTTTAGCAACTCAAAAGCCTTCTGTTGTTCTGGCCCCCAGGGAAACTTAACCCCATTCTTCCGAAGAGCATTAAGGGGAGCTGCCGATCTGCTAAATTTGGAATAAACCGATGGAAAAAATTGGCCATTCCCAGAAACCTAGCAACCCCTTTTACATCTGTTGGAGGAGCGTATTCCCTAATGGATTTCGTGCGATCAGGATCTATGGTAATGCCATCTGGAGATATTACATGACCTAAGAAGGACAAACGAGAAGAATCTAATGTAACTTTAGCTGGATTAACTGTCAACCCTGCGTCCTTCAGACGGTTAAGTACAATACAAATATGATCGATATGCTCTTCAAAGGTGTTAGAATAAATTACCAGTACGACCAAATAATGAAAACCGAACTCAAACTTTACATTTGCAAAAATTTGATCTAATAACCTCGTCAGCACCTGAGCGCCAGTAGTGAGTCCAAATGGTGCCCTGGTAAATTCGTGCAAATTCCAATCGATACTAAAGGCAGTAAGCCTACGAGACTCCTTCGCCAAAGCAATTTGATAATACGCTTGATTCAAGTCGAACGAGGTAAAGTACTTAGCCTTCCCAAACCATCTAAAGGATGAGTGTATATCGGGCAATGGAACGTAATCAATTTTGATCTTAGAATTGAAATACCTATAATCCACGACGGGTCTAAACTTCCCTTCCCCTTCTCAACTAAGAAAATCGGACTACTATAATTTGAACAAGATGTAGTAATGATGCCATCATCCAACATTTCCTGGAGTAGTTGCCTCATAATTTTGACCTTAGGAGGACACAATCTATACGGCGGCCAACGAACTGGAACCTGGTCCAATAATTCAATTTCATACTCCAGTAAGTGTGTAAGACCCAATTTAGATGTCAATACCTCAGGATAAAGTTCTATAATACCGCTCAAAATTTCTTTTTGATCCTCTGACAAGTGAGCTAAACAAATCCCTTGTGGGCCAAGATCAGTTCCCGAAAACGTTTCGGCACCAGTCGACAAAAGAATTTCCTTCTTTTTGCGAGACACAACCCCGCCAGAAAATGGATCCTTAACAAAAGGAATTTTAACCTTAGTAGAGAATTTGAAGTTCCTTGCTAAAATCCAAAATTAGACCGGAAAATTCGCTAAATGGCAGCCCCAAAATTAATGGTACAGACAAATGAGGAGCAATCCAAAACTTTATTTTCCAGGAAAAGCCAGCAATCTTGATTCTGATTACGGTCCAGCCCAATAATTTCATAGGCAAGGAATTAGCAACAAAGCAAGAAATGTTAGCCTTTTGTAGTGGCAAACGTTTATGATTCTTTCCCAAATTGTGACAAATACAGTCTGACATAAGGTTAATTGTTGAACCACTATCGATCAAAGCCATGACATCCAAATCACCACACTCAGTGCGAATATAGGGTAACGATTTTCCCGAAAATCCCTGCACACGGGCTCTGTCCTCCACACCAGTAGAAAGACAGACATTTTCTGTCAAATGTCATGGGCGCCTGCCAGAAGGCTCATTCTGTTGTCCCTCACGAGGTGGTCGTTGAGGAAAATCTCAAAAAATATGCCCAGTTCTACGACAGTAAAAACAGGATCTGCGTTCAGTGGCATTAACTGGCTGCCTAACAGGTTCTCTAGCGGCAAGATGTTCCGATTGAGAAGGAAAATAAGAACGAGTGTTTTCGGACCTTAAAGAGTCAGAAAACGCGACTGAATTCAATTTCGCACACAAGGAATCTAGTTCCAAAAAAACTAGGTCTTTTTTCAAAAACTACCATGCTCCTTGTACGTGGTGACATACCATCCAATATATTTTCAACTACTTGAGCTTCGGACTCAACCAGGCGGAAAACAGCTGCATAACCCCGAATGTCTTTCACAAACTCTGAAAATGGTTCTCTTTCTCTTTGAACCCTATAATAAAATTTATTCACCAAGCCAGATCTAGCCCGAGGCGGAAAATAGAAATTTAATAGAATGTCATGAAACTGGCACAAATTCATATTGTCCCTCACAGCCTTTCCTGCTAGTTCTTTTAAACTCCCTTTTAATCTGGCAAAGCATAGGACCAAATCCTGGGTCTGACTGAGAGCAAAGATTTCCACCTGAGTTCTAAGCTCTATGAGGAACAGCAAAAACTTTACAACTGCGTCCAAAGAATGTGCCGAGAGGATGTGGTAATTTACTAAAATCTTGAATTGGATTAAATTAAGAAACAACCACAACTGGTGCTGGAGACTGTTCAGAATTTAGGCTAGCTAACCGCCCACTACCAACAAATGGATTTGGGGAACCCGCATCAATAGCAGGAGAGACCACGGACTGGCTAGTATACAAACCACTAATTATACTTTCTCCTGATTGCGGTTTAATTTTTTCTTTTTCCTGACAAATTTCTTGACGATGTAATAGTAGAGATTCAGAAAAATCAGCGGACATCTCTAACTGTAATAAGTCAGTTATCCTATTCAGAATGTGGTCCAACTTAGCTTGAAATCGTTTCACTTGCTTTGGGGAAAACCCCCCTTCCTCTCCTAGCTCACGGCACTGGTCCAAAACTTCTTCAGTTTTTGCGATAAGCGCTGGAATTTCAGTCTGAGGCTTAACATTCTTTAAATTCGCCGGATCTACAGGAAAAGCTATATTATCTTTCAATAATTTAGACAGATTAGAAACTGGGTCATCTGGACCCATTTTCACTCCCCGAACCAACAGTTCGTAAACCAAATCTGCTTTCAAAAGCAATTCAATCGGGACGTAAGTTCTATTACCCATTGCGAACTCTAATACTGCGCAGCGAAAAGAGAAAATCTACTCCGAAAGGCTATTAGCACAGAATAAATTTAACTCCAAATTTAGTTGAACTATTACAAAAATTTCAAAGACTATCAAAGACAAATCCAGCACGAAGTTTAACTATCACAACAGATTTCAAAGACTATAAAGATAGTATAAATCCAGCACGATATTTATCTGAACTAACTGTCATCACATGCTCCAAATGCTGGTTAGGATAGAATAAATTCAACCCGGAAAGTTATTTTTGAACGCCTTGTCATCAAATCTTACAAAAGCTATTCAGATAAAGAATCCAACTCTAACTTACTTCTATTAGCAAAGATTGAAAACTGTTTAAGATAGAATAAATCCAACCCGGAATTTATTTTTAACTCACTATGAGCAAATGTTTCAATAACTATTAAGATAGAATAAGTCTAACAGGGAATTTATTTTGAAATCACTGTCATCAAATTTTTCGAAACTTGTTCAGATAGAACAATCCAACCCTGAATTTATTTTTAGCTCACTATCAAATGTTTCAAACTGTACGGATAGAATAAATCCAACAAGGAATTTATTTTTAAATCACTTTCATCAAATTTTTCAAAAGCTGGTAAGATAAAATAAATCCAATCCGGAATTTATTTTTAAATCACTGCCAGGTAATATTTCAAGAGAGTATTAAAACAGAATAAATGCAAATTAAATTTAAATTTATCTCTCTGTTAGCAAATATTTCAAAAACTACCAAGATTGAATAAATGCAACATGAAATCTTTATTTAACTCAATGTCAGGAAAAATTCATGATTATGATGAAATAAATCCAACCCAGGATTTATGTTTAACTGTAATCGAATACGTCAAAATCTATTAGCATAGAAAGGATTCACTGCCCAAATTATTTTAACTAACTGTTATGTAATATTTCAGTTAACCAAGCCCAACATCAGACTGAATTAAATAAATGAATAATAATACTGAAATCCCCAAAATGTCAAACTAGAACTTCAGTCAAGGGAAGTAGAACCCAAGTAAATCAGAAGTTTAAGGTCAAGTTACTCCGACTCATTAAGGCACTTTCAACTAATTAAGCTGAACTTCATCAAAAATATTTGAAAAGCAGAACTACGAATTTTATATCATACAAAGATGTTGATCCAGCTTCACTCAGGAACTAGACCTAATAGCAAATCATAGAAGTTTAAGTTACTATATAATGAACAAGAATATTTTAAATAATGCTTAGGATAGCACAAATGCAAATTTTAAGCCGCAAAAAGTAATTATTGAGAAAATCAGAGCCGGTAAATTTACAAGAACCTAGCTACTAACCTAAATACGCTCGGCTACCACGTACTTTGTGCCGAAGCACAGATTTTTAACTTCCTATGAACCAAGGAAAATTAAGGAATGTGGACACAGGTCAGAGAGGAACTTAAGTAAATAGTGAGCCGACTCTGAAAATACTTCGCTGGTAACTGGGCCCAGAGCCTAATCAAATTCAAATAATTAATAATAATTCAAGATATATTCAATTTTATAGCTACAATTTATTCTGAATCAGGTAACAATTATTTCAAGCAAAATTTAAAACATTCTGAAGAAATAGCACCTAGAGCATCTTACTTATTCGGTGGTTTTTCGTCACACTCAAAATGACCCTTGGGTTTTTAATTTAATATACAATAACCCCAACATACATATATATACAAATTATTTACAAATCTTAGCACAACAGGCCCGAAATGCCTGTTCAGAAAATTCACAAATTATTTATTAACAGATTAAAAATTTATTTACATGTACTTGCAAGTACTCCACAGGGTCTGACCATAATTTATTTATCTGATTATATCCATTACTACAGGGATCAAACTCGAAGTCGTCTAAAACTCGGTTAGGCTTGTCTTCTTTTTGATTCGGAACTGAATTAGTGCCCCCTTGCGTGTTTTAATTTTACAGTGCTTTTGATAATCCACGGAGCCTATCTAGTTAGGGCTAAGCCTACAGAGCATATGGCAATGCAATGAGAGAAAACCATTTAATTTTGTAAGGTTCATCTTTATTCCCCCGCTGAACTATAGAACAAAATTCCCACCCCTTGAATTTAATTTAGAAAACTTATGGGAGGAAAATTTCAAAAACCGAAAATAACTAGAAAAACGCAGTACAAAATTCCCCTGATATAAAACGCCGAAATTACAAACTGAAACTAACAAATTTTGATGACCGAAAATTCACAGGTGAGCTTCAGTTAATTACAGAATAAATCCACTGAAAGGAAAACTCACCTGAGAAAGGTGTCTCCATGACAGGCCTCCACACAACACAAAAGAAAAAAACAACTAAACACTTCGAACTCCAGCAATAGACTGAGCTCCGAAAATAGGACACGCATAGCGCACAAACCGGCTTCCCCCTCCCACTCATTAGCGTAAGACCTCTTTACGTAAGGGAACACAACGCCACATACGGGGTTTTGGCCGAATTAATACTAGTATCAGAAGAGAAACGCTACAAAGCAGGAAAACACAAGCTTAACCAGTAAACATGTTACATTTACCAGCAGTTTTAATAAAGCAAAAATGGAGGTAAGAGTGAAACATTTGTAAATTTGATATGACCGTAAATATTACGGCTCAAACCGTAACATGAACCACAGCCCATACCAAACTCCCTAATTACAGCGCAGATGTGTTCCAAAATGCTAGGAGTGAGCCCTAGTCTTTCAGGTAATAGGATTAGATCAGTCTATGGTTGGAAACTTTAACCGATACAGAGTTTCTGAAACACGTCTTTGTTACAAACCTTTAAGTCCCATTAACACTGATGTTTGAGAAATCCAAACTTTCTGATATAAACTACTAAACTGCTCAAGAATTTGGAATTTCGCATATCAGTGGGGACTTTATTTTCCAACTTCCGTCCACCTAAAATGTATACTTTGTTGTCAGATACGTATAGATAAGAGGTTACAGCATTTTCTACATTCTACTTTAAGACACGAGAGTTAAGCACTGTAATTATTTTCACTTGGATATTCCCTTACTTCAGCTGGATGTAGAATTAGCGGAGGGATTAAAAAATATATGTCGTGGAGATCAGACAACCTAAGGCTGGTGAAGACCGTTCGCTATGAAGGTAGAAGTCTGGTGACTTTATGATTGGTTCGCACTGTATATTAAACACATTTTTCAGTAGTATTTCGCCTTCGAGCTGCAGCTAACCCTTAGGGAACACTGGATTATTTTTCCAGAGATCACATTTCCAATTCAATCAGGCCTTGATGGTTAAGTAAGGTTACAGAAAATGGTAAAAGTTTTTAGTAGATAGATTTAGTAGATAGTTGAAAGTCATCCACTTTCCACGCTTGCTGAACAAAGCTGTTCAAAATTATTAGATTCGTGGAATACAAACACAATAGTTTATAATTATTCAAGAACTCCACCATCCTTATAGACCCGCCCCACCTTATAACTTTATTTATATTTTATGTAAATGAGTCGTGAGCTAAACAAATTTAGAAATGCTAGTGAGAAAATTCGATTTTATTTTAAAATGTGTATACATACAATGTATGTGTACAACTAGTGCTTATGTTCCAGGGACCTGAAAGGGAACCAGCTGAAGAGGCTGGATGTTACTGCATTCCGTCATCTCACCAATCTGGAATACATGTGAGTGATCTTAATACAGTTTTAACAGGGGTGCCCACCCCCCAAACTTCATGACTCACCCCCCCAACTTCATTGCTCACCCCCAAACTTCATTGCTCACCCCCCAACCTGATTGGCTGTCGACAAGGGCGCCCATATGATATTTTCTAGGGGGGTTATTTTGTTAATTTATTTATGTTTTGTTGCTTTAACTTCTTGGGCCACTTTGTAACATTATATTAATAATATAATAAGAGCAATAATGACGTAGCCTGAAAATAATTGCGGGGAGGGTCGAAAGTGCCAGGGGGGTTTGGAATACCCCCCAGAAAAGGGGGTCGGAGGTCCATCACCAGAAAATTTTTAAATAATGAACTAATGAAAATCACATTTTACGCTATTTTAGCACAGAAAAACTAGTTAGGAAATTTGTTTACCGTACTCTAAGACATGCCAAAGTAAATAAGAAATCATTACCTAAGTAGGGGGCTACCCCTGGAAAATTTCAATTATTGAACTAATGAAAATCACATTTTACGCTATTTTAGCACTCAAAAACTTGTTATGAAATTTTTTTACCATACTCTAAGACATTTTTAAATATTGAACTAACGAAAATCACTTTTTTGTCTATTTTAGCACTAAAAAACTAGTTAAGAAATTTGTTTACCGTACTCTAAGACATGCCAATGTAAATAAGAAATCATTACCTAAGTGGGGGCTCCACCCCCGGAAAATTTTTAAATATTGAACTAATGAAAATCACACTTTACGCTATTTTAGCACTCAAAAACTAGCTGGGAAATTTGTTTACCGTACTCTAAGACATGCCAATGTAAACAAGAAAATGTTACCTAAGTCAGGTGTCCACTCCCGGGAAATTTTTAAATGTTGGACTAATAAAAATCACATTTTATGCTATTTTAGCACTGAAAAACTAGTTAGCAAATTTGTCTACTATACTCTAAGACATGGCAACTTAAACAAGAAATTGTTTCTTAAGTTATAATACTTATTACTATTTATAAGAAAAGTTGAATAACACATGGAACAGTGGATATAATAGGCCTACTCATTATGTTATGAAAAGAAAATTACTGCTATATCATATTTGACACACCAACAAATCTTGTTTAATTAAATAAATATGTTTTTTTAAATACAAATATAGAATTTTATGTTTTGACTTTTGGGGGTCCAAACCCCTGGACCCCCCTTTCCTAATCCACTGTTAGAAGAGACCTTTTGAAGTTATAAAACTTCACCGTTTTTATTTTTAACATACAAAACGCTAATTTTGCAACAATTTTCAACCCCCCCCCCAGAAAATTCATAAAACGATAATATTTTGCCCCCCCAGAAATTTCAATGACGCAGTCTGCGTCCTAACCCCCCCCCCTGTGGGCACCCCTGGTTTTAAGGATTATAAATTCTATTTAAACTGTGCAACTTCTTTGTATCCCATTGTTAATTATTTATTACTCTTATTATTTAAATCTTTATTTATTCTAATTCATTACCTTGGACTAGACGTGTACATATTCTGATTTTAGCTTGCTTGCCCCTTTGAAATTCTGCAACCAGCCACAGCTTTTAACTTGCTTCACAAGAGAGCAAGCCAGATTGCTACGATACTGTCGCTATGTGTCACAAGCTCTTCATAACCTGGTGGGTTTCACGGGGCCTAAAGAAACTGCAAGGCCTGGGCATATCAGTGCACTGGTAAGTCGTGCAGTGCAGATGTGTTTAGAGCGTAAGTAAAAGGAGAATGGAGAATTTTACCCTGAAGGAAGCCAAGGAGAAATTAAAATGTGGCGAGTTTGAATCACCAGTGAACAAAGGTACTAGTCCGTCATGGGAAAAATTTTCAAACATTTTCGAGAAAACAACAAAAAATCAATAATAACAATAACAACAATAAGAATAATAAATGTGTTAAGACGCTAAAACGTTTTTTAATACTTTATCCACTTTTTATTTATCTACATGATGAATTTCTTCTACCAGCATGTAGAAAAGCAATAAAGTACTACCTACACTTAGCAACTACAGTTGTTTAGCTGAAAGAAATGTCGCAACCTTGTTCACACTTGCATAAGTTGGGTTCAACCTAACCCAACAAGTCTAAAGAAATCTGCCTGCTTGCTAGCTGCGACGCTCGCAACTTGCTTGCCTGGCGTTCAAGCTGGTATGGGCAAGCTAGAATCGAGATTTTTACACCTCTGTATTGGACTCAGTTGCTTAACTATTCAGAAATTTCCATATATTACTATTAGTTATTTACATATTATTGTTATTAGTACCCCCAGTTGTTTAACTGTTCAGAAAATTTCCTGATATTTCTACTGGTCACGCAAATATTATTTTTAGAATAGCTTAATAAAAAAAAATTCTGTAACGCAGAGAGTGCTACTTTGCTGATGATGCAGGAACACAACCTGCGAAACGGCCATCCAGAAGTTTACCAAGGTAAATAAAGTGCGCTACAGAAAGTGTTTTATTAAGCTAAAGTTGGACACAAGAATTCATTATTTTTTGATTCAACTCTTTATTGTTTAATTAATGTTTATTCATTTTTCTTAAATTCAATTTATTATTTAAAGTATTATTATTATTTTTAATTCATTAATTATGTATATTGTATTGGTAATTACCCGTTTCGGATAGTCTGGGTGAAAACATCACTTCCGGTTCGCCTATTGCAGTTAGTGTGCGACCTTCCTAATAGAGTTGAGTTCCGGTACGTTATTTGAGAGCGAGGAGAACGTCGCCACCCGTCGACATGAACAGATCTGAAGTATAAGACTGCTAGCTTTTCCAACGTGATCTTCGGGCAACCGTCCGTGATTGCTTCGATCAGTCAGGTCTCTACACGGTACTGAAGATGTAGGCCTAGTGTATTTTATTAGTGATCTCAACTCCGGTTCTTCAATTACTTTTCCATAAAAGTAGTGTTAAAGTGATGATTTAATACTTTAATTCTGTAAGCCATTCGGACATTATTATTCTTTGATTTTCTATATTTAGGTTCCTTTCGTTGTATTGATCATTATGCTTTATTTTCCGTTAGTTTTCTACTTCCGTTTTGTTACGTTAATATTATGTTGATGTTGTCACTAAGAATACAAGCGAGGGATATTGCATTCTCACGGTAGGAATGTTGTGTATCGTAAGGTACAGTTATTAATAGCTAGAAAAGATTCCTCCATCTTTCGTAAGACCGTGCTGTAAATACTAATCTACATATTTGTATTGCACTTTAATTATAGGTCTAGGGCAAAGCAATCTCTCAAATTGTACATAAAATTGTATATACTTTTATGTGCCAGATATTTTATCTTAATTTATTTAACTTAATTATGGTATTGTGGTACATGTGAAGCCTATTGCTATTTAAATGTCCTTTTTGGGTACTAAAAGACCCCTGTTAAACATTATTGTCCTTTATTAATTGTCAATGATATGTTAATTTTCTCCGGTCCTGTACCTCTCTGTAGTCTGCGGATGTGGGAACTTATAAATTAGTTTTTCGGAAAAAATAACCGGAACAAAATAACAAATGAATGGACGTTATACAGTGAATGCTGCTTAATGTAATCGCGGCAAATTTCATCAGTCAGGTAATGTTATCTCTTTTATGTAGTCCCGTGTGGATTAATACTTGTACATTGAAAAAAAATTATGTTTATTGTGGTCAAAGATTCGGTTTATGTTATCACATTTACCTTTTTGTGGTTTTATTTCAAAGTACTGTATGTCATTCAAAATTTTGTTTATAAGGGTTTGTTTCCAGTTCAAATGTATTGTGTTGTATTATAAGTAACGGTACTGTTCCCAGTTCACAGGATTGCACGTTCATTAACTCGAAGCCAACTGAAACTGATTTGATATTGAAATTTATTACTGAAACTGATGCTTCGAAAACGCAAAAATTGGACTTTTTTGCTCATTTTTCAATCATAACTCACGAACGAAAGCGAAAATTAAAATTCCGGCTTCGAGGTGCATTTCCCGACCCTTCAGTCCGCCTATGTATAAAATTTCAGATCTCTGCGTTGAGTAGATTTCGCTGGGCATCGCGGACAGACGGAAGACAGACGGAGGACAGACACTTCCTTTTATTAATATAGATAGATAGTTAATATAGAAGATAGATAGATTTCAATCATATAGCATATTGTTGTCTCTGAAAAGTATTTCTTGAGTTTTTTTTTAATACAGAGCGACTTGTTTTTGTTTATACCTATCCGAGAAGGATTTCGTTTAGTTTGTTCAAATACAAGAAAAAGTACTGTTATGACCTTTTATGCATCTAACATGCTTTTCTAAATAATGGCATTTCTGTTAAGTATTTTATACTACCGATTATCGGCATACAGGAAAATTGAAAATAAAAATAATTTGGACCAAGATTCGAACTTATAATCATCCGGACCATGATTCGAACTAATAACCTTCCGAATACCAGACCTCAACGCTACCACCACGCTATGTAGGAGTGAAAAAGATTCAACTTTTTAATAATCACTTATCATAGCTAACATACCGGTGGCAGTGGAGTTGAAAACATTGACAGTAAAACAACTTCGTCCTTTTGTGTATTATGTTCTGATGATTGCACTCAAGCCTTCCGGATCGAACTTTGAATCTGCAAAACGGTAATTTGTTGTTTAATATTTACATTCCAGAATATTTTAGCACTTCAGAACTTCCTAGCAAAGCGGGGATTTGTCATAATACCCATAAATGTACCAAAATTATTTCTCCCGAGGACCAGTAAACCCATGTAACTGAGATGCATGACATCGTCCAGGAAAATGATTCTTATTGTCATACAAGAGAAAACTTGCAACATTTAGCAGGACGGAGCAAGACTATAAATTGGTCCAAAGTTATATAAGAAGATCCCAGAAAATATGAAAAAAATAATCGTTAATGATTTTAAATCAAACTCCCAGAAGTTCATGATATAATCATGATCAATGATGCATTTTGAAATTACACATATTTCCGGGTTTTGTTGAAAGTCCTTTAAGTTATATTTTCGAATATCCATAGATGGTTAATTTTAAACCTATTTTATCCAATTGACGAGTTGTTAAATTGAAAGAAAATTAAAATAAAATTGGAATTCTTTGATTTGTGGGATGTGTAGTTTTGTGTTGTATCATAATATAATTATGAATTGACGCTTTCTATAGCATGCATAATGCTTATTTACCATAAAGGCTATGATAACATTCCACTAATAGTGTAAGGACTAATAAATTGCTGCACCAACTCCTCCAAATCTTCCGATTCTCCTAACAAGTTCCGTGTCATGACATCATGAGCTCATTTTCCATACTTGACTATTTTGACGAAACATCTATTCCGCCTAAGAATGCGTTTGGCTAGATTACAAAATTTACGAATATCCTGAGGAGAAAGTTCGTTGAGTAACAATTCGGAAATATTCCTTACGTTATTCAAGGGGTGGCGAGGCGAAAATGTGAACACGAGTGAAAGAGGAAAGCATTTATGATTTTAGTGCTGAGCCTTGTTAAAACCTTGGTAAAAAACTGAAGAAAAACACCAACACAGGTGACAAACCTACCCTGGACAAAGACAAGCAAGGATTCTAGTCTTAAGAACAAGCAACACTCTTTCCTCATCTCTCCTAAAATTGGACCGAATAGGAATAAGGAAAGTTCTTGCGCTAATTACTGAATATGGCCACTTCAGGAAACATTTACGCCAAAGTGGGACTCTATAAAGATAAACCCATTTGCAGATTGTCCAAACAGGATGAGGAGATGTCAGGATGCTTTCTCTTGCCTTTCCACTCCAACACTCCGACTTCAGTCAGGTAGAAAACTATTTCTGCTTCTTCGCCGCTCTTCTCACTCCACTCGTCTAGGCCTACATGCTGATAGGCCTATATTGACATCTCACCTCTGCAACAGATTTTGCCAACAAACTTATATTAATACTGTATGTTCGCTAATTACAAATGTTAAACTATTTCTTTTGAACTTACTCAATTTTATGAACTACTAGCTGAAAAGGCCCGGCGTGGCCCGGGCTTTGTATTTTGTAATTTGAAATTAACTTATGGGGGACTTTCGATGTTGAAACTGTAGGTCCTGATATAATAATGTATGTAGAAATCGAAATGAGGAAGAACAACATATGGCACTCATACTATTCCCTCAGGAAAGCTAAAACGCTAGATATAGCTTTTTATGGTTCATAGAGGATGTCGAATGCTGCATTCCGTTGCTTCTACTCATCATGCCTGGGAGGGGTTGAAATAAGAAGAAACATAAATTACATAAGATTGTATTGACTTGACGGAAAATTTTATTTCTCATTCTCATGTTAAACCGTTTCGGGCCTGAAATAAAATAGAAATGCAGTATCACTTTCATACTTTCCTCCCCTAAAACCCGGGACATAATATACTGCGAGTATAGGACTCAAAATGTTCCATCCCATGCTTAGGGCCTATGATAAATCTCACCAATACAAAGCCTACAGCTATGGATAACTGACTATTTACCGACTTCTGGTATAGCATACTCACACACTTAAGTTGCTCCTGCAATACGACCTCTTATTCTACATCAAAATGTGAAGTGAGAAAATATTTCTTATGTCGAGGGTAGAGAAAGTTATGTGACTATAACCACACTGTGCTTTATTTTCGTGTAATTCATTTTTCAGTAATTATTTTCGCCAATATATTACATGGAATCATAATTCGTTAAAGTCCAGCATTAGGCTATATAGTTGCCAAGGCCCTATGTAATCACAGTAAACAATTCACTGTTGCCATGTGAACTGAACAACATTTCTTTTTTTTTCAGTAGAATATTCACAGAAATTATATAATTTTCAAGGGAAGGACTGATTTGTTTCAATTTTAATGTTGACAGCTATACTTCCCGGGCTTAACTGGGTATGTGTGCAAAATGTCGTGTAAATTGGTAAAGAAATGTAGATTTGTATAAGGAACAAACATACATACACACTTTCGATTTTATATATAAGATTACTACTGAGCAATATTTACAAATCATATGAATATCATAATACCACTCAAATTCGTTATGCATTCTAACCTATACATATACTACAGTATTTCAATGAACGTTGCCATTATTATGGTCGCACTCCGAATAGTATATTTGCTTAGTGGTATTGAACTCTTGTTGAACGTGGATGCGACCGGCCTGTTCTAACCTAATGTGCCTACCACTTTGTCCATTTTTATTTCTCTGAACTGTTGCTTCCATTCTCTGTTCTGTCCTTCTACTTATCCGACTTTCCGGTTGGCCATTACTTAAATGCTGGTGATGCTGGGATCTCCCTGAATGATGAAGACATTTCCCTATGATATATTCCACGGGTGTGCAAGCTATATGATGTGTCTTTAGTGTTCCAGTGATTTGGCATGATGGGCCCCTCTACGTGGCGTCTGTTATCTTCAACCTGTAATTATTGTGCGAGCGAAGGATTTTCATTATATTAATTTTCTTACCCTTGTTAAAAAATTTCTGAAACACTGCTAAATTGTGTGTTAATGATAGTTTCTTTACAATTTTTTTATTAAAGGGAGGCTGAACCATCCATAAATGACTCCCTTATATTATTTATATATTTATTTATTTTCCCGAGTTCATTCGTTATTCATAGGTGTATGGTTGTGTTGTATTTCATTCTTGTTCTGTTTATTACTGGTTCATTTAGTTTACGCGTGGTTGTAATCTTGCATGAGTATGCCTTTTCTCTGTTCAAATCTCCTATTTTTTAAAAGTGTTATTCCCGTTTTTAGTTCAAGAGGGTTTTACCTGAGAGCTTGGTACAGACCACGAATTCTATGGCAGATCTATTTTTTATATTTTACTTTGAAAGTTAATATGAGACAATGTCTCTAATTAATGTGCATTTGAACACCATTTGTTAGAAAGTTGCAGCAATTTTTATCCAGGCGCTTGTTCTGCTTCGGACCGCGTATGACCACAAATTAATGTTTTTCGGGCTTGCGGAGGGCTGGGCTTGGAGGGCGCTCAAAAGCGTTAAGTAAACTGAAAATCTTCATATGTGAGCAGTCTTAATCCTCTATCGCTTGATCATTTCCTTGGTTTCAGATAGTTGTTCATGTTCTCGTTTGTTTCATTTTCAGATATTTTGATGGGTTCAATCTGTGTTCTGCTGCATTGCATGTACGTGTGTGTGAGCCCAAAGGAGATGGCATTTCCAGTCTGGAACACCTGCTGGACAACATAGTACTAAGAGCCAGGTGAGCAAATGAGCGGTGGAATGAAGGTCGATCTCTCAAAAATTTTAGAAGGTATTGAAAATGCACAACATGAGTGCACGGAATGTAATGTGCATTGGTTCATGTTGATAAAGAAATTATTCTAGCTGGCTCCGCCCAGTAGTAAGAGGCGGCGTTTGAAGCGGTTGGCGCCCCGACGCCCGGCGTCTGCAGTTATGCCCTATTGCCAGCGACGCCTGGATACGCACTCTTACGCAAGCCTTTTTACCAATGTTGTTAAGCCCTTTTGCCAACGACGCCTGGAAACGCACTCTTACGCAAGGCTTTTTACCAATGTTGTTAAGCCCTTATGGCAAAGACGTCTGGATATGCACTCTTACGCAAGGCTTTTTACCAATGTTGTTAAGCCCTTATGGCAAAGACGTCTGGATATGCACTCTTACGCAAGGCTTTTTACTAATGTTGTTAAGCCCTTATGCCAAGGACGGTTGGAAACACACTCTTACGCATCGGTTTTACCAATTTTGTTACGCCCTTATGTTCTGCACCGTCGCAGCGGAGGGTTGCGGCAAAATTTGAAACTAAAAGGCGGGCGATTTGAAAATGAATACCCGGCACCGTTCTCTACGAGACTATTTTACACTCTTACGCAATGGTTTAAGCTAACTTTTAATTTTTCTTGCACTTACGCGCTTATGTTAGTTGGTTCGCATATAGTCTTATCCTTTAACCTAACTTCTTCTTGACTTAATGATAAGTGCCTAACACCTTGTTTTCTTGCAAAATAGCATTTGACGTTATTTTACACTCTTTCGCAAAGACTTAACTGTCCCTTCTTCACACAAGTCTTTTTTTTAACAATTTCCCTTTTCCCCGCTTTTACTGTAGCTGCTTCGCATATATTCTTAAGGTTTAAGCTAACTGCTTTAAGTCCCTAGCTCCTTGCCTTCTAGCGAAATGTCTATAGCGCTCTCATAGTTTTCTTTCTTGAACCACCCTCGATTCGTAACATGTTATTATCGGCCCTCCCATGATTTTCTTTCTTGTTAAACTATTATAAGCCCTACACTCAATTTTCTTGCACATCAAGATGTCGGGTGCTAATTGAATTCTTTTTTCTAGTTCAAGTAATCTTTTTACAACTTTAAATACATTCCCACTACTCATTAGCAAGTTTATTATTCGATTTGATGATATATTTCTCTATACCTAGTCCTTTCTCCCAAGTTTCTTAACAGCTTTTTTATTTTTTCTTCTTGTCATTATATTACGTTCTTATGCATGTTAATTTTAGTCAATGGTCGCATGCTTCTCACCCTTATCTAGGTCACGGCTGCTTCATGTTGAGACATGATGTAGGTCGTCATAGGATCCGCTTTCGATAATATTTATAACAGCAACCCAAAATGTTATATGTCCTATAATTCCTAGACAAAGCATTCATTATAACAATAAAACTGTTTTGAAGACAGGGAGCGTACGGGGGACTTTTAGCTTGTATTTAAAACTTTTAAGAAACATTATTATTTTAAACACAACTCTGTCTCATTAAATACTTGCGTGATACCTGCTTTCTGCGCAAGTGATGCGCGCTTCAATCCCTGTCATACTGGAAGGACTTTATGTAAAAGAACGCCTGCAGAACCACGTCGTTAAATAACCCAATATGTTTCACTAGAACTGTTATGTAATAACTTTCATTATAATATGATTGTGTATTTTGAGAGGTTATGTCATATGAGTTCGTTATTCTTCTCATTATAATTATTTTACTGTAAAGTAAAGTGTTTTATTAGAGTCGGATCTGATTGCTTAAGTCTGGAATTTGCTTGCAAAAACATTTAAAATCTGATTAAGTCTGGAATTTGCTTGCAAAAAACTTTAAAAAAAAAAAACTTATCTCTTAAGGCACATCTAAAAATTCACTACATATTTCCTTTACTACGTGTACGTTTTAAAAATCTCATAATATAGGAAAACTAAGAATTGTAGCAAACTTCAAAGGTGATCTTTACTGACAGGACTAGTGTTCTTTGATCCTCTGTGTGTTCTAAAATCTGTTAGATGTAATTTATGTAAAATTGTTAGTTTCTACATAATGTGTAATCTACAAATTGAAATAGCAAAATAATTATATTTTCTTCTGTTATTCATATGTTAAAGAAAACTTTCTACAGATTATTATTCTTTAAGTTAATCCTATCATTGTAAGAAGTCATATTCGATCAGTCTTCAGTACAAACCTACTTCTATAGACCTCTTGAGTGTTGATTTCCTTAAGCATCAGCTTACACACATTCATAATTCTTCCATAAAGAAAATATTGTATATTAAATCACCTACCTCTTCTGTGAATGTTTATTAATCAATTAATTTAGCAATTGATACCGAAAAAAAAATGAAATATGAGCAATTTTAGAAGATAAATTATTAAAATATGACCGGTAGTTTTAAAATTACCGCGTTAAAAAAAAAAAAAAAAAGTTCCTGACGGTAAAATTGGATGTAGAGCTCAAAGATTAAGTGACTGAAGTGTACAAAAGAGAACATTTTCGTCAAATAATTATTATCACGTTTTCTAAAAATAATCAAGCCTTTTCATACTGTATATAACACTCGTTTAATTTTATAGTTGTATGTAACTTAAAGTTTCCTTCGATAAAAATCATTACTGATATTTGAAGGCGTATTTTTTAAATATTTTGCCCCGGCCTTGATAGGTAATGGTGTCTAGTGTATAGATCTATAACCCCTGAACTATTTTCGAGTAAACGATTTGCTCTAAATTTTGATAAAAATACCATACTTTTTTTTTGTTAATATACAGGTATGCGTCACTTTTCTTTGTCATATCACCTGTGTACAAATAGATATTATATCCTCATGAGAAATTAATCACAGTCTGTTCAATTACGGAGCTTCGGGAATTTATTTTTAATTCGACCTCCTTTCTGTAACGGATTCTATTATTAACACACAGAAACGTTTTATTTTAATTTCTACAACGACAGTAAAGCTTCAGTTTATTTGTACATTGAAAGTTTAAATTCTAGCGTTCTTCAGTGTAAGCGATCAGTTTTCAGGTTCGGGGTTCGAATCCCTATAGTAAAATATAACTTCCTTCCAAGCTATATTTTTTTTTCTCAACAAACCGCAACTTGTACGCCTATGTTTCAGAAATTGCCGTTAATATATTATTTATTTTCTTGGAAAAACTTAGAATTAAATCCAGCTCTTAAGATATTTTCTATGTAGTGTGTTTTTATTTCCCCAACTATCCCCTTTTTTGTTTAACAATTTACATTAACCTTAAAATGAAGTGTTTAAAGTAGTTCCAGACAATCATATGATAAACATTCATTTTACGCGTGAAAACATTTAGATAAACTATAAATTAATATATTTTGTGTTTAAATATTTTCACCTGCGTTTTTTTTTCTTTCTTTAATAACTGACATTAGTTCCACACTTCACTTTAAAAAGCAAATAGAGCAGAGTTTGACTAAAATATAATATTCTTTAGTTTTTTATTTCTCAACTCTGTGTAGTATGTTTGTATTTAGCTAGTTCCAAACATACATTTAATATATTTTGTGTTTAAATAAATTAACGAACCTGTAAATAAAATAGCTCAGTCTTAAATTATTTTCGCAAGTGTTCAGCGTTATAACTAGAAAGAATCGCGTAGTAAAACACATGTTTTAAAGTCATTTCACAATGCTAGATTGGTAGCGAACTAATCCGAAATTTGGTGTTTTTTTATTATTTTATTTTAATAATAATATATCCGTTTGTAAAGTAAATTTTCAAAGTTCCATTATGCTACGCTTCAGCAAATATAAATTAAATCCTATAACTATAAAATCAATTTTAAATTCACTTATGTATTTCAAGTTTCCATTAGTTTTCGGTCCGTGTTGAATAAACCCTATTTTCGTTAACTATTAAGGTGTTATTTTTTTTCTCGAACGTGTAAACCTATTTCATGCAGACTGCTCAATGTGCTAAAGTATTTTGTTAGTGTCTGTGTTTGAATAAGTGTTTATTGATTTCTCCGAATTTGCAAATTAAATTGTACTTTTCAATTAATTCAGATACATCGAAATAATTTTTTTTGTAGCCCCTAAAATAACATTTTATTGTGAGTGATAGATTTTCGTAGTTTTTTTTTTTCATTTAATAATCACAGTTCCCACTCGTAAACTTCGCAAATTAACTTAGTTACAGGTGCTTCCGAAATTTTATTTAATATAGCTCGGAGTGTTTATTTTCAGTAAAAGTAATTATAGATTTCTCCAAGCTAGTAAATTTTAAACCAGGTCTTCATCTTTCACTTAATTCATATGCTGTGAAACATTTTTGTACCCTCTAAATAACATTCAACAAAACAAGACATGTAAACTTCGCAAATTATCTTAGTTACAGGTGCTACCGAAATTTAATTTAATATAATCTGTATTTAAATATTCATTTTATAATGAAAACATATAAATTTCTTTTAATATATTTTGTGGTTAAAAAAATTTAGTTTGCGTCAAGCCGGAAATTGTAAATTAAATTCTACCATTAAGATATTTTCAGAAAGTGTTTAAATAGTTCTAACCCGTTTTGTTCAATAAACTCTATTTAAATTAACTCATCCAAACATACATTTATAATATTTTTCTTTTCTATAATAATTCATTTTACGCTGAAAAACATTTTAATTTCTACATCGGAAGTTAATTTATTCTAAATTCTTTTATTTTCAGTAAAAGTAATTATAGATTTCTCCAAGCTTGTAAATTAAATTCTTGCCTTCACTTAATTCAGATACTGTGAAATATTTTCTTTATAGTCCCTAAAATAACATTTAACAAACCACGACAGATAACCGTCGCAAAGTATCTTAGTTACGCGTGCTACCGAAATTTCGCTGATTGTTTAAAATATTTAAATTCTAATATTCATTAGTTTTGTTATAGGACTATGCTTTCTATTTCAGGGAAAACTGTAATTATATCGGTTTATGTATGTTTTCTATTTCTAGCCCATGATATAAAGTAATTTACATTAGTTCCAAACAGACTTTTAAAAAATAAATCAGCAGGGGTTCGTTTCCCACTGGAAAAAATAATTAAAATCTTATACTCTTTAGTTTTGCTGTTTTTCAATTCAGTGTAGGATGTATTCTCTCAGGAAGTGTTATATTCAGTATAAACTTCCAGGTAAACTTAGTGTTACATTTTATTTTATTTTAAAATTGAATAACCCCACATGATACTGTTCATACCGTTAACTTTACTAACTTCAGGACCTGGTTTCGATTCTCGTTGGTAAATATAACTTCGTTTATTTCATTTCATTTCATCATTAGTTTTCATATGTTAACGCAATTTCAGTGAATATATTCTTCAGGTAAAATAAATTCTACCGGTATGATAATTCAATGTTGGGTGTTTTTCTTTCAGAAAGTGATTAACTACTTTTTAAAACAGCTCCAAAACAACTTTTTTAGAATTTTTTTTTTTAATTTTAGATAAGCTATAAATTAAATTTACTTTATTTCTTGGAAGCTGTAAATAAAATAGCTCGTCTTAAATCATTTTACAAAGTGCAAGGTTCTCTGTTTAACTACTCCTTCAATCACATTATCTGTATTTAGAATTAAAATTCATTTAAATAACAAAGACGTTATAAGATTCGTTGTACATGTTTAGTTTTTACAGCGACTGTATAAATGATTTAGTCTTGTTCGACATTGGGCAATTATCGGGTGAAACTAAAATACACAAATATAAAAACATTGTTCCAAGTAACGGGCCTTTTCATGTTTTATTTCTTTTCAATATTTTTTGTTTTATGTTGAAGGCTATTTAGTCTCTTTAAAGATAAACTATATAACTTGATATTACTGTTTCAGTGTGTGGGTGATGGCACTGCTAGCATGTACAGGTAACATGATAGTGCTTCTAGGGAGACTCGTAGCCCGGGAGCCAAACCCAGTGCACTCTCTGTACATCAAGACACTCGCTCTAGCAGATCTGCTCATGGGAGTGTATCTGCTCCTCATTGCTGCAGCAGACTGGCGGTACAGGAACGTTTATGTACAGTATGAATTCCAATGGCGGCATAGCTCTATCTGCCGTATGTGCGGTTAGTTCAAAATTAATACCATCCCCAAAATAATATACCACAATATTACCTTGATAATATATTCTCATTCATAAATCGACACATGAGATTTAACTTCCTCGATTATCTTCGTGAAGAATATCAATTTGAATGTGTAGCAATAGAACTTGCAACCAGATTACTTATGTACTGACGTTTTACCCTAATATTTTCTTCTGTTCTTAGGGTTTATGAGCACACTGAGTTGTGAGGCTTCGGTGTTGATTCTCACTCTCATCACGAGGGACAGACTCGTCTCTGTCACCAGACCTCTGGATAGACGACAGCCTTCGATGCGTCGGGCCACACTCTTAGTAGCTTTGCTCTGGGTGGTAGCAATTGTGGTGGCACTTCTACCGCTGTCCCATGAAACATCTGATTATTTCGGAGAAGAATTCTACGGAGGTAATGGGGTATGTCTCCCTCTACACATGCAAGATCCTTTCGCTCAAGTAAGTAAAATATTGCTATATCACTATGACCCCTGTGTGTGTGTGTGTGTGTGTGAGTGTGTGTGTGTGTGTGTGTTTTTTTGTTTTTTTTTTTATTAGCATAGTCCACATGCCCCATTACAGAGTAATAATACATGTGTTTTTGTACATTATTTACAGTTGATATTATCTTATACTAGAACTTGTATATTATTTTTTGGTTATATCCTAATTACCTAATTAACCTAATTAACCTAATTATTTCTACTTCTTAACAGTTAACTTATTTCTAATTACTCTTACAATTCATTATAATTTTTCAAAATCTATTTTGTTTAAGAATCTTGTAAAGTCTTGGAGGTAATGTTTAACTAGTTCGTAATTTGTTACTGGCCACTGTCCACCTTTTAATCTTATGTTTTGTTTTAGTTCTTGTCTTTCGCTGTTTAGGAGAGTACATTCAAATATTAAGTGATTAACAGTTTGATCTTCTTGTTCACATTTACACAGTGCACTTTCCTGTATTTTAAATCTTGTATAATATTCTCTTGTCTTCCCGTGACCTGTTAAGATGGCTGTTACCTGTCCGTTTAGTGGAACCCTCAGCTTTAGACGTTCCATCACTGAAGGGAAAAACATTCTGGTAGTAGTTCCTTTTGTCGAATTCTTCCATTGCTCTTGCCAGGTCCGCAATCCTTTCTCCTCGGCTTCCTTGACGACATGGCTTTTCGGGATCTTGCTGTAAATAACTTCCCCGGTGTCTTCCTTCGCAGCTTTCTTTGCTAATTGATCGGCCATTTCATTTTCATATAGCCCAACATGCGCCTTAACCCACTTTATGTGGATAGTCCAGCCATTGTCTTGGAGGTATTTAATTTTTTCTTTTATTCGTTCAATTATTTCATTTTTTATTTTACCGTTCTTAAGGAGGTCTATTGTAATTTTGCTATCTGTATTAACTAACACCAGTCTCTTGTCGTCCTCTATTTTTTATTGTCTTCTATTGCCACTAGGGCACGTAATATCGCGATCTGTTCCGCTTGATTATTGGAGCAGTGCAAGCCGAGTTTGTATTTTAATGTTTCTATCAGTTCCCCATTTTGGAAGATGACTGCTGCAGCGCCGACTTTCCCATCTATTTTTGACCCATCAGTGAAGATTTCTATATTGTATGCTATGTTTGCTTGTGCCTCTTGAACAATGACTCTGTTTGCCGGATGGGGCCACTCAGTTGGTTTGGGGGCTTCTTCGATAGTTCTCTGTGTTTCGTTTTCATTTGTCATATGTGTTTCTTTATATATATCCAGCACTTCTTTAATTTTTATGTCGATTGGTGTTACTGCTGCTAAAATGCAGGACGCTTCATAAGACACAGTTCGGTAGGCTTTTGAAATTCTAATATTCATTAATCTTTGCACACGCTGGTATTTTATCATGTTCTTCCTCTTTAGGATTGCTTCTTCCCACACTTGAACGCCGTATAATAGCATCGGAAGTAGAGCACCTTTATAGATTGTTCGTAAGGCTTGTTGTCCGAGACCCCAGTTCAGCTTCGCAGACTTCGCTAAAGCGTTTATCAGCTTTACACACTTTTCAGTTGTTTGTTTTATGTGAATACCAAAGTTCATTTTTTCATCGAATAGTATCCCGAGATATTTTACTTGTTTCACTTGCTCTAGTGTCCTGTTGTTTAGATATATGCATATTTTACTATTTTCTTCTTTTCTCTTCTTAGATATCAGCATAGCTTTTGATTTGCTGCTGTTGAACTGGATTTTATATTGTTTAGACCATCCTTCTATTAGCTTCAAGTCAGTATTCGCGTACATTTCTGCTTCTTCCATTGTTTTACCTGTAGTTAACAGAGCTAGATCATCTGCGAAAGCTATTGCTTTACTGTGTTTCGAGTATTTTAAGTTAAGTAAGGAGTTGTATAAGATATTCCATAGACCTGGACCACAACAAGATCCCTGAGGGCAGCCTTTTGTTACCTCTTTTTCTGCTTTGCAGTTATTGATTGAAAGTGTGGCTATTCTTTCATTGAAGTAGTGTTTGACCAAATAATACAAATTTTTTGGGCATTGTAGATTTCTCAAATTGTGGAGAATGCCGGGCCACCAAGCAGCATCGAAGGCTCCCTTCACGTCCAAGCTAGTAAATATTACACTATTTTTCCTGTCTAAATTTTCTTTTATGAACGATTTAACTGCTAGCGCTGCGTCAATGGTGCTTTTCTGTGGTATGAATCCGAATTGGTTTGTATTCAGTAGATTGTTTGTATATATGTGATGGTTTATTCTGTCTATCATTAACTTTTCCAAGATTTTTCCTTCTATATTTAATAGACTTATTGGTCTAAACTTTGTCACCTCTTGGCTATCTTCCTTCCCTGGTTTTACTATAGGGATTATTTGCGATGTTTTCCATATTTTTGGAAAGCATCCTTGTTTCAAACATTTATTGTACATGGCCGTTATTGCTGTTGGAACCAAATCGAAGACTCTCATTATGATGTTTTTCGTTATGCCGTCTTCTCCCGGTGCTTTCTCGGAGGTAAACTTCTGAATTATGAGGGATATTTCTTCTTGTGTAAATTCCTTGTCATCTGTAGTCTGTATTGGTTCCTCTTGTTGTCTTCGTAGCTCTTGCTGTTGTACTGTGTCATTTTCTATTTCGTCTTCGGGAGTGAAGTGGTTCAGCATATGCGAAATAGTTTCGTCCATATCGCTTGTGTAGGTACCATCTGTTTTCTGGATAGTTGTTAGGATAGCTTGGGTTCTTGTCTTTCCTGCAGCCAACTTATACGCTGCGTGCCACGGGTTACTTCCATCTTCAATGGTGCAATATTTTTTCCAAGAATTAAACTTTTCTTTTTGTAACAACGACTGATATTCACGTTTTCCTTCCGTGTACGGTAGTTTTCTTTCTCTTCGGAGCTCTTCGTTATTCATTGTTCTCTGGTATCTTCTTCGTAGGGCATTTACTCTTTTCCTTAATATTGTTAGTTGATCGTTCCACCATGGAACTGTTTTTCCCATTGTTGGCTTTCTCTTCGACGTAGATTTATAAAAGGCGTTGTCACAAGCTGTTATGATACACGAGTGGAATTTCCCCGTGACCTCTTCGGCATCAGGTAAGAGTTTAATTCTTTTGCAGATTTCATTTTCTATTTCTTTTTGTTTGATTTCTTTGGTTGCGCATTTAAATTCCTTCGTCAATTCAGAGAGTAGGGTATTGTTAAATTGTTCGTAGTTTTCTTCCTTCTTTGCGATATATCTTTTCCTCGTGAATTCCTCTTGTTTCTTGAGTAGATTAGCTTTTCCTATATTAAAGGTGATTATTGCATGGTCAGAAAAGCTTTCCTGATGTGTGTGTGTGTGTGTGTGTGTGTGCGTGCGTGCGTGTGTGTGTGTGTGTGTGTGTGTCTCTCTCTCTCTCTCGTCGTGTATCGCAGTAGAATATGAATGGGGAAGGTAGACAGTTATTTCATAATGCAACACAACAGACCAGATCGGGTACCACAATAGAGCCGACAGGCTCCTCCACCTAGCACAATATAACCCTATGTATAAGCCTGAGAGGGAAGTTAGAAAAGTGGAAAGTGAGCCATTATGTTGTTTTTAGAGCTCTTAGTTCTTGTACCTTCCTTTGTTTTGTTATTCTGTGACGTAATTAAGGAATTAATGGTATCGAATGACGATATGCGCGCACTGGGAAGTGCAGCATTTTTTTGGGCTTATTATTATTCAAGCCGCGATCTGTCGGGCATTCTCTTGACTACTGCTGTTCTGATCGTTTGCTCTGTTCTCTTCTTCTGTATCCGACTGGTTTCGCCTAACGTCTTGTGGTGAATGGAGATGGTTATTTCACGTTGAATGATGACTTTCGTACCGCTTCTTAGCTTTGGTGAGTGTATCTGATTTTGATTTTATACTTTTTCTGAGTTTCTGGTAAATGTATTTATTTATTATTATTCATGTTCTTTTGGTATTTATTAAGTCAATCTTGTTATTAAGATACACTCACTAATGCATTTGAATGCGTTAAGAATGCCTTATTTTCACATTCTTGTGGAAGCGATACAAAAGAAAAGCGTGCTTTGCGTGAATGTTGTATACGGAAGTTCCCGACCTTCGGAAGAACCAGTCTGATACGTAGAAATAGTGTGTACGTGTATGAGGTTACTGCTCTCCTAGCATTGACAAATATAAAAAATCTATCGTACACGAACAGATTTCAGTCTCTGAATATTATGTCTTATCTACTTGTATGAGCTCACTGCTCTTGAAGCATTGAGGAGTATAAATAATCTAGTGTAATACACGAGCAGATTTCTTTGCCTGAACTTTATCCCATTTTATAAATGATTCCCATTAATTCTACTTTCTATACAATGCGTAATTATTAAATTACTATAAAGTATAAATTACAGTTTCCTTGATAACATTCCGTGAGCCTAATCAGTTATTCTATTATGAAGTATAGTGGTTTCGATATATAATGAAGTTACATTATATCAGTCATAAATAAATTAAAATTATTAATTCCCGACAGGGTGTAAATGAATATTATGAGCAATTTTACTACAAATCTTTAATTTAATGTTGTCCATTAAGTAAAACAGCAATTTGAATTGAGGGAGGGGGAATTCTGCAATTACATAATTACAAAGTTAAAACACAAGAAAAAGAACTTAAAGCCTGTTGCAATCCTGAAGGAAACTTTCGGACTACATTATCCCCACAACGGAAGCACTAAGACTAAAGAAAACATATTGAAACTGAGAAACGAAACAAAGCTACTAACACAGGTCTGATAGAGAGTTTTAATCAATACTTAAAACATTTAGATTCACAAATTCGAAATTAAAATAATTATTCTATATACATCGAAATCACAAGGTCAAAGGGCAACCCAACATTATAACCTATTGCATTATTATTGACACTCAGAAGAAGGGGACTTTGCAATAGAAAAAAGGGGTTTATTCTACCAAAATGATACAAGGGTCGATGGGTTTTTAATACACAAGAACGAGTAACCGAAACATACTGCAGATGAAAACAAATGTAGGCCTACGCGCAATTTCTATCAAGGGGGATCAAATTTTTGAAAAAGGCGGGAACAATACTGCCGATCGGGAGCTTTAAAATCCAATCGACAGGAGAACGGGCATGGCACAAAAACAAAATGGACTAAATGACAGACCAAAAATAAATTAAGAAAACACGAATTTAAAGTAACTTACTAGACCGCGAACTTCAGGTTTGCAAGCAGGCACAGGAGGGGAGAAGGGAAGGAAGAAGAAGTAAATATGGCGTGGTGACGCCGACAAGAAACGCTACTACAAGGAAACCACCCGCAACTTAAACAGAAAACTCTTTTAATAATCTACCCAAGCAAAAGAAGACAGATTACGTACTTTCTACTAAGAGCCTACTGAAGATGCAAAACTAAAACAAATCAAGAAAGTACTAGCTATCAAGCACAGAAAAGGAGGAGGGAATTCTACAATTACATAATTACAAAGTTAAAACACTAGAAAATGAACTTAAAACCTGTTGCAAACCTGAAGGAAACTTTGGGAAACATTATCCCCACAACGAAAGCACTAAGACTGAAGAAAATATATTGAAACTGACAATCGAAACAAAGCTACTAACACAGGCCTGAACGGAAGGAAACCATGCCCGAAACTGACGCCATACAGAAAAAACATTCGCGACTGGCTTCCCGCATGAAGGGAGGGAGAGGCCAGTGAACCTACGCCAGTCAAAGCACGTAAAACTGAGCAAGTCGCGCCATCCAGGGACCAAACTTAAAAACATGTACCATTATGCGCCAAAAATAAACCCCAGACAAAAATAATGATACAGTGTGCGCTATAAATACAGAGTAATGGCTCAACTACAGTATAACATAAGAATGGTACAACGGTACAATGTCATGTCAAGCTTGTGTAAAGCTCTCATTTATTTGCTCTGATTTTACGACTGTTGTATACTAGTAATTTGGCTTCTACACGTTGCTAGTATGCACCGAATTCTGACTCACGTGAGTTCCCTATCGTAGCCGATAGCCGACTGCAAAAAGGATGAGCCGCTTAACGTTTTAAGTTCCAGATATGGAATACTGCGAATGCTCGAATCGTCATTGTCAGCATACATAAGATAATACATAACTAAACCATTGAAATTGGCTATATTTTGTTTAGGAGTCTGATATATGTTATTAAATGGATTACACAGCCCAAACAAAAAAACTTTTTGTTTCGTGTCTCAGACGTTTTACCGGATTTTGGCTATCTTTAGTGTGCTTATTCCAAATATGTAAACAGTTTTTCTCTACCAGCTCTACTTTTATATAGAGTGCCATTAACCTATAACCTCTTTCGCGATAATATAGCTAGTGAAGGTTCTTGACCATACTTTGGACTCGTAGGACGAAAATCGTACGAAGTACAGAAAAACTAAAAGCTGGATTATTTTTTGGCCCTCAAATTTACAGCTCATAAGTAGACCGCGGATATTTAGGTTTTTACCTATTTTATTCCTTGACAGATATCTGAAAATAATTAAGTTTATGTATGTTTCAGACTTATCTACGTCTATTAAACACAATTTTATAGCACCTAAAAATGCCCATTTCAACGTTACGGACTATTTTGACCTAATTAACACAAAATCCCAAAAACCTTAGTTTTTTATTTCATAATAAATGGAACGTAAATATATTTTGTGCTATAATTGTACGGAAAATTATAAACGAAGACATTTTAGATCAATATACTGTATTTCGATTTTAGGGACACACAATGGTACAAGCACGTTGCACTTTCCCTACAGTTCCAGCTGTCAAGGACAAGTCTTATTGTTTAAAGGGTGACGAACCAATGCCTAACAGTACTTCCTGACCACGAGCCTCCAAAAATGGTTTTCGCTTGCTCTACACCAGTTTGGTGGAAGATTCCAAGGTGTGAATGTGTGAACTGTGAAGTGAACAAAAATGCCAAAAATCGGGACTTCAAAGTCAAGTTTGATTCGTCAGTGGTTAAACGAGTTTCCGTGTTTTACATCGGATGGGAAAGTAATTTTCTGTCAAGCTTGTAATAAAGAGGTATGTAGTCTAAACATTTAACAAGTTTGTATTATTTTTATTAAATTCAGTAGGCCTGCAATGAACGTCACACTGCTAGAAGTGAACTTACTTTCTTCCCTTTTTTAACTTTCAAATTAATTTAGTCTGGTGGCATATTTAAATAAATCAAATCTCTTTGTCCAAAGTGCTAGGGTTAGACATTTCTTTGCTCCGTAAATCAGAGTTACCGGTAAACTGACGTGTATAGAACTCTTCGAACCCAGTCTAAATTGCATTTCGCTGTTTTTGTTGTTGTGCATTTTATGGAAACAATGAAAATCCCCTGAAGTTTGTCAATACATTAATAGTAATATAAAATATTACATTAAAGTAGAAGTAAAAAACCACCTTACAAATTTTATATTTTGTTTTAGGTTTCAAGTGACAAAATGTCCCATCTATCACAGCATGTCCAGGGGGCATTACACAAGGCCAATGAGGAGTGCAAATCAAAATCTAAACAGTTACTCTTAAGACAATCCTTGGAGAAGACGAGCAACTTCTATGCAGAATTGTGTCATACAATGATAGCGGCCAATATTCCATTCAGAACAATTGAAAATAAAGCATTTAGGAAGTTCTTGGAGAAGTAATGCAATCGATCAGTTCCTTCCGAATCAACAATAAGGAAAAATTACGTGCAGCAATCTTACGATGACGCAATGAGTAAGATACGGGAGGATATAGGGGAATCCTATGTTTGGATCTCAGTTGACGAAACCACCGATGTTCGTGGTCGATACGTAGCAAACCTGATTGTTGGAAAATTAGACCCAAATTCATCCTCTAGGGCATATCTCATCTGCACGAAGCAACTTGAGAAAACTAACAAACAAACTGTAGCGAACTTCGTGAACAATGGTCTGAAAGTGTTGTATCCAAATAGCATAGACGAAAACAGGGTACTTCTTGCATACACAGATGCGGCAGCGTACATGGTAGCAGCTATGCAGCTCCTGAAAGTTTTTTATCCTGCACTAGTACACGTGACTTGCCTTGCGCATGGTATCAACCGCATAGCAGAAGAAGTCAGGTCACAATTTCCAATGGTCAACAAATCGATTTCCACCATAAAGAAGGTATTTCTAAAAGCTCCAACTAGAGTTCAGGCCTTCCAGGAACAGCTACCTGATGTCCCTTTACCCCCTGAACCTGTACTTACTCGTTGGGGTACGTGGCTGAAAGCTGCTGAATACTACAATTGTCATCTTCACGAGACAAAAAGTGTTGTAATGCAGCTGGAAGATGGTGCATTGACCTACATTACAACAGCAAAGAAGCTGTTGGAAGATTCCTCTATTCCGCATGACTTGGCATATGCCAGGGCTCACTTCACATTCCTTGTGGAGATTATTTCAAAATTGGAAAACATTGATTTAATTCAAGAAGTTAAAGACAACATTAAGAATGCACCAGGTGAAGTTGGGGAGAAAGTCAGGACAAAAATAGACAATGTGCTTAAAAAAGACACAGGTCTACAAATTCTCTATGCAGCGGCAGATATAATCAGTGGAAAGGGCAGTGACGTAGATCATCCACTTGTAATGCAACATACTGCCAGGCTCAAATTTGCTCCTGTTACGTCAGTGGATGTGGAACGTTCATTCTTGGCCTATAAACTGATTTTAAGTGACAAACAACAGAGTTTCACAATGGAAAATATAGAAAAGGTACTTGTATTCTATTCTGCGGCTAACTATGGTGTATGAGAATTAATCTAAGTGAATCAAAATACTGAAAAATGTGGATTAAACTTGAAGTGAATTTAATTATTTGGTTAGTAGGCTATTATAAAACACAATAATGTGAGTTATAGGCTATCAAATTTTAGATAGGATTGACCTATTCATATTTTAATAAAATTTACGCTGTCACTCTATTCCAAAGTCGTTTTAGAGCCTATTTTGTAACCTATACAACCTAAACAAGGTATAATAAACGCCTAATTTAGGTGCCTAAAGCTCAATTTTTTAGTACCTAAAAATCCGCGGTCTACTCATAAGTCATAAACGACTGTACAATATATTGTGATAATATCAATTTTTTTACAGACCCCATGTTATATTGTTATTGTACTGTTAATGTAATGTTAAGTGTGTTGCTTTTTTCTTCGCGTGATTTAGAAACTAAAAATAGGCACTATTTTTTATTTATATCAATGGGATAATATGCTTCACGTGATTTAGAAGCTAAAAATAGGCACTAACTTTTTATTTATATCAACCGTAAAATGGGATAATATGCATAATGGGAATACCATATCTCACAAACTAAAGCTGATAGGGAAAAACTAATGGCACATTTGACATCAGCGACCTAATATACCCAATAATAGGTATGAATAATTCTAAGGTGGTCTGTGTTATAGAGTCAATTCAGCAGCATAAAATTCCTTAGAGCCAATATTGGATTATATTGCCACGTAGTACATACGTGCGTGCTATAACAGCAAACAAAGTTCAATAGCTCTGCAAAACGAACTATTTTTATTCTATTTTTATTGTAAGTTTTGGTCTAGTAAGAGCATACAAGATACTAATCCCAAAAAAATCTTTTCTTTATGGCATTTTTTTAAGGAAATCAAAATCTATTTACTTATTTCTCCTTTTTCAGGATGTTCACTATGTCTTATAAGACTAGCCTAATATTGTTATATTTATTAACGAATTAATGGAAAGCGAACTCACAATCTTCATTTTAGAAGGCGGATTCATTCTACCAATGAAGAAACATCACATCAATGACTGTAAGTTCGTTTACACTTAGGAGCCGCTCAGTAGAATTTTATTTTCTAGCGAACAAGAGCCAGTCTATCTTTTTTGCTGCCCGTTGTACATATATGTTATTGTTTTGGCGGCTCAGAGGACGAGCCCTCGGACGCGCGCACGTAAGCCGCATAGGTGGGCCCAAGATAGCTGTATACAGGTTGATATCACGCGCAGCTCTCCTCTCACTGTGACGTCACGCGTAGGTAACTAGCGGGGCCCCGCCGTATCGCTTATGTGGAAGTAATTGCTAAGTATATCAATGTAGCTTTATATTTTAATGCAAATTATGATAGAAATAAAAAATTATATTAGTATAATACGAAAAAGCAACCATATCCATACCTAATTAATTATAGAACAGTTATCTTCATCTTCTTTACTTTATTCCATTTTCTTTACTTTTTGCCATCTAATGATTTCCGTTTTTCATACGAGCATTTTAATTCTAATGTATGTCCTAATTCTAGCGTAACACTTTAATACGGATGGATGGATATCGCCGTGTCTTTCCTTCAATAAGCTCATCACAGATTGCATAACATTCTCACACTTCTAAAGAGTCCCACGATAAGAAGTAAAAATAAATAAAAGCTATA
This sequence comes from Ectobius pallidus, assembly GCA_964059195.1. NCBI lineage: Eukaryota > Metazoa > Arthropoda > Insecta > Blattodea > Ectobiidae > Ectobius > Ectobius pallidus. The sequence continues at coordinate 157,600,532 of CAXKWD010000004.1, read as the reverse complement.
AACTGTAGGTGAATTCTGGGGGGGGGGGCAAGGTACTTTCTGTTCCCAACATTTGACTACAGAAAATCCAAATGAAAATATGTCGGGAACAATGTTTCATGAATAAATGAGGCTGCAAAAATTGTTGAAGTTACTTTTTTAATTTTGCGAGCATAAGCTTTCATAATAAATAATTTTTTTTATTTATTAAAGCCCAGAGCAAAATAAATAACGGCAAAAATGGCGTAATAATTTTTTAGGGTTAACCCGTTTTTCCGGGCATGTCTCAAATTCTTGCCACTCAACTTCTTTTTATGTCGGCGATTCTGTTTGTACTTCTAGTGTCATTAAAGACCAAATTAAATTTCATTAAGCCGGAAATTTGATAGAACAAAGGCTCTGGAAAAGGAAAGGAAAAGAATATTGTAAATAGTGCCTAGTCAAACCCTTTTTTAGAAAGTGCACAAATTGTAATGACTTTAGTAATATCATTGCTCCATTTCCTGCATGTAAAAGTACCCTGGATTATTAATTGATGCTCAAACTCTGAAAATTGGAACTAAAGGTGGACTGAGACAAAGAGATGCACTTGCTTGCCTCCTTTTCTACATTGCCCTGGAGAAGATGGTTCGTAACTCTGGGATTCAGACAAGAGGAACCACATTCTTACAAAACCGTACAACTTTCGGCTTATGCGGATGATGTAAACTTATGTCTCTTACAAAAACAGGCTTGATGGATGTGTTTTCCTCTCTTGTAAAATCTTTTAAGGATATGGGACTAGTAATAAACTCCGAAAAGACAGTCTATATGTGTAGAGGAAAGATCTTTAACCCACCTGATACTCTGCGTCTTGGAGAATATGTTATTCAAAGGATTAACAATTTTAAGTACTTGGGCTCATTTATCAATATAGAAAATAATAGAACTATAGAAATAATTGCCCGACTGCTCTCAGCTGATGAAACATCTTAAGTCCAAAATAAAACATAGGAAAATTAAGATTCTCCTTTACAAAACTCTTATTAGACCTGTACTCTTGTATGGACCAGAGACTTGGACACTTTCTAAACAAGAAGAAGCCCGTCTCAGATATTTCGAACGTAAGATTCTTCGGAAAATGTTTGGTCCAATACTGGAAGGTGGACGATGGTGCCATAGGACAAACTCTGAACTTTACCAGCTATAATTATAATGTGTGTGATGTTGTTAAATGCATAAAATTAAGTAGGCTAAGGTGAAAACGACCCCACTAGGAAGGTTTTGTTTTTAGAAAGCGTCGTAAAGAAAGACCAAAACTACAAGGGGAGGGTGGAATTGAAGAGGACGCAGCAAGAGCAGGATATAGGAATTGGAGGAGAGTCGCCCAAAATAGAGAAGCGTGGCAGAAACTCTTGAAGGAGGCCAAGGCCCACCCTGTAGAGTCAAAGAAGAAGAAACTCAGAAAATATATTTTCATACAAGGTACACCGTTCTCTCAAACCCCTTAATTCATTTTTTGGTAAAGCTATTTTATTTTCTTAACGAACTTCCTTTGCTCAGCATTTTCCAATTTTACCATTAATGGTTCTGTAACACCTGTATCTGATAATGCAGTCACAACACTGCCACACTCAGACGGTACTTCTGTACTCTTATATTGTTCGTTTGTATAGGATATCTCCTATACCACTTGATAAACAAGTTTCCTTTTTTTATCTTTCAACACTGCTAACAGAGTGTTTTTCAGTACAACTAAACACATCTATGGCAAGAACTTGATTATGTCAAGGGCGTGTGCTATATGGCACGTGGTTCTGATATTAGCTACCGTTACACGGAAGTTCTTACGCTCGGGAATAGGGAGATGCGCACTCAAATGCCCGTGAAAACTTGTGAATGTAAAGGCAATAGACAAACAAAAGAAAGTGTGTAGTGCATTGTTCGCGCAACGCTGCACTGTTTCGCATGGAAGCGTGTGTGCGTGTAAAGGCAGAACATTCCAAGAGGACATCAACGCCAGTAGATATCTCTCACTGAACTGTAAATAAAATGCAGACACTCCACGCGCCACTCTTTTGCGAGGGAATTGGCCCGTGCTTGGCCAATACATGCATAATCTTTCGCATGTGCACATTTGTTGACACTCTATCTTGCGAGAAAGAACGTGCATGCATTTTAAGTAGTGTCTCTCTGGACGTTCAGTAATATTGTCAATATTCGCTTCAATATTGACGGAGGACCATATTGGTGGAAATATTGACCGTCTAGGAGCGTATTGAAGCCTCCTATCAACATTGACAGATATTGATAGAAAATTATATTTTCCGTCAATATTGAAGAACCGTTTGAACGTCTAGAAGATTTATTGTCAATTTTTCTTTCAATATCAGTTTTTGTGAGACCGCGAAGTGATTTTGTGTTGTCCGGTTCTGTAGAACGCAAAAAATTCATCAATTAGACCTGCGTCTATTTCTCTTTTTCTTTGATTTCTTCTTTTTCGCACAGTGAAAGAGTCAATGCTAGAAAACCAAAATCCGAACTGGAAAACAATTCTAAATTTTAAAAAATCTCTGCAACAGCCCCGAAAATACAGCACAAATATGTTTGCCAGAATGAGTATTGTTAAAAATATTGATGCGTATTGAAGCATATTGAAGCAGAGAATATTGACATTGTCATTGATCGTTTAGGGGGCCCATACTGCATTTTTCACCTCGCGAGATTGCCTGTACGATCTTTCCCCCGTTACTCCCCGCAAGTTCCCAGGAGTGTACGAAAAAGCTTGCATGTAAGGCCAGCTATTGAATGCTTGTGAACATTTGTCGTATAAGTAATCTTTGAGCGTTTTTCTATCCGTTGTTGCATCACACGTATTTTATCATAAATACTGTCTTAGCAAATAATATGCAAACTAGTTTTGTTCAATTGTTTCCTCTGTACTGTGCCGTTCAGACACATTCCGGCACCCTATTTGTAATTTCGGTGTGTTTTATTACATCTTATTAGTTGTATATTTTTGTACTTACATGTCTGCGATCCCTCCGTCATTATATTGTTTCGTTTTTGTTTCTTGTTTTGATTAAGTACGTTTTGTTTTCCTTTGGTTCTTTCTGGTTTGCTTAATCTCGTCACCAATAGTTACTTCTTTATTCTGCCGTAAGCTAATTTATGTAGTACCTTCTGGCTTTTCCCAGTGTTAGCGGTGTGCGTTTCCCGTGCGGCACAATCTACCTAGAAGGTGTAAGTACAACATCTTCCCTTGTGTTGTCGATCCAGTGTAGTGAAACCTATGGGCACATAACTTAATTTTGCAGCTATGTTCTGTTCATTTGCGTTAGTCATTATTTTTCTGGCGGGTTTCTTTCGTCAAGTTATGTTATATTGCTTTATCTTCTTGGCCCAGCAGTTTTTAGTTCAGTAATCATTAGTTTTCGTTTATGTTCAGTTAATTAATTTTATTTTGCTTATGAAGTATAATGATGGAATGACTGCCCCTGTTACTCTGTTCATAATTTCTGGCCTTCAGCTCTGGATGTATAAAATATGACTACTGGTTACAAACTCTTTCGTACTTAATCTGCTCTAGTTGCTTGTTAACATCTTCAGCATTTTATGTTAAAAACAATACATCTGCTAGAGATTGCTCATGAAGGCTTTTGGAAATATTTTCTTAATGTTTTTCTCAAAAGTTTCCTCTGTGGCGAAATCTAGTAAATGGGACAGTACTGCGCCACAGTACTTAAAGCGTTGTATCCAAAGATACTTATTACGCAATATCACCACTGTGTCATTAAAATATGCTTTAATGAAGCTAAAATAATTTTTAACATTTGTTCAAAGGGCTGGGAATACAGTGCCGCTATGTTCATCGTATTGAACGCAGTTGCACTGGTATTTATAAGCTGCGCATATTGGAGGATGCTGGGTGTAGTGCGCTCGTCTGGATTGTCTTTGCGCAGCACTCAAGAGAGGCAAGATCGTGCAGTTGCACAGAGATTCGTCATCATCGTGGCCACAGACTGCCTGTGCTGGATTCCAGTCATAGGAGTAAAGCTGGCTGCACTTGCGGGTAAGTATTGTTCTTAGAAAAATTAATACAACATAAAAAGTAGATTTCATATTTTAGAAATTGTCAAGACTTAAGATGAAGTGTTTAGATTCCAAATAATTATAAAAAGCTACAGAGACGTCTAGAATGATAAAAGAAAGCCTAAGATTTTAGTACAAAGAAAGTCTAATGGGCAGCTAGTGTCAGTCAGACTGGAGTCAGTGATGGCTTAAGACAACAGTTGCTCCTGTAGCTGTAGAATTCATCCATGGAATGCTCAAGGCAATTTTCGGAAAAGTTACCAATAACAATTTTTCGCACGAAAATAAACACCACTCAGATAACTCAAATGAGTTCGGCTGCCGGAAAGTTTACGGGCGTATACTGTGCATTTACGAGTAAAAAACCCAAACAGAGAAAGCTATTGGGGGTAGTTTTCCAAACATTTAATAGACAAACTCCATGTCAGTTGGGGCAAAGAAATGTAACACACGGAAAATAATAAGTTACTTAAATAATGAATTAACATTGCGAACGTGCGACAAATAAATATATAAACGACGATATAAGAAGTTGTGCCAAAGTACACATTTTAACTTTCCTGAAAGTCAAGGAAAATTAAGGAATATGGACGTAAGGAAGAGAGGTTCTTACGTAAATAATAGGCTGGCTCTGAAAATGCCTCTGCTCGTGACTGGACCCAGGTCCTCTATAAATTTTGTTAGTATGCAGTAACGAAATTTTTGTTTGATAACAATTTCAAGTAGAAGGACACCTTTTTAGATACAATTTTTTTGAAACAAGGAACATTTGTATCTCCAAGCAAACTTAATATTTTGAAGAAATAACATAAAGAATATCTTAATTACCTTGTGATATTCCAATACGCTCCAAACGACCCTTGGCCCACTAAACTAATGTACAACAAGGTATTTGTTAGTATGCAGTAACGAAATTTTTGTTTGATAACAATTTCAAGTAGAAGGACACCTTTTTAGATACAATTTTTTTGAAACACGGTTTCCCCAGTCGTAAAGGCAAATGCCGAATTGGATATTTACATACCATGAATCATTCTCACCGTTTCATTCGGTATCATATCCACTTAAATTAATGTCAGTTGAAAATTACTCCACTAAAGTAGTTATATGCCACTTTTATTTTATTAGATCAAGGTCAAAGATCTAGCTCAAGGCGGAGATCCGGGTAAAGATCTAGATCAAGGACAGATCCGGGTCATGATCCACATCCTGGTCCAGATCTACTTCAAGGGTCATTTTTGCGGTAATTTAAATTTCGGTCGCCATTTTCTTTTGGCGCTAATTAATATGGCGACACTTCCTGTTCAAAATGAGCGCATTTCCTATTCCTATATTAAATGGTGGCTGATCCTCTACAAAATAGTGAAACATCCTGTTCAAAATGGCGTTTGGCGCGAGATTTGAAAATTGTATGTTTTTGAATTGGTGCGTAATTTATATTTCAAATGGCTGTAGTTAAAAATGTCGTATGGAGAGATATTTGAAAATTTGCATCCTATGAGGTCATAAGGCCAAAATCAAGTGTAAGACCAATGCTTAGACCTAGAGCAAGTCCAAGACCAAAATCAGGACCAAGGCCAGGGGCAAGATCAAAACCAAAACCAAAACCGAGGCCAGGGGCAAGAGCAACCACCAAGGCCAAGTCTAAGATCAAGGCCAGGGCCTAGACCAAGGTCTGTGCACTAGCGCGTTCTTTAGCTATATGATTAACTCACTAATATCTAATTGAGTATGATAGGATTAGGATTGGGTAAAGTTTATTTTCGAGCGTCACAATGTCAGTTTGAGCATCAACTCCATAAGATTGTCACGCTCGCAATTGAAATAACACACACGTGTTTATCATAACAAGAGAGCATGGTTATTTATTTCATTAGAAACCATGCCATACAATGACAGATTTTTCCCATGATGTAGGAATATTTTAATTGCCGATATAATTATTTTACTCAGAATGAGTGCAAATTTAGACATAATGTTCGTAAAAGCACTATAGTTCACCCTAAAGTAATTTATCTCACAGTTTTTAAATTATGCGTGCTTTGTTGCACTGTATAAAATACACTTTTAAGTTTTTAGTTGTTTGTGACTTTGAGTTTCCTTCTTTGAACAGATCAGCTTCCGAATAACACATATTTTCACTCAGTTTACATAATTGAAGCATAAACGATGATAGAAGGTACGGGTATATGATTACACAAACATCACTACTGTTTCCAATTTCAGCAAAACTGATGTAATTCATGACTGGATAGAACCCAAAACTGATATACTTGTATTTGTTAATGTTCAGGAAAAAGGTTCTACGCGCCAATACAGAAGGAGCAACACTTGGTTGTTTCAATGCTTCCCTCCCAGCCTTTGAAGAAGATGCGCACTTTCTGTTCTTTTTTCTTACCTCTCGAAGTTTTGCCCTGAAAACAGAAAAAAATACACATTAGAAATATATTCTCACTAACAAATGAATATAATATTTTCTTACAAAGAATACTTACTTTTCTACATAGAGTCTCGCTCACATCTCCAGAAGCTGTCGACATCATGGATGATCTTTCCTCCTCGGACGTCTCTAGAAAAACAGGTGTACTTCTTTTTCTAGACTGTTCAAATGTTCTTTGTGCTCTCTCTAGAATAAGAGCCTGTTTTTCGTGTATGTTAATCCACTCGTTGTAAGCATCTCTAATGACTGTATATATGTATATATTGAAAGGTGTTCCAAAAGAGTGTTCCCTACATGTCTATAGACTGCTACCAACCACAACTGTGGATCAGATGATTGATTTTCTAAAAGGTGATTATCCGGAAATAAGATGTGAAAAACTAGAATTAAAAAATGCGGATATATATGCGTCATTCAAGATAACAGTGTATGAAGAGAACGTTCAATCGGTGCTTAACTCAGGAAAATGGTCGAAAAATGTATCAGACGTTTTTTTCAATACCAGAAGTCTATGCCAATAAGTTAGCGGGGCCTACACGGAATAAATCGAGTGTAACAAAAGCTATAGATCATAGGAATAGCTCGGCAAATAATATGTATATAATGTCATTAAATGTGCAGTCCATAAATAATAAACTTGAAGAATTGGAATCTATACTAACAAATCACGACTATGCAGCATTATGTGTGAGCGAACATTGGTGCAACGTGTATAACTGTGATCTAGCTAAACTAGAAGGTTATGTTTGTGCGGCCATGTTTTGTAGGTCCACCTGTATACATGGTGGGGTGGCTATATACCTAAAATTGAAGTATAGTTTTAGGGTGATAAAGGTTGATAATTTTTGTGTGGAAAAAGTGATTGAAGTAGTTGCAGTAGAAATGATAGGAAGTACTAAGAAAATATTATTGATGTCCTTATATAGGCCACCTGGGGGTGAAATAAACCTGTTTCTGGAGAAGCTAGAGAGGATCTTAAACTATTTAAGTTCTTTTAACATGCCTGTAATGGTATGTGGTGACTTTAATATAGATATTATTGGTTGCTCAGTTTTTAAATGTTCTGAGAATGGTTAATTTTCGTTGTCTTAATACTGACCCAACAAGGGGAAAAGCACGTCTGGACAATGTTGTCACTAATGTATGGGATGATTCAATATCACTGAATACCTTCAACCCTATGCTATCTGACCATGGGGCTTTAAGCATCAAAGTAAATTAACTAAATGGCACAGAATGTAGTAAAGGGCCACAAACCGTTATAAAATACCGGTGCTTTAATGAGGTTAACAAGATGAAATTTGCGGAGTATTTAGCTGCTGTGGACTGGTCAAATATAATTAATATTGACTTTGATCGTTTTTAGCTATATTATGTTATGGAATAGAAATACATTTTCCGTACAGATATAAAAAAAGAGGTTACCTAATGCAGGATTGAAGTGGTATACCAGGGAATGTTCCAAAAAGAGAGAACGAGTGATTGTTCTAAGAAATTGTATGATGTGGGCTAGACGATTCCATGTATATGTTGAGCAAACGAAATGGGCGTATACGATTGCTAGAAAGGAATATAAAAGGCTCTTGTTAGAGGCCAAGCAAAATTATAATATAAACTACATTAGCTCTGCAAATAATAAACTGAAAGCAGCATGGACAATAATCAATACCGCAGTAAAGCAGCATACAAATAAACAGACTTATGATCTTACCCCTAACGATTTTAATAACTGTTTTATAGATACTGTTAAGGAGTTAACGAAAGATAACCTTTCTGTCAACAATGTAATGAGTTGTCTACAGAATTTTAAGATACCAGAGGTTAGTTTTAAAAATTGTAATGAATATGAAAAATTCAAATTCAAAAGACATCTATGACATCAGTAATGCTTTACTAAAATCTATAATAAGTTATATTATAGTACCCCTTACGCAATGTATTAACCTATGCCTGGAGGAGGAGAAATACCCTGAATCGCTAAAAGTGGCAAAGATTATACCGGTTTTTAAGAAAGGTGATCCATTGAAGCCGGGAAATTATAGACCGATATCAATTGTTCCAATTTTTTCGAAAGTTGTTGAGACAGTGATGAAAAATCAATTAACAGACTTTTTTTAAAGTAATAATATGATTACTGAAGCCCAATATGGCTTTAGAAAGGGAGTATCGACGGTGGATGCAGTAGAGACTTTAGTCACTGCGGTTATTTCCGGATTTGAAAAACATAAAGGTACAGTAGCAGTAATGCATGATTTAAAAAAAGGCGTTTGATGTGGTGTCACATGTGATCATAGGCGCCAAATTTGAATATTATGGGGTAAAAGGGGGTGAATTAAGATTGATTAAATCATATCTAAGTGACTGTGTTCAGACTGTATGTTATAATAGTGAATATTCCAATGTACTTCCGATACAAAGTGGTGTCCCGCAGGGATCTGTATTGGGCCCACTTATTTTTCTAATTTTTATTAATGACTTAGCATCAAATGTCAATAGGAAGACAGTACTCTTTGTAGATGATTCAACTTTCTACTTTACTGAGCCGGATAATTTACTTGATGCCTTGTATAGTAATGTCGTAATGGAAGGTTCTGAGTGGTTCACAGTAAATGGGCTAACCTTGAATGTAGATAAAACACAAAAACTTTTGTTTACACTGAAAAATGTTAGTGATTTGAACACTATAAAATTATTGGGGATTACGCTAGATAATAAACTAACATGGGCACCTCACATAGATGCATTGTGTGTGAGGTTGTCAAGAGTGATATATGTCTTACGGCAGCGATTCTCAACCTGTGGGGCGCGACCCCCAGGGGGGGCGCGAGCAGACTAGAGGGGGGCTCGAGAATATCCAAGAGAAAATATTATTTTAAAAAATTATTAACTGACAAAAACATACACATAGAAAACAAAATACATTTCGACATATTAAAAAAAAGTGAAACAACTTACTAAATGAAAACTCACTTAACCAAAACATACTAAATTAAAAACAAATTAAATAATTATTAGTGACTTCCTTGGGCCTGTCTTGCAGAGCAAAGTTTTTCGAAGGAAGGCTCAATATTAGAAATAGCCACTCTCAATTCTGTTTCTATATTTAGCCGAGATCTATATTTTGTCTTTAACGAAGTCAAAGCAGAAAATCCAGTTTCGCAAAGGAAGGTTGTTGAAAATTGCAATAGAATGCGAAATGCTCTGGTTTTTAGTGCAGAAAAATCATCATCAACTGCTGCCCAAAATTCAAATAGTGATTTATCACTAAATTGTTTTTTGGTTTCGCCACTTGTCGTGAAGTCTATGAATTTTTCTTCTTCATCAATTGAAAGTCCTTCGGGAGTCTTATGAAATGGATCCCTCACCCACTCGCAACTTTCTATCAAGTTATCGTCTGCAAGAAAATACTTTTTAATATTCTTTTCCAGCGTGGCTAAATGATTTTCAATGGTTACAAAAACAACTTTTACATGTTCTTCTTCAGCCTTGTAAGTTTTAATACAATCATCCACATTTGCAAACATTGTTAGGTTTTTTGCTTTGAATTTTTGCTCCACAAATCCAATTTTCTGCAAAAAGCATTAACTTTATCACTCGTATCCAATATATGTGTATTTGCCCCTTGGAGTTGAAGGTTCAAGATATTTAATTTCTCGAATATGTCGACCAAGTAGCTTAATTTCATCACAAATAAACCATCGCGAAAATTCTCGGCTTCCGGTATGTTTTCTTCTTCTAGAAAAATGACAATTTCTTCTCTTAATTCATAAACACGTTGTAAAAATTTCCCACGTGATAACCATCTTGCCTCGCAATAAAGTAATAACTGTCAATGCACCGAACCCATGTCTTTATAAAGTGCGGAAAAGATTCTCGATTTCAGGGGCCTCCAAAATACTCAGAATGCATTATTGCTGTTTACATTTTATTGTAAGTGGGGAGGGGGGCGATGAAAATTATGATTGAAAACTGGGCCGCGAATACTGAAAGGTTGAGAAACACTGTCTTACGGCATTTAAAAAAACTCATTCCAAGAAACTATGTCAAAAATGCTTATTATGCTTTTTTTAATAGTGTTCTCCTATATGGTAATCGACTGTGGGGCAATGGTAATGGTATACATAAAATCTTATGTCTACAGAAGAAAGCTGTACGTATACTGACGGGTGCAAATTACAATGAGCACTGTAGACCTCTTTTTATTAAAGAATCTATCTTAACAGTGGTCAATATGTATATAATATGTATATCTCTATATATATATAAAAGGCTTTGTCCTGACTGACTTAATGACTGAATGACAGGAATCAACGTACAGCCTAAACTATAACAGGTAGAGACTTGGAATTTTGACAGTACCTTCGTTTCATAATGTAGGTGCTTACTAAGAAAGGATTTTGAAAAATTCTGATTCTAAATGCGAAAAATCAAATGTTTTTGAGAATACTTAATCCCTTCTTACACAGAATTATCGAATCCGAATCACATTTGACATTAAAACATATTGTTACCAGCGGGTCTCAGATGGCCAAGGAAAAAAAAATGAAAGTAGAATAAATTTGACAAATGAGAGAAACAAATGAGAGAACTATCAATATCCACGAAAATAATGCAGTCACATAACTTTCTTTACCGTCGAGGACAGAACAATAGCCGCAATAAAAGCCACAATGGAAATTAAAAGACTTAGAAGCCTCTCACTAGAAACAGCAACTTCACTGTTCAAACTGAAAATTGCCCCAATAGCATCCTACTCCATCGAATTAATTTGTGCGGCCTGATAAATGAATGGTATTGGGTAAGGTATGAGGTTATGGTTATGGTAGAAATCCTGCGCCTTAGGTTAACAATGCAATTTATATGAACAGAGCAGGGCTCAAGAGCAAACTCCAGGTTAGGTTAGTAGTATGGTTTATATTGATTGCTGAGCACTGGAAAAAGGAAACAAATATAGGAAGGTACTGGGATCACCAGAGTAGATCGTTACCAAGAAATGTCAACAATATCAGGCACGCGGGGAGGAAGTAGGTTAATCATATGAAGACCCACAAGAAAATTCAGTATAGAAAAATTTAACAATTTAATCCCAGAAACTTTCAATATATGTATATAAGTTGAGGGACAACTTTATGCAACGACAAATTCAATAAAGAATAAAAAGAGGTACAATACACCCCATATAGAATCCTAATATTAGATATCAGAACATACTAACAATATTCGAGTTAAGTATAAAACAGTAAACTCAAATATAGAACAATACAAAGTGAAATTATTGACTAGAAATGGTACAATACCAAACTGGGACACTTCTATAGAAAATTGGGAGGAAATGCCCACAACAGTCTGAAAGGGGGGGTTACCTCAGAAATGAGACTCCGAACACCGAAGAGCACAAGCCTGCATTCGTACAAATAAACAAAGCAGGACGAGAGTCATTTACACCGTCACTATCTCAAGACCAGAACATCATGCCTGAGCAAGTATACAGCCCACTTACTAATTACCGGGATAAGAATCAATTAATTTTAACTATGGTTCAGAGATCGGATAAAATACTCTTTTATGAATGGATAGATTTATGTGAATAACGCTTTAGAAGAAAATGCGAAAGCTATTTTAGGTAGGCAATTCATACAGAAATTTACAATGGACAGCAAATGTAAAAATGTTAGAAATGCTTTAAGAAAACTTTCATTAATATGAAAAATCCTTTATAAGAAGGTACCAGAGCTATTTTAGGTAGGCAAATCATACAGCAAATTACAATGGGCACCAATGTAAAAATACTAGAAATGTTTTAGGAAAACTTTCATTAATATGAAAAATATTTTATAAGAAAATGCCAAAGCTATTTTAAGTAAGCAATTCATACAAAAATTTACAATGGGCAGCAATGTAAAAATATTAGAAATGCTTTAAGAAAACTTTCATTAATATGAAAAATGTTTTATAAGGAAATGCCAAAGCTATTTTAAGTAGGCAATTCATACAGCAAATTACAACGGGCACCAATGTAAAAATATTAGAAATGCTTTAAGAAAACTTTCATTAATATGAAAAATGTTTTATAAGAAAATACCAAAGCTATTTTAGGTAGGCAAATCATACAGAAATTTACAATGGGCAGCAATGTAAAAATATTAGAAATGCTTTAAGAAAACTTTCATTAATATGAAAAATATTTTATAAGAAAATGCCAAAGCTATTTTAAGTAGGCAATTCATACAGAAATTTACAATGGGCAGCAATGTAAAAATATTAGAAATGCTTTAAGAAAACTTTCATTAATATGAAAAATGTTTTATAAGAAAATGCCAAAGCTATTTTAGGTAGGCAATTCATGCAGCAAATTACAATGGGCACCTATGTAAAAATATTAGAAATGCTTTAAGAAAACCTTCATTAGTATGAAAAATGTTTTATAAGAAAATACCAAAGCTATTTTAGGTAGGCAAATCATACAGAAATTTACAATGGGCAGCAATGTAAAAATATTAGAAATGCTTTAAGAAAACTTTCATTAATATGAAAAATGTTTTATAAGAAAATGCCAAAGCTATTTTAGGTAGGCAATTCATGCAGCAAATTACAATGGGCACCAATGTAAAAATATTAGAAATCCTTTAAGAAAACTTTCATTAATATGAAAAATGTTTTATAAGAAAATGCCAAAGCTATTTTAGGTAGGCAATTCATACAGCAAATTTACAATGGGCAGCAATGTAAAAATATTAGAAATGCTTTAAGAGAACTTTCATTAATATGAAAAATGTTTTATAAGAAAATGCCAAAGCTATTTTAAGTAGGCAATTCATACAGCAAATTTACAATGGGGGGAATTTTTCATGACCTTACCAAGGTCACCCCTAACACAAAGCAACATGAAGAAAACTTACAATGCGCAGTAAACATTGAGGATATGCAGAAACTACCAACATTATGGATAGTAGAAAAACACTTCGTGCCATTGGGCAGCATAAAAAACTTTACACAATGGAATTATTTGACAGCGTAGAAGCCCAAAAATATAACATCTAAATTCAGCAAATGGCAAGGAAATTACGTCACTAAATCACGTGCCCAAAATGGATGCCGAAATATATCCTACTGTTTGCATAGCTCACTTACAGAGAAAACACTCTTCAAAAGGTAGAATGCCTTCGTAGACACATCAAAAAATCTTCAAGGCAAACGCATTTCATAACAACTATTGAAATGGAATAATTCCAGGTTTCACGTTTAGTAATTTAATTGAGATAGTTCCTAGCATGGTGGAGTACAAACTGAGATAATTAGCAACATTTCAACCATGACAAAACGGACAGATCGGACTCACCATTAGTCAGCCGGAGATCCAGGAAATCAACTCCACACTCATCAGAAACTCAATCGGTACTAACGTCATGGCGGAACAGCTTCCAGCTCACCCCCCAAGCTTAAGGCAGAGGGCAGCACATTACGAGACAGGAGAGCCGCACAAGCAAAGAGGAAGGAAATTAGGAGACGGAGAAATTTACCTCCGTCTCATTTGGTCACACCTAAATTACAAAAACATCAAAGCCCTCGACAGAGTCAAGGCCAGATATCTAAAGAAGACCCTTGGTGTATCGAAGTACGCCCCAACCCGTTTAGTATATCAGCTGGCGGGAACAACAACATTTATAGAAGACCTGATATCAACACACAATCTGATATCAACCCAAGCATGCGAAAAGTTCTTGGAGGAACGAACACAGAAAGCAGCAGAAATTGACCCCGCTTTCTACTACACCCCAGCCATGAAAGAGGAGGAATGGAAAAGAGCCGACTTCGAACTTCGCCACCTCTACACCCGAGGGGCAATACACGGTTTCCACCACCGCATCTGCTGCAGGAAAGGATTCCACAACGCTGACAGTGAATGTATCTGCGAACTCTGCAACCGAGTCTGCACACAATATCACCTGTTCGAGTGTACCCAAAGAACATTACCACTCTCACATTATGCTAAGGACGAATGTCAGTAACTTCCCATGTACAACCCTTTGTACACATTGTGTTTAGTTCTATTTAATAAAAAAAATAAATAACTTTCTTTACCCTGGACATAGCGAAAACAATACGAGGTATGGTAATATATATATTATTATATCACAGAATGAAATTCACGAAAATAATGCAGTCACATTACCTCCTCTAGCCTGGAAATAGAGAAAACAATACGAGGTAAGGTAATATGTTTTGGGAAAAGATGTATGAAAGTGATATTGTATTTCTGTTTAATTTCATTCCGAAAACGGTTTTATGGTAACATGACAGTGAGAAACAAAATTTTCAGCCACGATAATACAATTTTATGTTACCGGAATTTCGGTTTCTTCTTATTAGAACCCCTCCCGGGCTTGCTGTGTACTGTACAAGCGATGGGATGCAAAATTCTACATATAGCCATAAAAGCTATTTCAAACATTTTCTTAGGGGATAGTTTGAGTGTGATAAGTCGTTCTTTCTACTTCAAATTATAAATACCTATATAAGGACCTAGAATTTATAAATCTAAAGTCCTTCATAAGTTAATTTCCAATTACAAAATACAAAACCCGGGCGACGCCGGGTCTTTTAAGCTATCTGATATAGAGAATAAGAGGACATAATATTGAAAGGAGTAGGCCTATGTATTCAGTTGTTTCAACCTGATGCAAATATGTATTGTTCATTAGGCAAAATCGAGTTTCTACAAACGGAGACTATCTTGTAACTAAACTCTGAGACTAATTTCGTAAGTACCCTTCAGAGAATTTTCGTTAAAAAGTGTTTCATATAAAAGTTTTGGCAATTAATATAAGCAGAATCCCCTATGTATAAAATTTAAACAAGATCGTTAATGCCATTTTCGAGAAAATGTCGCAAACAATGACATTATCTTTATGTAAAGTGTCATTAAAAGTATAAGAATCTAGTCAATCTTCGAGTCACACCCCCAGGAGATATCTAACCCTAATATAAAGTATTATTTTTACTTTATATTAGAACTAGGCTGTTCACAGAAACAAAGACGCACACACAGACTGTTTCTGAAAATAGTTTTTTTTAAGTGAAACTTCTTTAGCGGCGGTACGGGGTAAATCAAGGAACTTGTGTAACGCTCAAAAATCGTCACGAAATTAATGTAACGCTGAAAACCGTCACGAAATTAATGTAACGCTCAAAATCGGAATCGGAATCGAATTGAGAATATCTGCAACGTACTTTTGATACGTGGCTCCTTCCTCTTTTATGCCCACTACTATGTAGTAGGCAATGAGTACCTAGGCAAAGCCCATTTGCCCCGTAATTTTGAGTATGATTTGGAGGTGGTGTCATAGCTGTAAAGTAGGGGTGGTTAGCAATGTTCGATTCTATTGTTGTTGCCGAGGAGACAGTCTATTGTAATTTTGTATATCCAATTTCTTGCTCTAAAATTTTGTTTTACGCGGTCAGAGGGTCTAAAATTTTGTTTTACGCGGTCAGAGGGTCTAAATTTTGTTTTACGCGGTCAGAGGGTCCTTTTATTTAAAAATGTTGAAGTTTGGGGAGGGGGTGTTATTATGCGGGTTGCGGCCCGTCTTTTGCAAGGGAACTATTCCAACATTCGTTGCGAGGCCTTGGAAAACCGCAAAAAACCTTGGCAGAATAGCTTGACTTTAGTGATTAAGCAACAGGACCAGATTTTATTTAGTGTAGGCTTAATGCATGGTGACTTCTAGTATATATATATGTATAATTCATAATGGCAAAATCTAATACCTTACTGAATCGACTAGCCTTTGCTTCTCGACCTACATGGGGATTAAGTTCTAGTGTTTTGAAGATCATCTACAGAGGAGTAATTGAACCTATTGCAGTTCAGATACTTCGGCAAAAAGAAATAAACAAGATAACCAAATTAAATATAATAAATGACAGATTAATTGCCCAAATTCATTCAAACTAAAATCATAAAATCTCATAGCCCGTGTTTGGTCTTAAAATGACCGTGAAAAGACGGAACATTCATTATAAATATTATTAACTAGAAAGAAGGCAAAGGTAAAAAGTTTAACAACATCATTTTAAATGTCTATTAAAATGAGATTGCAGTGAATATACAGAGAAGCTGGGAATTTCCCTAGCAGACCTAGCGGGTGCGAGATAAGGCAATGCAGGTACACAGGTACAATGTATCGGGAATCTCCCGAGATCTAATCAAAGGGTACTGATCCACTTAAGTAATTCCAAGAAGTCGGCTATTATATGTAGGCCAAGCTTCTGATTTTGCTACTGATACAACACGCTGTCCGGTTTTTCACTTAAACCTTCTTAGAAATCCGAGACGCTAAGTTGTGGGTTTTGAGAATAAGGGAAATCCAATTGATTTCCGTGGGAAACTAACATATTATTATTGGTCGGGAGAATAGCCAATAAGAATTGATCTATAGTACCACGTGCCGGGATTCACGAATAATAATTAAGAAGAGTAGGGATAAATGTTTGTCCAAGAAAGTTTTCCTTATGCCTAGGGTAGCGCTGTACAATCACTCTACTTCAAGGCCCCGTGCCTAGAACAGTCAAAATCACTCTACGTCGAGGCCGCGTGCCTACATCAATCACTCTGCTTCGGGGACTTGTGTCCACCGTATTACTATTCTACTTCGGGGACTTGTGTCCACAGTGTAAAATCACTCATCTTTGTGGCCTCGTGCCTACAGTATTAATTGGACTTATAAAATTTTCGCTGGGGAATTAATCGACTTAGAAGGATTCTTACTTTCAATCGCGACTAGTTATAATCACATACGGCAGCAATTGTATCACTAGTAACGATCTACCGAGAACTTGTAACAATATTAATTATTCACAAACAAATTTTGTAATTATTGTCAATGACTGGACTTGTATTTCCATCGTTTTGAATAAACAGAATATTCCTTCAGTGTTCAAAGAAACTGCATTATTATTCAAGCAATAATATTAAGGTGTTCTTCGCTTCCTACCCTGAAGCTAGAGGGAAGTGCTCGACGATCGACTGACTGACCGGAGGCGAGTTCGACACACAAAGACAGAAATAATCAGTATATGCATTATACTGTGGCGCCCAGGTAAATCATCCTTCTTCCACCGAACCGCTGTAAACCTTCAGTATTATATTGTGCTTCTGTCTTTAGAAACTATTTTACAAAACGTTGGGTTCAAAACATTTTGGCACGAATACAGCGAGGCTTTGTTCTGCGAATTACCAAGGCATACAGAACCACATCAACTGAAGCAGCTTTGGTTATCGCAGGCATTGAACCTTTATATTTAACTGGTATAGCCAAGGCAGAACTAACACTACTCCGGAAGGGATATACTTATGATGATCCAACTCTGCAGCTACAAATTGAGAAACCAGCAAATTTTACAACAACTGGACACCCATCTGCAGTCCCCGACTTTGTAAATTTCGACAGTTGTTTTAGACATCATGAGCTCCAAATCTTCACTGACGGATCTAAAATATCTAAAGAAGGAAAACCGGATCAAGTTGGATGTGCCTTCATATGCTTCCTAAATGGCCAGGAAATCCACTCACAGATGAATCGACTTTCACCAGAATGCTCAATAGTATAAGCCGAATTATTCGCAATTAAAGAGGCTATAATTTGGGCCAAACTTTATGATTCTAGCTGCTGTTTATATAGTGATTCCCAGACGGCACTGAAGTGTATAAACAATAGAAATAATCTAAATCCGATGGCAGTGGAAATTAGGAATGTTTTACTATCATACACACGACATATTTGCTTAACATGGGTGAGAGGCCATCATGGAGTTGCCGGTAACGAGAGAGCCGATGCTGCTGCCAAATCAGCCGCAGTTTCGAGTCTAAATTATAGCTACTCTCTTTGTCCTTACTCTTATGCACGAAGAAAGATGTGGGATCGCATTAAGACTAGGTGGAACAATCAGTGGCTATCTAGTGTTAAAGGAACAGTTACAAAAGAATTATTTTTTCCAAATATTGAATCCCGACTTCAAAGTAAAATTGAACCTGAATATGTATTATCACAATTCTTGTCAGGTCATGGAATTTTTGGCTCTTACTTTGAAAGGTTTAATATTATAAGGGAGAATGGTTATTTATGTATTTGTAAAGAAAACCAGACCGTAGAACATCTACTTTTTGATTGCCCACTCTTTGAAAGGAAAAGATTTTCTTTAACAGGGCACTTAAACTATTGTGGTGTTAATTATGATAAACCACTCTTAAAATTTTTTAGCAAGGATTGTTGTTGTAGAGAATTTCACTATTTCATATGTTTTATATTTAAGAGTTTACGATAATTTTATTTAAACTTTAGCAAAACAGGCTACTCTAGTATACAAGATAACAGGTATATTATAAATTGTAATTGACATAAAACTATAGCCCTAATGTACCTTATGGTGAAATAGGGCTAAATGAATTTGTATATTAAATAAATAAATAAATATGTATATATATTACTGTATTCTTAAAATTAAAATGAATTTAAAGGATCATACAGTTAGAAGTGAAATACATGAACATTATACTAGAATTAGATACTTAGTAAATGAAGCACATGTCAGATTAAGTAAATCTAAACACTAGTGCAAATCTATGTCTGTGACCTTGTTTAATAAACTACCATGTGAAGCGCATACAGTAAATCTTAATAGATTTAAAACAGTTTTATATGATTATCTGGTAAAGTCACCATTTTATAATATTAATGAATTTTTGGATTTAACTAGCCTGAATATAGTATTCTAGGTTGTTTAATATAACGACGTCTATTGCAATGTATAACATGCTTAATGACTAATAAATGTTATTATTATTATTATTATTATTATTATTATTATTATTATAACAGATATTTCCGAGGACAGGGAGGACGGCAACCACAGGCGTAACCTAAATGAAGGGCGCACTGTAAACAAGGCTCTGCAGTTTGCGAAAAGTTTAAAGCTTACAGGCAATAAACGAGTACAAAAGTGTACAGTCGACGTTCGTCAGAGTCGTATATGCGGTAAAGTATTTCTTTATGATGTCTGTTGTTCCCGGCAAATAACACTATACCAAGATTAAAACCATCATAAACCACAAGTCTATAACTATCTGGGAGATAATTTTGAAATGCCTGAAGCTCAGGCATTCCTCCTCTGTTGAACAAATTGACACCCGATTTTCTCGAAAGCTCATTCACTTTTACCTTGACTTTTTTACCATTTATATTAATCATCATACCGTATAATTATGATACTTTCGGTCCCCACTCACCTTCGCATTTGCTGTCACGATACCGAATGCAAGGCAGTTTAGAGCTGCTTTAATTTAAACCACGCTTTTCTTCCAAAGGGCAAGTGCATCAAACGTACGGCCCTTCTGTCAACACCTACACCACCGTTACCGCTTAGAATGTGGACAATGACTACAACCAAATGCAAACTGGCAGTAGCGTTGAAGTTGGCGTTCGATTGGCACAGCTTGTTAACAACGCTCGTGATCATATCCATGCTAACTTCGTATTTACGCCTATACGAAATACCTATTGGTTTGTTTACACTGTTCACTTCATTGAAAATCGAGACGCCAACCATATCATGATCTCTCGCCTCGGCTAAGGCATGGTCTATGGCTTCTTTTAATCGATTTTCAAAATAATTTGGTCCTGAATTTTCCCCTGGTTCTCGGTTGATAACTAGTTTGTAACTAGTTGAAGTCCAACTGTTCCGGACCTCTGATACTCTTTGCGAGTCGATTTCAGAATTGAGAATGATGAGGGGGCAGCCATTTCATCCTCGATAGTATGATTCGGTGCGTTATCCGAAATTAGTTCATCTTCACCTGCATTTTCAGGTTCAGATTCCGGTATAGATATAGATTCTACATCGTTTTCAGATTCCAACAGTTATAGTTTCTACTTCGTTTTCAGAATCCGACAGCGTTACAATCTCTACATTGTTTTCAGAATCAGCAATTGTTTATATCATAGGTTCAGAATCCCTTAACGTTATTGTATCAAAATCTCTTTCGTAATCCTTTAACTTTATAGTACCCATTTCTCTTACTGAATCTGAAGAAATATCTATTAAATTTGATGCCATTTTGCATAAAAATACTAGTCGCGAAAACCCAATAGAACTTACTCTGATAACAGCAAGACAAATTCTAAAATAAAAAAGAGAAAATTGAATTAATTATTAACATTGAAAGATAAAAAATCCTTTAAAAATTAAATGTTCAATGAAGACCTACTCACTCACCTGATCTATATGTACAGCTCAACACCAGGGATCTTCAGTTAGTCTTCATGAACGCATGTGACAAACTGAGAGAGGAACAGCCAAAGTTGATCGGTTATATATAAAGAGAGGTAGGGAGAGGTGGAAGGTACTAATTTTGAAACAGGATGAAGTGAAGCTGCATGTCACGACACGTATTCGTACATACTGTAACAAGGGCTCGTCGGGGTTCGAATGTAGCAGTTTTGATATTTAGGCCCATTGTACCGACGTGACACAAAAATCTCATTTAAAGACAGTATTTTAAGGTTTGGTTAAGCCTAATGGAGAATTATGCATTACATTTTGACCTTTTGTACCAGTCTTTACATTTAGGGCCTTTGTACCATCTTGCCACAAAAATATTACTTGAGGACAGTATTTTAATGTGCAGGACTCGCCCTCAAACTGAAAGCATGGACGACGTCACAGACAGAGGTGACGGGAATTCTAACGCAAGCGAAACATGCTGAGATGAAAACATTGAGAGTATCACGCTAGTATCCACGTTGATAACTAAAGCGCGTAGAGCCGTGGACTATATTTTCATACTGGACTTGAGCACTTCACGCATGCACTCTGCCAACGATATGTTCAAATTTTAACGGTCGCGAAGCCATCAGATTCCAGGCGAGATCTGTAGACTTAAACCTTATAGACTGTTTTGCATGACACTTTGGTCTCTTGTTCTGGTCTTGACATTTAGGCCCTTTGTGAAGACATGACGCAAAAATCCAATTTGAGGACAGTATTTTAAGGAACTTCGCATGGACTTCACTGTGAGACAGTACTTATGTAAGTAGGCCTACTATTCATTTTTTAATGTGTTAAGTTGACTGTATGAAATGGTATTTGCAGCACACCCTCGTTTTAAACCACGAGCCGCTACTGGGCCATACAGAAATAAGCAATTATGATTTTCTGGTAATTGCTTTGAAAGAAGGATATTCACAGCGTGCAGAATTGCCCACCAGGAGATTCTGGTGTTGACATACACCCACACGCATATTGCTGAACTTTTTATGTATTCGTGCAAATCGTTCTTGGAAAATAGCATAAAAGGCAGTCAGCACAGAAACTAATTACAAACTCTGTCGCACCGACTCTATGTTTCATTGTTCTCGCTCACTCGGCAACTGGCTCCAAGCAATTATTATCCTTTACAGTTATTAATATTGCTATAACGTATATATTATTATGGTCATTGTTGGATACTATCATTACCCTTTCTACTAGCTTGTTTGCTCTATTTACGATTTCGTTTGAAATAGATTTCCCTTCTTTCAAAGGTCTTCTTGATAGTTTTATTCAGTAGTAGTTTCTAAGAGCATTAAAACCAATCTAAAACTACATTTTATCTTATTTCGACTTCTCCGAATTATGTAGTCTTTAACCAAACAGAAGTTTATTTAAGTTATTACTGCTTTTAGCGAAACTTCGACATAAAGCTTAGAATATAATATGAAGAATATATCTAAAACAATTATATATATATATATATAAAGAATATAAAGGATATATTATGTCTGTATTATGACTTGAATTATCTAAAACATTTAAAGGAAAGATTCTGCCCTATTATAAACTGAATAATAAATACTACGATCTAAGGTTTAGTCCCTAAAGAATTGCCATAGTCTAAAGATTATTCTCCGTTTTTTGAGAACCTGAGTTTTTATTTGAATAAAGAATTATCTAGGTGAACTAAAGTACCGGAGCCTACCGGTATGAAGTTTTTCACAAAACTTAAAGTTCAGCCTCAAGGGTTCAGTCTATAAGACTCTGGCTCTCTAAGCCCAGTCGCGAGTTCAATACCGGCCAAGGTCGATTGCATTTATGTGTGCATAAATGTGACAGGCTCACGTCACATGTTTGATAAAGTATTCCTGAGGGCAAAATTCCGGCACACCTATGACGGTTACAGTTCTAAGTTGCAGCCAGTACCTAGAAGTATATTAAACTGAATTTTACAAAGGAGAAACTGAAAACTGTATAATTTGCTTTTTTGTTTTAGGTGTTAAATTTATCGTAGCTGATGTCAAGTAATATCTCATTTTTATGTTACCGGTACTTTAGATCTATACAGTAGGGTAAGGTGATACATTTTCGAACACTTCACAAATATTCTTATTTTATGAACACAATAAACATAAGACAAGTTCAACTGTATTGTATTCACAAAGTTGGCAATGTAGTCGACCCTTCACAAAAATATCAAAGTCAAACAGCTGTAAAATTGGTCATGGCAATCAATCTTTCATTTCCAGAATAATGTTCGAAAATGTACCGCAGTAGGTACAATTCTAAACACCAGTGGGTACTATTTCGAACAGTGGCATTTTCAACGAACGAACTGCTTTCTTCCAATTTTTTTATTATCATTATTTATCAATAATTTGAGCGTAATAATGAAGTTTCACGTTATGAACAGGCAGATGACAGGATTGGGGCATGTGGTCAGCATGCCGACTCCTACGCCAGTTATTGATGGCTTACTGAACCGGAGCCGCTACTTCTTTATGAATTAGCTCTTCGGTTGGTGTCAGGAGGCTGAATGCACCCCGTTCCAGATCACCCTATCCCAGAAAAATCCGAGGAGGTACCGGGGATCGAACCCAGATTTGCGGGTCCGTAGTCAGGAACCACTAGACCATACAGGCGGTCTGTCATGACATCAAGAGCAATAATAAGAATACTTAACAGCTGCATGCTATTCTGTGTTGCATAAATTGCTGAGTTGTAATAACAATGCACAGGGAGGATAGTTAATAACTCTTCGTTGAAATAATATCACTGTTGAAAGATGTATTAATGCCATCCTTTTATATTTTACTTGCACAGTTAATAATAATAAACATGCAGAATGCTGTGACAGCAAAACAGCTTTTCCATGCAAGACTTAAGCGAGCGATCGCGGGTTAAAGTACAGTTCGAAATTGTACCTAAAATGTGTTCGTATTTGTAACTCCAGCTAGTTTTTGTAAATTACTACATTCTTGAAATTCCGCTCACGAATGACCATTGTTGTGCCAATGACTTACGTATTAAAGACTGCGCTCTTTGTTGGTATGAGTTAAAAATTGGTCCTCAACAATATATTCCAGTAACACAACGTGGAATTACAAGCAATTTTATAACGTGCCATTTTTCAAGCATGGAGTTCTTACCTTCGATTGTAAAATAATATTTTATGGCCGAATGAGACAACTCAAAACATCATTCTCGCGTATACAGGTCAACAAAACAATCAGTAGGGACGCTATATAATTAAAAACATTTGGCTAACATTTGAAACCCAAAAGTGGATAAAAATCTTATTCCGTTCAGAATTGTACCATGTTCGAAAATGTACCACCTTACCCTACGGATGTGCCAACCAGCACCAACAGATGTCTCCACTGCTCTAACCGGTATGCCTTGTTTTTCCACTTCTCGTCTGCTCTTAACGTTCTTTCAATGACATTTTGTTCCCCAGACTGATAAATATGTTGTTGTTTTTTAGCGGGTAAGGCTTTACTAGACAATTCAAGACTGTTTTATGTCAAAGGGCTGAAATAAAAATTGCAGAAGAAATGCCCAGCGCTCGATATTGACTAAATTAATTTGTTCCCGACATATAATATGTTATGAAAGTATTAATACTTATAGGCCTACACAGTGCAAGTTTGGTGATTGGCTATTTTTTATTTAATAAAAGTATATGACTTCTATGGTTCTGACAATAAACGTCTAATTGATATTGTATTAACATACGTGGCGTTTATTTGTAAACATTTAAATAAATACAGTTTTCTAATTCAAATGCATGTTAACCTATACCGTCACATAATAACTTATTCAAAATTAACATGAAGACATACCATTTCTTGTCCAAAATAGTACAAAATAAAATCAGGTAAACTGATGTAACAAAGTGCCAGTATGCTTTTGTTTAATCTGTAAAAAGTTCATTGGAATTATGATTTGAAGAGATCTTTGCTCTTTGGGACCTTTAAGAAATAAATAAATAAATAAGTTATTTTTGTTATCGATTTCCGAGTTACGCTGCCGATAGATTCATTAAGCAGGACTTACGGAAAAACAAAGGTCTAAAGTTTGATACTTAACATTAATTCAAACTGGTATACACTGATATAAGACAGTCTTAAAATAATTATGTCAACATTTCACATAATACACTGGCGAAGAACTCCACTTAATGTATGTAGGCCTAATTATTTCAGAGATTATATCTTCTGTATATAACAGTATTCAACTAGATGAACGAAATAAACACTGAATAGTTTGATAACACAAGTCAACAAAATTTAAAAAGTTTTTTGTATCCGAAATGAAATGTATCAAATCTTATGTAATTTGGTCTCCTAAATTCGAAAATGGCAGTAATCTTTTTTTATTAGTTCTCGTTTAGAAGATATCGGCTATTAAGCCTTCATTGTTGTTCGCGCAAGAAAATATACGTAGTCTTTAGTCACATACCTCATAAACGTGGTCTTTTGGCTTCTCTAGTGTACTTTATCTTAGGAGCATCTCTTACTACAGACCAGCAGTAGTCAGCAATCATAGACGTGTTCCATTTCCCCTGATAACGTCGTTCTAGAGTAGCGATGTCTTGGTGGAAACGTTCACCATGCTCGTCGCTTACTGCTCCAAGATTGTCAGGGAAGAAGACCAGGTGAGAGTGAAGTAAATGCATCTTGAGAGACATGTTGCACCCCATTCTATTCTAAGCCATCAACATATTGTCCACTAATGTTCTGTAATTAGACGCCCTTTTGTTGCCAAGGAAATTAAATACAACTCTAGTGAACACTACCCATGCAGTTTTCTCCTTGCCTGTTAGAAGTTCATGAAAATGTTCATGAGCCATTAGTTTTCTTATTTGGGGACCTATGAATATTCCCTCTCCGATTTTAGATTCACTTAATCGTCGAAATTTATGAGAGAGATACATAAATGCTTCTCCGTTTTGATTCATACCATTTACAAAGTTTTTCATTAGTCCCAATTTAATGTGCAACGCAGGTAATATTATTTCAGTCTTGTCAGCCAGTGGTCTGCAAACAATGTTTTTAATACCTGGTTCTAAGTTTTGTCTGAGAGGCCATTGCTTTGTTGTATAGTGTTTGTCCATCGCATGTTTATCCCATTCACATAAAAAGCAACAATATTTCGTATAACCCTGTTTCCTTTGGTATAGCATTTTCCATTTACCCACTCGCGTAGGTTTGTGGAACAAGTACAACAACAAATATGGGGTGCAAACCATTTGTCCTGATCACCAACCTTGCAACCAAAGTAAAGAAGATAAGCCTTTTTAACAACAGGAGTTAACCATACCTTTTGCAATTTAAAAGTCACCTCTCCACAGATAAAACAAAAGTTATTTGTGTTGTTAACACACTTACGCGGCATTCTGTGCCTTTCATGCCAATTCTATTACAGAAAGGATAATATATGCATATTTGTTATTTTATAATTACAATTATAATCACTCACAATAACAATTAAACCACTCCCTATTTTAACTATTTCAAAGCACACTGATAGACAGTTTTCTCACTCACAAAGCAAGAACTGAACTGAATTTATAAAGGAATATCAGTTTGAGGGTTGGACTTATCTGCTAGAGTCATAAATTTACCCTTAAATTTCCGGTACAGTCTTTTTCAAACAAAGTTACTCAGCTAAAATCCTGTTTTTAGTAAAACAATCTGACCTGTGTACTTTAGAAATGAGAACTAATAGACAAAAATGGATGTCATTTTCGTGTTCAGCGACCCCAAATTGGTAATGTATGGTTAATTTTATCTCGAATACATTTTGGCTGTTGACTTGTGTAATTAAATCTTCCAATTTACTTCGTTATTATCACCGTACGTCTGAGCTTAAATGCGAAGGAATGTGTCATGGCTAACTATTCCAAAGCCGTATATGAAGTATGTAAATCGATATGTTGTCAGGATAACAGATTTGCATTTGTTAAATTCTTAATAATATATCACCATAAAATAGGCACTAAATTTGGCATTACTCCGATACCGGTCAACCGATTTTATCCAACATCAACAGACGTCTTCCCATGGACATTATAAATGCGTATATAAAGTTTCTGAAAATCCGATAAAGGGTATTTGAGTTACCGCGTCTTTAAAATTGACACTAAATTGGGTTTTACTCCGGTACCGGTCAACCGATTTGGTCCAGTATCAATAGACGTCTTTTCATGTACTTTTTAAATGGGTATACAAAGTTTCATGAAAATCCGATAAAGTATATTTCAGTTACCGCGACTTTCTGATATATTACCATAAAAGGCACTAAATTGGACATTATTCCGGTACCGGCTAACCGATTTGGTCGAGTATCAATAGACGTCTTTTCATGGACATTATAAATGCGTATACTAAGTTTCATAAAATCTGATAAAGCGTACTTGAGTTATCGGGCCTTTAAAATAAACACTAAATTGGGTTTTACTCCGGTACCGGTCAACCGATTAGATCCAAATTCAATAAATTACTTCTCATGGACGTCATAAATGCGTATACTAAGTTTCATGAAAATCCGATAAAGCATGTTTGAGTTAAGGTGCCTTTCTAATATAATCTATTAAAATAGGCACTAAATTGGGCATTACTCCGGTACCGGTGAACCGATTTGGTTCAATATCAATAGGGTTCTTCCCGTAAACGTTATAAATGCCTACAGCAAGTTTCATGAAAATCCTATAAAGCGTATTTGAGTTATGGCGCCTACAGATACACGGACAGACAGACGGACAGACATTTTTCCGTTCCCCACACAATATCATAAAGTACCATACTGGCACTTAATAAATGAAACTGGATGACAACTTAAAAATCGACGAAACTTTCTTTTTCTTTCTTCGTGTCATCCCTCAAACTTAATCCCATTATTAGGTCTACTTACTGGTATGTTAGACCATCAGTACATGTTCTTTCATGTCTAGTTATGAAAAAAAAGATAATGTTAGAAATATTTCATTATATAACCCAGCTCAACGGCAGGTACTTCCCGACCAAAGAACTGCATAATGCCGTTACATTTTTCTGTTTTTCTCACTATGTATTTCTAATAATCTATTTCGTTATTTTCAGTCAGTGTTAAAGTCTTTGGAACTGCAATATTATTATTTAATCACTAGGGATAGAAACCCTATTTCGCCAAAGAGGCATGTTAGGGTTGTAGTTTACAAACTAATTATAATACTGTAAAACATTGAATAAATAATTATAGTTGATCATGACTGTAAGTTATAAATATGATAGATTCTCTAAAACAGCAGATTTTGTTAAATAAATGGAGACATGAGTTGAGACTAGATTCAGATTATATCTAGTATTACATTCTGATTATATCTATTATTAGTCGAGTGGACAGTAGCTAGTGAATCACTATGAATATGCAAACTATAACTAGATTCTATGCACCATTTTACAGCTTCTTTTATAGCTAATAACTAAGCTTGGAAAAAATTACATGAAAAGGTTTGCATCGGTGGATAATAATGGGGCAAAAAACAAAGAGAGGTTTGCTGATACTGATGGTTACTGAACTGTATTAATTTTGCGATGCAAGCCCTTCCAACTTTGAATGAAAGAATAAATCAATTTTAACACTATTTATTCTTATCTTTGATTGTATGTCACAGACGGGAATTATACAAAGATACACTTAACACACAAAAAAAGAACCCAAGACGATAATACACTACACTTTAAACTTGTTTTCTTCTGGGTATCGCTGTTCAGCTTGATGTAGGGTTTTTGTAAATTAAGTTGTAATCGTATTGTAGTAGACTTGTGATGAATCTTCTTGAGATAACTACTTGAAGTACAATCCTTTAAACAACTAGTTTAAGTATAGTAAGTTATTTTAAGTTATTGAAATAACTAATTGAATACAGTATGCCATGGTCATTTATGGCACTCTTTTTTGTGTTTCTTTTGGTACTATCGTGTATTTTTGCGTTTAGCGATCTTTCAGAAAACTTTCCGTTTTTTTAATATTACTATTGTCTGCTCTTCCCGGTTCCGCTGTTTGTTATTGTTTTTTTTTTGTTTTTTTGTTTGTTTGTTTGTTTTTGTTTTTGTTTTTTTTTTTTTGTCGATCACTCTGCCCTCTGCCGGGTGGTCGTGTTTTCCTCGTGAGCTTGTTTTGTCCTTGAGCCGAGTTTAAATCCGGCCGGAGTTCGACTCTATCTGTCTATTTGATACGTTGTGCTAGCAGCGAAGTCGTAAGGACTAGAGTGTTGGAAGAGTTGTGCGGCACCAATCTAGTAGTGCTACGTACCAGTAAGGGTTTTGTGTCTAAATAGTGATTAAGTATAAAATCCTTGAAATAGAGACATATCCTTATACAGGGAGGCCATTTTATGCGGAAACTTTTTAACAGCGTTGCCCCTGCTCACACTTTCCCCGCTGTTGTGCTTGCACCGGCGGGGACCGTGTTCTGTTACTGCCGGCAAATCAAGACTTTAGAACAATACAAAATAGAATAACTCAACCAATTTATTATCAAAATAGGCCTACATGAAGAGGCTTATTACTCACCATTTATTTGAGATACCGTTGAAAATGACCCCCGTCAGCAGTAAGACATGCCTCACATCGTTTAAACAAATTATTTGCCACTTTCTGTAATTCCGCTTCGGTAATACATTGCACTGCACGTGTTATTTCGGCCTTAAGTTCTTGTGATTATTATCAACTTTGAAAGACACGATTTTGTAGGGATGGTACAGTCAGGATATTTACGAGAAAATCTCCGAACGCGCCTTCTATGGTTATTTCTCAATAAGTAACATTCCACCAAACAAATTCTCTGTTCAACCGTATACATTTTCGATTATTGTCTTATGTAACACTCGACAACAATAGACAAGAGTCTCACTACAACACACCGAAGCAACTAACCGCTTGTATACTTTGTAAAACTGCGATGCAATGCGATGCTAGCGCGGCAATGCTGCAGTGATGCGAGGTTCCCTCATAAAATGGACTCACTGTATTATCTATATTTTACTCCGCGGGGGATAAAATTGGATATTTCGGTGAACTATACTATTACTCATAATGTCTGACAGTGCGGAACAGGATATTATCATGGAACAAGTCATGGATCCTGCTATGGAAACTGAACCCCAACCTTCATCTAACCTAACGTCTGTTGGGAATCAGTATGATGATAAGTGTAGTGTCAGTGATACAGTTCCTATCAAGGACCCTAATTAACATCAAGACATTAATACACGAAAGACCCCATGTACTCCACGACCACGTACACTATATATCCATTCTGATGTCGGACCATAATTTGTGTCCATTAAACAACCGAATAAAGCCATACGAGCGTTGCACCTCATGGTGATTGGTAAATGGCTTTTTCAAGACAAAGATTAAGTTATTTCCGTCAATAAAGTGAGCCGACTAATCATTGAAGTGCACTTTCAAACATATCTTGCTGCCAACAAATTTCTGCAATCCAATTTTGATGTGAAACATGGAACTCAATCATACATCCCAGCATACAATTTGTATACCACGGGAGTCATCAAAGGGGTAGATATTAGTATAACCCCTGAAGAAATCATGCGGGACACATACATGGTGGAAAATTATACTATTACGCACGTGCACCGATTTAATATCCGCAAGCAAGATGATAAGGGACAGGTAACATTTGTGCCTTCTCAGACAGTGAAGATCACCTTTCGCAGCCAACGCATGCCAATAGAGATTATCCTTTATCATCAGCGTTGCCGATTGGAACCTTATAAGGAACGAACGTCTCTATGCTATAATTGTGGGAAACTGAACCATCGCAGTAAGTTCTGTAGGTCCAGCCCCATATGTTTGTTCTGTGGCAATGACAAACATGATGGTGATTGCACGTCTGATACCAGGAAATGTATAACTTGCAAAATGGCGCATGCCACGATTAATACAGCAGTTTGCCCGGCTTACAAATTGGCCCAGCAAATTGAAAAAAAGCTCCCTTCTCTACCTGTGTCCCGTTATGAAGCCAGGATGCTATCCACGGGCAAACTTACCTACGCCAGTCTGGCCCGGCAAGAGACGGTGGCCATATTTGGACACTCCAATAATTTTCCATCTCTTCCAACACGGAACGATTCTGACACCACTCCTCCAAAGGAACAAAAATCAGCCAAAAGGGAGGCGCCACCCGATTCCAGCGTGACTACGCCAAGAATGAAACGAAAAGATACTGACAACTCTAAGGGCCTGTATTACCACCTGCCGACAATTCCTCCCGATACGTGACTTCCAGATAGCTTAACTGGAAGATGCCTTGTAATACCACCTCTGAACTGCTACCGGCAAGAACGCAGTAAAAAATTGTAAAATGGTCCTTAGCTGATTGACCAAAGAGGTGTGTTTGTTATAGTTCGGTAGTCCTCCGCTAGGTGCGGCAGCTCGGATTTGTATTTGTACAATTAAATTACACAATAACACATCGTTTTAAGTGCATTAATCGATTTGTGCAATTCTATTTCATTCATATGTGAGCCTAAAATGACACTTTCGTGTAAATTAAATTTTCCAGCATCAATTCTGAAAATCAGGTGGCCAGCAAGCTTCCGCGTCCTGCCATCTTGTTTCAACCAAGATCCCTAACTAGCAGTTGGTACTTTGTCAGCCACTCCATCCTCCTGCTAGCTTATCTGGAAATTGTCTTCCCAGACAGATTTTGTCAGGAGACCAACACGCAATTCTTGGCCAACTTCCAGATAGGTTCTCTATCTGGTAGATAAATACGATATCAGGAGGTCGTCAAACAGGCCCTAAGGGACATGATACCACAAAATATCAATGGACCCTTCTCGCTCCCCATGGGATAAGGGGCTCCTTCCTCCACCAGTGCGGCGGCTTCCGGTAGGAGAGGCACAGCAGGAAACCAAACAAACTGTCCGACCACTATTTACGGCAATTACGGCTGTGAATGCATTGCTGAGTACCGCAACTGAATCCCAACGGAATATACTGTTGAACATCAAACAGGCCATTAGGGATCACATGGGACCTCACAAGTAAATCCTTCCAGTATCCTCTCTGATGAGCCCCAATGTGAGTATAAGATATTGTATTTTATTTTTTGATGTTGCTCACAGTATCTGTCTGCAGAGTGTGTATACAACCCTATCTGCATACAGTGCGCACTGCAAATTTGCTCATTGTTGTAAGTTATAATGCGAATACGTAATATACTTCAGTGTAATGCACAAAGTATTCATAACAAAAAAGAAGAACTTTTCCAATTAACAGCGAAATGTCTTTTTCATAACATTGTAGTGGTGGAAACATGGCTCCAATCCGCCAAAAATTCCGACTTCCGGAATATGTTTAGCTCCGTAACGATAGGGTTGGAAAAGGGGCGGAGTCCTCATATTGTTACAATCACATATTCTTCTTTCGAACTATCGGTTGATCAATAATATTGATTCCTCTTTTCAGGCTATTGAAATCACGGTGGCTAACTTCAAAATAATAGGTATATATAATACTCCTCATAAATATATCACCAATACTTTCTGGACGTCCCATTTCCCCTGGGATCAGGAATATCATTACTTATATTTGGGATATTTTAATCTGGGCAAAACAATCGTGGAACTAACACAGCATCACAACTTGCGATTTCTCACAACTTTACAATCGCAGTCCTTGCACCTTATTAATAAACCGTGTGCGACTAGAATTGGGTATAAGGGTCAAAGAGATATCTCTCCTGACCTTACCCTTTCATCAGACCCATTATTGACGTGGCTCAATTGAACTGTATTACCTGACACAAAAGGGAGTGATCATTTCCAAATACTGATCACATTCGGTTCTCGTAATTGTCTGATAGATACGTACCGACCTCGACCTGTTCATCCTCTGATTAAATGGGAGCATTTTAGGGAGACAATTCAGTCTATGTTATCACGAGAGAGGCCCAATATGGATTCTATAGGAGTGGTCAGTAACGTTTTGTCTAACTATATACGTACGCAGTTCGTCTGTAGGGCACACAACACACGTCGACAGCGATCTAAACCACCATGGTGGTCCGTTGAGATCAGTCACGAGATAGCGAAACGCCGACTATACTTACAACAAACTAGACGGAATCATACACCACAAAATTTCTGTCGATTTCGACAACAAGCAAAGGTGAAACGTATGATTCAGACACAAAAACGAAAGGCATGGCAACAACATTGTTCACAAATCACATATTCTACGTCGGTCCAACAAATTTGGCGCTCCATCAAATGGTTCACGGGTAGGCGGGACTACAATGATACCAATATTATGTTTGACAGACATTTACAGGAAGAATTTTTACATCATGTCGCCCCAGATTCGGCCGATATTCCTCCACCTATTCTCAATTTGGTGGATTTGGAGCAAACACCTTCCCCCATTACCAGTACTGAAATTTCCTCCCAATCACGTGGAGTGCAAAGTAGTCGATCAGCCCCAGGAGCAGACCGGATTACATACGAAATGTTAACATATATAACACAAGACATCCTGTCATACTTGGAACTGGGTTTTAATGCAATTCTTCGTGGTGAAATATACCCTGAATCCTGGCAACATATGTTGGTATGTCCCATATTGAAGCCTAACAAATCCGGATTACAGCCCATTCATTACAGACCGATCATTCTCAGCCAAAGATCAGAAAACTATACGAAAAAATCATTAATCAGCGATTATCCTTCCACTTAGAAAAATTTTTTCTTCTTAATCACACACAGTTTGGTTTTCGAAAACGTTAAAATTCTTTGACTGGACTGTTATATTTAATTACAGACATATATACTGGATGGCACAAAATGGAGAACACGGTGGTATTCAAACTCGATTTGAGTGCAGCATATGATCATGTGGACATAAATATATTACATACTAGACTTCTTAGTTTCGGCATCTCGGCTAATTATATCAACACAATTATCAGGCTCTTACATAATCGGTTATTAACGCTCCCGGGCCACTATAATAATCACGACACTCGCATGACATCTCTGGGTATTCCACAAGGCTCCTCCCTTACCACGACAATATTTAATATCTATACGGTTCACTTGTTCAGACAACCTTTTATCACTAGCAAAATCATTGGATTCGCGGACTACATCCTTTTGTATTGTCGATTTCCTAAATCGGAGGGTCCCCTAAGGACTCATATACAGGGCAAAGACTCTAAGACCTTACCAATGAGGAAATGCCCCCAAGATAGGTAGTGAAAATCCTCAACATCCTCGTGAAGTGAAATAAGTGGGCGAGAATTCAGAATAGCTTCTATCCGAATTAACAATGTGGACATTTCCTTATAAGTGAAGATTAAGGAAGTGGACATTCTTTTTAAATGGTACTTAGTGGATCGAATGGCAGCTTCGTGAAGACCTCCCATGTGAGGAGAGGGCGGAGGCATGAAATCACCCATTTATGTTTAAATGAGCGGTGGCAGATTGATACTCATAAGAAGAAACCAATTCAGTCATTTTTTGTAAGTCAGCTTGTGCTCCGACAAAGTTAGTACCGTTGACAGACGTGATAGAGATTGGAATGCCTCGACGGCCTGTGAAACGAGATAATGCGACTAAGATAGCACGTGAAGCGAGAGTAGTTACAAGTTCCGTCTTAGTTGACATACACGCAGACATGGCAATTAGTAGTTATCTTGGAACGGGGCCCGTCATACTTAATTAAGTATGGACCTGCGTATTCAATTGTTGGGTCCCGGGAATTGAGGCTTTAAGAAATTAAAATATGTAAAAATATTTAATTTAGCATTGTATTTAGTAAAGCCATGAAGAAGTTGAAATTTCACATATGACCACAGGATGAAAGAAACCTTATCTCGTGGAAATTGCACTATCAGCTTGGCATTGGAATTCCACTGTACTGTGTGTGGGAAATGCAATTCTGCATTTTCTTAGCCCCTCAAGGCTAGCAATTAGGCAACCGTATGACAGCTGACAAAGGTAGAATTTAATTCGCGTGTTTTTAATTTAGCTGTGATGTTTGATTGGAGAAATTTATAATTAGCGAGCAGAATAATATTCTCGATCGCAGATACTAAGGGAAGACGGAGTGTGAGAGACAGTATCATTTTATTCAGTGTCATTGTGTGGTCCTTGGGGACAAGATGGCGTCAGACGTGGATTTGTTCGACGAACATCTAAAAACCTGTAAGTACTGAAATTAGTAATTTTATTTAAGTGTTCCGCAAAAATCCGGATATGTAGTAGATTTTTGCGACGTCAGTTAAACTCGCTAAGAAACAGCGAACGTAAAAGTCACATGTTGACACTTTCAGTAAAACCTATAGTGTTAAACAAAAGTTCCCTTATTTCCTACGAAATCCGCATATGTTGTAAACTATGCGATGGATAGATAAACTCGCTAAGAGATAGCGAATGCTAAGGTCAAAGTCACTTTCAGCCTCTAAAAATATAGTTCAACACTATATTTACGTTAATTAAAGATTAACCGCTTTTCAAACATTCAAATAGTCAAGACATATATTTGAAGCTATGTTCATATTTTTTACATGATTTTCAATTAACATATGAAAATATGATCATCCCGAGGGTAGGCTTCACCCTCATCATGAAGGTATTTTTGTAGTAAAACGGGTTAAGTAACCCATCCATGTTTTTATGTATGTTATTGAAGTTTAGCCTTTTGTCAAGCATGCCAATGCTAGTTTTTTCCCGTTAGTATAACGAAGATAATTTGCACCCAGACTGTAAATTATAAAGACAAATAAGATATTGCCGTTATTGATTGAAATAGTATTGTGAAATTTAGAAGTTTATTTTAAATATTAACATTAAACATAAATTTTAAACATTGTGTAGTTAATACTATTTTATTGAAAATAGTAAGAAATGCAAAATTAATATACAGAAATTATTTAAAATAATTAGTTTATTTTGTACATTTTGAGAATTTTCATTTTAAATAAAATGAAGAATAAGAGTTTATAATTTTGCTATTTTTCCGTATAAATTTTATGTGTTAAAATTTATACGAAGATAGGATTCTCGCTACTTTAGCGAATGGTTTAGGTACAAAAGTACGATTTTTATTTTAAGGAAAAATGAAGGTAAATTTAAAGTAAATAAATTACAAGTTCATTACACAGCGTGTGTTACAAAAAGATAATTTATTAGATGAGTTTTAATACGTTATAGACGAATAAACGTAATTTGTGTGCAAAAGAATATATTTTATAATTTTGAGTAGAAAAGTTTATTTTTGCCATATAAATTTCATGAGTTAAAATTTATATGAAGAACATAGTATTTCGCGGAAAAGCGAAGGATTAAAATATTTTGAAGTTAAACATTTGCAAACATTGTTGTTATTTAATAAGTTAAAACCAGAATAAGTTTGTCAGTAATTAAATTGTTATACAAAATATTATGTAATTAAGAAATATCGGATTTTTTAGCATTTTGTTAGTTAAATATTAATTGTTATAAAGTAAACAAAATTTGTTTGTTAAAATATCATTTCATTTATTAATTATTTCAAATAACTTTTATTTGAAAGTTTAATTAAAAGAATTTGGTAATTTTTAAGATTAAAAACAAAGTTAATTATTTTAAAAGGAATAAAGTCGCATTTGTAATTTTTGTTTTTTTTTATAAACCACAAATAATTAAAATTAAATAATTTTATTATTTAAAGGGTCATATTGCTAATCATTATTTTTTACAGCTATGACAAGGTAAGTGGAAGTGCGTCGAGAAAACTTACAATGCGAGTGAATTAAATATTAGTTAGATTGTTCAGGAAGACTTTATTTTCTCATACCTAATACATACGCAGTGCTATAAAAGATCAGTTAGTCATCTTTAAATAAAACCAATCTATAACGATCCATAACCGCTCGGGGTCACAACACAATACTAACATTTTCGAAAGGGGAAATAGGTATGACTCTCGCTGAAGGAAGGTCAGCCAGTGGCGTATCAAGCTTAGGTGGTACCCAGTGCGGAAAATTTCTTGTCACCCCCCCCCCCCATTGAAATTATGAAAAGATGGGGCAGTTCCAAGTGTTATTTTTTGGATAGTCAAAGGTAATCCCACGAGAGTTTAAGAGTTTATCGATAGATGCAGCTGCAACGAATTTATCTGATGCAACTCGTAAACTCAACGGATTATACAAATTTATTAATAATTACTTTATTATATAAAAACAAAACTAAGGTCCGAAATCATGGCATAACTATGAATCAACCATCCATAAAGCGATTCGAGTTACTATGTTGTCGCCATATTGTAACCAGTGCTACAATGGTGCATAAAATATATAGTTAACCTAATACAGCCATTTTTTATGATTAAGGAAAGACATACATATCAAGCACATTATGCTGTTCATTGTACATTGTAGTGTTAAACAATAAATGCTCTTATTATTATTATATTATTATTAATCTAAAGTACGTTAAAGACAGATATACATTGTTTTCATGGGCGACAGATTCACGAAATGTGGGTGTTACCATTAATAAAGCGAACATCACACATTTCTAGGCCAAAATTCACTCCCGAAATTCTGCAAAGTTTTATTTTTGGAGTGATCTTTTATATTTTTATATTTTGTTTTCCAAGCGAAATCTCGAATTTAGAAAGATGAATTTTGATAAAAGGACAAAATGTTGTATTTATGTCAGGTACCTTTCAAGATGTGAACCGAAGATTGGAGACAAGTTTTCCTTATTTTTACATAAAGAATGTTTTCTCGAAAACGGCGCTAACGATTTTCTTTAAATTTTGCACATGGTTGCTTACACTGAGCTAAAAATTTTATCTGAAACACTTTTCCTAAATAATTCTCTGAAGGGTAGTTATAAGCCATCCACTCTGAATACGTGCTCTTTCCAATACGGCCTCTTTCAACGGAAAATAGTATGAAAAAAAATTGTATTTGGGTTAGGTACCTTTTGGGGATGTGACACGAAGATTGGCGACGACTCTCTCTTATTTTTAAGGGGAGGCTAACTTTTATTTGGGAAGAGGAAGTTATGTGAATTATACATCATATTTTTTTATAGGTTGATCCTAATAAATTTCATAAACAAGTAATGTAAGTATTTTACGAAACTGTATTATTAATAATCTATTCTTAAATAACTTATGCGCACATTCAAGTTTATTTTCGTCAAAGTCATGACTGCCGCTGCGAGTAGAATTGGTTGCGGCTTGAGTGATATGAAATATCAAAGTAAAGGGATGACTGGCGGGTAGTAAGATTTGATGCTTGGCATCAAATGACAATGCAGACCGTTCAAGGTGTCCGCCTATGCGCAAAATGCCATCTTGATCTAGGAACGGACAAAGATTGTGTAACTTGCTGGAGTTTGAAATGTCATTTCAGGAAGTCAGAATTTTAACCTCTTCCGAGTATGCTTGCAATTGTACACTCTTAACACGAATACTGGAGAGAGAGTGAGACCTCATCGCCTGTCAAAGGACCCTTCAATTGATTCTGAGGCTTTCTACAATAATTTAGAAATCGGAGAACATAAGCCCTAACGCGAAATGTCTTTTAGGTATGGAAAATTGGATAACCAAGAATAGAATGTACAACATAATCTACAACTTTGATTTCAGACAATGAATCAGACAGGATCAGTAGATTATTACCCGGCCATTGAGAAACATTTTTAGATAGCCAAGAAGGGCCTAACCATAATAATTGATTTTGCACTAGATCTTGACGGGTAGCTTTAGGACCCGTTTAATGGTAGGAAATGCTATTTCATGAGTTTTCACATATTTTCACTTCACCCGATTGTTCAATAGAATATGAATTCGAAAACGTTAACGAGAATATTTACCATTAAACACTTAGGATTAATTATTACGCATAATCTAAATTTTCGAAAGCACATTGACAAAATAATAGATGAAGCTTATGGAAGTTAGGATTTATTTTTCATAATTCTAAAAATATTAAAGACTAAGATGTTTTACAGTTGGGAATATTATGAATGCTTATATATGTTTTACAGTTACTTTATAATAGTTTTGTACGCAGTAAGTTAGAATATGCATCAGTTATATGGTCACCATTAATATGAGTATAAAACTCATATTAATGATATAGAAAAAATCAGAAGAGTTGTCTTCGATATATGTATTTTTAAAAATATGGCAGATCTGCTTTAGTTGATAGAATTTCTTATAATACTTTATTAAATTAATTTAATTTTCTTACTCTAATTGGTAGAAGAATGGTAGCGAACACAGTTATTCTTATATAAAATTATCAATGGTATAATTGATATCAATGAACTTTTAAAACGTATTAAATTTAATGTAGTGCAATTAAATTTAAGAAATAGGGAATTGTTATACATTCCTGTCATTAGGTCAAATGTTAGAATGTCCATCTTTAATTCAAATGTGTAAACAGTATAATTCTCTATCGCTTCAAAATGCTCTTCTGGATTTTGACTTATCATTAAATCAGTACATGGATTTCTTCATGGAATGTTATATATTTCATATGATTTTGCTTAGTTTTAAGGCTGTCTTGTTACATTAATCGTATTTATTACAAATTATTCATGTATCTTCTTCTTTATCCTAACATCCATTTATTGTTAGTATTTTTATATTGCACAACACTTATTGGCGAAACTACGCCAACAGTAATTGGGATTTATTCCTGTAGTTTGCAGAATAAATAAATAAATAATTGTCGTCTGTCCGTGACTGCTTATTCAACATATTCGCAGCTACCCTCCATATCTGGAGGCCGTATCCTCCATCCGCAACCTCAGGACGCGCCATGCCGTGGAGACAGAAACGCAAGCCTTATATATATTATATTTGTGGAGGTATACTTGTGTATATAACTATACACATACATATATACGAAGTATAGGTTGGTATGAAGTATATTATGTAAACTGGAATTTTTGTAAACCTGCAAAATTTCATCACAAGCTTTGCCCCTTCTGTGTAAACCTATTCTTGCGCAGTAACTTACATTAAGAGGTCAATACCCATCAGCTCGGCACAACGGGTCTTACCTATTCAATCTCTAACACAAGACTGAGTTGACTAATAAGAATGCTATTACGAACAAGTTTCCGAATGTGTTTAATAAATTTCAATTGAAGTATTATAGATATTACTCACATGTACAGACATTGTTCTTTGTGGACACTTTTTCTCATGGACAATCTCCCATGGACATTTAGACATGGACTTTTAATTTTTTATATTTTAGCTATTCAGGTAATGGACATTTTGTTGTTTCAACACATTTTCTCATGAATGTGTAAATATTGGTACTGGAATATTAACACTCCGGTTTTAATGTTTCTTGAATAATTTATGCTGAAGCTTTTCGATTTTAGGAGCTCAGCTGGACCAGCAGCTATGCGCCTGGCTTGCCGTGCTTGTGCTTCCTGTGAACTCTGCTCTGAACCCAGTGCTCTACACACTCACAACTTCCTTATTCAAGAACCAGGTAAATACTTGTCATGTTATTGAATTACCAGGCCCAATTTTTTATCAAGAAACCAAAAAAGAATGGTACACAGCAAAGTAAGCGGGGATACATTGTGTTTTCATATTACTTCGGTTAGGCTATTTACTCAATGAGGGCCTTCCAGTCACTCTGCCATCTTGTTCTTGCTGGAAAGAAAGCTGCATGATTTTGGTAAGTTGGCAAAATCCCATTAGGCAATATCCAGTATCACCATGTACATATTTGCGAGAAACAATCATCTCCATAGCACAGAAATTCATGAGGGTAGCGTGACTGTAATTATTTTTTGTGGAGGCAAAATTTATAAAGTATAAGTTTTAATATTAAGTTTACAAGCCTTTATAATAAAAGTATACGTTTCTTGAATATGTGGCAGCATTTTATACTAAATCAAAAAGTGTTAATATGGTGATATGATTTTTCCTTCATGAACAGAAGTAATAAACTCAATGCTATCCTTCACTTCTTTCCACTTTGAATATCATGTCTTCATGACTCTGACCAGTGAGGGTTCTTGAGGAAAAAAGTTGGTTCAGCTCTACCTCCATAAATTAATACCAGTTCTGGTTAGTTCTTGCTGTCCATATTTAAGTTTGTTATTGCTGTCCATGTTTAGGGAAATTTATATATACTCGTATATATTTATATTCATATATAAATATATTTCTACTAAACATAATTTTATGTATAAAAGTTCTTCACAGGCTAACAGCCGAGTTAATGGTTTGAAAAACTCCGAGCTTTCGGACTCCATCTCTGAGTCCATCTTCTGGGAAACTGGTAGAGAAGGCGGAAGGGCCTGTATATATAGGCCGGAACAGTTGGTGAGTTCCAGCCAATGGCAGCGTCAGTAAAGACGACGACCACGACCAAATAAGCTAACTGAGGTCAGAGCATTGCAGGCTTCGCCCACAATGCTTTAACCTCGACTCCGGTTCCATACCTGCATACGAAATGCATTGCTGGGACAGACTGAGGAGAGCAGCAGAGAGCTTCTGAGTTCACCGGACTACTGATCTCTACAGTTGACTTAGGGGGAAGCCTCTACTACCGACAACTATTGGTCCAGCGCAGCCCGCCTGAACTAAGAGTTCTTCTTAGAACTCAACTTCTGCCCTTCTCAGGGCCTTCTAGGAGAGCTTTACCTTATCCCCTTGGCCTTCCCTACCTAACCCTCAGATCTCTACGAACGGCCCTTTTCAGGGCACATACAAAAGAG
Source organism: Ectobius pallidus (assembly GCA_964059195.1). Classification (NCBI taxonomy): domain Eukaryota; kingdom Metazoa; phylum Arthropoda; class Insecta; order Blattodea; family Ectobiidae; genus Ectobius; species Ectobius pallidus. The sequence continues at coordinate 157,558,971 of CAXKWD010000004.1, read as the reverse complement.
CTTGTTTGTTGCAACCTTCCCTTGTCCTACCTACCATTTTCTATTTTCTTTAGGTCGTCGCATCTACCTGTGGCCCGGCATGGCCGGTCCACCGGACCCCTTGGCGTTCTTCCAGAAGAACTTCTCGCAGATTTCGCCGTCTTTGCGAGACCAGCTGGCAGTGAGATGAAGCATCTCTACCAGGAGCAGCAGAGGCTGAAGAAGAGGACTCCTGCTACGAAGAAGCCCGCTAAGGCAGCCGCCAAAACGGCGCCGAGGCCGAGCGAACGACCCACTGGCATTGTGCCAGCTGGGCAGTAACCTCGCTCGTCCGGGGTAGTTGCGAAGGCCACAGCCAAACGCAAGGCCACTGAGTTAGCTTCGCCTAACTCTGCTGATTCGATGGAACCAGCCACCCGACGCCCGGCTATTGGGTCATTGTCCATAGCCGGGAATGCGTCCCTTACTGTGGCTGAAAACAGCGCTCAAGGTCTAGAGGTATCCGTGACCTCTCCCTCCGTGGGCGAACAATCAACCTCGTGTGGAAGCCAACTGGGTCCTACCCAGGAAAGAGTACCGTATGCCGCGGTCTTGCAAGCCCGGCATACAGCTCCTAACACGGCATGTGGGCCTAACACCGCTCAAGCCAAGGCCTCTGGTTCTTTACCAGATGCAGCAGAGTCGATGGACTCTGCACTAAGGCGCTCGCGCAGCGAGTCCGGCGGTCCATTAGGCACGCCTCTTGGCACCACACCTCACGCCCAAGCGGATGTTGCTGCCATTCCCGCAGGGAAGCTCCGCAACAAAGTCCCTGTGTATGTCACTAGTGTGACAAACACTCGCAATTTTTTGAGATGGTTGCGAGAAAAGACTGGTGTTAACGGCACGGCGGCTATGCGGGGCGATGTACTTATGCTAGTTCCGGATACTGCCGACTGTTTCCGAGCCACCATATCTGCTCTCCGCGCCATAGAACCGGAGAAGGGAGTAAGGTTTCATACCTACTCACTGCCGGAGGAGCGGTCTGTGAGACTGCTTCTGGAAAAACCTGGGGGCGTCGCATGCCAATAGAGGATGTTCGCGAGGAACTCATTGCACTTGGAGTTCCCGTGCTCTCTGTACTGCAACTTCGGTCGCAGCGGCGCGACGCCGATCCCCAAAAGGATAGGCCCTTAACGCCACACTTTATTGTGTCAGTGTCGCGTGGACCCTCGGTAGCAAAGGTGAGAGCTTTAACTACATTGTGTGGTCTCCACATAAGAGTGGAATCTTACCACGCTCCGAGCGGCCCTCTATAATGCCGCAACTGCCAACGCTTTGGTCACACAAAGCGTAATTGTGGTTACACTCCAAGGTGTGTCGCTTGTGGCGGAGACCACCCCTCAGGGGGTTGTAGTACGCCCAAGGAGGCCCTGAGGTGCTATAACTGCAACTCCTCTCACACTGCCAACTTTAAGGGTTGCAGTAAGTGGAAGGAAGTTAAAGGGGCAGCGGCGAAGCGCACTAAGGCGGGGTCCAGAGCTTCTGGGAACTCACGCACCACTTCTGCTGCGCCAAAAGGCATTGCACCCAGTCTCTCCTCTGAGCAGGAGAAGCTTGGCCCAGGTTGGAGCCATGTTACCGAGCGGGGGCGTATTGTCCATGTCCAGCAAACCACGCCACCACCCCAAACCTCTAGCGACCCAGGTGCATCGCAGATGCCACCTGTTAGCAATCCAGCTGTTCTGGAACCCGCACCTATCACTCCAGACAGCTATTCCGTGAAGTTGAGTCAACTTATCGATGGCCTTCCTATGAAAGCTAGCTTTGAGGTGACAAAGTGTCTACTTTCCACTGGGGATGCCCGTCCCAAGGCAGTTCTCAAAGTCATCGCCCTTTTCCTAGCTGGCTAAGGCAGTACAAACTAATGCAAGGAACGCACGGTCCTTCTTGAGGCTCGCTTACTGGAACGCCGATGGAGTTCACAGCAAGAAGGCGGAACTGGAGATATTCCTCAGTCATCATGGCATTGGTATATGCCTCCTGAACGAGATTCACCTTCGGGAGGGCTTGCGATTTCGACTAGCAAATTACGTTTGCTATAGAAATGACAGACTCACTCAGGGGGTGGCACAGCGATCCTTGTCCGAAAGGGCATTGATCATTGCACCGTGCCGGTCTCGGGTCTGCAGCAACTGGAAGTCACTGCTATTTAGGTTGTGATTGCAGGTAGGCCTATGAAACTCGTGGCCGTTTATTTATCTCCAACCCGGAACATGATAGATGTAGATGTGACCGAGTGTCTTGGGGCGGACTACCTGTGATTTTAGCAGGTGATCTCAACGCCAAGCACACGGATTGGAACTCAAGGACTAACAATGCCAGGGGCTTGCAACTGGCAGAGTATGTAACTGGGAATTCCTGTATCGTCTATGGACCGGATGAACCTACAACCGATCCTTACTGTACCACATACTCTCCCGATGTACTTGACATAGTGGTTGTCAAGGATCTCACACTACCAGTGAGTCTGACTGTGTGCCCAGCCCTCATCTCAGACCACCTGCCCGTCCTTGTCGACCTCCGAGGTCGAACATCCTTCGCAACCCTTCCAGACAGGCCAGACGTTAGACGAGTAGATTGGACTAGCTTCCAGAACCACTTGCAATGCAGATTCCCGGGGAATCCCGTGGTAAACTCTGAGAAGGATATTGATGCTAGGATTGAGGATTTATCCAAAGCGATTATGGAAGCTCTGGAGGCATCAGCACCAAAGAGTCGACCGAAAACCTGTTTACGACCTTCAATACCACCGGCAATTCTTTCTGATATTCAGAAGAAAAACCGGCTGAGAAGGGAGTGGCAGGCAACTAGGGACACCGCTATCAAGGCTCAAGTTAATAGGCTCCAGCTGTCTATTAGCTATGAGCTGAAGAAGTGGAAGAACGGCGTTTGTTCTGAGACGCTTTCATCCTTAAACGTAGAGGATCAGTCCCTTTGGAAGGTTATAAAGAGGCTGATGCGGATCTCTGATCCCATATCCCCCTTACGAGTGCCAGGAGGATACGCTCTATCAGATTCTGAGAAAGCTGAGGCCCTGGCCAACAATCTTGAATCCCAATTTACGCCGGTTGACGATCCTTCGGACCTGCCATGATTGAGCTGGTTGAAAGGGAACTGACTTCGTTTGAGTTTGCTCCTTCAAGTCAACCCGAATTAACTACTCCATCAGAGGTCGTCAAGGCTATAAAAGAGCTCAATCTTGGTAAGGCTCCGGGTCCTAGCGGTATTCCCAATAGGGCCCTGAAAAACCTCCCAAAACGGGGAATCACCTACGTCACCAAAATTTTTGATTCGGTCCTTAAGAGGCAATATTTCCCACCTGCATTGAAACATGCCAGGATTGTCTCTATCCGGAAACCCGGAAAGGATCCGACACCTCCATTGTGTTATAGACCCATAAGTCTTCTTGATTCGGTGGGGAAGCTCTTCGAGAAAATTCTGCTAAGCAGAATCCTATGGCACGTCAACAGGCACAGCGCTATTCGTGATGAGCTGTTTGGGTTCAGACCCAAACATAGCACGACTCAGCAGATAGCCCGCCTGGTTGAGAGAGTCAAGAGGAACTTTGACGAAAAACGACTAACCGGCGCGGTATTCCTTGATGTGGCCAAGGCCTTTGACACAGTTTGGGTCAAAGGTCTCCTATACAAACTCCTTCTCCTCAACTTCCCTTATTACCTGGTGAAAGTTATCACCTCCTACCTTACCAATAGGACGTTCGTAGCGTCCTTCCAGTCAGCCACATCTTCATGTCGTTTTATGCGAGCTGTAGTTGCTCAGGGGGGACTGGTCTCCCCGTCCTCTTTAGCCTGTATGTGAATGACATGCCCACACCACACCGCCACGTCGACTTGGCGCTTTATGCCGACGACACTGCGCTTTTGGCAACGTCGAAACGGCCTGCACTATTGTCAAGTATCTCGAGACATATCTCAAAGAGCTAGAGTTCTGGCTGACAAAGTGGCGAATTTCCATCAACGTCACTAAGAGCGCAGCTTTGCTCTTCACTGGAAGACAAAGAACGGCGCCGCCTAGGCCTGTAGAATTTTTCGGAGAGCCAATCGAATGGGTCGAAACAGCCAGATATTTGGGGGTAACCATGGACAAAAGGCTGACCTGGAAACCCCACGTTACCCAGGTTAGACGAACAGCCATGCAACGGCTTGGAATCTTATCCCCTCTGCTTAGCGGCAGAGGAGGACTTTTACCTGCTAATGGACCGCTGCTCTATAAGCAACTCATCCGACCTCTGCTCGACTATAAGCTAGGTTCATAGAGAATAATTTATAACATAGTGGAACCGAAAAGGGACGCATCACCAAAGATTACTTCCCTAGCGTTAGAAACAGGCTTAAACAAACATACATACAGATAGACTACGCGACATCTCAATTTTACACTGGGCATGGATACTTCACTGCGAACTCATACAGATCCAAACTAGCGGATGACTACCTATATTACTGCGAAGACAGTGAAAGAGACACAATGTATCACGCTCTGTACACATGCCCAAGATTTAGAGAAATCCGAAAAGACCTCAGGAACGTAACCATCCAAATGGGTGAACGGTGGCCTTCAGACCTTCAGTTCTGGACGACCAAAGAGGCCTACGAACACTTTAACACATTCGCGAAACAAGCAATAGGAATTAGAAAGATGGAAGACAATGACGATATCTAGACGAACCGATAATGATACTTACTAAACGTGAGACGTAACCTGAGAATAGCTCAGATTCTCGGGTCGCTGTGCTTCACACAGCAACCGGCCTAGGTGAGGTTTTGCGGGGTTTTCCTCACCTTTAAGGTGAATACCAGGCCGGATAGCACCCCCCGCGCGACACAGTAGGACAGAATAGGATACAACACAGACAAAGTTACATAGTTCTATAGTGCTGAAACAAACAGCCAGCTCAAGTATAAGTACAACCATTTTCCCCAGCGACAGGTACACATCAGAGCGAAAAGAGCAATAGAACACCAAGCGCCAAACAGTTGTTGGGAGCGCAGTATGGCCTATGGTCGGGGTATCTCCGTGGGTGGTGGTGGGCCAAAAAAAAGAAGAAGAAAAAAAACAAGTAGGTATCACAAGACGTAACAGGGTATAACATTAAATTATGGTATTAGCTCATCTCAAAGACATAACCCATTTAACTTACATACATACCATTATTATATGAAAATCATTTAGACTCTATAATAGAATGCAGAGTAGCAGTAAGGCAATATATTTTTCAAGACACTAACATATTCCTTTTAACATGTGTCTACTGAATTCCTTAGCAGGATTGCTACATGTTTATCTTGTCTTTTACATGATGAAGCCTTTACTCGAAATGATTCTATATGAATCATAAACAAATAAATATTATATTCCATTTCATTTTCAAATTCCTTCACTATTTCTTGATATGGCTCCACTTTTCATTATCTTTCAATTGTTCCCTGATAAAATGACATCCCATTTCTTCTTTACAGCTACACAGTGCTTAGAAGCAATGGAAGCTGTTAGATCATATCCTAAACTATTTTTATGATGCAACATTATATTTGAAGACCACAGGGAAAGAACGTGCTTTGTCAATTTTCTTGATTTTACTGGAGAGCGATTTAAAAGTCTATGACCAAAAATATGAAACTGTGAACCTAATTTTAAAATTACAACTTCAACACTTACTTCATCAATTACCACTTTACTTTATTGTTTTGAGGTTTTCATTGATAAGTTGTGCTATTTTCTTACGGTTTCGGTTATATAAGCACTCTTTTGTTGTAAGGTCATTCTTCACAGGGAAAGAATGTGCTCTGTCGTTGAAAATTCAGAACACTACATTATGAGAATACAACAGTTATAGAGTGACAATCATTTCTATAAGGGCAGTTGGAAGGTAGAATGCTCAAGACACTTATTGATTATATATTTATATAACTATTAATGATGAATAGAACATAAAGTACAGAATTAAATACTCAACAATTTAATTGGGGCAGTACAAAACTACACATTTTGTAATAACAAAATCACATCACATCATTATTTCTGAACATTCCCCATCTGCATTAGAAGAAGAATTCATTGAAGAATTTGTTTGCCTTCTCGCCACAAACTTGTTTTAGAATTTGAAGATCTCGATATTTCGCTTGTGCAATTCTCAACTTACCTGAAAATACAATGTTACCAGTATATAAGTTAAACATTTTACATTAACGTTAGTGCTAGTGGTAAGCAATATTTTTGTTTATTTACCTGTGCAAGCTCCAGGAACAGAAACTCACCTGATCCACAAACTTGATACGGGTTTTAGTATTCCTTCTGGGATTTGAAACTACAGATGTGACCCATGCATTGGTTATTTTCTTGCTTTTATTGTATTGACCTGAGCATCCTTTGAAGGAGTCCTTACGTGACTGACCAGTTACTTTGAAAGATTTCTCTATTGTCATCAATACTGTGAAGACTAATTAAACCCTGCAAACAGGATAGCTATATGCATATGCATTCATGTACCACAGATTATTGTCTCTGTTGGACATTACATGATAATATTATAGGAGAAAAATTCCTCTGACTCTGGGACTTGAATCCACGACCTTTGGCTACCCTTTCCAATGCTTTTACCAACTGAGCTACACCAGAGTTCAATTCACAGCACCAGATTCAGGGTCTCTCTGGCGCTGTGAATTGAACTCTGGCGTAGCTCAGTTGGTAAGAGCATTGGCACGGATAGCCAAAGGTTCAAGTCCCAGTGTCAGAGGAATTTTCCTCCTATAATATTATCCTGCAAACAGGAATTTCAATCAATTCATTTCCATTCTTCATTCTTATTCGGTAATTGTAGTTGCAATCACAAAATTGAGATTCATCTACCCATTCTTGATATTCTACACAGGTGTCATGGGAGATCAAACCACTTGTATGTGATGACAGCTGGTTCCAATCCCCCATCATGTTGAACAGCTTTATGTTCTCCGATCATTCTGTTTCATTGATCATTTCACAACATTAAAAAATTTACATTCAGAATTTTCACCCAATTCATGACTTTTCACTCGCATTTTCTACAATACTGTTTCATTCTACCAGTACTCGTCCTTTTCTTGGTGCTATTTGATGTAGAAGGCTGTACATCTTCATCCTCTGAAGAGTCTGCCATAACTATTTTCTATAATATAAATCACCTTAATTTTATATAAACCTTATTCTAGCTGGAAAGAAGAGTTTCATAACTTTTCACACACAAAAAAGTCTAAAAGTTTGACTAAGAAGAAATAGAATCGTGTTTTACCAAAATCATACAATATTGGTATAAATTGCTCTAAAAAGTGAAAAACAATAACAAAAGTGCATTGTTGGTGTGAAGTTGGTATTCTTACAGGAAATATATATTCATTTTGTAAAATCTTAGTCCACTAGTATGCTCTTACTTTAGTGGGCTATGGTAGGACAAAGCACATTCTTTCACTGTTTGCATGGTGGTAACCACGTTTTTCTCTGTACATGAAATAAACATCTGCTTGTAATGGCTAGAATAAGAACAGTTCTTTCTTCCTATATAAGCGGTTATAAAGATACTTCAAAGAGAAAAATGATTTCACTTGTATCTCAATTTTTCCTAAAAATTGACATAGCACGTTCTTTCCCTATGGTCTTCATTTGTTCTTTACTGATGCACAAGCGATGGAGGCTGTAAATTACATCCTCAACTATTTGTGATGCTGTATTAGATAGTTTTTAATGTTAATAATAACAATAAAAACCATTATTATTATTATTATTATTATTATTATTATTATTATTATTATTATTGTACTAGTCATTTGGCATTTAAACAAAGGGATAGACATTGTCTAACAATACAACTATAAGATTAGTAGTGTGGTTTTGCCGATAACGTCAGAAGTGGGATAGAGGTGGAATGACAGGGGAAGGTGGAATGCTTACGTCATCAGGGAATTGGAGGAGAGGGGTAATGCTTACGTTAATGGTGGCGCTGGAGGGGCAGGTGGAATGCTTATGTCACGGCTTATGTCAGTGACAGATCCACTTCCCCTCCACGACGTCATCCAATATGGCGGCGCCTCCTATTGCAAATGGCGGCAAACGCGAGAAATTCAAAATCAAAATGGCGGAAGACTCTATTTAAAATTGCAAATGGTGGAAGTTGGGTAATTTGAAAATTCAAAATAGCAGAAAAATTTTAAATTGTATATTGGTAGAAGGCCGGGATTTGAAAATCAAAATGATGGAAGACGCTCAATTTAAAATTACAAGTCGTAGAAGGCGGGGGATTTAAAAAATGAAAATTGCGGATGGCGGTAAATTTGAAAATGGTATATTATAAATTTCAAATGTTGGTAATGCAAGATAGCGGATTTTCGTGGCGCTGGCGTGAACGGTGGAGTGGCTATGACCTTACGACCTACCTCATTGGTGGAATGAAAGGGGAGGGTGGAAGGCTTACGTCATCGGAGGAATGGGAGGGGAGGGTGAAATGGTTATGACGTTACGACCTACCTCAATGGTGGAATGAGAGGGGAGAGGGAATGCTTACGTCAGAGGAAGAATGAGAGGGGAGGGTGGAATGCTTAAGCCACGGCCAACGTAATTATCACATTATTCAACTTGGCGGACCAAGCGCAAGATTAAAAATTCAAGATGGTGACAATTGCAAATGGCCGAATGAGTGAAATTTGATAAATTGTACATTTTGGAATTTTTTTCAAATGGTGGTAATTCAAAATGGTAGAAAGTGTAGGATAATTGAAAATGTTATAATTTTATTTCATATGGTGGTAATTTAAGATGTTGGAATGGGAAAAATAAAATATTATTTCGATACACAATTTAAATTTTGATTTGGACCGCTAAATGGTGCTGGAGATATGACCGATTTGTCGCGGGGTATTTGTAAAACGGTAACTTCGATTTTGACCTTAATATGTCGAAAATTTATCATCTATTTCCCTAAAACAATAATGTTCACTATGGACCTGTGGTCAACTCAGCCTCGGCCGGTGCATAAAATTGATAATCTTCACGTGCCGTATGAGCCTAAAATCCTACGGGCACTCATGGTATACAGAGGGAATAATATTATATTATACGGCTTAACAAATTACAGCATTATTCATCAGGATATAGGCTACTGATATTTCGCAGTTAGTGTACTGCTTAATACAATGGTATCATTTCTCAGCGCTTCCATGCAGAATTCTACAACATATCCATCTTACATAACATGTGTTTAAACTCCATTCGTTAATACATATTGTCCCTTTAACATTTTGTCTGGTAGTGATGTACAATGTGACGCATTACCTGTTGCGATGTATTCATAGTTCTATGTATAATACTAAACTGATGGAACATTCCCGTTCTGAATAACGTTGCGACCGTTCTTGTTCAAAATGGTGACTTTATGTATAATAAAAAAAATCATGAAACACTCCTGGCGGTAGCTACTATTAGAAATGGTGAAAATACAAAATGGCTTCCATCGCCAGATTATTATTATGATCAAAGGACTTATAGCGAGAGATTTGAAATTATATATTGAAAAACAAAATGGAGTGTGGTACGAAATTTAATATTATGAAGAAAAGACTTATGGCGGGGGATTTGAAATAATTAATATACCCTAGTCATATCATAAGTTCTGTCAATAGAATCCCGACCTCCTTATCTCACTCACAGAAAGTAAGAGGGGTATGAAAATAAGGGTTGTTTACACTAGCATCCTGTACTCAATATTGTAACCTGGAACATGCAGTCAGCACTCATACTTGAGATGGAGTGGAGAGCAAAAGAAAATCGTGTTGCAATAATAGCGTTACACAAGTGCAATAATGACGCAAGTACCATTTTCAAGTTATTGAAACCACTTGGAATCACGCTCAGATTTGTGTACCGAACCATACAGAGATTCGTACAGCTTGGCACAGTTGATGGCCATATAAGGTCTGGGTGTCCTCGCACAATTTGAACCCTGGAAGCGGTAAAGAAGATAAGGGCTCAAATTCAAAGAAATCCAGTCAGAAAGCAAAAGATAATAGCCCAACAGACAGGAATTTCGCAAGTGAGTGTTTCAAGGATATTAAATCAAGACCTCAGATTGAAAACTAACCGCCGAACTACCGGACGCTATCTGGATGCTCTTCTGAAGAAAATTAGAGCCCAAAGATCAAAAGTGCTTCTTCAGCGGTACGAAAAAGGTGAACATAAAAAAAATTCTGTTTACAGATGAAAAAATATTCACCATAGAGGAGAAACTGAATAACCAAAATGACCATGTGTATGCTCACAGCAGTAAGGAGGCCCATTAAGTTGCTCCCGGTGTCCAGCGTGCCCATCATCCACCTCAACAATGGTTTTGATAGGAGTGGCCTATTCCGGTATCACAGAGCTCCATTTCTGCAGAAAAGGTGTGAAAACCAGTGCCAAAGTGTCCAAGGAAGATGTTTTGGAACAGATTGTGAAGCCACTTATCAGACTTTGTTCAATAATGAGCACTGGATATTCCAGCAGGACTCTGCACCAGCGCACAGGGCTAGCATCTCGCAAGAGCGGCTTAAAGCCAATGTTCCAGAGTTCATTGCCCACAGTGAATGGCCGTCCTCCAGCCCAGACCTCAACCCTCTGGATTACAAACTGTGGGACATTTTAGAGACTAAGGTCAACTCTTCCCGCCATAGAAATTTGGAGAGCCTGAAGAAAGCCATTGTGAGTGCAATGGCCACTTTGGACATAAATTTTATATGTACCTCAGAAGATGACTGGCCACGACGTTTGAAGGCCTGTGTCAAGGCCAAAGGTGGTCATTTTGAATAAGTGTATGTGCATTTTGTTTGTGAAAGTGTGGTGTTTAATTTAAGACCAAAGAATTATATATTGTGAAATTTTTATGTTCTACAGAGGTCTTTAAAGTTGTGACAGAACTTATGATATGACTGGGTATTAATATTCTTACGAGAGAGTTCTGTTATGCGTTACATTTCTCAGTAAAGACCGGATGTACATATCACATGACCCTATGTCGGCAGTTTGTATCCCACGTTTTGTCACGTACACCAAAACAAGAGTAGGTGTGTTCAAGGTAACGCGTTAGCATATCTCGCTCGCTTATGCGTAGAGTTACATTCGGTGTGTGTTATATCCGACACCTCATTTTGCATTTGTCACTGTATGACGTCACGGCCTACGTACTAGCATGATGCAATGGTCACGTGATTCAAGATGGCGGACCACGTGCGAGATTAAAAATTTGTTGATGTGCAAGAAGAAAAACTCTGGCGAGAGATTTGATATCACATATTGGAAATTCAAGATGGCTGTAGTTCCGGATCCTGTCACAAAGATGGTGACACATCTCGTTACGGTTCAAACTTGCGGCTCTTCCTGTTCCTATCCAATAGGGCAGCACTTCCCGTTCCTATTGCAAATGGTGGAAATTCAAAATGTCAGACGGCGGAAGGTTTGAAAATTATATTTTGGCAATTCAAAAAGCCGGAGGGCGGGAGGGTCGAAAATTGTGAAGGAAATTTAAAAGGGCGGCTAGCGCAAGATTTTTAATTGTATATTTCGAATTTCACATTTTTCAAATCCGATTTCACATTTAGTATTAGATTTTTTGAATTTGTGCAAGACTTTCATTTTTAAATTCGGTTTTATATTTCACATTTTGATTTTAGATGTTATGTAACTTTTGTACAAGACTAGTATCATGAGTAAAATATTTGTCTTTTTTTGTACGTAAGCTAATTGTAACCGAGTCAGGATGTGTTCAAGGTCACGCGTATCATATCACATCTAAACGTGAAACCCATAATGCCTAAAAACGCGGATGCTCGTTAACGAAAGAGAAAGGTGGAAGCTAGAAGTGCAGGAATACCAAAGGGCGATAAATCGGACACTCTTCCACCAGGATGAGGGGAGCAACGAGTTCGGTGAACCTCATGAAAAATGACAAAGGTAATGATGATAAACTACAATCAACTAACGAGAAGTATATTTTCCAAAATTAATTAACAAAAGTAAATTGAACTATATAATTTTAAGACATGAAATTCATTTAAATATAATTCTTAATACACTAGGGAAATATTATTTCAGGACAATGCTCTCAATGATCAGAACAATGTATTGTCACACTCAACATTCCAACTATTAGAAGAAAAAGGGATCGCAAACTCAGTACATACTCCGTATAGATCGAATCTGAGGCTTAAAGTTATCAATAGACGAGGTCAAATAACTCGCCTTTACTTGAAATCAAATTACCTCAAAATCTGAATTATGAATGGCTATGTTCAATAATTAATATTTAATATACACCGCCAAAACAAGTTTCAAGAACTAGTTAATATTGAATGGAGAATGGAGAAGTTCAATAAATGAAGCAGCTAACTATACGACCAACTGCACAGAGATTAATATATATACTACATGTAGTTGATACTGAAAAATTTAGTTAAGAAGTAAAGAAGCATCACTGGTGGATGTCATACTAGCCCATACTCATTGCAAACTGCTAACAAGGCACTTAAGTCACTGAACTGTCTAAATCAGAAAATTGCGGAATTTTTTTTTTTTTATTCATTTTTTTTATTTTATTTTACAAAGGTCCCAATGAGCTCACGCTCGTTAACAGGGACAGTCAAATTTTACATTTTTTTAACATAAATTATAATAGATCAATGAGGCAATATAAAACAATTAATAAATACAACATAAACACATACAGGAACTACAGAGATGTATACCTATTAATTTTATATAATGACAAAATGACAAAAGAAGTTAACATAAATATTATTGCAATGAGTTATCTGCAAATTGGTATATTAAATAAGACCGGGCATCTCTTTTGAATTTAATCAGAGTTTTACATTGTCGTATATGACACGGTAATGTATAAAAATCTTTAATAGAAGACAAAATTATACTATTTAGTCCATATCTATTAAAGTTACTGTGCTTCAAGAATATTTTGTCAGAATTTCTTGTGTTATAATTATTCACTTCATTTATATGAACTAAGTTTAGATTTGATATGATTTGTTCTTTTTCCATTTTATAGATAAATAGGGATGCAGAAAGCTTGATTTGCATTCTAAGAGGCAGAATGTTAGTTTCTAAAAATAATTCTTTGGAGGGTTTCAGGTATGGATAATTGTACATGAATTTTATTGCTCTCTTTTGTAGAATTTCAAGTTGGTTTAGTTCTAGTACATTTTCCCCAGACAATATTCATGTAGGTTAAGTGCGGGTGTATTAGTGCAAAATAAATACTTCTTAGGTGCGAGTGGACAAATCCCGAGTATCTCAATCTAGACATTATCCCTATAATTGGTGTAATTTTTTTAATGATTGATTGTATATGTGTATTCCAAGACAGCGTGTTATCTAGTGTAAGTCCTAAGTAGGTTGCTGAGTTCGTTCTTTCAATTAAATGACTTCCAATTTTGACATTGTTCATGGATACTACTTTATAAGATGGTTTGTGGAAAAAAATGTACCACCAACTGTCCACAGAACTAGGATGTCCCATACCATCCGAAGTACTGATAACACAATTCGCTATTAGGTTAGTCGTAATTGTAGTCTAGGTAAATATTACCAAAGACTTCGACAACCATAATATCCATGAAGTTTTCTGAACAATAATATGTACTAAATGACCAAAAGAAAAATGAGTGACCTCACTGAACAAGGATGTCCCATACCATCCGAAATTCTGGAAATACAATTCGCTATTAGGTTAGTTTCAATTGTAGTCTAAATAAATATTACCAAAGACTTCGAAAACCATAATAACCATGAAACTTTCTGAACAATAATATGTACTAAATGACCAAATGAACAATGACTGAACACTCAGAACGAGGATGTCCCATACCATCCGAAATTCTGGAAACACAATATTCAATATGACGGTTAGTCGCAATCGTAACCTACATAAACATTATCAAAGACAGCAACTATCAAAAACTTGAAGTAATCATGTAAACTGGACAATGACTGAATACGCATACAGTAGAGAGTCGAAACAAAGGTGTATGTTGCAAAAGGTGGGGTAGAATATTTTATTTTTTAACTTGTATATATGGATACAAATATGTAAAAAACAAAATGCTACCATGGGTGACCTCGGGAAAACTTTTGGCGGCAAAAAAACCTCGAAATTGTAGGACTTTTCTTGGTTTTACACCTATAACTCCTAAACGGTGCATCCTATCGAAAACGTTATAATATAAATAATTAAAGATCATTAAATTCTGCGTCGAATGAGTACCATAACGTAATAATTCGGTCAGGTAGCATGGTCTAAACCTACGGTCAAAGAACGACGATTTTTTTCCAACTTTGCCAAAAACTGAGATCTAGTACTACCCATATATACGAGTCTGCAGCTTGGAAATGAGTACTCTGATAAAAAAAACTCGTGAAATAAAAGTTATAGAGCATCAAATTATGCGCCCACTGAGAACCAAAATTGTCATTTTCGGTGAAGTACACCTCTCGAAAATGGCGATCTCCCGGTGTATGGTAATTGGCATAAGAATCCCATGAAGGTACCTGTGAGTTGCAACTCTAGCCAACCAAACCGAAACTAACTTTCTATCACATTTCTTAATAATAATAATAATAGTAATAATAATAATAATAATAATAATACTATTATTATTTAACAATAATTTAAGTATAATTATATTTAGTGTATGTCTAGTGTATAGTGTCTATGTACGCTTCCCTCCGAAGCTGCAGAAGAGTGACAGTATTTCGCAGTAGTAGATGGAGGCTATCTGCTTCATAAAGTTGTTTGGCCACCCAACAACCCCTTCGACACCATCGCCAAGAGTTAATCCTCTTTTTAAAAAAAAAATACACTATGGGTCCATGAAAGTTGCCGTTGTGTTCGACATATAGTCCTACTCTGCTCAGAGTGGCACCAAAAGATCTGAGTTATTGTGGCAGATGAAGATTCGCCATTCCCCGAAGTAATCTTTGATGTAAATACAAGTAACCAAGTCGCTTAGGAAAAGTTTTTGGTCAAAGAGTTTAATAAAAGTCTTCTCATTGAAGTCCTATAAAGTCACTTCGAAGATTGTGACATTAAAGTCAATCAGGCCCATGTTGACTTGCTCATTTTTAAGTCAAAGGAGCGTGAAAATGTCCCAATAATTGGAGAGGACATAGACCTTCTTGTGCTTATGATAGGGCTTGGCTAGCCATACATCGACTTGGCCTTTCTGAAGCTGCTGACGTGCAATATTTGAGAACATCTTTCAAATTCGACCAATCCATATCCAGCCACTTCATTTTCATCCACGCGTTTAGTGGATGTGATACGACATCTGCTATTTTTGGTCAAGGAAAGATGAAGTTCAGCAGCATGGTCATCTTTTCGAAAGAACTTCAGGACATCTCTCGATGCTTCGTCGACTCATTCACCAGCCATGATTAGATTGAAGAGGCTGGTGATCTCTACACCGGAGATCCCACCAAAGTAGCTCTGGACAAACTGTGCCAATCCACGTTCACATGAGCAGTGGCCAAGGGAAAAGTGGACCTCGCAAGACTACCACCTAATTATGATGCTGCACGCCACAATTCATATCGGTGTTTCCATCAAATACAGGCATGATTGGGTAAACAAGAAACCTTCAAGAAAGAGAATGGGTGCGTAGTAATGCGGGTCTAGTGCCACTAAAAACCACCAGATACGTGACTCCTTGTCTCGACTCAAGACAGTGTCATGCCCTTGCAAGATAGCGCGCGTGTAGTAGAGCCTGCTCTCGCCGTAAGGCTGGTCTGAAGTGCTCTTCCATATGCAAGCACTACTGTGGTCAACAATGTGACAACACTTTATCCACCGGTAGTTTTATTCATTTTTTTTTTCAATTTCAATTTATTCACCTTAAGAATACAAGATTCATGGCTTCGTCAAACATGATGATGACGATGATGACGACGAAGATCACTTCAACCAGCTATTGGAGCCCGAGGAACAACCAAAGGAGGATGATGAGAGCTTCCTACCACTTCCACAGATGCTAATAGAAGAACTGGGCTCCTTGATTTATTTATATTATACACATTTTAAAACATATATGTATTGACTAATGGTTTTTCAGGTACTTAGAATGGCTTTATTTGGTGACAGGTTTCGGGCTTAGCCATGCTACCCTTGATCAGGCTTCTTAAGTGCCAGTATGGTACTTTATGAGATTGTGTGTGGGGGACGAAGAATGTCTGTCCGTCTGTCTGTCCGTCCGTTCGGCTGGCTGTCTGTCTGTCTGTCCATGTGTCTGTTCGCGCCATAACTCAAATATGCTTTATCGGATTTTCATGAAACTTGGTATACGCATTTATAATGTCCATGGGAAGACCCCTATTGTTATTGAACCAAATCGGTTCACCGGTACCGGCGTCAGACCCAATTTAGTGTTTGTATTTACAAGCGCCATAACTCAAATACGCTTTATCGGATTTTCATGAAACTTGTTATACACATTTATAATGTCCATGGGAAGACGTCTGTTGATATTGGACCAAATCGGTTTTCTGGAGGTCCCCGGATCCGGCCGATTTGACATGGATTTTTTTATTTAATTTTTTTTTATTTTTATGTGTGTGCGCGTTTGTCAAGGTATCACAAATCTGTAGTTCTGCTGACGCTGGTCGATTTTCTGCATATGATAATTGCAATTATAATTGATTCAACAAAAACATACTGGCACTTTGTTATATCAGTTTACCTGATTTTATTAACACATCATTTCTAGTACTAACAGTTTTTTATAGATTTACATCAAGGTAAATTAATAAAATACCGGTATGGTGTATAATTCTTATGTGTTTTTAAATTACATTCATGTTTTCTTATTTACTTATGTGTTTTCATATTTGTTTTCTCCTTATTCACATTTTAAAATGATTATTAGATGATACTAAAGCAAGAATAACTCTGTAGGATATACACGCGTACTGTTGAAGCGTTCTAACTCATACGTACCTTCATATGCCAATTGCCGGACACCGGGAGATTGCCAATTTCGAGAGGTGTACTTGACCGAAACTAAAAATGTTGGTATTCAGTAGACGAAGAATTTAATGCTCTACAACTTTTATTTCATAAGTTTTTCTCTCAGAGTACTCACTTCCAAGCTGCTGACTCATATATAGTACTATATCTCAGTTTTTGGCAAAGTTGGAAAAAATCGTCGTTTTCGACCGTGGGTTTCGACCATACTACTTGACTAAATTATTACGTTGTGGTACTCATTCGACGAAGAACTTAATGCTCTTTAGTTAGTTACATTGTAACGTTTTTGCTAGGATGCACCGTTTAGGTGTTAGAGGCGTAAAACCAAAATATGTCCTAAAATTTCGAGGTTGTTTTGCCGCCAAAAGTTTTCCCGAGGTCGCCCGTGTTAGTATTTTTGTTTTTTACATGTTTGTATCCATATATACAAGTTAAAAAAATAAAAGCTTCTACCCCACCTTTTGCATCGTACAATACCTCTACTGACTGGCCTAATATGACAATTGAATGTAGAGGAAAATATCAAGAAAGAGAGCGATAACCCCAAAAATTAACTGAAACCCCAAAAATTAACTGAAGTCTAATAACTAAATAATATTTATACAACCAGAGAAAGATCTGTAAAATAAGTAAATACGGTACACCACAATGGGACCGATAAATAAATAACAGGAATATGAACGTAACTAAGAACAACAGAAAAAATGGAATTAAGCTGATACTACAATATACACCGTAGGCCTATACTCAAAATGGAAGTTATACTAAATAGAACCCGATGCAGAAAATAGGCGATAATAGTAGATAATAAATTTGCAATATACTCAAGAGTGAAATAATGTAGTTAATCTGAAGAAACCAGATTTATACTGCACAAGATACTATAACACTCTATTAATTAGAAACTACAAGAGTACAGCGAAAACGTATAAGTAGAATTTATTAGGAAAGTTACGGAATAATAAGTAATACTGTACTAGGCCTATATCCACAGTGCTGTAGCGCAACAAGATGTAAACACCGATAAGCGTCACTGACCTCAAGACAGTGTACAAGAGATATATTTATGTGCGCACGTAAGGTGTAGTAAAAGCAAATACTAGGCGTATTAACTTGAAAAGAAATTAAGTTATGCAGGATAAAGATTGCAAGCACAATTTCGAATAACTGAAATGTATCATAAATGTAGAATAGATGTTCTGGATGCCAAAGGCAAATTGGAAAAAAATATTATAATGGAATAAATATAATGGAAATTCTTCTTAACCAAAGAAGAATTAATCTGAATTCAGAATAGATGCATAAGAAAGCAATTTAAAGCATGATCAAAATAATTTAAAGAATCCAAGCACTGTAGCAAATAATGTAAAATATTTGTAAACAAAATCGCTAATTTAAAACTTATAACTGCAAATATATTTCATATAATTAGTAATTACGAAAGCGGAACGTAAGCGTAGAATTTCGTTACCAGAAAGCAATTTTAATTAATGTTACTAGCCAAATTTATTATTCAAAACCAGTATATTCAGGTCTACATACACTTTATTCAGGAATAACAGTGCCATATAATATTTTAAAGCATAAATCCAAGAATAACTCTATATATCAAACCACGGAACTGATAACACATAAGGATTGAATTAACACAGTTGAAGTATATTACACTCATCCAACAGGTAGGAAACTGAGTTTGACAATCACCAAATAATTAGTGCTCTGATTGAGCTCCTTCCATCATTTTGATTTTCAAATCCCCCGCCTTCTACCAATATACAATTTCCAAATTATATGTCATTTTGAATTTTCAAATTTCCCAACTTCCACCCACTCTTAACTAGTATTAGAAATTCTTTAAATAGAAATATTGTTGAATACGGAGCAGATGAAAACCTTTCATGGGGGCGGAATTATCTAGAACCGACATAAAGAGCGACGTGATGAAAATGGAGAATCACAGAACCGCATATCTCTCAAATAAATTAAGTGAGGAAGAATAAAATAACTAGATTGAGCTGCAGGGCTGTGAAGAAAGCCAATGCGTACAAAGTTACGAGTTTAATCTCTTATAGAAAATTTAGAAATATTCATATTTGATATAATAAAACCTACTTGAATGAAACTGTTTAAAGCAGAAAAATAAATCACATCATAATGAAATTAACAAAAAAGAGTTTAGAACCCGAAATAGAAACTATGAAATTAGGGCCTAAATAATGAAATCATACGATATATTCTTACTCACCCATGCCTACAGCTGAAGCTGCACAAGTTTTTTTGAAGAACTACATCTCTAGAGATCAGCCAACACACTGACTTGAAGAAAAGTTCATCGCTAGACCTCGCAAACGGAAAGGGAGCTGTACGCGCGTGCGCGGTGGGAATGAATAATTTTAAAAGTAGAGTATGCTGTCGGGCGGAAAACAAAACACTGACGACCGTAACAGCTCATTGCAAATATGAAAACTTCAAAATCGGAAATTATTATACAATGATAAATTTGCTCATTGCAAACACGCAATAGATCCCTATGGTCAGCCTCGGCTGTAATGTGAGATGCGTGTCCTGGAACACTTCCTGTCTCGGCTTGCTCTCAAACCTCTCGCTGAATAAATTTTAAATTTCAAGAACTCTCTCGTAAGAATATTAACATATTGACTATCCAATTTCAATTGTCCCGCCAAAAGTAATTTATTCTTGCCCACAATTCATAATAAACAGATTTTTAAAAATCGCGCCAGAAGCCAAAGAAAGTGAGAGAGAGAGAGAGAGAGAGAGAGAGAGAGAGAGAGAAGAACAATAACCATATGATCATAGAATGCAACAGTGTGTTAGAAAACTGATGACGATTCATTATATAATCCACTTTGATATGATACGCGTGACCTTGAACACATCCTATCTCGGTTATGATTTGCTTACGTATCAAAAACGAAAATATTTTACTCATGATATTAGTCTTGTACACATGTTACATAACATCTAAAATCGAAATTTGAAATATAAAACCTAATTTAAAAATGGAAGTCTTGCACAAATTCCAAAAATCGAATAGTAAATATGAAATCTGATTTTTAAAATTTGAAATTTGAAATACACAATTAAAAATCTCGCACTAGCCGCCATTCTGAATTTCCTTCACAATTTTCGAACCTCCCGCCGTCCGCCATTTCGAATTTCCAAAATATAATTTTCAAACCTCCCGCCGTCTGCCATTTTGAATTTCCACCATTTTCAATGGGAACGGGAAATGAGGCAATATTGGAGAGGAACAGGAAGCGCCGCAATTTTGAACCATAACGGGAATTGTCAACATCTTTGTGAGAGGAACCAGAACTACATCCATCTTGAATTTCCAATATGTAATATCAAATCTCTCGCCAGAGTTTTTCTTCTTGCACATCAACAAATTTTTAATCTCGCACGGGGTCCGCCATCTTGAATCACAGGACAATTGCATCATGTAAGTACGTAGGCCGTGACGTCATAAGTGAGAAATTCAAAAGGAGGTGTGGGATATAACACACACTGGATGTAACTCTACGCGTAAGCGAGCGAGATATGCTGACGCGTGACCTTGAACACACCTGCTCTTGTTTTGGTGTACGTGACAAAACGTGGGAAACAAACTGCCGACATAGTGTCATATGATATGTACATCCGGTCTCTACTGAGAAATGTAACGCATAACAGAACTCTCTCGTAAGAATATTAACATATTAACTATTTCAAATCCCCCGCCATGAGTCTTTTCTTCATAATATTAAATTTCGCACCACACTCCATTTTGATTTCAGTATATAATTTCAAATCTCTCGCTATAAGTCTTTTGGTCATAATAATAATCTGGCGCTGGAAGCATTTTGTATTTTCACAATTTCTAATAGTAGCGACCACCAGGAATGTTACATGATTTCTTATTATACACAAAGTCACCATTTTGAACAAGAATAATCGCAATGTTATTCAGAAAGGGAATGTTACATCAGTTTAGTGTTATACATAAAAATATGAATACATCGCAACAGGTAATGCGTAACATTGTACGTCACTACCAGACAAAATGTTAAAGGGACAATATGTATTAACGAATGAAGTTTAAACACATGTTATATAAGAAGGATATGTAGAAATCTGCATCACATATACATACAGCGGATGAAACTCTCCAGCGCAGCGATCGAATTATGCTGACGAAGCGTCTGAAAGCGCTGACAAATAGTACCATTGCATTGACCAGAACACTCAGCGCAAAATATCAGTAGCCTATAACCTGATAAATAGTGCTGTAATTTATTAATCCGTGTAACATAATATTATTCCCTCTATAAACCATGAATGCCCGTAGGGTTTGAGGCTCATACGGCACGTGAAGATTATCGATTTTCTGCACTGGCCGAGGCTGAGTTGATCCCAAGTCCGTAGTGAACATTTTTGTTTTAGGGAAATATATTATAAATTATCGACATCTTAAGGTCAAAATCGAAGTTACCGTTTTCCAAATACCCCGCGACAAGTCGGTCATTTCTTTCAGCACCCTCTAGCGGTCCAAATCGAAATTAAAATTGTGTGTCTAAATAAAATTTTAAATTTTCCCCTTCCGACATCTTGAATTACCACCATTTGAAATAAAATTATAACATTTTCAATTCTCCCACACCTTCTGCCATTTTGAATTACCACCATTTGAAATAAAAAAATCCCAAAATATAAAATTTATCAAATTTCACATATTCGGCCAATTGCAATTGTCACTATCTTGAATTTTGAATCTTGCGCTTGATCCGCCATATTGAATCACGTGATCATTACGTAGACCGTGACGTATGCATTCCACCCTCCTCTCTCATTCCTCCTCTGACGTAAGCATTCTCCCTCCCCTCTCAGTCCACTATTGAGGTAGGTCGTAACGTCATAACCACTCCACCCTCCCCCAACATTCTTCTGATGACGTAAGCATTCCACCCTCCCCTCTCATTCCACCAATGAGGTAGGTTGTAAGGTCATAGCCACTCCACCCTCTCCTCCAGTTCCACCACAATCCGCCATCTTGCATTACCAACATTTGAAATTTATAATATATCAGTTTCAAATTTACCGCCATCCGCCATTTTCCTTTTTCAAATCCCCCGCCTCCTACCATTTGTAATTTTAAATTGAGCGCCTTCCATCATTTTAATTTTCAAATCCCCCGCCTTCTTCCAATATACAATTTCCAAATTTTTTGCCATTTTAATTTTCAAATTTCCCAACTTCCACAATTTGCATTTTTAAATTGAGCGCCTTCCGCCATTTTGATTTTGAATTTCGCGCGTGTCAGCCATTTGAAATAGGAGGCGCCGCCATATTGGATGACGTCGTGGAGGGGAAGTGGATCCGCCACTGATTTAAGCCATGACATAAGCATTCCACCCGCCTCTCCAGCGCCACCTCTAACGTAAGCATTCCTCCTCCCCTCCCATTCCTCCGAGGACGTAAGCATTCCTCCTTTCCCTCTCATTCCACTTCCAGTGGCGGACGCAGAAATTTTTCGGGGGGGATTTGAATAGGTAGAAAGAATACTAAAAAAAATTAATCAACTTACATGTACAATTAGTTTATAAAACTGGCCACTTGGAGTACTTTTTTCAAATTTCGGGGGGGGATGTAACCCCCCTATCCCCCCCTGCGTCCGCCACTGTCCACTTCTATTCTACCTGAGACGTTATCAGCAAAACCACACTACTGATATTAAGTCAATAAGTATCCACACTGTTATTTTAATTTTTTGTAGATTGGCTGTACCGCTTTGTGCTCGCTCACGTTGCCATGTTATTCAGTTGTCTTTACTTTTGGATTTTTGTGACTTTTATGACTCCACTGCGTGTTGCGCTATTGCACATTAAACATGGCTGCATTCCTCAGTGTATGCACCAAAGAAGAACAGTGTAATTAACTGAAGGAAGCAGTGCATATGTGGCTTGCTACTCAGCTGAACATTTTTTCTGAAGGTATCAGAAAGCTTCTACACCGATGGATCAAGTACATTGAGAAGCAAGGGGACTGTGTTGAAAATTAGGTAGTTGTAAGTGTTGTATTGTTGTAGCAATAAATTTAAAAAGGGAGTGTGGATACTCATTAACTTACCGACATGACTTCTTCAATGAATTTCGGCTCAGGTACATCTTCAGACAACAAAGAAGGATCACTCTACGCTGTTATTCTTTGGTGCAAACGCTGAGTGATGCAACCATGTTTAATGTGCAATAGTACAATCATCAGTGGAGTAATAACAGTCAAACATTCCACAACGCACACCACGGTACAGCCAACCTAAAAAAGGTTAAACAAAAAGTGTGGATACTTATTGACTTACCCTCATACAATACAATACAATGGAAAATTAAAATTCAGTATTAACACAATAATAATCATGATAATAAATTTTATTGTCAAAGCATTGATAGCAATTGCCAAAGTCAGTCAAGTTAAAACACACTGTTTACAATAAGATATATATATTTATACAAGTGTGACTAGAGTGTAGCCTACATTAGCAATTATTAATAAACTTCATTATGAAGTTTTGATAATTTCAACTAGTATAGTATATTCAAATTTGTGGTAAATGTTCCACCTATATACTAGTAGTTGTTCGTACACCATATATGCTTGAATCCGAATTGAGATTGTTAGAAGTTATTTTTACTTTTATATCTTCTAACCTAACTTAATATCTGGTATTTAATTAAATATTTTTTATTTTCAGTTCTTTCATAAATATTAAACTTGTTGTTATTTGATGTAATATAATGAGATATATTAGGTTAGGTTAGAAGAAAATTTTATTTCACAATATAGCACTTGAATTTTGTTCAGATATTTGTTCTGATCTAATTCATTTAGACATTAATATGTTTAACAATTGACAATTTTTATTTACGTGTATACAACATTCAATTTGATTCAATTGTTTTTAAAAACTATAATATATACAAATTTAATTTAAAATAAGTTATTAAAAACAGTACTGATTATTTTATAAAATTATAACCTTAATATTCTAAAATACATTTATAATATACACAAATTTCAATTTTAGGTACAAAGTTTATGGATGACTTTCAAGTATAGAAATGTGAAAGTTCGTAAAACTTTTATTTAGAATTACCCATAAACTTCTTTATGGGAGTCATATAACATATGTTATCTTTTTAAAATTATTATTTTGGTACAATCATACCCAGTGGTTATTGAGTTATTGTATATAACTCTTGTCGTTTGATAAAAAATTTTGCATTAAAATAAGTACTTATATATTAATTTTAGTTTAAAGAAAAACTGAGTCGTAAGCTTCTTTGCACATATAAATACGTTAACTTACATATGATTAATTCAGTATAGTTGTATACAGTGCGTGTTGACTTATGTCTTTTGTATAACTTCTTGTTGTTGAACACTTATAATCCAAATATTTATATAATAAGCTTATTCGTTTTAATTGTGATAGTCTTTGAAACTAATTCTTATAAAACGTGGTTTTGTAAGTTATATCTTCAATTTATTCGGTGGTCAAGCAGACTGGTGTATTATTGACGGATATGCATTTCGGCATAATCATGCCATCTTCAGCCCCTAAAATTAATAATATCTATTAGTAATTCACTCTTTGAAAATATAAAAGGAACCTAAGTTTTCAGAAATGCGGTTGTACTTACAAGTTGTTGTTCTGCTGTTTAATCTGGTGCTCGTGAGGTCTGATTGCGCACTAGTTGTGTGTTGTGTTTCTTGCGGGTTTTATAGGTTTTGTAAGTTTCAAAGAGGGCGTTGGTGTCTATTGTATTTTCGTTAATTATGTTGTCTTTATTTAAATATATTTCTAAATTTTCTAATGTATTGAGCTTAAGACTTTTGTTTTGTATGTGCAAAATTTCTAAAGTGTTATTTATGTCGTATAAACCATGGTTATTTTTTACTAAATGGTTGGCAAAGTTAGATTTATTCCGATTATATGTAAAGTCTTTAATATGTTCGTTGTATCTTGTTTTGAAAGCCCTACCCGTTTGCCCTATATAAACTTTTTCACATTCTTTACATGTCAATTTATAAACTCCACTTAGGTTAAGTAAATCTTCTTTGTTGTGGTTATGTTGTTGTAGTTGTTTTTTGAGACTGTTATTAGTTTTAAAAGCTATGTTAGTGTTATATTGGGTGATGGGCTTTATTATTTTATAAATTCTATTATCTGTGTAATTAAATGTTAAGTGTTTTGAGTTTTCTTTTATATTATTATCTGTTTGTTTATTTAATGTCGAAATAGGGTTTTGAGATTCCTTAACTTTATTTTTATGTTTGTTTAACATTTTAAACACTAAAGATTTATCATAGCCATTGTTGTGTGCAATTTGTATGATGGTTGTAAGTTCTTTGTTGTAATTACATTTATTCATAGGTATTGAAATTAATCTATGTATCATACTATTTATGGCTGCTTTTTTGTGACTGATTGGATGGTTTGAGGTATTATTTATAATGTTATCTGTGTAGGTTGGTTTCCTGTAAATGCTGAATTCAGGTTTATTGTTACGGAAGTAAATGTTTAAATCTAAAAAATTTATGTTGTAATCGGTGGGCTCTTCAAGTGTAAAGTTTAGTTTAATGTGAATTTTATTAAATTCGTTGGTAATTTCTTGAACATATTCATTGTTACATATAATCAAAATATCATCAACAAATCTTGTATATAATTTTATTTTGTATTTGTTTATAATATTTGTAATTTTAGTTTGTTCTAAATGTTGTAGAAATGATTCAGATAATACTCCAGAAAGTGGCGACCCCATTGCTAGGCCTTCATTTTGTTGGTATAACTTGTTATTAAACTTGAAGTAATTTTGTTTAAGAACAGTACTTAACAGTGTTGTTAATTGTTTAGTAATATTCTCATTGTCTCCATTTTTTATTAGTGTTTGACTAATTATTTCAATCGTTTCAGATAAAGGTATATTGGTGTAGAGATTTTTAATATCTAAGGAAATGAATTTTTCGTTGTCACCTAGTTTAGTGTTTTTTATTTTGTTTGCTAAATCTATGGAGTTTTTGACTACGTAGGAGTTACTTAAGTTTAATCTTTGTTTTAATATACTGGATAGTTTTTTAGAAATCTTGTATGTTGGAGCATTTCTAAAATTAACTATTGGTCTAATCGGATTGTTAACCTTATGCAGTTTGATCAGTGATCTTAGTAGGGGGGGTTTTGGGTTCATATGAATTGCATTTTTCTTTTCATTATCATTTAAAATGAGATCTGTATTTTTTAGGGCTTGTTTAAGCATATTTTGAAATTTATTAGTGGGATCTTGTGTTAACTCAAGAATGTTATTTTCTTTAAAGAATTGAGTGGTTTTGTCAATATAAACATCATTGTCTATCAGTACGATAGCGTTTCCTTTGTCAGCTTTGATATTGGTAATATTATTTTCTTTGAGTTTATTATTTAGTTTTTTAATTTCCTGAAGTGTGTTGTTGTTTATATTTTGTGTCGTAGAAAAATTGTTATAGTAAGTTTTCTTGATGTTTTGTGCTATTTGTTCTCGTATCAAGTTTTGAGCTGGTTGATCTAACGTATTAATAGCCGATTCACAATCGACAATTAATGATTTTATTTGGGTTGTTTCATTACTTCTGAAGTTATGCTTATAACCCAGTTCTAGTATTTTTTTTCTCTTCTTCATTTAAAGTGATATTGGTCAAATTTGCAATTCTTGGGTGAAATTTGATTTTTTGAGTTAAGTGATGCTCTTGTTCCTTGTTAGGGTCGTGTTTCTGGTTGATTAGATAGCTGAGTTTCTTATTTAAGGTTAAATATTTCTTTTCCATTTCTGCAACAATTTTCAATTCAATGTTATTATTTATTATTGTCCATATCTGTTTGAAAGTTTTAGAAGCTTCAAGGTGTAGTTGGTATAGTTTATTACTGAGAAACGATTTTTTCTTGTAAAGAAATTTAATTTCATTGTTAAGCCATAGTTTTTGTGCTGTTTTAATTGTATTTGTGGCTGATTTAGTTTTAGTACTTGTCTTAACATTAATATAGTTTGGAATAACATTATTGTTTTTGCAAGTTTTATTGAAATAGATGTTTGCTATAGTCTTATGTAATTTCCTTTTGACATTGGTGAATTCGTTGATGATTTTTGCCTGGTTGGCCATATAATTATTAATAAACTTCATTATGAAGTTTTGATAATTTCAACTAGTATAGTATATTCAAATTTGTGGTAAATGTTCCACCTATATACTAGTAGTTGTTCGTACACCATATATGCTTGAATCCGAATTGAGATTGTTAGAAGTTATTTTTACTTTTATATCTTCTAACCTAACTTAATATCTGGTATTTAATTAAATATTTTTTATTTTCAGTTCTTTCATAAATATTAAACTTGTTGTTATTTGATGTAATATAATGAGATATATTAGGTTAGGTTAGAAGAAAATTTTATTTCACAATATAGCACTTGAATTTTGTTCAGATATTTGTTCTGATCTAATTCATTTAGACATTAATATGTTTAACAATTGACAATTTTTATTTACGTGTATACAACATTCAATTTGATTCAATTGTTTTTAAAAACTATAATATATACAAATTTAATTTAAAATAAGTTATTAAAAACAGTACTGATTATTTTATAAAATTATAACCTTAATATTCTAAAATACATTTATAATATACACAAATTTCAATTTTAGGTACAAAGTTTATGGATGACTTTCAAGTATAGAAATGTGAAAGTTCGTAAAACTTTTATTTAGAATTACCCATAAACTTCTTTATGGGAGTCATATAACATATGTTATCTTTTTAAAATTATTATTTTGGTACAATCATACCCAGTGGTTATTGAGTTATTGTATATAACTCTTGTCGTTTGATAAAAAATTTTGCATTAAAATAAGTACTTATATATTAATTTTAGTTTAAAGAAAAACTGAGTCGTAAGCTTCTTTGCACATATAAATACGTTAACTTACATATGATTAATTCAGTATAGTTGTATACAGTGCGTGTTGACTTATGTCTTTTGTATAACTTCTTGTTGTTGAACACTTATAATCCAAATATTTATATAATAAGCTTATTCGTTTTAATTGTGATAGTCTTTGAAACTAATTCTTATAAAACGTGGTTTTGTAAGTTATATCTTCAATTTATTCGGTGGTCAAGCAGACTGGTGTATTATTGACGGATATGCATTTCGGCATAATCATGCCATCTTCAGCCCCTAAAATTAATAATATCTATTAGTAATTCACTCTTTGAAAATATAAAAGGAACCTAAGTTTTCAGAAATGCGGTTGTACTTACAAGTTGTTGTTCTGCTGTTTAATCTGGTGCTCGTGAGGTCTGATTGCGCACTAGTTGTGTGTTGTGTTTCTTGCGGGTTTTATAGGTTTTGTAAGTTTCAAAGAGGGCGTTGGTGTCTATTGTATTTTCGTTAATTATGTTGTCTTTATTTAAATATATTTCTAAATTTTCTAATGTATTGAGCTTAAGACTTTTGTTTTGTATGTGCAAAATTTCTAAAGTGTTATTTATGTCGTATAAACCATGGTTATTTTTTACTAAATGGTTGGCAAAGTTAGATTTATTCCGATTATATGTAAAGTCTTTAATATGTTCGTTGTATCTTGTTTTGAAAGCCCTACCCGTTTGCCCTATATAAACTTTTTCACATTCTTTACATGTCAATTTATAGTTAAGTAAATCTTCTTTGTTGTGGTTATGTTGTTGTAGTTGTTTTTTGAGACTGTTATTAGTTTTAAAAGCTATGTTAGTGTTATATTGGGTGATGGGCTTTATTATTTTATAAATTCTATTATCTGTGTAATTAAATGTTAAGTGTTTTGAGTTTTCTTTTATATTATTATCTGTTTGTTTATTTAATGTCGAAATAGGGTTTTGAGATTCCTTAACTTTATTTTTATGTTTGTTTAACATTTTAAACACTAAAGATTTATCATAGCCATTGTTGTGTGCAATTTGTATGATGGTTGTAAGTTCTTTGTTGTAATTACATTTATTCATAGGTATTGAAATTAATCTATGTATCATACTATTTATGGCTGCTTTTTTGTGACTGATTGGATGGTTTGAGGTATTATTTATAATGTTATCTGTGTAGGTTGGTTTCCTGTAAATGCTGAATTCAGGTTTATTGTTACGGAAGTAAATGTTTAAATCTAAAAAATTTATGTTGTAATCGGTGGGCTCTTCAAGTGTAAAGTTTAGTTTAATGTGAATTTTATTAAATTCGTTGGTAATTTCTTGAACATATTCATTGTTACATATAATCAAAATATCATCAACAAATCTTGTATATAATTTTATTTTGTATTTGTTTATAATATTTGTAATTTTAGTTTGTTCTAAATGTTGTAGAAATGATTCAGATAATACTCCAGAAAGTGGCGACCCCATTGCTAGGCCTTCATTTTGTTGGTATAACTTGTTATTAAACTTGAAGTAATTTTGTTTAAGAACAGTACTTAACAGTGTTGTTAATTGTTTAGTAATATTCTCATTGTCTCCATTTTTTATTAGTGTTTGACTAATTATTTCAATCGTTTCAGATAAAGGTATATTGGTGTAGAGATTTTTAATATCTAAGGAAATGAATTTTTCGTTGTCACCTAGTTTAGTGTTTTTTATTTTGTTTGCTAAATCTATGGAGTTTTTGACTACGTAGGAGTTACTTAAGTTTAATCTTTGTTTTAATATACTGGATAGTTTTTTAGAAATCTTGTATGTTGGAGCATTTCTAAAATTAACTATTGGTCTAATCGGATTGTTAACCTTATGCAGTTTGATCAGTGATCTTAGTAGGGGGGGTTTTGGGTTCATATGAATTGCATTTTTCTTTTCATTATCATTTAAAATGAGATCTGTATTTTTTAGGGCTTGTTTAAGCATATTTTGAAATTTATTAGTGGGATCTTGTGTTAACTCAAGAATGTTATTTTCTTTAAAGAATTGAGTGGTTTTGTCAATATAAACATCATTGTCTATCAGTACGATAGCGTTTCCTTTGTCAGCTTTGATATTGGTAATATTATTTTCTTTGAGTTTATTATTTAGTTTTTTAATTTCCTGAAGTGTGTTGTTGTTTATATTTTGTGTCGTAGAAAAATTGTTATAGTAAGTTTTCTTGATGTTTTGTGCTATTTGTTCTCGTATCAAGTTTTGAGCTGGTTGATCTAACGTATTAATAGCCGATTCACAATCGACAATTAATGATTTTATTTGGGTTGTTTCATTACTTCTGAAGTTATGCTTATAACCCAGTTCTAGTATTTTTTTCTCTTCTTCATTTAAAGTGATATTGGTCAAATTTGCAATTCTTGGGTGAAATTTGATTTTTTGAGTTAAGTGATGCTCTTGTTCCTTGTTAGGGTCGTGTTTCTGGTTGATTAGATAGCTGAGTTTCTTATTTAAGGTTAAATATTTCTTTTCCATTTCTGCAACAATTTTCAATTCAATGTTATTATTTATTATTGTCCATATCTGTTTGAAAGTTTTAGAAGCTTCAAGGTGTAGTTGGTATAGTTTATTACTGAGAAACGATTTTTTCTTGTAAAGAAATTTAATTTCATTGTTAAGCCATAGTTTTTGTGCTGTTTTAATTGTATTTGTGGCTGATTTAGTTTTAGTACTTGTCTTAACATTAATATAGTTTGGAATAACATTATTGTTTTTGCAAGTTTTATTGAAATAGATGTTTGCTATAGTCTTATGTAATTTCCTTTTGACATTGGTGAATTCGTTGATGATTTTTGCCTGGTTGGCCATATAATTATTAATAAACTTCATTATGAAGTTTTGATAATTTCAACTAGTATAGTATATTCAAATTTGTGGTAAATGTTCCACCTATATACTAGTAGTTGTTCGTACACCATATATGCTTGAATCCGAATTGAGATTGTTAGAAGTTATTTTTACTTTTATATCTTCTAACCTAACTTAATATCTGGTATTTAATTAAATATTTTTTATTTTCAGTTCTTTCATAAATATTAAACTTGTTGTTATTTGATGTAATATAATGAGATATATTAGGTTGGGTTAGAAGAAAATTTTATTTCACAATATAGCACTTGAATTTTGTTCAGATATTTGTTCTGATCTAATTCATTTAGACATTAATATGTTTAACAATTGACAATTTTTATTTACATGTATACAACATTCAATTTGATTCAATTGTTTTTAAAAACTATAATATATACAAATTTAATTTAAAATAAGTTATTAAAAACAGTACTGATTATTTTATAAAATTATAACCTTAATATTCTAAAATACATTTATAATATACACAAATTTCAATTTTAGGTACAAAGTTTATGGATGACTTTCAAGTATAGAAATGTGAAAGTTCGTAAAACTTTTATTTAGAATTACCCATAAACTTCTTTATGGGAGTCATATAACATATGTTATCTTTTTAAAATTATTATTTTGGTACAATCATACCCAGTGGTTATTGAGTTATTGTATATAACTCTTGTCGTTTGATAAAAAATTTTGCATTAAAATAAGTACTTATATATTAATTTTAGTTTAAAGAAAAACTGAGTCGTAAGCTTCTTTGCACATATAAATACGTTAACTTACATATGATTAATTCAGTATAGTTGTATACAGTGCGTGTTGACTTATGTCTTTTGTATAACTTCTTGTTGTTGAACACTTATAATCCAAATATTTATATAATAAGCTTATTCGTTTTAATTGTGATAGTCTTTGAAACTAATTCTTATAAAACGTGGTTTTGTAAGTTATATCTTCAATTTATTCGGTGGTCAAGCAGACTGGTGTATTATTGACGGATATGCATTTCGGCATAATCATGCCATCTTCAGCCCCTAAAATTAATAATATCTATTAGTAATTCACTCTTTGAAAATATAAAAGGAACCTAAGTTTTCAGAAATGCGGTTGTACTTACAAGTTGTTGTTCTGCTGTTTAATCTGGTGCTCGTGAGGTCTGATTGCGCACTAGTTGTGTGTTGTGTTTCTTGCGGGTTTTATAGGTTTTGTAAGTTTCAAAGAGGGCGTTGGTGTCTATTGTATTTTCGTTAATTATGTTGTCTTTATTTAAATATATTTCTAAATTTTCTAATGTATTGAGCTTAAGACTTTTGTTTTGTATGTGCAAAATTTCTAAAGTGTTATTTATGTCGTATAAACCATGGTTATTTTTTACTAAATGGTTGGCAAAGTTAGATTTATTCCGATTATATGTAAAGTCTTTAATATGTTCGTTGTATCTTGTTTTGAAAGCCCTACCCGTTTGCCCTATATAAACTTTTTCACATTCTTTACATGTCAATTTATAAACTCCACTTAGGTTAAGTAAATCTTCTTTGTTGTGGTTATGTTGTTGTAGTTGTTTTTTGAGACTGTTATTAGTTTTAAAAGCTATGTTAGTGTTATATTGGGTGATGGGCTTTATTATTTTATAAATTCTATTATCTGTGTAATTAAATGTTAAGTGTTTTGAGTTTTCTTTTATATTATTATCTGTTTGTTTATTTAATGTCGAAATAGGGTTTTGAGATTCCTTAACTTTATTTTTATGTTTGTTTAACATTTTAAACACTAAAGATTTATCATAGCCATTGTTGTGTGCAATTTGTATGATGGTTGTAAGTTCTTTGTTGTAATTACATTTATTCATAGGTATTGAAATTAATCTATGTATCATACTATTTATGGCTGCTTTTTTGTGACTGATTGGATGGTTTGAGGTATTATTTATAATGTTATCTGTGTAGGTTGGTTTCCTGTAAATGCTGAATTCAGGTTTATTGTTACGGAAGTAAATGTTTAAATCTAAAAAATTTATGTTGTAATCGGTGGGCTCTTCAAGTGTAAAGTTTAGTTTAATGTGAATTTTATTAAATTCGTTGGTAATTTCTTGAACATATTCATTGTTACATATAATCAAAATATCATCAACAAATCTTGTATATAATTTTATTTTGTATTTGTTTATAATATTTGTAATTTTAGTTTGTTCTAAATGTTGTAGAAATGATTCAGATAATACTCCAGAAAGTGGCGACCCCATTGCTAGGCCTTCATTTTGTTGGTATAACTTGTTATTAAACTTGAAGTAATTTTGTTTAAGAACAGTACTTAACAGTGTTGTTAATTGTTTAGTAATATTCTCATTGTCTCCATTTTTTATTAGTGTTTGACTAATTATTTCAATCGTTTCAGATAAAGGTATATTGGTGTAGAGATTTTTAATATCTAAGGAAATGAATTTTTCGTTGTCACCTAGTTTAGTGTTTTTTATTTTGTTTGCTAAATCTATGGAGTTTTTGACTACGTAGGAGTTACTTAAGTTTAATCTTTGTTTTAATATACTGGATAGTTTTTTAGAAATCTTGTATGTTGGAGCATTTCTAAAATTAACTATTGGTCTAATCGGATTGTTAACCTTATGCAGTTTGATCAGTGATCTTAGTAGGGGGGGTTTTGGGTTCATATGAATTGCATTTTTCTTTTCATTATCATTTAAAATGAGATCTGTATTTTTTAGGGCTTGTTTAAGCATATTTTGAAATTTATTAGTGGGATCTTGTGTTAACTCAAGAATGTTATTTTCTTTAAAGAATTGAGTGGTTTTGTCAATATAAACATCATTGTCTATCAGTACGATAGCGTTTCCTTTGTCAGCTTTGATATTGGTAATATTATTTTCTTTGAGTTTATTATTTAGTTTTTTAATTTCCTGAAGTGTGTTGTTGTTTATATTTTGTGTCGTAGAAAAATTGTTATAGTAAGTTTTCTTGATGTTTTGTGCTATTTGTTCTCGTATCAAGTTTTGAGCTGGTTGATCTAACGTATTAATAGCCGATTCACAATCGACAATTAATGATTTTATTTGGGTTGTTTCATTACTTCTGAAGTTATGCTTATAACCCAGTTCTAGTATTTTTTTCTCTTCTTCATTTAAAGTGATATTGGTCAAATTTGCAATTCTTGGGTGAAATTTGATTTTTTGAGTTAAGTGATGCTCTTGTTCCTTGTTAGGGTCGTGTTTCTGGTTGATTAGATAGCTGAGTTTCTTATTTAAGGTTAAATATTTCTTTTCCATTTCTGCAACAATTTTCAATTCAATGTTATTATTTATTATTGTCCATATCTGTTTGAAAGTTTTAGAAGCTTCAAGGTGTAGTTGGTATAGTTTATTACTGAGAAACGATTTTTTCTTGTAAAGAAATTTAATTTCATTGTTAAGCCATAGTTTTTGTGCTGTTTTAATTGTATTTGTGGCTGATTTAGTTTTAGTACTTGTCTTAACATTAATATAGTTTGGAATAACATTATTGTTTTTGCAAGTTTTATTGAAATAGATGTTTGCTATAGTCTTATGTAATTTCCTTTTGACATTGGTGAATTCGTTGATGATTTTTGCCTGGTTGGCCATATAATTATTAATAAACTTCATTATGAAGTTTTGATAATTTCAACTAGTATAGTATATTCAAATTTGTGGTAAATGTTCCACCTATATACTAGTAGTTGTTCGTACACCATATATGCTTGAATCCGAATTGAGATTGTTAGAAGTTATTTTTACTTTTATATCTTCTAACCTAACTTAATATCTGGTATTTAATTAAATATTTTTTATTTTCAGTTCTTTCATAAATATTAAACTTGTTGTTATTTGATGTAATATAATGAGATATATTAGGTTAGGTTAGAAGAAAATTTTATTTCACAATATAGCACTTGAATTTTGTTCAGATATTTGTTCTGATCTAATTCATTTAGACATTAATATGTTTAACAATTGACAATTTTTATTTACGTGTATACAACATTCAATTTGATTCAATTGTTTATATTATAAATGTATTTTAGAATATTAAGGTTATAATTTTATAAAATAATCAGTACTGTTTTTAATAACTTATTTTAAATTAAATTTGTATATATTATAGTTTTTAAAAACAATTGAATCAAATTGAATGTTGTATACACGTAAATAAAAATTGTCAATTGTTAAACATATTAATGTCTAAATGAATTAGATCAGAACAAATATCTGAACAAAATTCAAGTGCTATATTGTGAAATAAAATTTTCTTCTAACCTAACCTAATATATCTCATTATATTACATCAAATAACAACAAGTTTAATATTTATGAAAGAACTGAAAATAAAAAATATTTAATTAAATACCAGATATTAAGTTAGGTTAGAAGATATAAAAGTAAAAATAACTTCTAACAATCTCAATTCGGATTCAAGCATATATGGTGTACGAACAACTACTAGTATATAGGTGGAACATTTACCACAAATTTGAATATACTATACTAGTTGAAATTATCAAAACTTCATAATGAAGTTTATTAATAATTATATGGCCAACCAGGCAAAAATCATCAACGAATTCACCAATGTCAAAAGGAAATTACATAAGACTATAGCAAACATCTATTTCAATAAAACTTGCAAAAACAATAATGTTATTCCAAACTATATTAATGTTAAGACAAGTACTAAAACTAAATCAGCCACAAATACAATTAAAACAGCACAAAAACTATGGCTTAACAATGAAATTAAATTTCTTTACAAGAAAAAATCGTTTCTCAGTAATAAACTATACCAACTACACCTTGAAGCTTCTAAAACTTTCAAACAGATATGGACAATAATAAATAATAACATTGAATTGAAAATTGTTGCAGAAATGGAAAAGAAATATTTAACCTTAAATAAGAAACTCAGCTATCTAATCAACCAGAAACACGACCCTAACAAGGAACAAGAGCATCACTTAACTCAAAAAATCAAATTTCACCCAAGAATTGCAAATTTGACCAATATCACTTTAAATGAAGAAGAGAAAAAAATACTAGAACTGGGTTATAAGCATAACTTCAGAAGTAATGAAACAACCCAAATAAAATCATTAATTGTCGATTGTGAATCGGCTATTAATACGTTAGATCAACCAGCTCAAAACTTGATACGAGAACAAATAGCACAAAACATCAAGAAAACTTACTATAACAATTTTTCTACGACACAAAATATAAACAACAACACACTTCAGGAAATTAAAAAACTAAATAATAAACTCAAAGAAAATAATATTACCAATATCAAAGCTGACAAAGGAAACGCTATCGTACTGATAGACAATGATGTTTATATTGACAAAACCACTCAATTCTTTAAAGAAAATAACATTCTTGAGTTAACACAAGATCCCACTAATAAATTTCAAAATATGCTTAAACAAGCCCTAAAAAATACAGATCTCATTTTAAATGATAATGAAAAGAAAAATGCAATTCATATGAACCCAAAACCCCCCCTACTAAGATCACTGATCAAACTGCATAAGGTTAACAATCCGATTAGACCAATAGTTAATTTTAGAAATGCTCCAACATACAAGATTTCTAAAAAACTATCCAGTATATTAAAACAAAGATTAAACTTAAGTAACTCCTACGTAGTCAAAAACTCCATAGATTTAGCAAACAAAATAAAAAACACTAAACTAGGTGACAACGAAAAATTCATTTCCTTAGATATTAAAAATCTCTACACCAATATACCTTTATCTGAAACGATTGAAATAATTAGTCAAACACTAATAAAAAATGGAGACAATGAGAATATTACTAAACAATTAACAACACTGTTAAGTACTGTTCTTAAACAAAATTACTTCAAGTTTAATAACAAGTTATACCAACAAAATGAAGGCCTAGCAATGGGGTCGCCACTTTCTGGAGTATTATCTGAATCATTTCTACAACATTTAGAACAAACTAAAATTACAAATATTATAAACAAATACAAAATAAAATTATATACAAGATTTGTTGATGATATTTTGATTATATGTAACAATGAATATGTTCAAGAAATTACCAACGAATTTAATAAAATTCACATTAAACTAAACTTTACACTTGAAGAGCCCACCGATTACAACATAAATTTTTTAGATTTAAACATTTACTTCCGTAACAATAAACCTGAATTCAGCATTTACAGGAAACCAACCTACACAGATAACATTATAAATAATACCTCAAACCATCCAATCAGTCACAAAAAAGCAGCCATAAATAGTATGATACATAGATTAATTTCAATACCTATGAATAAATGTAATTACAACAAAGAACTTACAACCATCATACAAATTGCACACAACAATGGCTATGATAAATCTTTAGTGTTTAAAATGTTAAACAAACATAAAAATAAAGTTAAGGAATCTCAAAACCCTATTTCGACATTAAATAAACAAACAGATAATAATATAAAAGAAAACTCAAAACACTTAACATTTAATTACACAGATAATAGAATTTATAAAATAATAAAGCCCATCACCCAATATAACACTAACATAGCTTTTAAAACTAATAACAGTCTCAAAAAACAACTACAACAACATAACCACAACAAAGAAGATTTACTTAACCTAAGTGGAGTTTATAAATTGACATGTAAAGAATGTGAAAAAGTTTATATAGGGCAAACGGGTAGGGCTTTCAAAACAAGATACAACGAACATATTAAAGACTTTACATATAATCGGAATAAATCTAACTTTGCCAACCATTTAGTAAAAAATAACCATGGTTTATACGACATAAATAACACTTTAGAAATTTTGCACATACAAAACAAAAGTCTTAAGCTCAATACATTAGAAAATTTAGAAATATATTTAAATAAAGACAACATAATTAACGAAAATACAATAGACACCAACGCCCTCTTTGAAACTTACAAAACCTATAAAACCCGCAAGAAACACAACACACAACTAGTGCGCAATCAGACCTCACGAGCACCAGATTAAACAGCAGAACAACAACTTGTAAGTACAACCGCATTTCTGAAAACTTAGGTTCCTTTTATATTTTCAAAGAGTGAATTACTAATAGATATTATTAATTTTAGGGGCTGAAGATGGCATGATTATGCCGAAATGCATATCCGTCAATAATACACCAGTCTGCTTGACCACCGAATAAATTGAAGATATAACTTACAAAACCACGTTTTATAAGAATTAGTTTCAAAGACTATCACAATTAAAACGAATAAGCTTATTATATAAATATTTGGATTATAAGTGTTCAACAACAAGAAGTTATACAAAAGACATAAGTCAACACGCACTGTATACAACTATACTGAATTAATCATATGTAAGTTAACGTATTTATATGTGCAAAGAAGCTTACGACTCAGTTTTTCTTTAAACTAAAATTAATATATAAGTACTTATTTTAATGCAAAATTTTTTATCAAACGACAAGAGTTATATACAATAACTCAATAACCACTGGGTATGATTGTACCAAAATAATAATTTTAAAAAGATAACATATGTTATATGACTCCCATAAAGAAGTTTATGGGTAATTCTAAATAAAAGTTTTACGAACTTTCACATTTCTATACTTGAAAGTCATCCATAAACTTTGTACCTAAAATTGAAATTTGTGTATATTATAAATGTATTTTAGAATATTAAGGTTATAATTTTATAAAATAATCAGTACTGTTTTTAATAACTTATTTTAAATTAAATTTGTATATATTATAGTTTTTAAAAACAATTGAATCAAATTGAATGTTGTATACACGTAAATAAAAATTGTCAATTGTTAAACATATTAATGTCTAAATGAATTAGATCAGAACAAATATCTGAACAAAATTCAAGTGCTATATTGTGAAATAAAATTTTCTTCTAACCTAACCTAATATATCTCATTATATTACATCAAATAACAACAAGTTTAATATTTATGAAAGAACTGAAAATAAAAAATATTTAATTAAATACCAGATATTAAGTTAGGTTAGAAGATATAAAAGTAAAAATAACTTCTAACAATCTCAATTCGGATTCAAGCATATATGGTGTACGAACAACTACTAGTATATAGGTGGAACATTTACCACAAATTTGAATATACTATACTAGTTGAAATTATCAAAACTTCATAATGAAGTTTATTAATAATTATATGGCCAACCAGGCAAAAATCATCAACGAATTCACCAATGTCAAAAGGAAATTACATAAGACTATAGCAAACATCTATTTCAATAAAACTTGCAAAAACAATAATGTTATTCCAAACTATATTAATGTTAAGACAAGTACTAAAACTAAATCAGCCACAAATACAATTAAAACAGCACAAAAACTATGGCTTAACAATGAAATTAAATTTCTTTACAAGAAAAAATCGTTTCTCAGTAATAAACTATACCAACTACACCTTGAAGCTTCTAAAACTTTCAAACAGATATGGACAATAATAAATAATAACATTGAATTGAAAATTGTTGCAGAAATGGAAAAGAAATATTTAACCTTAAATAAGAAACTCAGCTATCTAATCAACCAGAAACACGACCCTAACAAGGAACAAGAGCATCACTTAACTCAAAAAATCAAATTTCACCCAAGAATTGCAAATTTGACCAATATCACTTTAAATGAAGAAGAGAAAAAAAATACTAGAACTGGGTTATAAGCATAACTTCAGAAGTAATGAAACAACCCAAATAAAATCATTAATTGTCGATTGTGAATCGGCTATTAATACGTTAGATCAACCAGCTCAAAACTTGATACGAGAACAAATAGCACAAAACATCAAGAAAACTTACTATAACAATTTTTCTACGACACAAAATATAAACAACAACACACTTCAGGAAATTAAAAAACTAAATAATAAACTCAAAGAAAATAATATTACCAATATCAAAGCTGACAAAGGAAACGCTATCGTACTGATAGACAATGATGTTTATATTGACAAAACCACTCAATTCTTTAAAGAAAATAACATTCTTGAGTTAACACAAGATCCCACTAATAAATTTCAAAATATGCTTAAACAAGCCCTAAAAAATACAGATCTCATTTTAAATGATAATGAAAAGAAAAATGCAATTCATATGAACCCAAAACCCCCCCTACTAAGATCACTGATCAAACTGCATAAGGTTAACAATCCGATTAGACCAATAGTTAATTTTAGAAATGCTCCAACATACAAGATTTCTAAAAAACTATCCAGTATATTAAAACAAAGATTAAACTTAAGTAACTCCTACGTAGTCAAAAACTCCATAGATTTAGCAAACAAAATAAAAAACACTAAACTAGGTGACAACGAAAAATTCATTTCCTTAGATATTAAAAATCTCTACACCAATATACCTTTATCTGAAACGATTGAAATAATTAGTCAAACACTAATAAAAAATGGAGACAATGAGAATATTACTAAAC
The DNA here is from genome assembly GCA_964059195.1 of Ectobius pallidus. Lineage (NCBI taxonomy): Eukaryota > Metazoa > Arthropoda > Insecta > Blattodea > Ectobiidae > Ectobius > Ectobius pallidus. The sequence continues at coordinate 157,518,529 of CAXKWD010000004.1, read as the reverse complement.
AATTAACAACACTGTTAAGTACTGTTCTTAAACAAAATTACTTCAAGTTTAATAACAAGTTATACCAACAAAATGAAGGCCTAGCAATGGGGTCGCCACTTTCTGGAGTATTATCTGAATCATTTCTACAACATTTAGAACAAACTAAAATTACAAATATTATAAACAAATACAAAATAAAATTATATACAAGATTTGTTGATGATATTTTGATTATATGTAACAATGAATATGTTCAAGAAATTACCAACGAATTTAATAAAATTCACATTAAACTAAACTTTACACTTGAAGAGCCCACCGATTACAACATAAATTTTTTAGATTTAAACATTTACTTCCGTAACAATAAACCTGAATTCAGCATTTACAGGAAACCAACCTACACAGATAACATTATAAATAATACCTCAAACCATCCAATCAGTCACAAAAAAGCAGCCATAAATAGTATGATACATAGATTAATTTCAATACCTATGAATAAATGTAATTACAACAAAGAACTTACAACCATCATACAAATTGCACACAACAATGGCTATGATAAATCTTTAGTGTTTAAAATGTTAAACAAACATAAAAATAAAGTTAAGGAATCTCAAAACCCTATTTCGACATTAAATAAACAAACAGATAATAATATAAAAGAAAACTCAAAACACTTAACATTTAATTACACAGATAATAGAATTTATAAAATAATAAAGCCCATCACCCAATATAACACTAACATAGCTTTTAAAACTAATAACAGTCTCAAAAAACAACTACAACAACATAACCACAACAAAGAAGATTTACTTAACCTAAGTGGAGTTTATAAATTGACATGTAAAGAATGTGAAAAAGTTTATATAGGGCAAACGGGTAGGGCTTTCAAAACAAGATACAACGAACATATTAAAGACTTTACATATAATCGGAATAAATCTAACTTTGCCAACCATTTAGTAAAAAATAACCATGGTTTATACGACATAAATAACACTTTAGAAATTTTGCACATACAAAACAAAAGTCTTAAGCTCAATACATTAGAAAATTTAGAAATATATTTAAATAAAGACAACATAATTAACGAAAATACAATAGACACCAACGCCCTCTTTGAAACTTACAAAACCTATAAAACCCGCAAGAAACACAACACACAACTAGTGCGCAATCAGACCTCACGAGCACCAGATTAAACAGCAGAACAACAACTTGTAAGTACAACCGCATTTCTGAAAACTTAGGTTCCTTTTATATTTTCAAAGAGTGAATTACTAATAGATATTATTAATTTTAGGGGCTGAAGATGGCATGATTATGCCGAAATGCATATCCGTCAATAATACACCAGTCTGCTTGACCACCGAATAAATTGAAGATATAACTTACAAAACCACGTTTTATAAGAATTAGTTTCAAAGACTATCACAATTAAAACGAATAAGCTTATTATATAAATATTTGGATTATAAGTGTTCAACAACAAGAAGTTATACAAAAGACATAAGTCAACACGCACTGTATACAACTATACTGAATTAATCATATGTAAGTTAACGTATTTATATGTGCAAAGAAGCTTACGACTCAGTTTTTCTTTAAACTAAAATTAATATATAAGTACTTATTTTAATGCAAAATTTTTTATCAAACGACAAGAGTTATATACAATAACTCAATAACCACTGGGTATGATTGTACCAAAATAATAATTTTAAAAAGATAACATATGTTATATGACTCCCATAAAGAAGTTTATGGGTAATTCTAAATAAAAGTTTTACGAACTTTCACATTTCTATACTTGAAAGTCATCCATAAACTTTGTACCTAAAATTGAAATTTGTGTATATTATAAATGTATTTTAGAATATTAAGGTTATAATTTTATAAAATAATCAGTACTGTTTTTAATAACTTATTTTAAATTAAATTTGTATATATTATAGTTTTTAAAAACAATTGAATCAAATTGAATGTTGTATACACGTAAATAAAAATTGTCAATTGTTAAACATATTAATGTCTAAATGAATTAGATCAGAACAAATATCTGAACAAAATTCAAGTGCTATATTGTGAAATAAAATTTTCTTCTAACCTAACCTAATATATCTCATTATATTACATCAAATAACAACAAGTTTAATATTTATGAAAGAACTGAAAATAAAAAATATTTAATTAAATACCAGATATTAAGTTAGGTTAGAAGATATAAAAGTAAAAATAACTTCTAACAATCTCAATTCGGATTCAAGCATATATGGTGTACGAACAACTACTAGTATATAGGTGGAACATTTACCACAAATTTGAATCTACATTAGCAAGATAACTTGGAATTAAAGAAAAATATTGAACACTATAAAAAGGATTATTAACAAGTAATATATAAAGTTTTTTTAAATATATTTAAAGTTAACTAAATTATTTTTAAAGAGAGCTTATTGAACATTTTCATGCCTAAAAATTCATAACTGTTCAGAGATTTTTATAGTCAATGATATCAGATATTAATAAGCTTATTGTTCCTAGCTTTGTGACTGTGAATTTCCTTTCTAATATAGATTATTGTTAACATATATCAGAGGATAAAAAATACATATTTATAGCTGCCAAATGTTGTAGTTTGATAAAAAGTGGTCTGCAGTGTTTTAATTTGTATGCAACTAAAGTTACCTTGATTACATTTTTCTTTAATGAACTTTAGGATTCCAATTGTTAACACAGGTAACATGATTTCTCTTTCCCCATAATATGATTCCACTCTGAAGAAAAGCAAAGTGCTCCTACATAGCTAGTGGTACATGACTTTTTAAGCTCCTTAACAGAAATAATACCCTTGAAAGTTAAGCTGAAATGTAGTTTATACAGGGCAAGCCAATAAAATGTACCTGTTTTTAAATGCACATAAGTTCAAGAATAAATGACATAAATCAATTGTAAAAATACAGACATGAAGAACAAAGATGGGAGAATCGTCTGTTAAGAACAACATGTTCAATATGTCCACGTACAAGGCCCATACAACGATTCTCTATCAATTTTAAACTTAATAGCCCATTGAAGTTTTTACCTCATGACTGTCTTATTACAATGTAAAATATCAGTTCTGAAAGAGTTAATAGGTCACATAAAGAAAGATAACAAAGAAAGCCCCTTAAGATCCTCCCACTCGAGATTTCCTAGTAGTTCCACCATAGTCTCCTAACTGTCTCTCATTTAGCAGCGTTGAAAATTTTGAAATTTTTATTTTTTCCCCTTTCTACTATTTAATCTCTTTTCTCCTTTACCCTACCTATTCCTATAATAAAAATTTTGAACCCAAGGAGATTCGAACACGGGACCGCTATCATGACAGTCACTCGTTTTACCACTACGCCATCAAGTGAACATTAGCGTGCTAAGCGAGAATTACTGTGTTTAAGGTTAGGGAGCTGCATGAAATGGCAAAGATTGATAATTTAGTATTAGTTGCAATTGTAGTGCAAGGGTTATTTTCGTATTATAGTAATTAGTGCAACATAATAATAACGTACAGGTTATGCTGTAGAGTTATGTTACACTGCATTATAAGGAGCCTAAAACATAGCCTAGGCATACGCACAACAACTTTATAGCTAGAAATGTACGTCAACTACGTTATAGCTAGAAATGTATGAAGTTGTCTTTTGTGTATTTTCTTTATATTTATCGTAACCACACAGATAGGCCTCGTATTATGTTTATAATGAGCTAATCTTATGTCCCAAATACGAAAACTGAGATTAACTAGTTTGATCGGAGAAATTTCTCCAGTCAAAATTGATCCTAGTTCAGTGCGAATTGATCTCAGATTAGCGTTTATACAACAAAAATTTCCGAGTTCATCATGAACTGAGATCAATTTAGTCTCTGATCCAAGATCAAACTGTTTATACAATCAGCCCTCAGAGTAGCCTATCTTGTTTACGGTTCTCAAGAAATGACTGGAAAGTTTTAAACTTAGTTCACTGAATCCATAATGTACTAATTTATCTAAGAGTATCTTGTTGTGTTCCACACAATCAAAGGTGAATCAGGTCACGAAAAGTGGTCAGGGCAAAGCCAAAAAGTGGCCTGGGGTAACACCAAGAACTAATTTACACTGTAAAAATATGAAGTAATAAAACAATTATGCAAAGTTGTCTTAAAATTAACATAATTCACCATATTTGATTCTTATACCAGTTTATTTCTTTACAACATGCCACTACAAGTGGCAAGCATTTAGGTACCGGTATTACACTAGACAGTAAATTGTCTTAAGCACCACATATTCATTGTAACAAAAGTAATACATCCATTTTGCCATTTGAGATGTCTTATATCCAAGTATTTTATTAAGCATGCTTATGGCCTTAAATATGGAATAATGGCACTTCTAAAATTTTCATTCTACGAAAAACAGCTGTGCATATTTTGTCTAGTGCCTGTTTTAGTGTCCTGTTTTGCAGGGCTGACTTGTCTATATAAGCGAACTAGGCAGCCAAATAGAGCAGAAACTATTTAGAAACATTTAGAACCAGCAACATTTATATTTAAAAAAAACCGAAATCTCCGACGTGACATTGAATTTTTTCTTTAAATATTGTGGAGTAATAGTAAAATGGATAGCAAATTATAGAAATAAATAATTCAGTACATTATGTCAACTTATTTCCTGGCTTCTTTAAAAATATAAACTTGTGCCAGCCAAGATAAGGATGAAACATCTTCCATGTCTTGCTTCTATTTCCATCGAAAATAAGTTAACCACTCAAATGGTCGTAAATGATGTTGTCAAAGAGTATGCCAAAATTAAAGCAAGAAAAATACATTTAGGATTTCATACCTTTTCAACTCCTGCCTCCCAGAAAAAGATTTATCTATGATATGGGTTCTTGTTTATTTAATGTATGTGATGGCTTTTTAAATTAAATGTATTTTTTTATTTAATCCCCATACTATCTAGATATGTTATAATGACTTCATAAATACAACCCTTCTTCAAATGAGGCCAATTCAAATCAATTCTGTTTAACCACTTAGCAATACTGGGCTAGAGAACATGAAATTCCATGTTAATCAAATGGTAAAATAAAGGATGATTGAGATAGCAATTTAGGGGGCACCAAAATTATTTTTCACCTAGGGGCCAAAATACCTACTGTCTAGGCCTCTTGTATAAGAGAAAGAATTTTAACTATTGTAAGTATGTATCTCTTCAGTGTCTGTTTCATGTTAAACAGAACATGGGTGTGTGTCTCCTATTAGCAGTGAAATTCATAAACACATGTGATTAATGTTTTAGATGTCCCGCTTTCTGCATGCCTGCAAGTCGCATGATGCAGCACCTTCCCATGATTCTGCAGGATCGCTTAGCAACTGGCAGCTAAGCATCCGTAAACGACATCTGGGCAGTCAGGTCAGTATCTTGATTACAAATCAAGTAGGTACTTTTTAATGCATAACCTTTCCAAGAGAATATTATAGGATAAAAATTCCTCTGACACTGACCTTTGGCTATCCATGCCAATGCCCTACCAACTGAGCTAAGCCAGAGTTCACTTCACAGCACCACATGGAACCTCTCTCCTATGACTAATTACAATTAATGGTCTACCTCACTGATAGACAAGTTATGTCATATGCACATATGTGAGGCACACTAATTAGTGATTTTTGTGACTGGGCTTCCACTGTTATTGTACAGTTACATTGAAGATGGATATATGCATATGCATTCATGAACCACAGATTATTGTCTCTTGGACATTACATGAAAATATTATAGGAGAAAAATTCCTCTGACACTGGGATTTGAACCCCGGACCTTTGGCTATCCATGCTAATGTTCTGCCAACTGAGCTAAGTCAGAGTTCACTTCACAGTTCCAGATGGAACCTCTCTCCTATGACTAATTACCCTATGATCTACTGAGGGTAGATCTGTATCTGTCTCCTTACCTGGACATTATGAATATATGTTCTTGATATAGGCCCTATATAGAACTGTATAATATGTTTATTGACGAAGCCAAAAATTTGTAAAATTTATATGGTGAATAAATAAACACAAATACCCTTAACTGTCTACCACAGACGGTAATCGGTGGTTCATAAATGCATTATAACCATCTTGGATGTTACTGTGCAGTAACAGTGGAAGCCTAGTCAAAAAAATCACTAATTAGTTTGCCTCACAGTACTGCATATCAGTGGCGTAGGAAGGGGGGTGCGGGGGGTGCGGGCCGCCCCGGGTGCCATCACCCGGAGGGGTGACAAAATAAAAATATGTCTCTTTTTAAGTAAAAAGTCGCTTAAGGGAATTTAAAGAAAATAATAATATTATTTAAAACAATTAAATAAGCTTTACAACTTTCTACAAGTCAACATGCGTATTGAAACTTCTTTTAGTTTTAAATGCAGTCAACAAAGGTAATAAAACGCGGCTGATCTGGCCGCTGTGTTGACATGAACAATAATATTATGGCTAGGGGGAGGGGTGTTTATTTCTGCCGATGCTTGTCTCTGCAGTTTTATTAATTTAAATGAGACTTCAACAATCAGTGATATTTTACATCACTCAAGCCGCAACCTTATTCTACCCACTGCGGCAGTCATGACTTTGACGAAAATAAACTTCGAATGTGAGTTGACTCAAAAGTCTCCGGCAATCTAAATTTTGAACTGGTATATGCGCATATTTAAGAATAGATTATTATTTATTAGTAATACAGTTCCGAAAAATTCTTACATTGCTTGTTTATGAAATTTATCAGGATCAACCTATTAAAAAAATCTGATGTATAATTCTGCCCAAATAAAAGTTAGCCTCCCCTTAAAAATAAGAGAAAGTCATCGCCAATCTTCGTGTCTCATCCCCAAAAGCTACCTACCCAAATACAAAATTTTGTTTTTGTACGATTTTCCGTTGCAAGAGGCCAAATTGCAAAGAGCACATATTCAGAGTGGGTGGCTTATAACTACCCTTCTAAGAATTATTTCGAAAAAGTGTTTCAAGTGTTTTAGCTCTTAGTATAAGCAACCCACGTACAAAATTTAAAGAAAATCGTTAGAGCCGTTTTCGAAAAAACTTTCTTTATGTAAAAATAAGGAAAACTTGTCTCCAACCTTCGGTTCAGATCTTGAAAGGTTTACTTGCTTACTCAATGGCAATAGATAATTCCTCAGCAAGCTAAAGGAATATTATCTAATTTATGGAACCCGAAGGTTCATTGCCGCGCTTATCTGAGTCAGCCATTCAACCCTATTCTCCATCCAATCATCCCTAGCAAATCCTACTTCCCTTAAATCAATTTTAAGATTGTCCTCCCACCTACATCTAGGTCTTCCGCGTGGTCTTTTTCCCTTCGGATCTCCCAGTCAATACTTTTTAGATATGTCTTTCCTCCTCTTGAAAGGCACCTGACATAAACACAAAATTTTGTCCTTTTATCAAAATTCATCTTTCCAAAATTCGAGATTTCGCTTGGAAAACAAAATATAAAAATATAAGAAATCACTCCAAAAATAAAACTTTAGGGAGTGTCTTTTGGCCTAGAAATGTGTGAAATAAAAGATGTTCGCTTTATTAATGGTAACACCCACATTTCGTGAATCTGTCGCTCACGAAAACAATGTATATCTGTCTGTCTATAACGTACTTTAGATTAATAATATCACTTATTGTCGTTTAACAGTACAATGTACAATGTACAGCATAATGTGCTTGATATATATGTTTTTCCTTAATCCTAAAAAGATTGGTTTAATTAGGTTAACTATATCTTATATGCACCATTGGTAGCACTGGTTACAACATTTCGACAACATGGTAACTCGAATCGCTTTATGGATGGTTGATTCATAGTATTCCATGATTTCGGAGCTTAGTTTTTTTTATGTAACAAAGTAGTTATTACTAATTTTGTATTAATCCGTTGAGATTACAAGTTACATCAGATAAATTCGTTGCAGCTGCATCTATCGATAAACTCTTAAACTCTCGTGGGATTATCTTTGACTATCCAAAAAATAACACTTGGAACTGTTCCATCTTTTCATAATTTAAATGAGGGGGGGGGGTGACAAGAAATTATCCGCACCGGGTACCACCTAAGCTTGCTACGCCACTGCTGCATATGACATAACTTCTCTGTCAGTGAGGTAAGTTAGACCATTAAGGACATTTTGCAGGTGCTCGGGCACAGAGAGTTAAGTCTAGATTTCTTGTTACTAAGAAAATTGAATTTAAAGTCTCTAAAGAACTCTGCAATTAAGTGTTTGATCTGTGCTACTAGGGTATATTCTCATGTAATGTTCAACAGAGACAATAATCTACATTGCATGAATGCATATATACCATATTAACTTGCCAGTTCTATTTAATAAAAGTTGCTTTTTTGCAGCAGCCAACTCGCTCCAGCACACTCCGCAGTCATGGCAGCTGGAAGTCAATCCATGATGGGGTTGTGCAGGGAACTACAGTGTAACGAGCAAAATATTTCAGTACAAGCTGCAGACACAACAGCTGGAAGTCAATACATGATGGGCTTGTGCAGGGAACTACAATGGGATTAGCAAAATGTTCATCACAATCAGCAGTCAGAACACTTATAAATCAATACACAATGGGCTTGTGCAGGGAAGTACAGTATGACTGTCAACTTATTCCAATGCACTCTGCAGTTACAGCAGCTAGAAGTCAATACAGGATGGGCTTGTGCAGGGAACTACAGTGTGATTAGCAAAATGTTCCAGCACAATCCTCAGTCACAACAGCTGGAAGTTAATACACAACATAGTGTTCAGGGAAGTACAGTGTGACTGCCAAAATGTTCCAGCTCACTCTGCAGTCAATGCTAGAAATCAATACACAACGAAGTTGTGTACGGAACTACAGTGGGAGTGCCAACATGTTCCAGCACACTCCACAGTCACAACAGTCAATACACAATGGGGTTGTGGAGGGAACTACAGTGTGACTGCTTGCATGTTCCACTGCACTCCACAGTCACAACAGTTGGAAATCAATACACAAGGGGGGTGTGCAGGGAACTATCTTGTGACTGCTAGCATATTCCAGCATGCTCCACAGTCACAGCAGCTGCAGATCTCAATACACATGGAACTGGACAGAGAACCATAATTTGATAGCTTTATAGGTTAAAGTGAGACCATTATCATGGTTAATTTTACGTAATTTTATATACAAGGGCTGTTCATAAAGTAAGTTTCCCTGAGGTGGTTTACAGAAACAAATCACCATTTGATGGAAATATTTATTGCAACAGGTACAGCAAGTTCAGCAATTTTTCAACATATTCGCCGCCATAACTGTGGCATTTTTCATACCATGGGACCAATTTTTTAATACCTGTGTCATAGAAGTCTGTCGTCTGGGATTTGAACCACAGTGTGACAACCATATCTGACTCTCTGTCGTTCTCTGTCATTTTTTTGAGGTATAAGAAAAAATGGAATTCACTAAGAGCAAGGTCCAGGCTGTAGGGTGGATGTTTAAACACCTCTCAGTAAGTCTCCTGCAAGTTCAGCTGGGAGGTGTTTAATTATCCACCCTAGAGCCCAGACCTTGCTCCTCATGATTTCCATCTTTTCCTGCACTCAAAAAAGACAGAGAAGTGAAGGTGGTTGTCACACAGTGGTTCAAATCCCAGGCAGCAGACTTCTACAACACAGGTATTCAAAAGTTGATGCCATGGTGTTCCTCAATTCTGGTGGCAAATATGTTGAATATTCTGAACACTCGCTATATATGCAATAAATATTTCCACGAAATTGTGGTTTGTTTCTGTAATCAGCCCAAGGGAAACTTACCAAACTTTGTAGACAGCCCTCATATTTTATGGGTCCATAAAGCAAGTTTCAACGATTTGGTCTGCACCAAAACTTTGATTAGTATGTGTTCATTCAAAAAGTTTTCCATTGATCTGAATTACCCTGTCTTAAATACAGATTTAGCGTTTTGGTCATCTGTAGACTGGATGCAGAAATTCTTTTGTCTGGTGTTTCAGTGATGTAAACAACAGTTCCAGTGGCAGTGACATTTATAAAGTTACTAAACAGAACAAGTGCCAACATATATAGGCCTATTATATATTTCCACAGACATTAGTTTAATGTATAATGAATGATCACAGGAATCCAAAACTACAATCACAGTGCAAAGCTGTTTAGGGAATAGGTTTACAATTAATTGGGGATTGGAAAATAAGAAAAAAGGATAAACACATTACAGATCATAATAAAATAAGATTAGCTGATCACTGAACATATCATTGAATCTATATATGATGATGTAGTATACTGAAGAAATGGAAATCCTTATTGATGTTAATCAGAATGTATTTGATTGTTTGCTGAGTGATGCCTAAACTATGTAGGATGTTCCATGTGAATTTAGTCAGGCCTCCTCGACTTCCAAACAGTAGTCCAACCACTTCCCAGTTTTTGGGGCTGATATATTTTTCACTGAGGTTAAGATGCATAGCCCTACCTCATAAATATTCTTCTTTTCCTCATGAACTTCATTTGCCTGTTCAACATCATGTTCAGTTTGATTGGTTGGATTGAGGATTACAGCTTTTTTATTATGGCAACGATATCAGCAAGTCTTGTAAATCCAGTAGATGACAAACAGTGGATTTCTTCAAAGATCTGCCAAGTTATTTCTTTTAATGCTGATGCCAAAGAGGATCTTACACGTTGGTGATGAGAGTTTCTTTGTAGTTCACCTTTCTTGTAGAATCCTAGTGCATGTCCAAATGTTTCTTTCTCATCACTGTCAGGATGACGGCAGTGGGTGGTAGTAAGACACTTGCCAAGAACAGTATGAACTGCTGAGATATTATATTTTCAAGATACTGCTTGCATACAAATTGTAAATAAACAAATGAACACACTGTTTTCTTAAATATGTCGCAATGAACATAAAAAATAAAAAAGGCTTATATTATTCTGAACTAAATTAGGTGGTTGATTCAAAATTGTGGAGGTGTTGTAGTTTGAGAAAATGTTAAAAGCTCATTCTAACTCTAAACTCTGGGACTCTACATCCCTGGAGGGACTAGGCCTACCATCCGACCACTGCATCATCTACCATATGGCAGATGGCAGGATTGGGAGGCATGTGGTCAGCATGCTGACACTCAAGGCTGTTAAGGATGGTTTCCATGACCGGAGCTAATACTTCTTTATGAAGTAGCTCCTCAATTTGTATCATGAGGCTGAGTGTACCCCGTTCCAGACCTCCGTACCTCAGAAAAATCCGAGAAGGTACCAGGGATTGAACCCGAGCCTGTAGATTCATAGCCAGTGATGCTAACTATGAATGCAATGAAAGAAAATAATAGAAAATAAAGAACACATTGGTAATGCAATTTATTTATCTTAGAATGTGTAACTTATAGTAAATGTTGAAGAAGGAGGTTTCATAAATAATGAGTTGCACCTTCCCTCACTATCGCTTCAAAATTTAAATTTTAACAGAAAGTATAATCTTCTCATTAACTTTCCAGTAACTAAAGCACACAGTGCTCCTGCTATTTCCTCATTCCTCCAAACCCATTTCTGGATTATACTAACCCATATGTGTTCAATTTGGTCAACACTTTGAGCCCGGTCATGGTAGTACTACCATCGGCATTTAAATAGCCTTGCGCTCACCACTGGCAGTACTACCAGCATGTGCTTGCCTGATTGTAAAAATTTATTGTAAGAAAACAATCTGCATTATCGATATGGAGGTTGTGGAATTTGAAAGATCAACTCTTATAGATTAATTGGTAAAAATATAGAGTGAAGTTCGGAAGCATACTGAAGTATTGTGCCACCTGCAGGAAAGCACTGTAGATTACTAGCGGTGTCGTACTTTGAAGTACTATTGGCACTGTTTAGTGCACTAAAGTTTGTATTTCAGCAATTATTTTATTTTGAAAAATTTACAGCCATTTAAACTGAGGAGGGGGCTTGTTTAAAGGGCACGTATGCTACACGAGGGTGAATGTCCGATCTGAAGAGTTGACCAGCCCGGAACAGCTGCAGCCAGGCGAGATTGTGTTAGTATAAATGCAGGTAGTAGCCTCCTAGTGAAGAAGCTTTTACATTTTGTCAATAATAGTTTGTATAGTTTGCAAGTGTTGTTGCTTTTTGCTAGCATCTTTTTCGTATTCATTATGAGTGAACGTTCAAGAAAAATTCTTAGTTTGGCTAAGAAAATGAAAAATAATTCAGGGTTTGTTCAATTTACGTGTTTTACTTATCTACTTGATATTTTATGGGCATAAGTGAATACTTGCATTTCACTTCAATCGCAATGAGTATAAAAATGTTTTTACTTTTGATACTTGCAGATACTGGAAATTCTGATGACAGTTTGTGTGATCCTTTTTCTGAGAGCGAAACAGTTATACCATTCTCTTTTTTTTTTTATAAATTTCATGTGATCCCCTTATGATTTTTAATTTTGTATTAATTTGAAGTGATTTTTTTAACATAAAATAAAGAGTAATTTCATCTAAGCTTTTATTCTATGTGTAAATAAAAGTGCATTTGTTAACTTTTTTGCTCTGCCAAAACCACGAATGTCACAAAACCAATCCATAGAAGGGATTGTATTCACAATTAAATGAACATTATGGTATACATATCTTTCTAACTGCTGATAAGACATATTCCAATACAAATATTCACTTATTTTTTAATTATGTAATTTTGCTTAAGCTCTAAAGTTTCAATTGCGTTTTTCTCAAAACTAGTAAAATGTACATTCGTGGTTATGGCAGACAGGTGAATTATGTTATCGTATAATTATCTAATAATCTTGACCATACTACAGGGTAATAGGTTATCTACAGAAATACCTGGATTATATATCTTGTATCTTCTAGCACTGTTAAAATATAGACTACTTCTTCTTACTGCAACACAATTTTAATAATCTCTATATATATAAGAGGCTTTGTCCTGACTGACTGACTGACTGACAGATTAGAGACTGTGATTAGAGAAGATATCAATATAATTCATGTTATAAATAAATATTAAAGAATCAAATCCACGAAAATAATGCAGTCACACAACTTTCTCTAGCCTGGAAATAGAGAAAACAATACGAGGTAAGGTAATATGTTTTGGGAAGAGAATTATGAAAGTGATATTGCATTTCTGTTTAATTTCATCCCCAAAACGGTTTTATGGTAACATGAGAGTGAGAAATAAACATTCCGCAAAGACAATACAATTTTATGTTACCGGAATTTCTGTTTCTTCTCATTTGAACCCCTACCAGGCTTGCTGTGTACTCTACAAGCGTTGAGATGCAAAATTCTACATCCTCTATGAGCCATAAAAAGCTATATCAAGCATTTTCTGAGGGAATAGTTTGAGTGTGATAAGTCGTTCTTCCTATTTCAAAATATAAATACCTATATTAGGACCTAGAATTTAAAAATCTAAAGTCCTTCAAAAGTTAATTTCCAATTATAAAATAAAAAACCCGGGCGATGCCGGGCCTTTTAAGCTAGTGCTTATATTTATTAAGCAGTTAATTGCTGAGCGTCTATCTTCCATTGCTGCAGAGTTATTACAGAACGTCCATCTCCTGTCGGTGCTTAGTGCAGAGTGAGTTTCTATTCGCAAGCTATACGCTATCCCTCTTGTTAATAATATTTAATTTGTTCCCCATCTATTTTCTCATTGGCTAATATCGTAATTCAGTGTTCACACTTGCCTTAAAAGAATTCAAAACGGACGCTCAACTCTCTCAACAAATACTTCCAGTAAATCCCCTTATGAGCTCGCAGTATCTGTTGATGTAAACATTTCGACCACTCATTGTACTTACATGCACCTGTTTCTTGCCTATTGCACAATTCATTTCTGATTAATATAAAATTCTTATTTCTCGATATTTCTTAAATAATGAAATATTAGGTCAATATCACCTGATTTGTCTTCATAATATTGCCATTATGCATCATCACTACTGTAGGCCTATTATAGAGCGTAATTTATTTTTTGGCTCCTGTAATAACTGCATCTTTACAGTGCTTTCCTGCAGGTGGCACAGTACTTCAGTATGCTTCCGAACTTCACTCTATATTTTTACCAATTAATCTATAAGAGTTGATCTTTCAAATTCCACAACCTCCATATCGATAATGAAGATTGTTTTCTTACAATAAATTTTTACAATCAGGCAAGCACATTATGTTTGAATAACCGTCTAAATCTGATTAGCTTAACTTGATTGCTAGAATGCTTTTCCATCAAATTGTTTCATCTATCCCTATAGGCCTATATGTGCACTTAATAGATTAGGTTATTTAAAACATCTTTACGAAATCATGTAAAATCTCTTCACAAATTTCTAAAGAATTCTATCTGTTCTATTCTTAATTTAGGCTTACATTCAGTCACAATTTTGGTTATAACCCCAATAGGCTACAGTTTGTAGAATTCAATTTAAAATGAACTCTAAAATGTTGTGTGTACGCCTAATCAATTTCGCTAATGATCTTAACTTTGTAAAAGTAAAATATTACTAGATTATGGAAATAATGGAACTTTGTGCCCCACGCGTTCCCCTTTCCACTCACCTGGCTGCTTCCCGCATGCCACCTGCCACGCTTCCCCGCAGGTCATGCCGTCATGCCTGTAGCCGCTGCTCAACGCCGGTAATGCGTAATTGCGATTGGCATGTCACCTAATATTTCACAATAAAAATAAAATACCCTTGCACCTGGCATTCAACCCAATTCTGTACTAATTCCATCCTACAATCCACCACAAATCCTATTTCCCTTAAATCTACATCCTAATATTTTCTTTCCACCTATATCTAAGTCTTCCAAGTGGTCATTTCCCTTTGGGTCTCCCACTCAGCTTTTTTTAGATGTCTTTCCTCCCCCATACGCACAACATGTTTAGCCCATTTCATTCCCTGTGATTTAATTTCCCTTACTATATCTGGTGACGAGTACAGATTATGAAGCTCTTCGTTATGCAGTTTCCTCCAGTCCCCATTTTCATCTCTCCCATAGGCCCAAATATTTTCCTAAGCAGCCTGTTTTCGAACACACTCAGATTATGTTACAAACTGTATCTTACAATCAAAATTGTAATTGAATGTACAGTAAATTAAGAATATAATAGATAGAATTATTATGAATTTTGAAGAGATTTTACACAAATTGTTAAAGCTTTTTTAAGCCTATATTGAAGTCTTTTAAATATTATTTGATAATGAATAAGCTAATCTATTAAGTGCATAGGTCTATAGGAATAGATGGAACAGCATTTTAGAAATAAAGCTCTTACAGGTTAAGCTAATCAGATTAGACTGTTTTTCAAACATAACGTAAATACGCCTTTTAACCCTGTTATGAACTATGTTTTTAAATTATACAAATTATAGAATGGAAGTTACTTGATAGAGTTGATTATATTGCTAACGTATAGGCAGGGGCGTAGCTACTTTAGAAGCTAGGGAAGCAGTGCTTCCCCAAGATTGTAGGCAAAAATTAAATTGTTTATCGTGTAATAGTCTGTAAATTCAAGACATTTAATTCGTAGTTGAAGTACCTTCTTTTCATCAGATCATGTGTTCCGTAAATGAGACAACATGAGATGCAGCAGTCTTATTGCACAGTTTGATGTGGCAGCCCAAGTTAGGAAGCTGCTTTTGAACAGCAGTCTTCTAGGCTGTACGGAAATGCAAGCTTTGTAGTTTTCCCGCCACTAAAATTGGTAGATTTGGAAGCGGTTGCAGTGTTGTATTCCACCGCATTAGCGCTGCATGCGTTAGGGTAGGTCCACATGTGGTGTTGTGGCAAGGTGTGGTGTGGGCGGTTCTGTTTATCATCATGGGTGACAGCAGTGATTCTTGTGATTGTGTAATTGAAGACGTATTAACAAAGAAATTTAGTCTGCATTCAATCGAAGTCTTCTAAAAGATCTATTGCCCTAAACGAACATCTAAACAAAATATTTCCTGGTATTGCTCCTACACAATGGCAGTATCATAGTCGTTCAGTAGAAATGATTCATTAAAACAGGTCCCATATTGAACAGCTATTTGACGGCATTGTTGAAAATAAGAGTGAATGGGATTCAGAAACCATTGTTTCTGCCCAAGGTCTGCTGACAATTTCAATTTATTTTTAGAAATATTTTGCTTAATATTTCCATTTTCTGATTCACTATTCAAAGTACTTCAGACAAAACTAAATGATATTTCTTTCTGTATGCGAAAGATTGAACACTTTAAACGTCATTTGCAGAAACTTCGTGAGAATTTTGATTCTGTCTGGGAAAAAATGAAAGTATTTTCGTCTGAACAGGATTGCTCCCAAAAATCTAAAAGAATTTGCATAGATTCAATTCCTGGTGAAGATAAATCTTCATACAAAATACATTTTTTTTACGAAGTCATTGATGTGGTATCTCTGAATATTTCAAACAGGTTTTCAGAGGTCCCCAGACTGAAATTTTTAAGTCTCCTTGACAGCAGGCAGTTTCAGAATTTTCAAACTCAGTTTGCAGAATATGCACTAGAATGCTTACAAGAAAATTATGGAATGCATTTCGACATTGCTGTTGTTTATTGTGATTCTGATATGGCGAAGGAAACTGTTTATGATCTTCATGAATGCCAGGTATATCCGGACCTTCGACTTAAGAGCAGTTTTCCTCAAACAAACATACTGTGCAGTCTAATCTTAACAATTCCAGCTACAAGTGCAACAAGTGAAAGGTCTTTCTCTGCGTTAAAAAGGATTAAAAATTGCCTGAGAAATTCTCAGACTTAGGAAAGATTAAAGTTACTCGCATTGTTAAACATAGAGAAGGCTCAGCTGAATGGATTGAGGAGCAGACACACATTCGAAGATGAAATCATAGAATTATTTATCGGGGGAAACAGGAGAATAGAGCTGACCTTCAAAAATTGAGGTAAGGATTTTAATCTAGCCTTTGCTTTTCCATATCTATGCTATCAGCTTCCCTAATTATTTATAGTACGCTACGCCACTGCGTATAGGCCTAATAATGGTGATTCTATAACTGGTCACAAGACAGCTGGATAACAAATTAAGTAATCACAGCAGGCTAAAAGATTGCACATTGTTACTTATATGAGAATATAAAGATTAACACCATATAATATTGTAAACATTAATGGTAACATTCTTGGATTTCCTAGACTATATTGAGGGCATAAGGTGGAAAGATCAACTTACATAAATCAATTATTCTCACATTGCATAAAAATGAAGTTTATTAATACATGTTCTGTAGTTCATAATATATATATATATATATATATATATATATATATATCTGACTTATCCATAACTTGTAAAGCAGCAGTAACAATAAACTATTCATTATTCATTTCTCTGAATTTTATTTAGCCTATAGCCAAGATTCTTTCCTTATGTTATACCATGTATCACCATTTTTCTGAGATATAGAATTCTGGACCAGGGTGCACATAGCCTCATGAAGACGAGGAGCCACTTGATAAAGAAATAGCAGTTTCAGTCATGAAGACCACCATCTGCCAATGTAGAAGAATGGAGGAAGAAGATGCAACATGGGTAGTATGCCTTGTCCCCTCATGGGATGAAGTTCTCGACCATTAGTATTACAGTGCTTTCACTGTACGACTTGGCCGGCAATCGCATGGGTCGACTATCCGTGACTCATGTATCAAGCGCCCAAGTGATGCCTCGATGTCTCACCGCTGAAGTCTAGTATGTGATCTGATTGCGTTCACACGTGAATAATTATTACAGCGGTGTTTGTGTTTTTTTTATGGTTAAAGTAGTTTTTAGTTTTGCTTGAAGTTAATCATTGTATGGAAGTTTACACAGTGAAGCTATATTATAATTTAATAATATTGAGTTGGGTTTAGCACTATGCTTCACTTATTTTATAAATACCTGTACTATAGGGTCTTCCAATAGGGACTTCCGAACTTTGACAGTTGGTAACGGTCATACTGTTGAAGCTACATCTGTCGAATTGGCTGTCATTTATTCAGTCTGTTTTGCCAAATCACCATGGACGGATATAGCGTTCAACAACACGTGCAAGTGATAAAATTATTTTATGATAATGGATGTTCAGTAAGGGCAACGTTCCGCACACTTCGCCCATTTTACGGTTGCCATAATCGGCCCCTTTCTGGATGAATGGGTACGTCATCAAACCAAACTGTCGAATTTGGGACGATACCAGTCCACATGAGATCCAAGAGCGTCCAATGCATCCCGAAAAAGTGACTGTTTGGTATGGATTTTGGGCTGGCGGCCTCATCGGTCCATATTTCTTTCAGAACGACATTGGCCAGGCCATCACCGTAAATGGCGAGCGCTATAGGTTGATGATTACCAACTTCTTTTGGCCTAAATTGGATGGTATGGACTCCAACGAAATGTGGTTTCAACAGGACGGCACTACGTGCCACACAGCTCATGCCACATTGGACATTCTGCACGAGCGATTTGAGGCCATGGTCATCTCACGTGGAGGTGATGTGAACTGGCCACCGAGATCGTGCGATTTGACCCCGTTAGACTTTTTCTTGTGGGGTTTTCTTAAGTTGTAGGTCTATGCAATTAAGCCACAAACCACAGTGGCCCTCAAAGACAACATATTCCAAGCCATCGGTCAATTTCAGCCTGATTTATGCACCAGAGTCATGGAAAATTGGACATTTCGGATGCGCGCCACCCAGCGAAGCCGCGGCGGACATTTGCAGGATGTTATATTCCATACATAATGGCATCGATAAGCCTTTCAAACGAATAAAAAATTTCAATGATATCTCACACATACTTTGTTTTATTTAAATTTAAAGATAGGAAGCTCTTAATGAAAGACCCTATTGTTTCGAAGACCCTCGTCATTCATAATCATCAGGTTAACACCGCTGGTGTTAACCTGATGATTATGAATGACGAGGGTCTTCGAAACTAGTACAGGTATTTATAAAATAAGTGAAGCATAGTGCTAAACCCAACTCAATATTATTAAATTTGCTTGAAGTGTTTTAAAAATGCCATGACATAATTATACATTAGAACTACTGCGTGTGAATAGCAATTTCGTCAAAAGGTGCCGTAGATGTAATGATGCAGAAGGATGGCATTTCCAACATCTCCTGTGATAAGGTAAGTTTTATTTTTATTTTATATTTTATTGTGATTACAATTATGGAAATATATACTATTCGCCGGGAGTACCGTGATATGTCACGCGCCTGGCCCCGCATGCGGTTTATCTGTGACGGTGGAGCGGCCCGTGCGATTGCCGGCCAAGTCGTACAGTGAGAGCACTGTATAACCATCAATAAGCCATTCAAATCCAATGATTTCCCTATATTCCTCCATTAGGTTCTGCTTTTTGTCTTGGTTTCATGTTTATTTTATCATAATTAGGTAGTTGATAAAATATTTTCCACAGCAACTGCAATTTAAGAATGATTAGCAAGTTCATGCAAATCTTTCGCACTTCGCCCCTTTTGATAGGTGCCCAGGAAAACTAGGCATTTAGCTAACTAATAAATTCATTCTTATACAGTCGTATACATTCACAAAATACAGTATACAGTTGAATTAAGAGCAACATATGAACTGTATACTGTGTTTTGGGAATCTGTATGAGTGAATTTATTAGTTAGCTAAATACTTGGTTTTCTTGGACGATTATCAAAAGGGGTGAAGTGCGAAAGATTTGCATGGATTTATAAGTCATTCTTAAATTGCAGTTGCTGGGGTAAATATTTTATCAACTACCTAATTGTGACAAAATAAACATGAAACCAAGGCAAAAAGCAGAACCCAATGGAGGAATGTAGGGAAATCGTTGGATTTTGGTTGGCTTATGGATGGAATTATGTTGGAATTCGGATGGCAACAGTTGGCATTCTGTTGGCATTACAATGATGGCCCAACAGATCACCAACGAACATTCCCAACTGTTGGGATTTTGTTGGATATTGGTTGGCTACAGTTGGAAATTGGTTGGGTGAAACGCACTTTGCCAACGGAACCCCGACGGACATTCCTAACCGTTGTCCAACGAAACATGGCGATCATTTCCCAACATTGGCCCAACGATCTGTGCTACTAGGGAGGAGTAAGAGGTATAGCTTAAGCATGGTTCAAATCATTTCTAGAAAATTGTGAACATAGAGTGGAAATTACCTATATGTTGAAGATAAAAACGAGATTACTAACTATCTGTCAAATATAAGAAATGTAAAATGTTGGTGTTCCACAAGGTTCTGTTCTTGGACCATCATTATTTCTAATTTATATTAATGACCTACAATCACACATTAAACATGGGAAGCCAACATCTTTTGTGGATGACACTAGTGTCTTTATAACAGGTTCCGATAGGAGTAATATGAAAATTCATATAAATGAAACTGTAAAACAGCTATTTGATTGGTTTCAGAAGAACCGCTTGATAATCAATAAGGAGAAAACAACAGCAATTGCATTTCACCATAAACAGAATAAGTTCCCTGAACGTTTACCCATAGAATTTGAAGGTGCACAGATTAGGTATACAGGCAGCACAAAATTCCTGGGGGTGTGGCTCGATGAAAACTTAAAATGGTTACATCATATTCAATATAACTTATATAAAAAAAACTAAGTAAAACATGTTTTGCTTTATGAACAATCAGAAAGGTTTCATATTTAGAAACTACCCACAATACATACTATGCCTACTTTCATTCAGTCTTAACATATGGCTTAATGTTTTGGGGAAATTCACCACATGCCAAAGATATATTCAAACTACATAAAAGAGCTATAAGAATCACTGTAAAAATAAATAACACAACTAGCTGTCGACAGTTCTTTAAACATATGAAAGTGCTAACTTTACTATGTATATATATTTATGAATCAATGTCAATGTCACATAAAGACTAATTTAAATTCATTCCTAGTGAATGTAGATGTTCATTCATATCATACAAGGAGTAAAAATTATATTTATAAACCTCACTGTAATACCACTTTGTGTCAAAACAGCTTCATATATACTAGCCTTTAAATGTATAACACTTTGCCAGGTTACCTCAAAGAAATATCTGTATTCCATAAATTTAAAAGGGGCTTACTATCTTTTTTGTTGGAACACTGTAGGCCAGTCAGTAGAGAATCGATCAGGGGTGTATGTTGCAAAAGGTGAGGTAGAAGATTTTATTTTTTTAACTTGTATATATGGATACAAACATGTAAAAAAACAAAAATGCTAACATAGGCGACCTCGGGAAAACTTTTTGCGGCAAAAAAAAACCTCGAAATTTTAGGACTTTTTTGGTTTTACACCTATAACTCCTAGACGGTGCATCCTAGCGAAAAAGTTACGATATAACTAATTAAAGAACATTAAATTCTGTGTCGAATGAGTACCGTAACGTAATAATTCGGTCAGGTAATATGGTCGAAAACCACGGTCAAAGAACGACGATTTTTTCCAACTTTGCCAAAAACTGAGATACCGGTATAGTATTATAATACTCATATATTATATGAGTCTGCAGCTTGGAAATGAGTACTCTGAGAGAAAAACTCATAAAATAAAAGTTGTAGAGCATCAAATTCTGCGTCCACTGAGTACCAAAATTGTCAGTTTCAGTGAAGTACACCTCTCGAAATTGGCCATCCCCCGGTGTATGGTAATTGGCATAAGAATCCCATGAAGGTACCTGTGAGTTGCAACTCTAGCCAACCAAACCGAAAGTATCTTTCTATCACATTTCTTAATAATAACAGTACAATAATAATAATAATAATAATAATAATAATAATAATAGGCCTAATAATAATAATAATAATAATAATAACAACAATAATTTAAGTATAATTAGTGTATGTCTAGTGTATAGTGTCTATGTACGCAGCATTCACCCCGCTTCCCTCCAATGCTGCAGAAGAGTGACAGTAGCCTATTTCACAGTATTGGATGGAGGCTATCTGCTTCATAAAGTTGTTTGGCCACCCAACGCCTCCTTCGACACCATCGCCAAGAGTTAATCCTCTTTAAAAATAAATACACTATGGGTCCACGAAAGTTGCCGTTGTGTTCGACAGATAGGCCTACCCTGCTCAGAGTGGCACCAAAAGACCTGAGTTATTACGGTGGATGAAGATTCGCCATTCCCCCGAAGTAATCTTTGATATAAATACAATTAACCAAGTCGCTCAGTAAAAGTTTTTAGTCAGTGAGTTTAATAAAAGACTTCTTATTGAAGTCCTGAAATGTCACTTCGAAAATTGTGACATTAAAGCCAATCAGGCCCAATAATTGGAGAGTACATAGACCTCCTTGTGCTTATGATAGGGCTTGGCCAGCCATGCATCAACTTGGTCTTTCTGAAGCTGCTGATGTGCAATATTTGAGAACATCTTTCAAATTCGACCAATCTATATCCAGCCCCATCCTTTTCATCCACGCGTTTAGTGGATGTGATATGACATCTGCTATTTTTGGTCGAGGAAAGATGAAGCTGAGCAGCATAGTCACCTTTTCGAAAGAACTTCAGGACATCTCCCGATGCTTCGTCGACCCATTCACCAGCCATGATTAGATTGATGAGGCTGGTGATCTCTACACCGGAGATCCCACCAAAGTAGCTCTGGACGAACTGCCATCTCTACACCGGAGATCCCACCAAAGTAGCTCTGGACGAACTGCGCCAATCCACATTCACACGAGCAGTGGCCAAGGGAAAAGTGGACCTCGCAAGACTACCACCTGATTATGATGCTGCATGCCACCATTCATATCGGTATTTCCATCAAATACAGACATGATTGGGTAAAATAAGAAACCTTGAAGAAAGAGGATGGGTACGTAGTAATGCAGGTCTAGTGCCACTAAAAACCAACAGATACGTGACTCCTTTGTCTCTACTCAAGACAGATAGCATGTAGTAGAGTCTGCTCTTGCCGTAAGGCTGGTCTGAAGTGCTCTTCTGTATGCAAGCACTACTGTGTTCAACAATGTGAGAACACTTTATCCACTGGTAATTGATGATGATGAGATGACGACAAAGATCACTTCAACCAGCTATTGGGGCCCGAGGAACAACCAGAGGAGGATGATGATAGCTTCCTACCACTTCCACAGATGCTAATAGAGGAACAGGGCACCTTGGTTTTTTAAATTATACACATTTTTAAACACATATTTATTGACTAATGGTTTTTCAGGTACCGGTACTTAGAAAGGCTTTATTTGGTGACAGGTTTCAGGCTTAGCCATGCTATCCTTAATCAGGCTTATTAACACGTCATTTCTATTACTAACAGCTTTTTTTAAATAGATTTACATCATGGTAAATTCATAAAATAACGGTATGGTGTATAACTCATGTGTTTTTAAATTACATACATGTTTTCTTATTTACTCATGTGTTTTCATATTTTTGTTCTCCTTATTCAAATTTTAAAATGATTATTTGATGATACTAAAGCAAGAATAACTCTGTAGGATATACACCCGTACTGTTGAAGCATTCTAACTCATAGGAACCTTCATATGCCAATTGCTGGACACCGGGAGATTGCCAATTTCGAGAGGTGTACTTGACCGAAACTAAATATGTTGGTACTCAGTAGACTCAGAATTTGATGCTCTAAAACTTTTATCTCATGAGTTTTCCTTCAGAGTACTCATTTCCAAGCTGCAGACTCATATATAGTACCATATCTCAGTTTTTGGCAAAGTTGGAAAAAATCGTCATTCTTTGACCGTGGTTTTCGACTATACTACTTGACCGAATTATTACGTTGTGGTATTCATTCGACGCAGAATTTAATGCTCTTTAGTTAATTATATTGTAACATTTTCGCTAGGATGGACCGTTTAGGTGTTAGAGGCAGAAAAAAAAATCTTCTAAAATCTCGAGGTTTTTTTGCCGCCAAAAGTTTTCCCGAGGTCGCCCATGTTAGCATTTTTGTTTTTTTACATGCTTGTATCCAGATATACAAGTTAAAAAAATAAAAGCTCCTACCCCACCTTTTGCATCAAACAATACCTTACTGACTGGCCTACTGCTTTTATACTAATGATGGATTTTTTTTATGAATGCCAACAATTTACAGGATAAGAGTCATTCAAACAGTGATCTTTGTTTCCTTGTTTCAGGTTCCCAAGAAGTCGGCCAGTTCTGCCGGGATAAAATAACCAAATTTAACCTAATATTGTAGACAAAACTATTCTGATTATGTTACTAATTGTATATTTTAATTGTAGACAGTAGACCATCTACAGGTGCTGACCCAACTAATAGAGAAAGTAAATGAATTTAACTTGAAACTATACATAATATTTGTGGATTTTGCTATAGCATTTGATTCCGTAGAACAGCTATCGATTCTTCAAGCACTTAATTGACAAGGAGTTCATGCAAAGTATATTAGACTACTGGGTAAGCTATATCTTGACAACAGAGCGAAAGTAAAAACAGACAGAACAGGAGAGGATATATTACTGCAGAGGGGAGTCAGACAAGGTGACCCCATCTCTCCAAAACTATTCATAGCTCTACTGGAAGAAGTTTTCTGCAGAATGCCGGACAAATACGGAATAAATATTAATGGGGAAAAAACTCTTTAATCTCAGATTTGCAGACGATATTGTACTCATAACAGACTCACACGAGGAAGCCAAAGTCATGCTAACAAATTTATGCAAATCCAGCAAAGAAGTCGGCCTTAGTATCAATGTCGAAAAAACCAAAGTAATGACAAACTACACAGAAGAACCAATCAAAATTAACGATGACACAATAGAATATGTAAAAGAATATGTATACTTAGGTCAAATATTATCGTTTGACAATAAAATTCAAAAAGAAGTTTCAAGAAGAATCTCTTTAGCATGGAACAAATTTTGGAATTTAAAATTCATCCTATTAGACAAATCCTTAAGCATGAAGATAAAAAAGGATGTGATGGACACTTGCATTCTACCAGTTATGACTTATGGATCCCAAACATGGACATTAACTAAAAAAGAGAAAAACATGCTACAGATTTGCCAGAGGAAGATGGAGAGGAAGCTGCTAAACATCACATTGAAATGAGAATATTATAGGAGAAAAATTCCTCCGGCACTGGGACTTGAACCCAGGACCTTTGGCTATTTCTCCTATAATATTGTCATGTAATGTCCAACAGAGACAATAATCTGTGGTTCATGAATGCTTAAATATCACATTGAAAGACCGAATAAGAAATGAAGACATTAGGAAAGCGACATCTATAAAGGATGTGATGGTTACTGCTTCTAGATTAAAACGGATGTGGGCAGGGCATGTCATGAGAATGAACCCGGAGAGATGGGCACATGCGGTGACAGTGTGGGAGCCCAGAACTGGGAAAAGAAGTGTTGGAAGACAGAAATCGCGATGGGAGGACGAGTTTAAGAGTGTTGTGGGGAACTTGTGGTCTAGGAGTGCCAGAGACAGAAAGAAGTGGAAAACTCTTGACAATTAGTACTAAAACTAGAGTCAGTTAACTTATATTAAATTTTAGCGTTCTCAGGTGAGGCTAGCCTGAAACGTTCTTATTTAACGAGTCAGCCACCCTGGTATGCCAGGAGGCCCTTGCCCGCTATGGGATGCTTGTGGGCTAATTCTTAATTCTTAATTCTTAATTGTATATTGTATAATTAATATTTTAATCGTACATTTAACTTCATTTTATAATTGTAAATATGTAATATATAAATTTATAAAGGTTTCTCGGGTTGTCAGCCAGGTTTGTAGGTCAGGTTTGACAACCCGAGAAACCTTTATAAATAAACTTCGCCAGGAAAATCTGAAATCTTACAAATATATAAATTTGTTTGTATTTGTTTTGGCGCGTCCCATAACATGTACATTTCCAGCTGGACTAAATAAACCTTATCTTATCTTATCTTATCTTAGTTCTATTCTACTTTGCTTGATGAATGTTTCAAATATACCGCGAATTCTTTACTTGATGGAAATGTGTCAAGATGGCATTTGCAAATTGATAATGTTAATATAACATTAACACAAGTGAATCTGACTATATAAAACTCACATATATGCTAATACATAAATAAATGAAACATTTAACCACGCTAAGAACAAAACTGAGAAATTTTATTTGAAAATCGGGACATAAAACAGCAACTAAAATTTCATATCCGGTTCCGTTATTAATGACGTACCAGGAAGTGGCCATCTTGGCAAAGGGGCTGCTGGGTTGTCTTGAAAATGTTGAGATTTTGAGACAAATGCAAAAATGAAGAAACGAAGAGTTCTGAAGCAGGCATTCAGTATTAATGTTATTGACTGAATGTACTTCTGTTCGGTGTATCACAAAGATTTTCATTTCATAGTAACAGTAATTTTTTTATAATTTCATTTAATCAGCTGCAATGGAGATTCAATTAAACGTCACTGAAATCAAAAATATAGTTTACAGTTCTTGTAAAACCTCATGATTGTCTTGTAAATAGAAACTACAACGCTTATTCCTTTCTCCAGTATAGTTGTTAAGTCTAAATCCGGATAGATATACTTGCCGACTTACTAGAATTTTTAATCCATAACATTAAACATGAAGAAACTTTTTTCCAAAATAGAAACAAAAATTGACAATACTGCTAAAGAACCCAATAGCTATGTAGGGAAAGTGTTCGTTGTTGGGAGAATCACTGTGACAGTGGAGGACGTTCTAGCGGAAGGTTAGTACCCTAGCCATCTAGGTAAGTGTTAGATGATAGAGATGACAGTGACAGCTGTATATAGTCACAGACCAAAGAAGCGATTTCTGACAGTGAAACACTTTGCAGAGGCGAGATCTGACCGTTGCAATGCAGCAACACCCTGCTATGCATGGTGGCTTTGTCAAAAGGGTCAGTCCAACATCCTGCCTACCCCATGTGGTCAAGAAAGTTAAGGAAAGGAATATGGGGGAATGGGGTTCCTATTGGCTGGCCCGGGGAGAGTGGTAAGACGACCACATGATTGAACTGTCAAAAATTGCTTCTTTGGTTGTGGGGACTGTAGTTAGGCTAATATGTTATATTTTGGGGAAAATGAAACATTATGTCTCACCCGAGTCCCCTCTTCTACTCTCAATCCCTCCCCTAGCGGCTGCATTTGAACTACTAGCAGCAACGGTAGCGCCATGTACCAGTAATTTGATAAAAATTAAATCATTTTCTCCTTTATTCTCTTCTCTTCCTTTCCCATCTCCTTTCTCTCTTCCTCTCCCCACCTCTTCACCCTACCTACCTATTTGAGACCTATTCGTAATAGTAAAGTTTGGATCGACTGGGATTCGAACTTGGGACCCCTAGC
This sequence comes from Ectobius pallidus, assembly GCA_964059195.1. NCBI lineage: Eukaryota > Metazoa > Arthropoda > Insecta > Blattodea > Ectobiidae > Ectobius > Ectobius pallidus. Next base: position 157,491,133 of record CAXKWD010000004.1, on the reverse strand, counting down.
TTTGTAGCTGGTAGCCTTAACCATTATGCCATGAGTGAAAGTTGAGCAGTGAAGGAAGCTTTGGCGAAAGATAGATATATGCTGCCCGCCGGCGAAGCTCCACCCGCTCTCGCCCGCCCGCTCGTTTCCTCTGCTGACCCACGCCAAATACTCTCAATAAGAATACCGCCCACTCTACTCTATTCCCTTTGTTCAAAATGTCCACTAGCACAGAGGTGCCATCTGTTGAGTAGGAATGGGCAGCCGTCTCAGAAGCTACTTAATGAACCTATATAGCTGCAGAAATAAATTTGTTTTTCAAAGTCCTGATGACACAGTAACTTATTTTTGTGCTTGATAATGCAGGAATTAGGTCGGGAAATAACATAATTTACACTACTGCTAAACTAACTTAATTAAATGACGATAACGCTAATTTTTTAAGTAAAACTTCTGTAGCCGCAGTAGGGGTAAATCGAGAGCTTGTGTAACGCTCAAAATCGTCATGAAATTAGTGAGGTGTGACGGAACGGACTGCACAGAAAACAATCAACTCAATGATTAGGCTTATCCAAAACTGAAAAAGTCCAAAAATTAAAAATTAAAAAATCCAAAATTTAAAAAGTTAAAAAAGCCAAAATTAAAATATACAAAAAATAAAAAATCAAAGATCCAACATTTAAATAATCTAAAATTTCAAAATCAAAACAATCAAAGAACCAAAATTAATAAGTCCAAAATTTAAAAAATGAAAAATCCAAAATTAAAAAATCTTAATAGCCTATCCAAAATTTAAAACATAAATATCCAAAATTATAAAATATAAAAATAAAAAAATCCAAAATTAAAAATAAAAAATTAAAAAATACAAAACTAAAAACATTCAATGATCTAAAATGTAAAGAAATTTAAAAATCCAAAATTAAAGAATTAAAAGATCAGAAATTTAAAAAATCCAAAATCTAAAATGTCCAAAAACCCAATATTAAAAAGTCCAACAATCCAAAATTTGAAAAATCCAATAATCCAAAATTGAAAAAATAAAAAAAAAGGTTTCACTTGTGCCGCATGGCGTTCCACACACACTTTTTTTTAATAAGTATCAAAACTAATTGTTTCACTTTAATACATTTTTGTGAAAATCAGCTTTAAATTTTAATTCATACGATTTGCAAGATACTTTGTACAATAGGAACCTTTCTGTCAGCGACTCCCGATATGTGGCAGCAGGGTCAAAAGAGGTCCAAGCATGTCGTCTGCTGTCCATTGAATATAATGGAACAGACTATTTAAACATCAATCAGAATGCCAGAAAACATGTTGTGGCGATCCTCTGTGTAAAACAGAGGTGTACACATATGCTTTACGAAATATATAGTTATAAAATATAAGGAAGATTAAACGGATGCTAATAGTTAATAGTCTATGATTTCCTTCAAATCTCCTCGCTCAACACTTTCAAATCCTCAGAATTGACTCACTATCTTAATCATTTTTACAAAGAATAAAACTTAACAAGAAGTAGTATTCTCATTATCTACAACAGAAGGCCATGTTTCAAATATCTTCATCAAATGGACAAGATTCACTTATGTTCTGTTGCTTTAAACAGAAAGTTCGCCCAGCAGGAAACTCAACCATTTATTCTCTTTCAAACTATGATACAAAATTACTTCTATGGACAGTATTTGATAAATACAACTTACTTAATTTATCAACTTCATAACAAAAATTCACATATTTCTGTTTCACATTTTTTATAATTTGTATAATAAAATTATTAATATTTTGTTTAAATTCGTAAGTTTTTTCATTGCAAACATTAAAACAAATCGTAAAATTGAAACAATTTCAAAACTGAATTATTCTTACAGACGTTGGTTGTTGTTGTAAATTGAAGATTTAAAAAAAAAATATATATATATATATTTTAAAGAACACGTCAAAGCTTATTTTTCCTTTCTATACTGGCAATTGGCACTGGCTATTTTTTCCCTCTAAATACAAACAATAAAAAGATAAATAAACCAACTACACTGTTATTATATACAACTCACTTTTATAATGCACATTAATGATATTAAAACACTATATTAGAACTGGAATTACCGATGCACGTAAATATTTTAACTCGAATCGAAGAGAACATAGTATTTTGAATTATTAGCATATGAGAACCCAGTACAATGAATAAAAATTCCGTGCGAGCCATAATTCTGAAACTTATGCAATATAATTCTAAAACAAAAAGTATGAACCTATATTATGGATGGGCGTTGACGTTAAAATATTACGCATTTAGGCCTATAGTAATAATCACAAGAAAATCATTTCCTTATTACCTTATTTTGATATTCCAGCTTCTTTCAAATTACGTTGACTTCATGAAAAGAACATTCTATTACTAATATGATACACTATTCAAATACTTTTATTTTTATTTGTTTTCCACACAAAAACTTAATGGCAGCTATAATTCTGGGGCATGTCTTATTCGTAAGCCTTTAAAGGATATTATTTAGAAGCAAGCAAACGTAACCTAAATTTATTTATAAAATATTAATGATAATAGGAACAAAATATTTACACATTTGTATCCAAGTTCTTTACTTTCTATAACTACTGTGTTATATTAATCAAATATTAGCATCTGTTTACCACACAGTAAATCCATAACCGAAAGCTGAAATATATACAGAATATTGTGAAAGCAAACAACCATGAACCTAAAACTTAAATTACTTTTTAAAAATGACTTACAGTATAAAGAATTTGTTTAACATATTTATGACTATGGTTATAAATCTAAAGAAGATGGGATGTTTTCTTTGTGAAGTACTGTACAACAAGTTTTAAATGTTTCATAAAATTTGAAATATTTCTTCACCATTTAACGAATACAAATGTCATCGCCGATATACAGGAATAATTTTAATATTTTGAATTATTTGTCACTAAGCTACACATGTCTCTGCCACTGCAAAATAATTATTGTTCCTGTTTTTGCTGACACACCCCACGGGTTCTTTTCGACTTAATAATTACAACCAATTATTACTTCAGACAGACATTAATTATTTAATTCTTTTAACAAATCAATACTTTTTCTGGCGATCTCACACTCTCCTAGGCAGAATGTAGGTATCTGATTTCTGGAATATAACTTAAACGTTATTAATCGCCAGTTTTTATAGGAAAGCCAACATTATTCACATCTATTGATACGCATAAGTATATGGCAGAACGAGATGGCAGGACCTCCTCAGACCCTGCTGCGCTCTGGTGGACAAATTTTTAACTGCACGTAAAAGGTTCCCATAGCCTATATACTTTTTTTTTAATTTGAAATTTTTACATGTAAAACAATTCGGATGGTAAGCCAATGAACATCTGAATGAATCAGTCTTGTACACACTCTAATTAACGATTTTACTTATTTCACTCTCAAAATAAGTTAATTATTACAACCATAGACGGCACATATCATGCCACTTACATAACCGGACATTTTCTTTAGGCCTATGTTGTATTTATTATTTTACTCAGGGATGCCCACCCCCCGAAAACTTCATTGCTCACCCCCCAAACTTCATTGCTCACCCCCAACCCAATTGCCTGTCGACAAGGGCGCCCATATGATATTTTCTAGGGGGAGGGATTTTTTAAATTAATTTATTTTTTGTCGCTTTAACTTCTTGGGCCACTTTGTATTTTAAATTAATAATATAATAAGTAGCCAGAAAATAATTGCGGGGAGGGTCGGAAGTGCCGGGGAGGTTTGGAATACCCCCCAAAAAAGGGGTCGGGGGTCCATCCCAGAAAATGTTTAAATATTGAAGGGCCATTCCAGTAAAAAGTCAACCAGGACATGGATTTCTAAAAATGAATCTAATTAGAAAGTAAAACCATATTTATGCAGGGGAAGGATTATATTTCACAGGAATATTTTGATTTTTGAAGATATATTTTATTTAGTGCAGTTAGGAACTCACGGAAAAAGAACCTCTTTTGCACCAATTATGTGACTGAATTTCTCCACCATTGTCATTGATAATTTTCTTTCAAATAAAGGTAAAAAACTTAACAATTAATCATAGAATTAGTATCTGGCATTCATTAAATTTCTTTAAATGCATTTATACATGTATTTTAAAAAGGTTTTATGTATTTTAATTAATGGGCCATTCTACAGAAATGTCTGCTTTTAAAATAATGAGAACACAAAATTTAAATTTGGTTTAAAAAATCAGAAAAAAATCCTGGTTATTCTTCTATCCAAAGAAGAAACTTTCAGCATACAATGCATACACTTTACTCAAATTTGGGGTTACTGTCAACCAAAATTGATTTTAAGTTCCAGGAGAGTGATTTTACTTACTGATGCTATTATATCGGTGGAATCACACCTCCCCAAATTTAATTTTTCAGTATATATGGTTTCAAAACTATCTAGGACCTAGGTCAGAATGGGAGTTGAGATGTAACTCACAAAACAACATAGGCCTAATTTTTGTTGAAAAAATAATTACAAATTGTCCTCACATTTTTCCAAAGTATTGATGGAATATGTTTAAAAATTTTAGGTACTGTTATACATTTATTAAGGAAAAAAGAATTATTTAAGCCAAGAAGTAAAAATAAAGAAAGTGCACAAGAATCTTACAGGACTAATGTCGAATCACTCTACTGGCTACCATATCACTTTCCTGGAAAAAGTTAGCCCGGAGAGTGATTAATTTTCTTAGCCAGGAGAGTGAGGATTTTTATTCCTTTTGCCATGTGCAGGTAGTACCGACACAGCTTGATGTTAGGCTTTTAGGGAGACTTTCTGAATCACCAAAAGCATTTAATTGCTCTATTTTCAATTTTTTTACTCTTAAATTTAAAACAATACTACAACCAGGAGAGTGATTGGCAATAAACATATTTACTTAAAAGTGAAGATGTATTTTGCTCAGTTGCACCATGAATCACAACAAAAATGTCTTTTCTTCACTGGTCTTCTTTGTTCACTGGTCTGGAACAGCGTTGCCACATTGAGAAGCAAAAAGTTTTCTTCCCTCTTTTTTCCTCAAATTTTTCTTATAGCGCCAGGAGAGTGAGTTCAGAAGCTGGGGACTGAACTTTTGAATAGAGTACAAACTTATTCAAACTTCAAAAATTTGAAACATACATGTGAACTAGCCTAGTCCCCAATACAATAAAGAACAATGTCACAAAGTGAATTAAAATAATCATGCCACACATTGTTTCTATAGTCAATAGAGTACTGTAAACCTGGAACGGGGACAGCCCAGGAGAGTGATTTTTTACTTAAAAGGGCTGAAATTTACTATGAAAAGTTTCCATAAGTTTGACATTGATTACTTAGTTTATAACAATGGGTCCCATAGTTAAACATGGATAAATAAAATCAGGTAAACTGATGTAAAAAAGTGCCAGTATGTTTTTTTTAATCAGTTATGACTGCAATTATGATATGTAGAATATGTTTTTTTAATTGATTTACAAGTTAAGCTCCAGATTTATTCATTAAGCAGGGCTTAGGGAAGAACAAAGGTCTAGTTTTCTTTTTAATCAGATTAAAATCTTCCAGCATCAGCTGAACTGTACAGATTTTTGATATCTTGACAATCGCACACTCACATAAAAATACGAAAAAGAAAGTGAAATTGGCTGGGTTCGGGATTTGAACCATGGAACTCCATAACGTGAGGCCAAAACGTTACCATCTCGGTCACCTGGGTCAGTTTAACGGTCTAGTTGGATAAGCGCATGTAAAACAATAGTGTTTTTGGTCATAGCTATCTCTATTTTAATTTCCAAAGCCGTATAATATAACAGTAAAACAATTGACTATGTTGTCATGATAAATGATTTGCTTTTTTTTTTATACAAATTCTTTCGAATACGTATATTATCATAAAATAGGCACCAAATTGAGCATTACTCCGGAACAGGTGAACCGATTTCATCCAGTATCAGTAGACGTCTTCCCATGAACACTATAAATGTGTATACCAAATTCCATAAAAATCCGGTAAAGCGTATATGAGTTACCGCGTTTTTAAAATAGACACTAAATTGGGTTTTACTCCGGTACCGGTCAACCGATTTGGTCCAATATCAGTAGACGTATTCCCATGTACATTATAAATGGGTATACAAAGTTTCAGGAAAATCCAATAAAGCATATTTGAGTTATCGCGACTTCTCATATATTAACATAAAAGGCAATAAATTGGGCATTATTCCAGTACTGGCCAACCGATTTGGTTGAACATCAACAGACGTCTTTCCATGGATAGTGACTTCTCATATATTAACATAAAAGGCAATAAATTGGGCATTATTCCGGTACTGGCCAAACGATTTGGTTGAACATCAACAGACGTCTTTCCATGGATAGTATAAATGCGTTTTACGAAGTTTCATAAATATCCGATAAGGCGTATTTGAGCTATTGCGCCTTTAAAATATACACTAAATTGGGTTTTACTCCTGTACCGGTCAACAGATTAGGTTCAAATTTAACAGAGTACTTTTCATGGACGTCATAAATGCATATACCAAGTTTAATGGAAATCCGATATAGCGTATTTGAATTATGGCGCCTTTCTAATAGAAAGGCGCCATAATCTATTAAAATAGGCACTAAATTGGGCATTACTCCGGTACCGGTGAACCAATTTGGTTCAATATCAATAGGGTTCTTCCCATTGACATTATAAATGTGTTTTCCAAGTTTCATGAAAATCCGAAAAAGCGTATTTGAGTTAGAGCGCGTACAGACACACGGACGGACAGACAGACAGACGGACAGACATTTTTCGTCCCCCACACAATCTCATAAAGTCCCATACTGGCACTTAATAAAAATATAGAAATAACAATGTTATTTACAGAGTATTAAGAGAGGACAAAAAAAGCGTAATTCCTGTAGAATGACCCTAATAGTGGATGTTTCTGTGCATTAGGCATGTAATTCCGTCACGAAAACGGACATTTTTCTCTGTTACTATTAAAGTAATGGCAGTAGGTGGGAGAAAATTTGTATGCAAAGCTAGTTTTGCCTGCTTTACAACCAGACCATATCATTTGTTTCACAGGATTACATTTAAATCAATATTTAGGGTCGTGACGGAATTACATAACCTGTTTCACACACTGAACCTCTTACTAATAAACAGTGCTTAACATGAACATAGTTAGTGTAAGTTGAAAAAAGGGTATGTAATACTTAAATAAGAATAATAGGCATACTGGAACTTTATTAGGCACAGGAAATTATCTGTAATATTTTATTGGTTTATGTGGAGTATCAATTTCTTCAGTGACCGTAATGGGTAAAACAGCAGCAGAACGTCAGCGTGAGTGCAGGAAAAGAAAAAAGAATGCAGGATTACATGAAGAAATGAAAAAGACAGAGAGCAGAAAGCAATTAAAAAAATCATCTATGAACCATCTTCAACTCAATAAACTAAGATGACTAGAGTGTTTTGCAGATGACAAAGAATTAGTCTTTCTCCTGCTTAGATACGCAGTCCAATCAGAGGTGGCGAGATGGAGGGGAGACTGTTACTGCTGGCAACACTTTGTTCGCTCCTACACTTGATTGGCGGTGAAGGAAATTGCTTCTTATTTGAAAAATACTGTAATTACATAGCAGTCCAGAAATTGAGAAGTAAGAAAAAAGAAGAATGTAGAAATACTGTAGAAGTTCCCTCAACTAGTGGCCATTTTGCTTCACCACATTCTCCATACAAATCAAGACAATCTTTTTGAAAAGCTCGGAATGCTCTCCCCGCAAGTCCACGAAAGTGCTCATCAGTGGTCAAGCATTTAACCAAGGATTTAACTCCAATTACAGACAAAACCGAAAACCTCAATCAGTAGGTTGTCAAACTGTACAAGCCCTTTTCAATCTTGATCATATAAGTTGGATGTGCCCAGGAAGTAAAGATTTTATATATCAAATAAAAGAGAATCTAGAAAGACTAAAGTCCAAAAAAGGTACATGTTGATGACTCTCAAAGAAGCAAATGCCTTATTCTCTGAAACTCATACCGAAATAAGTGTGGATTTTGCAGTTTGCAAAGGTTATGAAAGATGGAATAAGGTCAAAGGCGTTTCACATTCCAGAGACATTCATCATGTTAGAGTAATTGATCTGTACAAATCCTCAGAATATTGCGATAGCCTATACATTATTTCATAAGCGTAACTGATAAACAGGAAGATCATTCCGATGAAGGCCAGGTATACAATTGTGATTTTGTGCATGCCACTTATGCTGGGAAAAAGCAAACATGTTTTTTGTAGCTCAAATAACCTCCATAGATCCACACAATGATATGTTTGAAGTTCTTGAAGATGATAAAAGGAATTAGCTTTCTATTTCATGGACAAAAAAATAGATGTTGGTTACATGCCAGTAAAAAGTAAAAAAAAGTGAAATGTTCCCTATTAAAGGCCATGGAGGCCCAGAGGGTTCCAGGATGTTGAGGCTCCCAGATTTTTAAACAATCGGCACATGAAAGTGATAAAGTTGTCAGCCTTATGCACTGGCCGCCTTTACCCCCAGGATTGCTCCTGGTACTAATTTCTGTTAGAGGCTGAGTTGACCCCAGGGCCATAGTGTCATATGCCATATGCCAGTGGCTGCAGAAATTACCTGAACAACCAGTATTTCAAATAAGAGGGTGTCGTAGTCATGTTTCCACCAAAGTGTCATGGGTGAATAATGTTAAACAAGCCAGATACTGAACAAAATTATATATTTAAGTATTCTTTATAGGCTATATATGCAACCTGTTCCTATTTTATTTTGTTTAATAACATTAAAAAACTCATTTAAGTGTTAATTAGATATAAACAGTCTACAATTTTAATGAATGGTATGAGTACTGTACAATTACATAAATTTTAATTTCACAGGAAAATTTGAAATTCCGTCACGTAATTCCGTCACACTCATTAATTCGTTAATGGTATCTAAATAAAATGATGTAACTAGTTTAGAATTTAATCACATAAACTACAGCTCTTCTAGTTTAGAATGATATGTAAATAAAGTTACTCAATCCTTAGAGTTCACAGAGTTTCAGAAGGTTTCACGCTATGGTTTGTATGTTGTATATTAAAAACATTTTTTCCCTTCTAAAAATTGTTTAAATCCTGTAAACTTAAGTTATATATGCCTAGAAGCGTCCATACATCACCTATCAACACACAAAGAATCACTTTCTCTCATAAACACAGCTCAACATATCTGTAAGGACTATGGCAAAAAAAGACATGCACTTTGTAATTCCGTCACAAATGGAATGGCCCTGAACTAATGAAAATCACATTTTACGCTATTTTAGTACTAAAAAACTAGTTAAGAAATTTGTTTACCATACTCTAAGACATGCCAATGTAAACAAGAAAATGTTACCTAAGTCGGATGTCCACCCCGGGAAATTTTTAAATATTGAACTAATGAAATCACATTTTAGGCCTACGCTATTTCAGCACTGAAAACTAGTTATGAAATTTGTTTACCATACTCTAAGACATTTCAATGTACATAAGAAATCATTACCTAGGTGGGGGGTCCAGCCCCGGAAATTTTTAAAATATTGAATTAACTAGCTTAAAAGACCCAGCTTCGCCCGGGTTTTTTATTTTGTAATTGGAAATGAACTTATGAAGGACTTTAAATTTTTAAATTTTATGTCCTTATATAGGTAGGCCTATTTATAATCTGAAATAGGAAGAACGACTTATTACACTAAAACTATTACCTCAGAAAATGCTTGATATAGTTTTTTATGGCTCATAAAGCAGTAGCGGCTCGTGGCTCAAAACGAGAGTGTGCTGCAAATACCATTTCATACAGCAAACTTAAAATATTGAGCTACTTGATGGAGAAGTAGCGGCTCCGGTCATGGAAACCACCATTAACGGCCGTGGGTGTCGGCATGCTGACCACATGCCCCCAATCCTGCCATCTGTCTATAGGTAGATGGCGCAGTGGTCGGGTGGTAGGCCTTGTCCCCTCGGGGATGTCGCGCCACGGAGTTTAGTTTAGGCTTACTTAAATAATTACTGTCTCAGAGAAGTCCATGGGACGTTCCTTCTTACTACAGAAGTTATCAATGACTTTCGTGTTGAATCCATCCATGTTTGCAACCATCTTTTTCGCTATGGAAAGCATTGCAAGAGCTGTAAGACGTTCTTGTGATGGTATTCCTTAGGAGTGTCTTTATCCTTTTCAGGGTAGAAAAGCATCTTTCTGGTTCTGCTGTGGTAATAGGAGTGGTGACTATAATCCTGAGAAGCTTTGTTATTTCGGAGAATGTTCCTACCAAATTGTTTTTAATCATAGTAGTGGAACAGCTCCATCAATTTTCCTGTAATCATTTCTTTCATACAAAACACTCAGTTCTGTTTTCAATCTGTTCTAGTGGCTAAAACCAGAACTACAGTTTCAACTATATTCCAATAGATGTCGCGTCAAGTGTCGTTTTGTGTCTATATCTGTGGCGAGATCACAGCGCTCCAGTGTTAAAATCTCGTGAACGCAATTCAGCGGCAGCCCGTTCTGTACGTTGAAACCAGTTTACACACCAATGGCAAGCTTAAGCATGACGTCACACCCTACAAGAGAAGAGCTGTTTTCAACATGCATTCACGAAGCGGGAAAGATAATATTCACATTACCGACTTCCATTCTCCAACGTCAGCTAAGGAATTCTCGCGTGGACGCGCCAAGTTCAAAATCTAAGTAAAAGAAAATATAGTATTGCGTTTGAAAATAACATTATACGACGAGCAGAAAAGAAGCTGTGTGCTGTAGCACTGCAGCACTATAGGAGAAACCGCCACTGTCATAAAGGATGTAGAATTCTGCATCGCATCGCTTGTACACAGCAAGCCTGGTAAGGGTTCAAATAAGAAACAGAAATTCCTGTAACATAAAATTGTAATACCGAGGCGGAAAATTTTATTTCTCCCTCTCATGTTACCATAAAACTGTTTTGGGGATGAAATTAAACAGAAAGCAATATCACTTTCATACATCTCTCTCCAAAAACCTGTGATATAATAATATACCATATTACCATACCTCGTATTATTTTCTCTATGTCCAGGGTAGAGAAAAGTTATGTGACTGCATTATTTTCATGGATTACATTCTTTAATATTTATTTATAACATTAATTATAAATCGATACCTTCTCTTATTTGTCAAACTTGCATTTCTTTTTTTTTCCAAAGCCATCTGATACCATAAGCAACAATATGTTCTGTGATTTGTGTTTTATAATTCTGTGTAAAAAGGGATTAAGTATTCTCAAAAACATTTAATTTTTGGCATTTCAAATCAAAATTTTGTAAATTCCTTTCTTAGTGAGCACCTACATTATGAAACGAAGGTACTGTCAAAATTCCAAGTCTCTACCTGTTATAGTTTAGGCTCTACGTTGATTCCTGTCAGTCAGTCAGTCAGTCAGGACAAGGCCTTTTATATACATAGAGATGAAAATCACATTTTACGCTATTTTAGCACTAAAAAACTAGTTAGGAAATTTGTTTACCATGCTCTAAGACATGCCAATGTAAACAAGAAAATGTTACCTAAGTCGGGTGTCCACCCCCGGGAAATTTTTAAATGTTGAACTATTGAAAATCATATTTTACGCTAATTTAGCACTGAAAAACTAGTTAGCAAATTTGTTTACTATACTCTAAGACATGACAACTTAAACATGAAATTGTTACCTAAATTATATTACTTATTACTATTTATAAGAAAAGTTAAATAGCACATGGAACAGTGGACATAATAGGCCTACTCATTATGTTATGAAAAGAAAATAACTGCTATATCATATTTGACACACCAACAAATCTTGTTTAATTAAATAAATATATTTTTTAAATACAAATATAGAATTTTAGGTTTTGACTCTTGGGGATCTGAACCCCCCTTTCCTAATCCACTGTGGATTCTGCTTCCATGTTGTCGATTTGGTAAAACTTCTGCAATTAAAATAATTGTCTTCAAAGAAAAACACCTGACGATAATAATTAATAATATACATTTTTTTCCTTGCGCCCCCCCCCCCCTGGGTACGCCCATGGCTGTCGAAATTCTTCATCTTTATCTTTATAAAGAATTAAAAGAGACCTTTTGAAGTTATAGAACTTGGCCGTTTTTATTTTTAACATATAAAACTCTAATTTTGCAACAATTTTCAACCCCCGGCCAGAAAATTCATAACACGATAATATTTCCCCCCCCCCAGAAATTTCAATGACGCAGTCTGCGTCTTAACCCCCCCCCCCCCCCCCGTGGGCACCCTGTTTTACTAGAATTTATATTATATTTTCGTACACAAAACACAACAGACAAACGTTAACTATATCAGCTGACGAGTAACTGCCCATTCCTGCTCACTGGCGGCGCTAGTAGTAGCGTGTCCCGGAAAATGACAGGGAGTGAACGGTATTACTTATTGAGAGTATTTGCCCATGCTTCCGAGCCAATGCGCACGCTACTGCTTGCTTCCCCTACATTTATCACGGCTAGGCTATGTACTTGCTCAGTTACGAGAATTACGAAAATTACAATTGTACCATAGTAAAATTACTTTATTAATTTAGTAGGGCATTAATTGTCATTCAAAGTTCCACCTTAACCACAAAACAATAAAATAACAGAGATTGTAAACTGGATACACGGTATCTAAAAGTTATTATATTCTTATAAGCTTTTACATATGAACATACAAGTCAATAAATAAATACAAGATTAAAATAGCGACTGATGCCGCAATAGTCTATATCAATTATTCTTAAAATTTTATCATATCATATAAATACACAAGTTAAAAGATACAAGATTAAAATAGCGATTGATGTCGCAATAGTCAATATAATTATTGCTAAATTCTAAAATGTCAGTTTTAAAAATTGTAATTGACCTTAAAAATTATAATATTTTATTGTACAATAATTATCTATTATATAGAATCTTATCGATCCTTTTATTATCAATGTTCACTAATAACAATGTTTATCTTATATACACCACTGTACATTTAATGATGATAATATATTGCCTTGTAACCCACTTTTCTTATTCAAATCGTCTGCTATCATGTATATTACAGATATTATCTTATAATACCTTATTAAAATACATCTGGAGGCATTAGCGTATTGTTTATGTGTTAGTTTGTAGCAATTTATGTTGAAACTTCTTATTTGTTGTAGTTATCTTCTTACAAAATCATTTTAGAATCCGTGTATCTAGTACTCTAGCTGTTAATCGGATATGCGCATTTCGGCTTAATATGCCATCTTCAGTCCTAAAATATAAAATATAAAATTAACAAAACGAAATTTTTGTATTATTATAAATAATTACCTTTTAACTTTATATATTGATGTATTTAAAAGTAACCAACCTTAAAATTGTGTGCGTCGAAGTCTTCACTACATGAGTGTAAGCTTGCTACTAACGAAGTCTTATGCTATTGCTGAGGGCATAGTTCACAGTATAATTCAAAAAGTTCATTGTGGTCAATTGCTGTTTCGTTAATTATATTGTTTTTGTTTCTATATATTTCCAGATTTTCTAGTGTATTAAGCTTTAGGCTTTTTTTATGTTTATGTAAGATTTTTAGGGTATTATCTATTGGAGAAAACTGGTGCCCGTTATTAATTAAATGTTTAGCGTAAGCTGACCTGTTTCTATTATATTTAAAATCTGCTAAATGTTCTTGAAAACGTTGTCTGAACGATCTACCGGTTTGACCTATATACACCTGTTTGCAATCGTTACAAGTTAGCTGATATACCCCAGTGTTTTCTAGTTTATCTTCCTTATTATTATTATCATTGTTAAAGAGTAATTGCTTCAAAGTATTATTAGTTTTATATGCTATCTTAAGATTTTGTTGTTGCAGAGGTTTTAAGGTTTTGTGTATTCTATTATCTGTATAGTTGTAAACAACAAATTTGTTATCTTTTCCATTAGTTTTTTCTATAGGTTCCAGTGTTGACTTTTGATTGTTAGCTTTATTTAGTTTAATTTTATTCTTTTAGCTTGTAAATAACTGATTCATTATAGTGATTATTTTTAGCAATTTGTAAGATTATGTTTAATTCCTTATTGAAGTAGTGTTTACTCATCGGAATGTTTATAAGTCTACGTACCATATAGTCCAAAGCTGCCATTTTTTGACCAATAGGGTGGTTAGATTTATTGCTTATAATATTGTCTGTATATGTCTCTTTTCTGTAGATACTATATTGTAATTTTTTGTCTTGTCTTATGATGTTGAGATCTAGGAAATTGAGTTTGTTTTGAATTTCAGTTTCCAATGTGAACTTTAATTTATCATGTATATTGTTAAAGTTTTCAATTAAGTCATTAATTTCGTCTTTATGACATACAATCAGAATATCATCTACGTATCTGTTGTACTTTTTAATGTTATGTTTTTTAATTAATTGTTCTATAAAATTGTCCTCTATGTGCTGTAAGAATGTTTCTGACAGTATGCCTGACAAAGGGGATCCCATTGCTAGGCCATCTTTTTGAATATAAATTTTATTGTCAAAACTAAAGTAGTTTTGTTCCAAAATAGCTGTAATTAATGTGGTAATTTGTTTAGCAACTTCATGACTATCCCCATTATTAATTAAGTTTTGTTGTACAATATTAACTGTCTCATATATAGGAACATTAGTATATAGATTTTTTATATCAAGTGAAATAAGTCTGTCATTTTTGTTCAATTCAATATCGTTTAATTTACTAACTAAGTCTATTGTGTTTTTTATAGTGTAAGTGTTTTTAAGTTCCAACTTATGCTGTAACATCTTTTTTACAATCTTAGAAATTTTATATACAGGAGCGTCGATGAAGTTTACTATTGGCCTAATTGGATTACCATTTTTGTGAATTTTAATTTGTGCTCTAAGTTTTGGAGCTTTTGGTTTCATATGTATGGCACTTTTCATTTCTTTATCGTTTAGTATGAGATTTGAGTTTTTTATTACTCTTTTAATGTTTTGTTGAAATCTATCAGTAGGATCTTTGTCTACCGGTATAATACCATTTTCGTGAATGAATTCTATGGTTTTCTTTACGTATTCATTATTATCTATGAGAATAATAGAGTTACCTTTATCAGCTTTGACATGTTTAATGTCGTTATCTCTTAATTTACTATTTAGATCTTGTATTGTTTTTTTTATAAACATTTGAGTTTTTGCTATCCATATGTTGGTTTACGTAATTGTGTTTTATTTTATTGGTCATATCTTTTCTGAAGGATAGTTGGTTTGTTAGATTTACTTTTGTTAAAGCTGTTTCTGTATCTATGATTAAGGATTTAATTTGCTCTTTATGATTAGGTTCAAAGTTATGTTTATAACCCAATTGGAGTAAATCCTCTTCATGTTTTGTAAGTACTGTTGATGTTAGGTTGATAACCCGCGGGAAAAACTGTATTTCATTATTTGTGTTTCTACCCAAGTTCTGATTATGGCTGTTTTGTTGGATTTTAGCTTGTTCAAGATTTTGGATTTTCTTATATTGTATTTGATATTTACGTTCAATCTCATGTTTCAATTTTTCATTTATTTGATTGTCTATTAAAGCCCATTCTTGGTTGAAGATTTTGGAAGCTTTCAAGTGTAGTATATATACTTGTTCATTAAGAAAGTTCTTTTTCTTATATAGCAATTTGATTTCGTGTTGTAACCACAATTTTTCGGCTTGCTTTTCAGTGCGTCGAGCTGCTGTTGTTTTATTTTTAATTTTAACTTTGATGTAATTGGGAATGAGATCTTTATCTTTACATGTCTTATTAAAATTAATATTAGCTATCGTTTTGAGTAATTTACGTTTCGTGTTTGTAAAATGGTTAATAACTTTAGCCTGGTTAGCTTTATCTTGATTAATGAATTTCATTTCCGTTTGTGGTATATTAGCTTAATTGTCATTCAAAGTTCCACCTTAACCACAAAACAATAAAATAACAGAGATTGTAAACTGGATACACGGTATCTAAAAGTTATTATATTCTTATAAGCTTTTACATATGAACATACAAGTCAATAAATAAATACAAGATTAAAATAGCGACTGATGCCGCAATAGTCTATATCAATTATTCTTAAAATTTTATCATATCATATAAATACACAAGTTAAAAGATACAAGATTAAAATAGCGATTGATGTCGCAATAGTCAATATAATTATTGCTAAATTCTAAAATGTCAGTTTTAAAAATTGTAATTGACCTTAAAAATTATAATATTTTATTGTACAATAATTATCTATTATATAGAATCTTATCGATCCTTTTATTATCAATGTTCACTAATAACAATGTTTATCTTATATACACCACTGTACATTTAATGATGATAATATATTGCCTTGTAACCCACTTTTCTTATTCAAATCGTCTGCTATCATGTATATTACAGATATTATCTTATAATACCTTATTAAAATACATCTGGAGGCATTAGCGTATTGTTTATGTGTTAGTTTGTAGCAATTTATGTTGAAACTTCTTATTTGTTGTAGTTATCTTCTTACAAAATCATTTTAGAATCCGTGTATCTAGTACTCTAGCTGTTAATCGGATATGCGCATTTCGGCTTAATATGCCATCTTCAGTCCTAAAATATAAAATATAAAATTAACAAAACGAAATTTTTGTATTATTATAAATAATTACCTTTTAACTTTATATATTGATGTATTTAAAAGTAACCAACCCTAGTAACCAAAAGTAACCAACCTTAAAATTGTGTGCGTCTTAATTTGAATGACAATTAAGCTAATATACCACAAACGGAAATGTAATTCATTAATCAAGATAAAGCTAACCAGGCTAAAGTTATTAACCATTTTACAAACACGAAACGTAAATTACTCAAAACGATAGCTAATATTAATTTTAATAAGACATGTAAAGATAAAGATCTCATTCCCAATTACATCAAAGTTAAAATTAAAAATAAAACAACAGCAGCTCGACGCACTGAAAAGCAAGCCGAAAAATTGTGGTTACAACACGAAATCAAATTGCTATATAAGAAAAAGAACTTTCTTAATGAACAAGTATATATACTACACTTGAAAGCTTCCAAAATCTTCAACCAAGAATGGGCTTTAATAGACAATCAAATAAATGAAAAATTGAAACATGAGATTGAACGTAAATATCAAATACAATATAAGAAAATCCAAAATCTTGAACAAGCTAAAATCCAACAAAACAGCCATAATCAGAACTTGGGTAGAAACACAAATAATGAAATACAGTTTTTCCCGCGGGTTATCAACCTAACATCAACAGTACTTACAAAACATGAAGAGGATTTACTCCAATTGGGTTATAAACATAACTTTGAACCTAATCATAAAGAGCAAATTAAATCCTTAATCATAGATACAGAAACAGCTTTAACAAAAGTAAATCTAACAAACCAACTATCCTTCAGAAAAGATATGACCAATAAAATAAAACACAATTACGTAAACCAACATATGGATAGCAAAAACTCAAATGTTTATAAAAAAACAATACAAGATCTAAATAGTAAATTAAGAGATAACGACATTAAACATGTCAAAGCTGATAAAGGTAACTCTATTATTCTCATAGATAATAATGAATACGTAAAGAAAACCATAGAATTCATTCACGAAAATGGTATTTTACCGGTAGACAAAGATCCTACTGATAGATTTCAACAAAACATTAAAAGAGTAATAAAAAACTCAAATCTCATACTAAACGATAAAGAAATGAAAAGTGCCATACATATGAAACCAAAAGCTCCAAAACTTAGAGCACAAATTAAAATTCACAAAAATGGTAATCCAATTAGGCCAATAGTAAACTTCATCGACGCTCCTGTATATAAAATTTCTAAGATTGTAAAAAAGATGTTACAGCATAAGTTGGAACTTAAAAACACTTACACTATAAAAAACACAATAGACTTAGTTAGTAAATTAAACGATATTGAATTGAACAAAAATGACAGACTTATTTCACTTGATATAAAAAATCTATATACTAATGTTCCTATATATGAGACAGTTAATATTGTACAACAAAACTTAATTAATAATGGGGATAGTCATGAAGTTGCTAAACAAATTACCACATTAATTACAGCTATTTTGGAACAAAACTACTTTAGTTTTGACAATAAAATTTATATTCAAAAAGATGGCCTAGCAATGGGATCCCCTTTGTCAGGCATACTGTCAGAAACATTCTTACAGCACATAGAGGACAATTTTATAGAACAATTAATTAAAAAACATAGCAAATCGATCGGGCTATTAATAAACTACAGCAAAACAAAAATAATGTCAAATAGTATTACCACACCCATCACAGTCCAAGGTACAGAGATAGAAAGTGTGGACGAGTACATCTACCTAGGGCAAACTGTCTCACTCAATCAAGGAACGGAGAAAGAAATACATAGGAGGATAACACAGTCCTGGAAAGCCTTCTGGTCATTGAAATACATCCTACTCAACAACTCCATAAGCCGGAAGCTCAGACTAGAGGTCCTCAACTCTTGCATCTTCCCAGTTCTAACATATGGCTGCCAAACCTGGGCCCTCAGAGAGCGACAAAAAACAAGCATCGAAACATGTGAACGAAAAATGGAGAGAAAGATAATTGGCATCACACTGAAAGACAGAGTCTCCAACAAGGCATTGCAGGAAATCACAGCTTCAAAGAGCATCGCACAACAAGCCCTCAGGACAAAGTGGAAGTGGGGAGGTCACATAGCAAGACAGCAGCAAGGCAGATGGGCGCAAGAAATCACTATGTGGGACCCTTACATAGGCATGAGAACACCAGGCAGGCCGAGGAGAAGGTGGGCAGACACCTTCCAACAAAAACTGGGTGTGAACTGGTCGACCATCGCTCGCAACAGAAAAGAGTGGCGGCAACAAGTGAACAACCTTATACCAAACTAAAAGAATAAACTTTAAGAACTGCAAAGTGACTGTACAAAGCACCGTCCGTGTGAAATAGCTCACCACGCGGACTTTACCTACCCGAGCTTCCCCTCTTGTAGGAGGCCCTAGCCCTTCATGGGACATAGAGGCTAAATTCATTCATTCATTCATTCAACATTAAAAAGTACAACAGATACGTAGATGATATTCTGATTGTATGTCATAAAGACGAAATTAATGACTTAATTGAAAACTTTAACAATATACATGATAAATTAAAGTTCACATTGGAAACTGAAATTCAAAACAAACTCAATTTCCTAGATCTCAACATCATAAGACAAGACAAAAAATTACAATATAGTATCTACAGAAAAGAGACATATACAGACAATATTATAAGCAATAAATCTAACCACCCTATTGGTCAAAAAATGGCAGCTTTGGACTATATGGTACGTAGACTTATAAACATTCCGATGAGTAAACACTACTTCAATAAGGAATTAAACATAATCTTACAAATTGCTAAAAATAATCACTATAATGAATCAGTTATTTACAAGCTAATAAAAAAGAATAAAATTAAACTAAATAAAGCTAACAATCAAAAGTCAACACTGGAACCTATAGAAAAAACTAATGGAAAAGATAACAAATTTGTTGTTTACAACTATACAGATAATAGAATACACAAAACCTTAAAACCTCTGCAACAACAAAATCTTAAGATAGCATATAAAACTAATAATACTTTGAAGCAATTACTCTTTAACAATGATAATAATAATAAGGAAGATAAACTAGAAAACACTGGGGTATATCAGCTAACTTGTAACGATTGCAAACAGGTGTATATAGGTCAAACCGGTAGATCGTTCAGACAACGTTTTCAAGAACATTTAGCAGATTTTAAATATAATAGAAACAGGTCAGCTTACGCTAAACATTTAATTAATAACGGGCACCAGTTTTCTCCAATAGATAATACCCTAAAAATCTTACATAAACATAAAAAAAGCCTAAAGCTTAATACACTAGAAAATCTGGAAATATATAGAAACAAAAACAATATAATTAACGAAACAGCAATTGACCACAATGAAATTTTTGGATTATACTGTGAACTATGCCCTCAGCAATAGCATAAGACTTCGTTAGTAGCAAGCTTACACTCATGTAATGAAGACTTCGACGCACACAATTTTAAGGTTGGTTACTTTTAAATACATCAATATATAAAGTTAAAAGGTAATTATTTATAATAATACAAAAATTTCGTTTTGTTAATTTTATATTTTATATTTTAGGACTGAAGATGGCATATTAAGCCGAAATGCGCATATCCGATTAACAGCTAGAGTACTAGATACACGGATTCTAAAATGATTTTGTAAGAAGATAACTACAACAAATAAGAAGTTTCAACATAAATTGCTACAAACTAACACATAAACAATACGCTAATGCCTCCAGATGTATTTTAATAAGGTATTATAAGATAATATCTGTAATATACATGATAGCAGACGATTTGAATAAGAAAAGTGGGTTACAAGGCAATATATTATCATCATTAAATGTACAGTGGTGTATATAAGATAAACATTGTTATTAGTGAACATTGATAATAAAAGGATCGATAAGATTCTATATAATAGATAATTATTGTACAATAAAATATTATAATTTTTAAGGTCAATTACAATTTTTAAAACTGACATTTTAGAATTTAGCAATAATTATATTGACTATTGCGACATCAATCGCTATTTTAATCTTGTATCTTTTAACTTGTGTATTTATATGATATGATAAAATTTTAAGAATAATTGATATAGACTATTGCGGCATCAGTCGCTATTTTAATCTTGTATTTATTTATTGACTTGTATGTTCATATGTAAAAGCTTATAAGAATATAATAACTTTTAGATACCGTGTATCCAGTTTACAATCTCTGTTATTTTATTGTTTTGTGGTTAAGGTGGAACTTTGAATGACAATTAAGCTAATATACCACAAACGGAAATGAAATTCATTAATTTAGTAGGGCATTCTGAATTCTTCCGAAATTCTAGTTCAGTGGCAGTTGGTTATAAACAGTGATATTAATTTAGGAGGGCATTCTGAATTTGGTATTAGACTTGAATAGCCCGCCGGTTCCTTCCCCTCACTTCGAGCATGTGCACTCACCTATTATAGCCTACCATGGCTTCCTTGACAGTTTTAACAATGTTTTATGAAAGGTGTGGAAGGGTAAAAAGCTTCTGCATTTAGTTAAATAATGATAGGTAAATTCTAGGCCAGTGATAGGTTTTGTTAGGTTAGCAACGTTATTTTAGTTTAGGAGCAACATACTGAATAGCACGAAGCCTATTATTTGTCATATTGAATCTCTTCTGCGATAAAACCCTAAACCCCTAACTCTCTAACGGGACCCACCTTTTGTGGGAGGAGCCTAGCGGGCAGCATAAAACTATTTTTTCCCCGAAGCTTTCGTATATTTGAGTTATGATAGGGGGGAGTTCATGAGTTTTAACGCAAGAATCGGTTTTTATAATTTTGAGATAGCCTATTTTGTTACGGTAGCCTAGTTATGAAAAGAGTAGTGTTGGTGCAAGGGAATTTTCCTGCATCATTTAAGCCATATTTTTTTATAATATGGCGTTTTTGTATAATTGTGTAATATTATGTATGGTGCAAAGGTATTTTTTTATTATGAAATATTATTTTGCGCTAAACTTGAGAATAAGGTGACCGCCATCACAACCGGGCCGTACCGAGTGGGACCAAGTCTGCAATGTCGCCAATATTACGAACATTATTACGTGCCGATTGAATTCGGCAGATAAACGACTGTTGTAGCGATGTTTTACGAAAGATGTGGAAGGGTTTAAAAGCTTCTGCATTAAGAATTCTAGGTCCATGACAAGTTATGTAAGGTTAGGAACAGTCATGTTAGTTTAGCGGCAGTATTCTGCATAGCGCGTTGTAACTAAGTTATGTTTTACAAAAGGCGTGGAAGGATAATAAGGCTTCTAGAAGTAGTGACAGCCAAATTCTATGTCAGTGACAGGTTATATTAGGTTAAGAACATTTGTATTAGTTTAGGAGCAATATATTGAATAGTGCAGGGTTTATTATGTCTCACATTGAATCTTTTCTGCGACGGGAAATTTTACCCTTACACCGATCGTTTCTCTTTTGTTCCCCACGGCTCGGAGGGGCACAGTCGCTAATGGCAGACCATGGCTGGCTACGCTATTCTGAAGGAGTTCCTTATTTTGTTTTTTATGATTGTGAAATGTTCTGTTGGCATAGCCTATAAGTTGTAGAGCGTTTTTTATAGTTATGAAATATTATGTTTGGTGCAAGGGAAAATGGTGTCATCTCAATTGCATGCAATATGCTACAACTATAGCGCAGCATAACACAGCAAGCTGCAGGCAGCGACCGGCGGGTGGTTAGGAGAAGACAGTGTAGTGGCTCTGCAGGGGAAGCTGGGAAAAGACAGTACCGTATAGTGGCCGAGTGGAAGGGGTCAAGAGTGAGATGTCAAGTTCCAGCTTGCCGTATTTTGAAAGAGAAAAACAGGTTGCTACTTGAGCTCTGCCCACACTGCAATGGCAATGACCCGCTTACCCTAGCCACCAGCTTGCCGTCACTGCAGCTCACTGTTAAATTCTCGGGAAAAAATAGTTTTATGCTGCACCCTAGGCTCCTCTCTAATGAGGCCCACCTGGGAAGATGGGGTTTAGGGTTTCGTCACAGAAGAAATTCAATGTGACACATAATAAACCTCGTGCTACTCAGTATATTGCTCCTAAACTAACATAAACGTTCCTAACCTAACAAAACGGCGGAGCTTGGCTGGGGTGCAGCATAAATCTAAATTTTGCCAAATTCTCCACCCACGATCAAGACCCTTGTACCAAAGCATATGAGGCACTAATTACTACCATATGCACTCCCTTGTACCATTTAGCATATGCAATAATTACTACACCAAATCATCACAGAAAGATAAGGGAAAATAGAAGAACCTGTGCCACCCTAGCCCCTACTCCTACTCACTGGGACCTGCCTAGTGGCGTGATTTGAACTACTAGAAATGCCAGGCCGCAATGTCGTCTAGTAGGCAGGAGGTGAAACGGGGAAAACTTAAATAATTTATATCTCATTTCTTCTCTTGCTTTTCCTCCTCCTTCCACTCTGTCTCTCATCTCCTCTTCACCCTACCTACCTATTTGGGACCTATTCCTAACCATAAATTTTGGATCGACCAGTAGGCCTATGGGTCATTCCACACCAAATCAACCAATGGTCCAAACATCACGTCATCAGATTGTTACGATTTTTTAATATGAGGTAGTATTAGCTGAGTAGGTACGAAATTTAGATTTTTACCTTTTTTGGACTTATAGTTTTTGAGATAAACATTTTTGAAAAATTACATAATGACAGTTTTTAGGAACGTTTTGATATATTAAAAAGCATGTAACTCAAAAACGGTTTGTCCTAGAAAGCTCAAATTTGTACCATTCTTTTTAGAATTACAAGGGCTTTAATTTGACATGTAACTTGACTGTATCACATCACTGTATATTTCTTCCAAAAACTCAAAAAGTTTTTTTATCAAAAACTTAAAATCGGGATTTTTAATTTTTATGAAAAAAATATATTTTATTCTAAACCTCTTTAGTAAGTTGTGTACAAATTTTCATGATGGCATTTTTCTGGTTTCATACTAAAATTAATTTTTATATGAATTGAGGCATATAGAAATTCTGGTAAATTCATTCATTGTTATTCTATTAAAAATTAATCATACTGTTGTAATTAAACTTACTCTAATACTAATTTACTTTTTTACATTAGGGCCTGTACCCTAAAAGTTTGTTTGAAAAAAGTTAGGTCTATATAATAGGATGATGATGGTCCATATGGTAAAATAACAACTGGAACTGCCTTAATGAATCAGTGACATGTTTCTTTCCTCCTGTTGAAAATTGATATCTTATTTATTTTATTAAAAGACAGTTAAACTTACTTTAAATCATGGAACAATTTTCATTACACTCTAAATCAGTAGAGGTGGTTTTTCTTCTTTGCCAAAACTTGTGTCGCTTTGGCCATCTCCTCCGCTGGAACTTGGTAGGTTCTACCTGCTGCTGTGGTTGGATTTAGTTTGCACAAAACATAGTTCATTGGCACTGCTAGGGTATCTTTTCTCCTAGGATATGTGAATGACGGTGATGGTCCTTTTGGATGAAGAAAGGAAACATGAATTTTCTTTTCAACATCATCTTTTGAGTCAACATGCACCAACCACCACTCTTTATCATAAGCACAAGCAACAAAACCCACAACATCTTCAAATGGAATGTCTTCATCACCAGGGCTGATCTGTACTCTATGTGTTTCTGAATCATCAGAAAATGAGTATACTTTGGTTTTTACCCTATTTAGGTCTAGAGGAATGAAGGCATGAAATTTCTGGGTCCCCGAGATTGCCACAGCTTCTTCAACCCTTGATTTCAGAACTTTTTCTTCATCAGAATACTCTTCATTGGTTGTGTAGAAAAATGTGATTGTTGGTAAATGTTGCACACCCCACTGAAAAAGCTGAAAAGGTGTTAAAATTTGATTTTCTAATGGATTTTGGAGGCTGGCTTTGGCGGCAAGCCTTTTGATTGTACCCCCTACTCCATCACAAACTCCCTTTCCATGTAGCATAAAAATGCCACTCAGCTTCAAGTCCATCAAAGTCCTCTTTGTGATAGCAGAGGTTCAGAAAATTCTTACGATTTTTGTATTGCGCAGCTGAACCGTCTGAAAAATAGTACAGCTTTTTCAAGTTTGGTAGATAATTTCTTAGATATAGCATTAATTTTTTCTGGAAAGCATGAACAAGAACAGTATTGTGTGCTAGGCAATCTGATATAAATACAAAGCTCCAGTTAACTAGCTCTTGTTTTCCTGTTTCTTGATTTCTTTCCTTGAAATATATTACAAAAGAGTGCACAGTAGCCAAAGAATTGTTCCAATGAAACCCTTGAGCCTCATCTTGTAGAACAAATGAATAATTTTCGGCAAAATGACAAGTTACTACAGCATTTTCTTCCAATGAGGATTTTGTTTCAGAGAAGAAAAATGATTGTTGTTTTGCAATAAAATCATGTTTTTTAAGATTACTCAATTGACTTCAAAATTCTTGGACGAACTCATCAACTGGTTTTTTTAAATGTTTCGAAATTACACCTGTCTACAGTAATCCACTGTTTATAAGTAATGTTCTTAATCATTTCCTCCTTGAAACACTCGGTTAAAGCTTCCTTAAAGTCCTCAATTGTGGGACAATAGTCACATTCATTTAGGAAGCATGCCTGTAATGGTGGATTGCACATAACTTTAGCCATACATTCCTTGTAACTTGTTAGAGGACTGTCAGATCCAGACAGTGTTAGTTTATTTAATCTTCCTCCTGAAAATATGAGCTTCATATTCTGGTGTGCAGTGCACACACACACTCACACACACACACAGATTGAGTGCCAGTGGCACCAGCAATAATGCAGTTCTTGGGCCTCAGTTCTGCAAACTTCGAAAAGCCAATTTTTAAATCAGGGAAATTTGATTTGAAAAGTTTGTAAATTTCACGCAAATTTCCAAAAATCAATCTTTTAGGTAGATTTTCGAAGAAAATTCTACCTATTGCAATGGATACCACTTTATGATTTTCGAAAAATTCTTTCATATCTTTACGTTTCATGCTCCCCTAAGTACGAAACCACCGCCCGTTCAAAAAAAAATTTTGTGATATTTATATATATATATATTTATATATATATATATATATATTTATATATATATATATCTTTACACGATAGCGGCCGTAATTTTGAAGATATTTGAACCAAATTTTATTATGTTATTTCTAGGCCCAATAGTTCGGACAAGTTCGTTAATGGGCAAAATTGGCCCAAGGGGGTGGTCGGGGGAGGGGGTTGAAATTTTTAAAAATGTATATCTCGGCCCCTATGAAGTATAGAGGGAAACTTTGTTTGAATAAATTAGAGTACTCCCTATGGAGTTCACAGTGACACCAACGATTCGGGGGTTCGAGTGAGGGTGGGGGTGGAGGTGGGGGTGGGGGATGAAAATTCGAAACTTTTGAAACCACGTCTTGTGGGGTATCGTTGAAAAGCTCTTGATGAGTACTCTACAAATCAATAAATAGTTTCTTGATAGCTCTCATATTACGCGAGATTTTAATGTTTGAAAATAATAACACTTAAAAGAATTATTATAATATCATAATTTTGTCTTGTTTAGCGGCTTTGCTAATTTTATTCATTGCTGATCTTGCACACGGCCTCCCAGAATATTATATCCTATTCTTGTTGTCAAAACAAATGATTGTAGGCTCTTCCTCTTTACCGAATTCAGTTCTTTATACTGTAGGTTTACCATGCCAAGGCTAAAGAAGACTATGCTACTACTAAAGAAGGCTATGCAGCGACAATAAATTAAACCAAAAGCACTTCGAAATCTACCTCCGCCTGTAGGCCTGCCTAAAGGGATTTCTTTTAAATGGATTGGCTTTCCTTCGATGTCCTTACCCATGGAGACATAATCTTTTTTCCCCAGACATTTGCCTACTCACTTCATCATTATTATAAAATTCCTTTACCAAAACAGCTGTTTCGGGAGGTAGAGTTTTTCCAGGTTTTGGGTCAGGAGTCGATAGTATCCCCTTTTCTTCAAGAAGTTCTTTTTCTTTCCTTGCCATATAGTTACTAATACCAAAATCACATTCCATTCTTGCACAAGACCAACGTTTAGGTAAAAAAATCTACAGGCCCATATATAAAGTTATTTCGCCAGTTTTATTCTTAATTGAACAGTTATAATTAACGTTTCATATCATAAAATAATTAAATACGGTAGGCTAAAAGGCATTTATAAAAATGACACAATGACTGTAGTGAGAAAGAACTGCTGACTGAGGGGTTGCAAGTTTCAACAGAAGGAAAGAAACTTGTCACTGATTCAGTAACTTGTTAGTTCCAGTTGTTATTTTACCATATGGACCATCATCATCCTATTATATAGACCTAACTTTTATCAAATAAACTTTTAGGGTATAGGCCCTAATGTAAAAAAAGTAAATTAGTATTAGAGTAAGCTTAATTACAACAGTATGATTAATTTTTAATAGAATAACAATGAATGAATTTACCAGAATTTCTATATGCCTCAATTCATATAAAAATTTATTTTCGTATGAAACCAGAAAAATGCCATCATGAAAATTTGTACACGACTTACTAAAGAGGTTTAGAATAAAATATATTTTTATCATAAAAATTAAAAATCCCGATTTTAAGTTTTTGATAAAAAAAACTTTTTGAGTTTTTGGAAGAAATATACAGTGATGTGATACAGTCAAGTTACATGTCAAATTAAAGCCCTTGTAATTCTAAAAAGAATGGTACAAAATTTAGCTTTCTAGGACCAACCGTTTTTGAGTTACATGCTTTTTAATATATCAAAATGTTCCTAAAAACTGTCATTATGAAATTTTTCAAAAACGTATAACTCCAAAATGAAAGGTCGAAAAAATTTAAAACTTTGTACTTTTGGTCATAGTGATGAACAGAACACAATCACTGAATATGAGCCATTTTGAAAACCTCAAGGTTAAAAATTATATTTTTATTGGTTGATTTGATATGGAATGACCCCACTGAAACCTACCATGTGCATTGCGAAGTGACGAAGGTGGTAGCACCGTAACTTTTGTATTCTGTTTTACAGAGGTATCACCATTTGATATCTGATCATTTCACCATTTTGAGAAATAGAATTCAGTGTAAGTATTTAAAATATGGTTTGAGGGAAAATGGCCAACCAAGGAGGGGGAAACGAACACCAGTTGTGCAACGTTTGTAAATTTATGAAAGGTTGAGATCCCAAGGAAAGTCTCCGACGACGTTTTTCGATATGGCTTCAAGTATGCCCCCAGGCCCACTGGTTCTAGTATGGAGGAGATCTTGGCCCCTGCAATTAAGAGATCAAGCTTGATTTTGGATGAGGACGAGAAAAAGAAGTTCATGAAGGAATTGTCGGACACTTTGGAGGACCTAAATGAAAAAAGAACACCTATATTGGGATTGATAATTGATAAGGATATTGGATATGCGAAGAAATGCTTAAAGGAAAACAGCATTTTGGTAATTAAGAGTAAAAAGAAAATTAACCGGTATTCATGGACTCCAATGTGTACGTGGAGAAAATGAGGGAGTGCTTTAAACCTCCAGACTTTTCAATTCTCCCAACTAAACCCGATGAAAACAATTGCAAAGGACGTTACGAAGATTATTAACAGCAGCATAACCATCAGCGAGGACACAAAAAAAGAAAATCATCTCCAAGAATTGTGAATTACCCACTTCTTTTGGCCTACCCAAGACGCACAAGGATGGCATCCCTCTATGCCCAATCGTCCCAATGTATAGTCACCCAGTTTACGAATTAGCCAAGTTATTTGTAAAAAGCCTGACGGAAATCCAGGGAAGAACAAAATGGTCGATCAGTAATTCTTTTGATGCCAAGGAACTTTTGGAAAAAGTGGTGTGCGACCAAGAACAGTTTATGTTTAGTCTGGACATAGTCTCACTGTATCCTAGTATACCCCCCGCACTGGCGGGAGAATGTGTTTAAAATGGTTAACGGAATTGGGAGTCGAGAGTATTATTGCCAACGAATACTGGAGATGGTATGAGATGTGCACCGGGCATAATGTTTTCCAGTTCAATGGGATCATTTATAAACAGAATGAGGGCCTAGCGATGGGTAACCTGGTGTTTTGGATAGTTTCTGACATTTTCATGCATTTTATTGAA
Source organism: Ectobius pallidus (assembly GCA_964059195.1). Taxonomy (NCBI): domain Eukaryota; kingdom Metazoa; phylum Arthropoda; class Insecta; order Blattodea; family Ectobiidae; genus Ectobius; species Ectobius pallidus. Next base: position 157,462,229 of record CAXKWD010000004.1, on the reverse strand, counting down.
AGGTTGATTTTATACAAATATGTTCATAACATAACTGCGTACATGAGATACGAGGATGATGTTTTGGTCCTGTCCAAGAATGATATTTCTGACCGAACATTAGAAGATTTTAATGGCTTCCATGACAGGGTAAAATTTACCATTGAGAAACCACTCAATAAATGCTTAAATTTTCTGAACCTCAGAATTACCTTAGACAGCCCGAAGTTCAGGGTGGGCATATACAGGAAACCCAATAAGGGAAGGCTATATATACACAAGATTTCCGCTCACCATCCTAGAACCAAAGACAACGTCTGGTGTAATTTCAGATCGTGTAATAACCCGGAGGATCTGAGGAGGGAAAAGGAAGAAATTTTCAAGTTGGCTGGGGAAAATGGTCATAATAGCAGAAGGATAAGTAGAATCTGGAACAGGGCCGAAAATTTGTGTGGTAATGCGAGACAAGAAGGACCTGGATAAGAAGTATGTCAGCTTAACCTACAATCCAATGACTAGTGGGAAGATGGATAAGTTGCTGCGGAAATATTATTTAAATCCGGCAAACAAAACTGAGCGAACTATTGAGGGTATATTTTCTAACTTTAAACAGGTTGGCAGAGTAAAGACAGAGATGGAACTGCCTGGAGTATACTCGATAACGTGTAAAGAGTACAGGGGCTCGAATATTGGTGAAACTGGGAGGTCATTCAAAGTGAGAATGTTGGAACATGAAAGAGACATAAGGCTCGGGAGACCGGTAACAGGTTTGAGCCAACACATGGTCGACAGTAAACGCCACATTGACAAACTCAGGATTGTAAAAATTGAACACTAGCCTGTAAAGAGGAAAATTGTGGATGCGATAAACATCATTGGCAACCAAGGGAGTTTGAATAGGTACGATGGGGACCTTTGAGACGATTGGTTAAATCTGATCAAGAATTTTAAAAACGGTATGCGCATGGTTTAATTTCCCTTGCCCCCTGCGATCGATAGTTTGGACTCCGTTTACAACATCCCGGAAGATTGGATTAAAAGATTTGGGAGAATAACAGGTTTTGAAGTAGATGTCCTGGACAATCCAGAAGGCGGTGAAACCGGCGATTCGGCTTTGTGTATGTGAGTAATAGCCAAGGGTATTCCTCGAGTTTGTCTTCAGTTGGGACTTCCATTCCTTCCATTTTAGCTGTACCTGAAGAAGGCCTAGTGGTTGGGCCGAAACGTCTGAATATTAATGTTATAAGTTACATCCATTGTGAATTTTATATTGTTTTGTGTTGAAGTTTTATCGTTCATACAATGGAAAAAGGACTATCTGCAATGTTGTGTACAAAGGGTTTCCTAATGCTCGCTGCTCCAAACCCACTTAAATAGAGCCTCAAAAGCGATCCAGATAGTTGGAGTTTGGATAATTTGAGTTTTACTATATATATGATTTTTAAAATACACTGCCAAATGAATAGGATCACCGAAATATTAAAATTTTAAAACAAATTTCCCTAAGAATAAATGCACTTTCACGGACCTCACGATAGGCCTATTTAATGAATTTACAAAAATAATTTCAGATTTCCAGGAATGTTGATGTATGAATTGCCCAAATTGCCTGCTTTGGGTTTTAACACACAGGCCTAGTAAGCCTGTATTAGGCTTATAAAGTGAAATTTGAGTGACTTACTGCATTTGGGCACAGATTTAAAAGAAAAATAATTCTCTACAGTGATTGCAGTTTAATAGTGAATTGCAGGACGTGAAATTTCCAGTTGCCAGATCGGCAATGGTAACTATAATTCTGTGGCAGGTAACAAAGCTTAGATTTTGAAAAACTACTTTATTTACTTTTATTATTTTAGTTTCCAGAACAACAAAAAATTAATAATACCTAGGTAGATATTGCAATAGGGGTAATTTTTAACATAAGTTGACTGTACGTGTATATTCATACTTGGCTCAAAGTAAAGTAAAGTGTAAAGTGTTCCTTATACAGGCCATGAAGGCCCAGAGTGTTCCAGGAGGTTGAGGCTCCCAGATTTTATACATTCGGCACATGAAGGTGGTAAGGTTGTCAGTCTTATGCACCGGCCGCCTTTACCCCCAGGATTGCTCCTGGTACTCATTTCTGTTAGAGGCTGAGTCGACCCCAAGCATTCTGAAATATTAGGAAGCTATCTTGAATTTTCCACTTGAATTGCTTATGTTTTTGGTTATCTGAGCTATAGCCAAGCATTGCTTGATTTTCTCTAGTAACAAACAGTGCAATATGGCTGTTGTTTTTATAGTTGTTAAAGCTTACAATCGACAAAATACTTCCAAATTTGTTAAATTGTTTTAACAATTTGTTACAAATTAGTTTGTGCCATACAAAAAATGCATTCTACGTAGTATTTAGCCTTCTTCTAAATAAGGGAGAGTTCAGTTGGTGTTATTTACTTATCTACTTATTATACTGTCACAAAGCCCAGAAAAGAATGGCCTAGAAACTGACAGAAGGAAGGACTTGGCCGGAAAGCGCTAGAATTAGAGACATCCAGAAAGGGACGGCCCTCTTATTGCTGATTGGAGCCGCGCGCCGACGGGTGCGGCCTACTCCCTGGCACGGCGCGGTGAGGGACGGTGCGCGCTCAGAGGGGCCAGAGGTGGAGCCACGCGCTAAGGGCTGTGACGGTGCACCGCGCGGACATTCTAGACCATGTGCGGGCGCGGAACTTTCGAGATGTCGGCTCTGGAATATTCGTCGGGCCTATATATAGGGCGGCGAGCGAGCAGAGACAGTCAGTGAATGAATGAGAGTAACAGTCAGAGTTAGTGAGAGGCAGTCCGAGAGTAGCGGCGAGAGTCAGCGTCAGAGGGTGAGCTGGACGGAGAGGACTGATCAGCGCGGCCTCAAGTGAGTGTGACTTGGGGAGCTGGAGAGCCGGTGACCGTAGAGACTAGCCAACGGAGAGACCAGCGAGCAGAAGATCTAGTCAACGGTGAACTAGTGACCGGGGGGACTGGTGAACGGGGGAGCTAGTGAACGGAAGAACTGGTGGACTGGACTGGGCTGAGACAGTGCCGTCCCGGGGAACTCTGCGCGACGGGTGGATCGTACAGCGGCAGCGAGGACTGTGGAGTTGACCGGCGCAACGTGGAATTATCTCGACTGGGAGTCCGCACAGTGTGTGCGAACGGAACAGTGCTGTAATTAGGACTGAGCACAGTGAGAGTGAGTACTGAACAGGACAGTGAACTGGCGAATAGTCTGGAGTTTTCTGGCTGTATTGACAATTGTTACTAGGAAATAAAGAAACCTCCATCCTTCAATTAGAAACTAGGTGTTCTGATTTTGAACCCCGACGAGCCCTTGTTACAATACTTATTTAATCTTGAAAGGAATTTACCACTATGCTGAAATATTTTACGTGTATCAAACAAATAGGAGGAGAGTACTTCTTTGAATAATACCCAGAAGTCTGTAATACTGTAACCAGGCCTGTTGAATAGTACTCCAAAGGTGTGAAGTCATTCCCTGCTTCCCCTCCCTTTGTGACCTCCAAAGGACAACTGAACCAGTTGCTATGCTTTGGAAGTCACAAAGAAAGGGGAAGTGGGAGAATGAATTCACACCTTCGGAGTACTGCTCAACAGGCCTGCTTTACACCATATGTCGTCTGAAATTCTTGGTTGGCTACTGCCTTCAGGCTTGAAATTTCTTCCCTGGCTTAGAGCATTATAAGTGTTCCATATCAGTGTTACCAGTATTACCAGGTTTGTTAAACATCACTAATTTATTGAATTCAACAATTCTTTTATATTCAGCCATTATCTGCTTCAGAGCCAATCCATAGTGACGGGTGTGACATTTGGACAGATTTCATTACACTTATTTCTTTCTACCTCTGAACCATATTGCAGGAATGTCATCAAAGTTTTTTGTGTTAACATACCAACCCATTGGAAGTACAAAATATGATCTAATGTTTTTTTTCAAGGCTGTATGCTTGAGCTGGAAAATATATTGTGCATGTGACGGGTGTGACCATAATTGGACAAAGGTTTTTTCTTATGTAGGTTTAATTGAAATTTCTGTGAATTGATTAGCTTCACTATATTTGTTTTATTTTTTCAAGTAAGAGGACTGATAAACATACTGAAATGCATAATTAGATTTTACAAAAATATTTATATAGTTATTGAAAATTTACTTCATCAGTGTGACGGGTGTGACGTGACGGGTGTGACATGTCGGATGGGACAACATCAACTTATAACCGAGACTTAAACTAAACTAAACTCCGTCCCTGGAGGGACTTGGCCTACCACCCGACTGCTGCATCATCTACCGTAGGCAGATGGTAGGATTGGGGGGCATGTGGTCAGCATGCCGACACCCACGGCCATTTATGGTGGTTTTCATGACCGGAGACGCTACTTCTCTATCAAGTAGCTCCTCAATTTGAATCACGAGGCTGAATGTACCCCTACCAGACCTCCCTACCTCAGAAAAATTCGAGGTGGTACCGGGGATCGAACCCCGGCCGATGGATCTGTAATCTGCAACGCTAACCACACTTTGCACCTTCTGCCTCTGTACCATTTTGCATGAATTTCATGAAAATGTTTTGTGATAATATACCAATCCTGGGGAATCCCAGCACATGATCTCAGCATAAAAAAGAATTCCCTTGTTAGTCTTTTTTCCACTCTGTCCATATTTTTAACAGGCTTGTGTAAAGTTGTGAAGTGAAATGTTCCTCCGGTACTAGTTAGGCAGTTTCGTTGTCCTCTACACTAAAATCCTGGACTACTTCACAAACTTTTACTGAATTGATGTGGATCTGGTTATTCTTGTCACCAGGACATTTTTGTTGTCTCTCATACAAAAATAATATTGTGTAGCTATATTTAGATTGGCTGATTGTTTTTCTACCTGTTCTCCTTCATTTGTTTCCATGTAGGCCTACTCATTTCATCGGCTGTTAGAGGTATTGTCTGTCTGAATTTCTCAGCAGTTCTAAGATACACAGTTACCAGTACAGAAATCAGGCACAAAATTAATTAGGCTATCACTCTCACTTCTTTATTGGGGTACAATGTCATGCTGCTGGTTGAGGCACTGTGCTACAAACCTGAAGGGCATAGGTTCAATTCCTGATGAGGTTTTTGAGATTTTTCAACTGGCCTAATTGTTCTGCTGGCACTATGGCCCTGAGGTCAACTCATCTTCTAACAGAAATGGGTACCAGAAGCAATTCTGGGGTAAAGGCAGCCAGTGCATAAGACTGACAACCTTACCACCTTCATGTGCTAAAAGTCTAAAATTGTTGGAGGTTGAACGTTTGAATCCTAAAAGCCTTCATGGCCTCTATAGGGATCACTAGATCTTTACCTCACTTCTTTACCACCATTAAATCATTTGTGACATTTCCACCGGTCATCCGTGTTATCCATAGCCAAAGCTGGTAGATCGTAGTTTCTTTGTCTTGCAAACTACGAAGTTCTGTTCTATACCACGGAAGTCCAAGAAGTCCAAGAGCCATTTAAAAGATAGTAATAATGAAAACATATGATTTATTCAACATCTGCATGAAATGATCACTATACAAAAGCTGCAAAAGGCATTTTCCATAAGTGTCACACCCGTCACACAACATATGTCACACCCGTCACGCAACATGTGTCACACCCGTCACATCAAAATTAAGCCAAAATAGTAGGCATTTCAAAATTATATTTTAGGTGTGTCTTCTGTATTGAAATATCTTAACTGTTACAAAGTTTCCATTTTATACAATGATTACTTGGCTTTCTACCCAAACTATTACATGTTTTTTGTGACGGGTGTGACAAGGGTACCTTGAAAATCGATTTGATGAATATCTTCACTGAAACTGACCTTAAAAATTTGTTTTATGATGACAAAATCTTCACTTATTTGTGCTTTTGTGGGTGAAATTAAAAATTTCAGCAAATCTATTGATTCCATGAGTATAATGCAGTACTAGCCAACATGTTAAATTATAAATTTCAGTCAACGAAAAAAATACACATTTCAGCAGTTGTTATTATATAGATACCTTTAATTTAATAGAATTGTGAATCTATTTTAAAATTCTACAGTCTTTTACCTTTACTTTGATATATAACATGTCTATGTCACGTAAAAAAAAGATGTAACCACCTTTGTCCACTTTCACATGGATTGGCTCTTCACGAGTTTCAAACAGTAATATATCTAATTATATCTACATGACTGCCTTCAGGTTCAAGAAATGTTTATTAGCAAGCGAAAGGTAATCTTCTAATCTTTGTAGTGAGCAAGAAAGAAGCATTTGTTGCATTTCAGTCAAGGGTCAGTCCAAGTCAAATCATCCAGGGGTGTGCACCCCACCCCCTCGGATTTTCATGAAAATTTTTTTACAGCATCTATGGACAAATATAACAACCCGTATTTTTAATTTTGTGCAAATTCACTTTAGTTTTTTTTTTATGATTTTTTTAAAAATTGCGTGTTTTTAGACAATTTGTTGCTAGGAGTGCAGGTTGAAAGTGGCACGTTTTGGTAAAAAATTATTTGTAAAGTTGTTACTTAATATTAAGTCATGAAACCCAACTGTTCTTACTTAAAATTTCACCAGGATTCCAAATATCTTATTGAAAATAACATTTGACTCACATAAAACTTTGTTTTTACTCTTCAAAGTTGGTGCTTCTGAAGTTTTTTCTTCCGTGCAGTTATATAAGTAGAAGTTCATAACTTTTTTCTGCCTGGTGGTATCAGGCTGAAAAGGGTCTCATTTGAAAGAGGATGAAACGTACTACAATAGTATCAAATAAAATTCATGGGTATTTGATGTTATCATGTTATAAAAAAAGAAAAAAGTATTATAGATGAAAATTTCCATTTTAGCGTTAAACTGTTATCAATGCAAAAGGTTGATTAGTTATATTGATTTTATACAACAATTAATACAGCTTGTACACTCTATTAGGCTTAAAAATACTAGTCATAAATTCAATTTGATATCAAGGATAGGCCCTAGCCTAATATTTAAGATTTTTAGGTAGGATTAAAAAGAAAGGTAGCTTGGGTGTGCTTAAAGATAATGCAATTTTATGACTTACCAATGTGTTTGGCCTAATCTTTCCTTGGCCAGGCAGCATTAATGTTTTTTTTTTCACTTTTTTTTGAAAGACTGAACATCATTCGTCCGACTTGAGAACTTAATTCTGGTAGGCCTATATCTATGGAGCAAATTATGTCTGTAAAAGGGGCCCAGAACTTATCCTCCCTTCCAGTATTTTTGTGTTCTGGCCAAAAAAAGGTTTGTGATGGCATTGACTAGGTGGTCCAAATCTTGGGCCTTTTGTGCTACTGGAGATATAGATTCTGTTGATGAAATTGAAGAATCAGATTGTAGTTCATTTTCTGGTAGCCTCAAAACACGTGCAACCTTTGTTTGCATTTTATTTTTAATTTCATTTATTTTTCGTTTGGCATATTTTACCTTTGATCCTGATGCTAAAGATTTAACTTTTATTGGTGAAACTCCTATTGTTGCCATACTTGAGTCTAATTCATACTTTTCTAAAACTTTTGAAGGTGTATCAATTTTTTTAGATTTCTTCGCAGGTGTTAAAACACTACTGCCACTAAATTCTCCTTCATAAGACTGACTACAAACACTTTTCTGGTCGTTGTCTTCTTCTTCATCATCATCATGCAAAACAACTTTTTTTCTGCAGTTGTCACAAATCTTTTTGCCTGGAATTAATACGATACCTTTTTTGCTTTTTACTTCTTTAGCAAATTTTAATGTAATCAGTCTTAACCCTGCTTTAATTACTTTTTTGTGGACTTTGTTTGGGTCACAACACTTCATTTGTTTATTTTCATAATACTCTGTATAGTATAGAAAGTGGTGCAAACATACATTAGAAGTAGGAGTCAATGTTCTTGCTATCCTCCAACTAAGAATTTCCTGTACTTGATCAGGTAAATTTGAAACAATCAGATTTTCTTCCTTATCTGTAAAATATTTACTATGACATTGGGAATTAGTTATCAGTCCCACACTGCACTGTTCTTTAGGTGATAACATCAACTCTTCATCTGAACTCATTTTTACAGCAAGTAGTCTACCTAAATTAGCCTATATTGTAATTCATCAACAATTCTAATTTACTCACTGCACAAAAAACTAAATCCAAAACTCACATTTTCTAACTTATTAGAAAAACTATTTCACAAAACTACTGTTCACAATTAGCATACTTGTTAATAATGAACTAAGATGAACTGTCACAACAGAGTTTCAAAACTAACTGAGGTAAGAGAAGCCAATGTTCCACTTGACCTGTACTGACAAGTTCTTTTGTTTGGTCTCTTGTCTGTGAGTCACATGATTTACTACAGTGAGTCCCCCGCAAGAGTTGGCCAATGACGCGGGTTCCTGCGGCACGGCGGGCACAGCTCCAACTCCCGAGCGATCGGGTGAAATATCTACGATAATAAAGCCGCGATGGGTGTAATGATTCAGGTTCTCACATTTACAGTAAAATTACAATGAAAATAAACACGTACCTCATCACACGAGATGTTGGAAATGTTCTCCTCTTGCATCCACACAATACTGGCACCTTTTTAGAAAATTTTCTTTCACGCGCATAAGTTCAGCTTCCGAGACAGAGTTCATTTCTCTTGTGATAGGCCTATGCGATATTGTCTTTAATTTCTTCTAACAGTAGGCTATGTGAATATTATTTATGGGGAAACTTGAAAAATAAAGTGTATAGGTCAATTTCCCATACATTAGAAGAACTTAAAGACAAAATCACAAGAGAAATTAACTTTATCTCGGAAGCTGAACTTATGCGCGTGAAAGAAAATTTTTCTAAAAATGTGCCAGTATTGTGTGGATGCAAGAGGAGAACAATTCCAACATCTCGTGATGAGGTACGTGTTTATATTTTCATTGTAATTTTAACTGTAAATGTGAGAACCTGAATCATTATACCCATCGCGGCTTTATTAGCGTAGATATTTCACTCGATCGCTCGGGAGTTGGAGATGTACACGCCGCACCGCAGGAACCCGCGTCGTTGGCCAACTCTTGCGTGGGACTCACTGTATTATGATAATGCTAAACCTACCATCCTGTTGGGAGTAATAAAGGACTCCCTTTGTATTCTCCACAGGCATTTATATTATACTTAATGGTCTTGTGTCTCCAAGAGAAGTGAACAGTTAAAATCATTGTTTATGTTAATGTTATGTGTCTATTTATATTTGTTTGTATTGTAACTGTTGAGGCATGCACTAATTTTATTCAGGACCCTGTGGTCAATCATGTTTAAATGATCTGATGCCAATTTTGTTGGATTAATAAAATATTTTAATTACTGTAATAATTTTTATTATTACATCATTTCATTTTTGGGTTTTTAAAGAGTCATAAAATAAAATCTTTCATTACATGTAAAAGTTAAATTTCATTCAAACAAAAAATATGTCTTATATTATTATGTTTTAGCATATTACAGATCTACTTTTCACCTGACTGTCACCTAAAAAAATTCTTAACAATACCCTAGATTTCAAAACAAAATTTGTGATTCCTTTTTTAGGTCTATTAGAGTGAACAAATCTATATGTTAATTGCTGTATAAAATTAATATAACTAATCTAACTTTTGCAATGATAACAGTTAATGCTAAAATGGAAATTTTCATCCATAAAACTTTTTCTTTTTTTTATAACATGATAACATCAAATACCCATGAATTTTATTTGATACTATTGTAGTACGTTTCATCCTCTTTCAAATGAGACCCTTTTCAGCCTGATACCACCAGGCAGAAAAAAGTTATGAACTTCTACTTATATGACTGCACGGAAGAAAAAACTTCAGAAGCACCAACTTTGAAGAGTAAAAACAAAGTTTTATGTGAGTCAAATGTTATTTTCAATAAGATATTTGGAATCCTGGTGAAATTTTAAGTAAGAACAGTTGGGTTTCATGACTTAATATTAAGTAACAACTTTACAAATAATTTTTTACCAAAACGTGCCACTTTCAACCTGCACTCCTAGCAACAAATTGTCTAAAAACACGCAATTTTTAAAAAAATCATAAAAAAAAAACTAAAGTGAATTTGCACAAAATGAAAAATACGGGTTGTTATATTTATCCATAGATGCTGTAAAAAAAATTTCAAGAAAATCTGAGGGGGTGGGGTGCAAAATGTTGTTTTCTCTGGATGATTTGATTTGGAATGACCCTCAAGATAATGTGGTATGGTACCTACTATTAACACTGTAACAGAACATGTCACAGGAAACAGGAAGAAAGAGATAAGTAAAGCCTGCCAAAGATCAGGGGGAAATGATGAAAGGAAAGAAGACTCACATGCAGTTTTCAGTCACAACAAAATAGCTGCAAGGAAAGATTTTATCTCTCTCTTTCTCCCTTTCTCTTTCATGTGCGGAAAATGTTGATTCAAATGCTGGTATTTCCAGTTCTTGACTACAGATCAGTTGTATACAACAAACTTTCGGAAATATTAAATACAAAAATTCAATGTGTACAAAATGCTGCAATTTGCTTGGTATGTAACATGCAAAAAAAGATGAGCATATCACACCTTATTACCTGCAACTAAAATGGCTAAAATTAAAAGAACGAAGGATCCTTTCCATTACACTGCTAACTTTAAAGTTATGAAATGTAAAAGGTCTGTTTACGTGTTAAAAGCATTCATCCCCATGCAAAGAGTACATGATCGCTCCAATACATTTACTTCAAACACACTCCAAATTCCTAGACATCGCACTACTTTAATAAATCTTTTATATGCACGGGCTCTCGATTATACAATAAACTCAATCTGTATCATTATCAAAGTTATTCTCTTGCTTCAACAAAAAAACTATTAGTTAATCATCTCTTAACTGCTTATGAATCCTAATTTTCCATTATCTTCTACAAAATTTTACTCTTATCATATATATTGGCTGCTCATGATATTAGGTTAAGGTTTATGTTTTATTTTCAGTATTTGTATTAACAGTGTGTCTGTAAATATTATTTGTTATTTGTAATTTTCTGTCATTTAAGTGGATTATGCCTAAAAGGAACTTTTAAGTTCTATGCTTACAATCCTTAAAATAAAATCAATCTCTCTCCCCCCCCCCTTCCCTCTTTCTCCATCTCTCTGTTATGCATTGTTTTTACTATTCAGCCTTTTCATAAAATAATGGAATTTTTCCCTCAAAGAGAGAAGTTCTAAAATTATTGCAATTGGGTGGTCAAGAATAAGTTTAAAACCTCAAATTCTCTGAATTTTAAGGACTTAGGTGTATCTGAAGTGGTTTCATGTGTAAAATCTATCGATTTACTTATTTATTGCATTGAGTTACTTTTTTTGCCATTTTTAGCATGATTTTAACACTCTTTAATACCAAGTAGTCAAGAGTAATCAGCTATGTCCATTTTCATTTGAGAAAATATAGAATTAGAATTAGAATTGTTTTATTTTACCTGGTGGAATTAAGGCCATTAGGCCTTCTCTTCCATTCAACCAGGATTAATACAACTGAGCTTTACAATCTTACAATAAAATAAATATGATACAAGTACAAAGTTACAAATACACAGGAACATGATTATATTATTATCATTTAAGACTTAGAACTAGTTCACTAGAGATAATACAATACATAAAAAAAAAAAAATATGTTAAAATAGTTTGCTACTTACTAAGATTTAAACTATTACTAAAATATAAACATCTTAAGGTACAATTTGGTATAAGATTAACTTCAAAAAATATGTGTGGTTAATTACTATGTAAAATAACAAACAAGGGAATTTTTGTCCCACCCGTAACCGTGATAGTTTTGTTAAATTATTATTAATGAGTTAAATAAATGTTTTGACAACCTGGAAACAGTTTATAATTTGTATTTAATCCCTCATACCTTCATTAGTAACAACATTAAGACCCTAACAGTAGTAGCAGAATAGAAAATGAGCTTTTGTTTTGCATCATTAAAATCAGTGTCCAAATTATGTCCCACCCGTAACTGATTTTGAAAAACAAATTTAAAATATTCAGAATAAATTTTAAATAATGCTTTGCATGTAGTGTGATTTAATAGTGTTGTTATTTTTCCGGAAAAATATTTTTTTGAAAAATTTCCGGGAAAATTTCTGGAAAAATTGGAATAAATAAATAAATAAAACACCACCAATAATAGAAAAAGATATAAAAGTGTATTTTCACTGAATATAAATTTTCACTGATTAAATGCAATAATTATTATCGGTGAATTACTACCAAGCTAACTTTAGATATGCAAATTCGATACTGAGGCATTCAGAGGATGGCTAGAAGATAACAGAATAAAAACATACGATATTTACCCAAAAGCCAAAACTGAGGATGGAATGTAAGTTAAAATATCATTTACACAATTCCAATAAGTTGGCATCATGTAAATGCCTAGGACTGGAAAGAGTACACGAAATAAAGTATTTAGGTCTAACAGTTGGCAGTAAATTAAAATGGAAAAAACACATTAATATATTACTAAAGAAGTTAAGTTTGATATAATTAACTAGTTCACGTCTACAAGCTGAGCTCACAGTCAGCTAACTATGAGAAATGTTATTTATAATGTCATATTGTAGGCCTAATGTTACATGTTGTTACACTGTTATATTATATACTTATAGTTATGGACGTAAGGTAAATAGCTCAGCTTGGTATGCACTTTTTTCTTCATCTAAAGTTCTTCTGAATAACTAGAAGTGTCATGGACAGAGTATTCACTTTGTTCTGTGTCACTTGAATCGCTTCCAGACTCAGTTTCTTCTTCTTCTTCAGCACCAGGTGCCCCACACAACACTTTTTTCAGATGCCCTGGTTTGTCATAAGTTACATTACTTTTTTCATTTTGATGTTTTAAATTTGTTTCTGTTGCCTGACTTGTCTCACTTGGCCCACTTGGTTGTAGCGTCTCCCTCCACGCTGGCTTTTTTGACGTTTGTTGCTTAATAAGTTTAAGATTATGTGCTATGAACACAAGATCGCCTGCTCTTTTATTGGTCAATCTGTTTCTTTTAGCTGTATGAATATTTCCATATGTGCTAAAGCTGCGTTCTGTTGCAGCACTTGTTGCGGGTAAGGACAGGAATGATGCAGCAATGCTAGACAGGGCTGAGGAAGAGCAAATTCCTTTCCACCATACCCTTGGGACAATTTTTCCAACACACTTCCATACAAATGGTTTTGCCCATAGCCCTTCCTTTGTTTGATAATGAGCCAAGTCAGCTAACACATCAGAACTGGCGTGTCCAGTGTGTTCAGATAACATATCTATGTACTCAGAGGCTTCTCAAATAAGCAATTTGGCTGCCTGGGACTTGGACACATACACACACTTAAAAAAAGCACTTAATCATATTTTTCCTATTTTTCCATATTTTTCCGACGTTCTGAAAAATTTCCAATTTTTCCGTTGAAAATTTTCCGACTCACATCACACTGTGTGAAGGAGAAGGTATTGTAAATTTTACAGAATGTGAAGAACCAATTCTAGTTTATTACTTATGATATGTAATAAACAAAAATAGCTTTTATAATTTGTCAGAATGTCCCACCCGTATTTATGAAATGGCTGTATTTTCTTCTCCAACTAACATTTTATATTAACCTTACCTTGGATGCATCAGGATTCAATCCACAAGCCTTCAAATTACTTGTTCTATGCTCTATCCATTTAGCTAACAAAGAGCTGAGAAACAAATGGCAAAATGTAACATGAAGTGCATAATAGTTCTCGAGTTCGTTCATAGGTATCACTGAGTTGAATTATTACCATTTACATGACATAACTTTACAAGAATCCTTTTCGGAAAGCCTCTCAACCCCCCTATTTTTAACAATACCCATACATAGGTATCTCACTGAAAGTAGAATATGTTCCTCGTAACATAGTCCTCCATTTTCATTTAATCATGAAGTTCAGTCCTCATATTATTCATTAGATTATTAACTATTTCCTCATATTATTCATTAGATTATTAACTATTATTAAAAATTACTAACCCTCAAAATATGTAAGTATACTTTCAAATGAATTATATATATATATACACACACACACACACGAGGGTTGGGGCAAAAGTCATGGCAACTATTTTTTTTCTTGAAGATACCAGTCTGGTTGGAAAATGTGAAATATACAGACGAAAGTACAAAGTGTTAACTACATGTGTGGACAATGAATAGCACTGAAATATCGTAACACACTAATTTATTACGGTAGTATACAGGGCAATATGGCCTTCACAGTGCAAAAGAATGACAACACAGTACACATAAAGTTGACATGACAAACCTGGGCCTAAAGACCCTCAAAGTAGTCCCCTGCTACTGTCACCACACGCTGCCAACGATGTGGGAGGTGCTGAATACCATCAGCCTCAACATTTGCCGCACCATGTGTGAATCAGGTCACCTGTTGGCGCACAGCATTAGCAATGTCCTCTCGTGTTGCAAACCGCCTACCACGTAGTGGTTCCTTAATCTTGCGAATGAGATCAAAGTCACGGGGAAAAATGTCAGGAGAGTACATTGGGTGCTCCAATTCTTCCCATCCCCAACGTCGCAGTAGCTGCCCTACACACTGTGCTTTATGTGGTTGTGCAGGATTATTGAACTGTCCACAAGATCCGGACGTTTCTCCCGAATGCCACGTTGTACCTGTAGCACCAGGAAGTCCCTGTAGTACTATGCGGTCACTGTTCTGCCATGAGGAACAAAGTGGCAAACAATGACACCCCTGATGTCATACGCGACGATCACCATCAATTTGACTGGGGAAGGATTCTGACGGAACTTCTGCCGCCTTGGTGATCCAGCATGTCGCCACTCCGCCGACTGACGTTTCAGTTCTGGTTCGTATGCCCTGGCCCAAAATTCATCGATGGCAATTATTCGTGACAAGAATTGATCGCCGTCCTGTTGCCAGCGTGCAAGATGGTCGGAGCATATTGTATAGCGCACCCACCTTTGAACTTCCGTCAGTGCATGCGGTACCCACTGCGATGCGATTTTGCGAAGGTGCAGCTCATTACACTATATCTTGTGGACAGTGCGTTTCTCGATGCCACTTGCCCTCTCTAACACCAGTAGCATCCATCGTCTGTCTTCAACCAGGAGCTGCTCGATGACGGCACATGCCACGTCGGTCCACACACAGACAGGTCATCCCGAACGTTGCTCATCACTGGTTGACACACGTCCTTGCTGAAACTTTCCTACCCACCGTGCTACTGTACGGTATGGTAGGGCATTATTCCCAAGGGCTTCCACTAATTCACTGTGACATGCCATCGCATTTCTCCCTCGGAGAACGGCTATTTTGATGTAAGCACGCTGCTCAAAATGGGTTACTTCCTTCTCGCACGACACTCACCAACTGACTGATTTCACAGCCCTCGCTGCGCTACTACCAGCTATCACAGAGCCATCTGGAGCCATCTGTTGTTCTGCATACACACTATGTCTGCAGAACTTCCACATGACACATATACGTTTGTGATCTGTTCACATATCTTCAAGGAAAAAAATTGTTGCCATGACTTATGCCCCCAACCCTCGTATATATGTAGGCCTATACAGCTAGTCCGAACTAATTGAGACCAAGGCCTGTTGGGATTGGCAAAATTTCGGATTAACTGAGTTAATATAAAGTTACATAACTAGGCATGTGTATGAAGTTGAGAAGTTAAATTATTGTACTCAGATGTTGTAATGTGTAGTGTTATTTTTATGACCTGAACATAGGCCTATGCTCATAACCTCCTTGTGGCTTTCCCATTTCCTTAGTTATAATGAAACGTTATTCGTGTTGAAATAACATTAAGCAACAGTAGCACCTCGCTAGTCCAAACCCAGCTAGGCCAAAAATCCAGATAATCCAAACCCAAATTTGGAATCACTATTCACCATCTTACTGAGCTGTAGTGCTTTTTTTCTTGAATTATAGGACACTCAGTAGAACACCTCTCTATCTTCCTTGCAAAAACCACACAAAAGTGGATTCATCACCTTTGTCAAAGTCTGAAATGTGTTATGTATGGGCATGGCTTGATCTTAATCTTAATATGTTGATGAGTTTCTGAGTATCTTGAATAATTTATAAATTAATTTAATGTTTTACTTACATTTCAGGTGGCTTTGCGGTGGTCTTTCTGGTCAAAGCAAATAATGGAGTAAGATATGCTCTTAAGAGAATGTTTGTTAACAATGAGCACGACCTTAACGTTGCAAATCGTGAAATTCAGATTGCTGTAAGTTATGTAAGACACCATATATTATTTTGAATCAAATCTTTGATTTCCTCAATGGTCCTGTATTTTGGTCGATGATAAATGGTATTTTTCTAAGAAGTATGTCATTGATGACTCATATATTTTGCATTTTTCAATGTGCATTTCATTAAACTGGTTTTAAGAAACCTCAGGTGTTATTACTGGGGTTCATATGAAATTGGTTGTGATTGAAAAATTAACTGTCTTCTCTATTCTTCTTCATGAGCCATGTTGAGAGGTTCCTAGTACTTCCTCATAGACAATTCTGCAATTAATGTTCTTATGTGATGGTGTTGGGTATTCTTCAATGTCTTATGATAAATTCAGAACCTCAAAACGTTTGTAGTAGATTCTGACTCACTGTGACAATGCCTGCAGTGGTACTGTCTAGGGATCTGCTTATGGTGAAACATATAAAAAAATATATTATTATCTATTCTCTGGAAATTCCAGGGAACTATGGAAAGATTTTTCCTGCAAAAGATTTTCATTAGAATGAAATATCTCAACAATCTTCAATATCAATCTTCGAAGATAAAAATGTCTGGTGATCAAGTGAGGAAATAAGCAAAAAATTAAGAAAGTTTTATAAAGTGTTAAAGTGATAAGTTTATGTCACTATTATAACTGCATCTTCGATTTTTAGGGCATTTATTTCAATTTTACATCATTATTTTGTCATTTCCATGTCATTTGCCTCTTATTTGGCGCTGAACTGTCGCCTTTGAGCATACATCACAAAAACTTGTTTAAATGAGTTAGTAATTTTTTTGTGATAGCTCGAAATGTAGATGAAGTAAGATTCTGAATGATGTTGGGGGGCCGCAATCGCATATAAAGAATGAAACTATGCATTGATTAATTTACGTCATCTTACGGTTATTAATTAAAAACTTTCCATGATGCAACCAATGACCAATGGGGAATTAATGCGATATTAATTCATAATGGCAATTTGTTGAGACTTAACTCATACTGAAAGAAGACAAAAGAACTATTTTATAATTTAACAATAGCATGTAATAAGCTTAAATGATAGAATATACGGTAAGCTTTACTTAATATAACAACAAAATGTAAAATGTAATATTTTATTGGGAGTTTTATGGCGTACTTGCCAAACCAAAATATAACATAAGCATAATACACAGTTATAAAAAACTGCTAGGTTACTTAACAAAAATTATTCCTACCCTATATTGAAATAATTACGAATATCAAGTACTTAGGTTGTAACTTTAATTGTGGCAACTATTTATTTATTACTAGTATATAAGTGATACACCTATGAAACTTCTACACTCCTTCATTGTAGTACCCAGCATTGTCTACAACTCGTTGCCAGTGATGTGGAAGTCATAGTATCCTTGTAGCAGCTCCTGTTCTGTTGATGTTTCTGACGGATCGCCCTACAGCCTACAGAATCTCGGGAACAGTCTGGAATCGAATGTCATGAAGTGGTTCCTTCAGCTTAGGGATTAAATTGTAATCACAGGGGCTTAAGTCCGGTGAATGTGGTGGATGGAAAAGCATTTCCCACCCCCAGCGACGGTATAGATCAGCTACAGGGTGTGCCGTGTGCGCCCGAGCATTATCCTGCAAAATGATTGGAGGGTTCTGCAAAAAATGTGCAGTGCTGGTCTCAGGTTATCCTCCGAAAAATGATGGAAATACTGCGCATTAACATTCTCTCTTTGCAGGGCGGCATGCGTTAGAATGACGCCATCACAGTCGTATGCAAGAATAATCATCACTTTGACATTTATAGGGGTACGACGCACTACTGTTTTGCATGGTGACCCCTGATGACACCACTCCTTGGATTGCGCTTAAGTAGAGGCTTGTATGACCTGGCCCAGGTTTCTTCATGTGCAATAATGCGCCGTAAGAAGGCATCACCATCATGACCATAAAGCTGCAGGTGAATTCGAGCAGAGTCATATCGTAGCCATAGCTGAGCCTCTGTCAAATTCCAGGGAACCCACCAAGATGCAATTTTTCGCATTCCCAGGCGTTTCTTTAGAATTCGAAAACAGTCTTATGTGACAGTCTTATCTCCAGGGCTAACTCACGTACTGTCTGTCGTCGATCCGTGTCTAGAAACAGTTTCCACATCCTCTTCACTAATACTGGGACGACCTGGCCTAGCCATGTGTTCCACACGGTCACACCCCTCGCTGAAGGCTCTAACCCATCTCGGCACAGTCCTGCATGGCAATGTCGTCTCCCAACATGCTTCCATAAGACCTTCATGACATTGTCGTGCTGTACGACCATGGGCCCATTGAATTTTTAGCCAAGTACTCTGTTCCTGCTTTGTAAACATGGTGAAACACAACACAACACAACACAACAGCTTAGAGCGGCAAATCACAGGAGACTAACTTCCTCTCTCCAAAGTTCATGCACTTTGAGACATACAGACGAGTCCATTTAATGTGAGGTAGGTCACACACATATTAACATGTGACAGAAGTTACAACAATTAACTCCGCCTGGTTTCGCTTGCACAGCAATGTTGCTACAATTAAAGTTACAGCCCACGTACCTAAACTCATATTCAAATTTTAATTAGTTATCGTAAATTAATGTAAAATTAGCAATTCAATGAAATGTAGTTATTTCAGTAACTTTTAGGGGAATTCAGATCAGTTGGCTACAACACGCTCAACTAATGTAGCAAAGGAAAGTCAAACCAAATGAGGACTGGATGGTGCCAGGAATCAACATGAAGCAAACATTGAATAAATTAAGCATTTTAAACTAAATATTATAATAGAATATAAAAATAGATAAAACACTTATAGCGTGGATGCAAAATAGTTATGAATTAAAAAACTAAAACACAGGCTACGTTTCGATCCGCCCGCCGGATCTTTCTCAAGCCAACTGACTGGGGAAGACGTCCGCGAAGTCCTCAGGGTAGGGCTCCTGTTGCTGTTGTTGTTGTTGCTGATCGTTCTGATATATCGACTCGCAATCACCTGGAGCGTTGTACTTGTAGTGTTCCGTAACCCATTCATCCGGTATATTGAAATCAGATTCTAAACCATCCATGGGTCTTGGAAACCGTGGAACCATGTCTTTTTTGCCCACGTTCTTTATAACTTTTAACCATGTCTCACCTAAGTCACCTTCATAATTATTAAGGCATCTTTCCTTTACTTCCAAAATATGCTTCGCCTCGCATATTTTCCGCCGAATGCGATCGCTCTCGTTTTTTATTATTCTGAAATCGCCAATCCTGTGGTTTTCACTAATTAAATGTTGACTTAACCCTATACTTCATTTCCCATTTCTAAAGTCTCTTTCATGTTCACGTAACCTTATATCAAATGATCTTCCCATTTCACCAATGTATATGCCCTCACAATCCATGCAAGAAATGGCATAGACATCCATACCTTTCATTTTATCACCATTCTTACCCAAATGCTTATACCGCGTGAATATACTTCCTATTGTTTTTTTGGGTCGATAAGCTGGGGTCACATCGTATTTGCATAAAACTTTCCCAATTTTTTCACTTTGTCCTGGAACATATACTACTGACACATACTTACTACTTGAATCCCGTTTTTCTTTTTCCTTTTTGTTCTTGTTTTCAACTTTTTGGTTCACTTCCAAACTATTCCTCGTACCCTCGCTCCATAGTTTCAGAATATCTCCTTCGTTATACCCGTTCAAAACTGCCAGTTCGATTATATGGTTCTTCTCCCTGTTTAGATCATCCTCATTATTACATATCTTATATGCACGATTAATAAAGTTACGCCACACATTTAATTTCGTGGACCAGTGGTCGGCCAATTTCGCATGTATGTACAGCCCTCCTTGGTTAGGTTTTCTGAACACTGCCACTTTTATAAATGTTCCTACCATACTAATATCTAAGTCCAAGAACTTAAACGTTGGTCAATGGCCTTCTCATAAGTGAATTTCAATCTTTGGTGACTTTTATTGAAATCATTTACCATCTCATCGCATTTATCCTCTCTTATAATTACGAAAATGTCATCAACGTACCTCATGTATGACACAATGGCTTGTTTAAACTTTTCGATAATCGGTGTTTCAATGCGATGCATGAAAAGATTCGCTATGTAACCTGAAATTGGATTACCCATACTTAGGCCCGCTATCTGTTTGTATATAGTGCTGTTGAATTGAAAAACGTTGTACTTTGTACATATCTCATACCATCTCCTGCTAGTTCCCTTGGTATACTCGGGTATAAGTTGCAAACATCCAGACTGAACATACAATATCCTTCTTCCACTTTAATATCCCCTAAATTATTACTGGCCACATAAGCATTGTCCACCGAACACATTGTACCTTTCTGGATTTTGGTTAAGCGATCCACAAGTAATTTAGCCAATAGAAAAGCCAGGTGATCATACATGGGAATAATTGGTCGCATTGGTACACCTTCTTTATGCTTTTTCGTTAATCCAAAACACACGGGTAAATCTGATTTAGTGTTTATAATTCTTTTCTTGGAGTGTTCACTTATCGTTATACTGGAATTAATTACAGCCTCGACCTTGCGTTGAATTTTCTTTAAGGGATTTTTGTCCAATACCACAAAATCAGAACCCTTAAAGCATTCTCCCATCTTGTCTTTATACTGATCATGTTCCATAAATACCGGTTTGTTCTCCTTATCACTTTTAACTACTAGAATTTCGTGGTTTTTCAGCCATCCTTTTGTATATTTGATGCTTTCGTTCATCAAACTATTCCCTTTACTTTTCCTATTAAACGCCTCCTCAATACCAACCGATATCTCCCGCATGAACCTGCTTTTTTCTTCACTGCCTTCTATTAATGTTGCTCCTTGCATTGCTGGGGTAATAAAATCCTCGATTTCAATAGTTCCTATTTGAGGTGCAAATTTGAAGCCCTGTTTAAACACTGCTGTTACCCTAGGCGGAATTACAGTATTTGTTAGGTTCACATACACTTGTGTATTACCACCATCACCCATGCTGATTCCGCCCCTATCTTTTGCTATACCATACTTTACCAATTTGGGTTTCAATGTTTTCCCTTAACCAGTTTTGATGCTCGGTGACAAGGTGTTGATGTCTCTGAATTATCTCATATAAACTCATATAAACTGTCAAACTGTCATTTCAGTTAATTTCATGTGACACTTGTATGCGCCAATGTTTGCGTGGTTGAGAACCATGTACGATTCATTAATGCACTCCCTCAACATCGCTATTTGCACTCTATATTTAAAGTTGCTGGTCACAAGTGTCATGGGTACATAACCCCACTTTAAAAAATCAGGAACCACTCCCCTCCGGTGACATTCACGTAGAAAACTAATCCTTGTGATCAAGGACGATATTTTCCTTCTACTGTCTAACAGTCGTTGGACCATAATTTTTAGTAGAGACATTAGATATAATTGGTGAGGTGAGCATATTTTGAAAGTAAAGGAAAGATGCCTTAATAATTACGAAGGTGACTTAGGTGAGACATGGTTAAAAGTTATAAAGAACGTGGGCAAAAAAGACATGGTTCCACGGTTTCCAAGACCCATGGATGGTTTAGAATCTGATTTCAATATACCGGATGAATGGGTTACGGAACACTACAAATACAACGCTCCAGGTGATCGCGAGTTGATATATCAGATCGATCAGCAACAACAACAACAGCAGCAGCAACAGGAGCCCTACCCTGAGGACTTCGCGGACGTCTTCCCCAGTCAGTTGGCTTGAGAAAGATCCGGCGGGCGGATCGAAACGTAGCCTGTGTTTTAGTTTTTTTTTCTTAACTATTTTGCATCCATGCTATAAGTGTTTTATCTATTTTTATATTCTATTATAATATTTAATTTTGCGTGTGGAAAGGAAGGACCTCACCAATTATATCTAATTTTAAACTAAATTTATATAAATTGGTAAATATGAAAATTACACAGGTAATTAAGGTTGATAATACAAAGAAAACACTTGATAATAATAAAAATTGTACCAAAAATTAAACTAACCTCAAACCCAGTGAGACAGAACAATGGTGCTGGCTTTTTGGTAACTGGTTCGAATCAGCAGTCAGTGGCATTTATATGCACATAAATGCTTATCACAGGCTTATAGCATTATATCCCTGATGTTAAAAACTTTTAAAGCCAATCCAAAGTATGATGTTCAATTTTTTACTACGCTTTTGTAGAAATTTTGAAACTTATTCTTTGACACTGTTGGTGTGGTACTACTGTTTTCTTTTGAATTACTATGCAATTAAATTGCATAAGTCGGTAATACAGTGAGTCCATTTTATGAGGAAACCTCGCATATCTGCCGCATTGCCGCGCTAGCATTGTACAAAGCATAGACCCTACAAGCGGTTAGTTGCTTCGGTGTCTTGTAGTGAGACGCTTGTCTATTGCTGTGTGTTACGTAAGACAATAATCAAAAATGTATACGGTTGAACAGCGAATTTATTTGGTGGAATGTTACTTATTGAGAAATAACCATAGAAGGCGCGTTCGGAGATTTTCTTGTAAATATCCTGACTGTACCATCCATACAAAATGGTGAGTAATAAGTCTCTACATGTAGGCCTATTTTGATAATAAATTGGTTGAGTTATTCTATTTTGTATTGTTTGTAAAGTCTTGATTTGCCGATTTGCCGATAGTAACGGAACACGGTCCCGGCCGGTGCAAGCGCAACAGCGGGGAAAGTGTGAGCAGGAGCAACGCTGTTAAAAAGTTTCTGCATAAAATGGATTCCCTGTAGAAACTGTCTACCTCATTACCATACATTCTGTTGTGGAAATCAAGGATTTGAATTTCAGTGTGACTTTTGCTTTAGAAATTTGGCAGCAAAGAAAAGAGGGTACAGCTGTTTCTTCACAAATAACAAAGTTGATGATAAAATACCTAAAATTTTGTAATGTACAAAAGGGAGGTATTTACAGTGCCATCAAGAAGTCTCTTCGCAGTTCTGGTTATACCCATGCGAAGGTTGGTATTTCTCCCTACCTTCCTTTCAGACCAGCAGGTATACCAGATAGTAGGCCATATGAAACTGGAATAAGTAATTACATTAAATCTTCAATTAAAGTTTTGAAAAATAAATTAAATTGAGTGAATTTGTATCTTACCTCATAAATGATTGTAGCAGAGCATTATAACCATATACTAGCACTGTCAACTCGTTTCTTAGCAGATTCTCGCCTGCACAGATGCTGCAGAGCGACTTCTTGATGGCACTGTAGAATTTTTAGTATGAAGAAACTATAGCCTACTTGTCATCATTTTACATATTGTCTCAATTGATTTGTTGGTAACATTTGGATTTTATAGATTGTCCTCTATCTACAAAAGTGGAAAATTGTATTTAAACCAGATCATTTTCATACATATTGTTTACAGTATTATATTATTCTGATCTTTGAAATTAATATACTTTTAATAAATTCAATCTTGGCTATATTCATCAGCTTTTGTCTTTGGTTTTGCAGAGCAATTTGAGTGGTCACAAAAATATAATTGGTTATGTTGATCATGCACTAACTCATACTGGAAATGGAGTTTATGAGGTTCTGTTGCTCATGCCATACTGCCGCACTCATGTTCTTCAGATGATGAATTCAAGGTAAGATGAGTTTTTCTTTTTCACATTTAGGCTCTTCAACCAGGAATTTTGGTATCCCAGTGCATTAGTCTGGTGTACAAATATTGTTCCATGGCTTAGTAGTTAAACAGCAGAACCACCCTTACAGAAAACACACACTGCATATATATTTTTAATAATACATGGATAACACAGATGCCAACTGCTACGAAGTTTCCATAGTTTCTACGATTTTCTTGAATTTGCTGTGGCAATACGGAAATTGTCCTGAATATTACAGATTTTACGAATCCCAATATCTATTTTAAAAATTGTTCGTTTCTCCCGCGAACATAAAAAAAGTTAATGTGTCAGCAGAGATGCCAACTGTTATCATGAGAAATAGTTCGTAAAAGAAAACACCTGATGTGTTTGCGACATTGGACACTACAATCTTTGACGTGAGTGTATGTTAACCAAAGATGTTTTATCTTACAGTTATAACATAATTGTAGTTGTAACATCTTTGGTGTTAACATATTTCCTCTTTTTTATTATCACTGTAATGCCGCTGACAACTGCCAATGCCATTGCTGCTAGAAGTTTTATTGAGTGTTGCAGTGCAAGTAGAATATTGAGGAAATATGTCGTGTAAACGTAAAACCAGTGACAAGTCTGATGGACAAAAACGAACTGCGGCAAATCAGCAGTATCGAAAGCAGTATACGGAAGAGTTTCCTTGCTTCTGACCTTCAAAAATTTCACCGAAGCACGTATTTTGTGAAACCTGTAATTGTGATTCTTTGGTTAAACATGATGACTGTAGACGCCATGTGATCTCAAAAAAGCATGAAGAGTACGGTCACGTCAAGGGGCAGCACAAGAAGATGCTCTCGTCTTTTTTTTAATACACAAAGTGATGAAGTGTCATAAGGGCAGAATGTTATTTCACTCGTTTTTTAGTGGAACATAACCTCTTTTTATCTGCAGCCGACCATGCCAGACCTTTATTCAAGGCGATGTTTATAGGCCTGTGTTTAGTGCATGTTGATGTTTGAAATCGCATATATTAATTTGCCCAAGACGTTGAGTCCCCCACCATCCAATTAGACTCACACTACTGATAACCAGGGCCCGGATTCTGATGACCTAAAATTGTTTGAAAAATGACCTATAAAATGACCTTAAAGTTTAAAGAAAATGACTTAATAATTATAAAAAAATGACCTAACAACTGATATTTTATTTATAAAAAATTATTAGTGTACACACAAAATTATAGACTAGTTTGCACATAGCTGTAAAAACTGTAAATAACTCTAATGTTGTGAATGTTCTTTTCTCTCGGAAATTTATACTGGCACTGAGGCACTGGCGAGTCAAAATTCGGCATTTCCTTTTGTGGTATGCTGGATTATATTGTTGTTTAATTGAGGGTAAACAGCTGTAGTTTGCATTCTCAAATCCAAGCAGGTGACAGAATCTGGTGCCAAGTCAATCTAATAACAATAGTAATATAATAAAACATTTTGGCGTTTCTTTGATTCTCACTGAGACATGTCAACACTTGAACGCCGATTTTTTCCTTCTTGCATTAAACAAACAACACTTCAAAGACAGCACCGCTAGCAACGAAAAAAGTTAATACACTCAATATAAATACATGAAAATGACTAAATAAGGAAATGAAAATGATAAGATAATGACCTAAAATTGAAATAAATGCCCTAAAAATATAAAATTGCATAAAATGACAAAAAATGACCTAATAAAAATGCATTTCTATAATCTAGAGGCCATGATTAGGATTTATCTACAAGTTGACAATGTCTATGCAGCATCAATAAAAAGATGACATGTCATTAGAATCCGGGCCCTGCTGATAACCACCTTCCAAGGTTGGCATCTCTGGATAACACAATATGGATTTTAAGCAGGAAGCTATAAACATAATTTGCTGTGACCATTATTATTATGCTAAACACAAATCAACTCTGAACATATGATAAGCCAATAGAATAATATGCAGTGTACGGTGTTAACAAGTCAACAGTGTGCAGCTGTCTCTGTCTAACAGAGAAGGGAGATGCATGCCTACTCACTAAGAGGAACAAACAAGCATTGTTTTAAGGTATTTGATTTTTTTTTAAAAATAAGCAGTTATCTCCTCAACGGAGCATCATACAGATATGGGATTTGGACATTTGGCTTCCAAGTAAATACAGTTTTCTAATGGTGATTTCAGAAAATACCTATATGGAATAGATTTTGAGTGCGCAAAGAAATAAGCGAAGTACATCACTTTAGCAAGGCAGCACATTCTGTTAACTGTACAACACCGCAACAACCTCATTTGCTTGTCACTCGTCACTTGACTCTGCCTGCTCCGCCTCATGTTCAGAGTTGTTCTGTGTTTACTCTAGTAGTATTAGTAGTAGTATATTTAAAAACTGTTGGAACAGTACTTTTGAGAAATGCAATAGATCTATGCTCCATTCCTTAAGCAGCGTTGCTCTTTATAAAACATAGGAGACTTGACTTCTAATCGAAGTTGGATTTATTGAACAGAATTTTTTCGTACAGTATAGGGAACTGATACTGGGAGTAACACAGTTAACCCAAACATACTATTGTTAAAAACAGATACACAAAAGCTTCACTTAAGAGAATACAACACAAAAATCAACCTGAGGTTATTACTGATTTGAATAGAGAACTAAACTCTTAAGACATTCTATGTATAAAAACAAGAAGAAAGTTAAAAGTTGCTTAATAAGTTCACAAAATGGATATGTCTATTCAAAAATTCAACTCTTGGGACCAACCAATAAAGTGAACAGAAATATTCAAATGTAAAAGAAAAAATTCTAAAAGCTATGAAACGCATGCCAGTCCACTCAGCTAGTAAACCAATATTCCAAGAATCAAATAAGCATATTACCAATCCCATGCATGTACATTCTGAAACGGTACAATTTGTGCACAAGTAAAACACTTTCAAAAGGACAACCAACTTCATAGTTATGACACTAGGATATTTACACACCTTCATATAAATCATAACAGAACAACCAGAAGCCTCAATAGCATTTCCCAGGAAGGAGTAATCGTCTACAACGAGCTTCCGAGGAAATAAAAAACACTAAATCTGCCTTTATTTAAAAAACACGTCAAGTGTATGCTACTTCAACACTTTTTCCATACCACAAAAGAATGCCTGGCAACAACTCTTTAAAATGTTGTAACTGTTGATAATAATATTGTATTGTTGCATTAGTTCTTTATTGTTGTATTCTTTACTTTTTCTCTCTTAATAATCTTTTTCTTATTATTTGAGGATGCCAAAAAATTATGTAGGCCTACTAATATTGTATAGTGAATAAAAGAACTGAATTGAATTGAAAATCGTGCCAACAGAGCTTGGCATTAAATGACTTATAATAGACAATTTAATAGGTAGGCCTATATAAATTCTTGGACAGATATAGGACACTAAAATAGTTGTAATACTTTCTTATGTTAAAAAAAATTGACAGTATTTTCCTGAATCAGGAAGTAATTATGTAGGTTTTAATCCTTAACTACAGACGTGAATTCATGTTGCACAACAGCAGAGGTGGCACATTACACAACAACAGAGGTGGCACATTACACAACAACAGAGATGGAATCAAATATACTCCAAGAATTCCTCTTGTTCTTTGCTTTTTTATTTTTTTGTCTCTGCGCATTAATCCTTTTTTTATCTCAGTTTGGTCTTTAATCTCTACACCAGTGGTCTTCAACCCTTGGCTCATGGCTTAATTTTTGGCGGTTTCCAGCTTACCAGATTGCCAATTATCCAAATCAGTTTGAGGCTGTATTCAAATGGTTTTTACAGCAGCGAGCATTGGGAAACTCTCTTTCGGGGCTGATTATTTGCCAAATAGCAAAACTTTTAGCCGACAAAATCGACAGTTTGTCAGCAATACAAATGATTCTAACTGATATGTTCCAGATATGACACTTTAAATATGTAAGTACAGTACTATACAGTTTGGATTTTTAAAGAAAATACTTTTTTCATATTTTATCCAATTATCCGGATATTTGATTTCCCGGATCAGTCCAGACCCAATTAATCCGGATAATTGGATTTCTACTATAGTACTCTTTGACAAGAATCGTAATTGTATGGCAGATTTTGAACACCTCACAATTCCAAGATCTGGCTTAAACAATATGTTTAAGAACTTTATATCTTATGAAAAACTACTGAAGTGATTTTTCACTCCATTTAGCATGGATGTTGAAGACTCTCCCAGCAATATGCAAATGGATCTCATTGCAGTGATTTAGAGAAGTTTAAGAATGTGAAACTTTAGGAGTTGCACTCTAAGTATGTTGAGGAAGAGTAATTTCCAGCAATCCAATCACATGATATGAGGTCATAGGCTTCTGTGGCCCAAGTTGACAGTAAAATCTTCTTGGCTTCCTGGTATCTGCCGCATCATGTTTAAGATGTCTGCCGACGTTTTGACCATCTTGCCGTGGTCTTTATCAATGCTACTGCAGCTCGCTACAAAAAGTTTTCTGTATATATAGGGGTAGTGTGTATTTCTTTTCTGCCCCTATATATGCAGAAGACTTTTTGCAGCAAGCTGCAGTAGCTTTGATAAAAACTCTGGCAATTGGTCGAAACGTCAGCAGACATCTTAAATATGATGCTGCAGATACCCTGAAGCCAAGAAGATTTTATTATCCAATCACATGCTCTGTTCATAAAATTATGGCAGCACATACATACGTGAGCAAATTATCTCCAGGATGAATATCGTTAAGTCAAAACTGAGGAATAGACTTTAGGACGCTCACTTTGAGAATCCTTTGAATTTCTTCTTCTAACATTAAAGCCAATATTGACAATTTAGTGATAAAGAAACAGTGTCAGGTCTCTCATTCAATTCAAGATTGTTATTGTGCTTTGTGTTATTCATTAACATTGCAGAGTGGAAAACAAAATAAAACACTCATGTAGCATATATTGTTATGTAATCCCTGCAGTTATTATAATATAATTTTGATGTACTATATTTGTGTTACATAAATATCATGTTATTAATAAATCAATAAAACATCCCTATCGGTCCAGATTTCCACTGAGTCAAATACAATAAAAATACATTTTTAAAATTATTTCAAAACCAGTGGATAAAAGTTAAAAGTTAAAAGTTAAAACAGGACGTTTCAATTCTACTCTTGAGTCTTCCTCAGGTGACACCTCCCTTCTATATTGCTCATAAAGAAGACTGAGTTTCGTCATGGTTGGTGATGTAAAATTCCCAGGAACTTAAACTCAAGGAAATATTCCCTGGGAATTTATGATTTACGAGCAAGATAACTCGAAGATGCCTATTTGTTACATGAAGTAACAAATCATTCTCTAATAATACTTAAATTTAATCATGATTAGGTTATATGAAACTCCAAATCTGCTAGATTAAAATATAATGAAAGAATATAAAAATGAACAGAAATTAATTACATACAAAACATTTTACAATGTATTACTGGGTTTTCACAAATGAGGTAATTAATAATTTAAATATGCCCTGGTTCTTGAAGAACAGTAAAGGACATTAACAAAAGAGTTCATTGAACGAACTGACTATTAATTAGTCACAAATTACAGTAGTATTCATATACAGGGATATAGAGTTTGAAGCGAAGAAGAATGACTTATCACACTCTAACCCTCAGAAAATGCTAGATATTCCTTTTATCGCTCATATAGGACTTAAAATTTTGCTAACCATTGCTTTTGCATACCATGCCTGGTA
Source organism: Ectobius pallidus (assembly GCA_964059195.1). NCBI lineage: Eukaryota > Metazoa > Arthropoda > Insecta > Blattodea > Ectobiidae > Ectobius > Ectobius pallidus. The sequence goes on along the minus strand of CAXKWD010000004.1, from coordinate 157,432,490 downwards.
GGGGTTGAAATAAGAAGAAACAGAAATTGTGGTAGCATAACATTTTACTGTGTTTACAGGGTATTTTATTTCTCACTTTCATGTTGTGATACTACCATTTCGCGGCTAAAATTAAAAGAAAATAAATACCAATTTCACACACTCTTCCCCAAAAATCTGGAACACGTTATTTTACTGCACATAGAACTAAAAATGTTCCGTTCTATTTTGTCTCTATTTACATGCTTAGGGCTTACAATAAATATCCCTATTTCTCAACTAATATAAAGCCTACAGTGATGAATAAAGTATCAGTGGATAGAATTTTTTTTACAGACTTCTGATACCCATTGCTATCCATCATTGGCACAAACTCAGGCTGAGGCAACTGAAAATCCTGTCCCTGCAATACGATCTCTAATTCTACTTCAAAATGTGAAGTTAGAAAATGATATTCTCCATGCTTAGGGTAGAGAAAGATATGTGATGCATCACACCTGATGTTTTATTTGTCAAAGCCCAGTGGAATGAAACTGCCAAATTCCTATGTGAACACTGCAAACAATGTTGTTGTCATGAAAAGTGAATTACATTTGAAGAATTTAGTTTAATGTTTTTAGAAATTAAGCTCCTAACTTTCTTTCTACTGTCACATCGAAGATTTCAATAGCTTTAAATCTTCTCCGGACAACGCGAATCATTTTGCAAAAATCCACGTGTAAATTGGTCCAGTAGTTTTTTTTAGTCTATAAAGGACACACATGCTAACATTTCCTTTTATATACCACATAGAGAATTACTTATCTTTAATACTGCTTGAATAAATGTGAGGTGTCACTTTATAAAATATGTTTATGAAGAAAACCTAAAAGATTATCACAAACTATTGTTATTTTTTAGAAGTTGATGGACTCAAGGTACATTGCTTTTGAAATTAAGTGAAAAGTTATATCATAGGAAAGGATAATACTACTCTATGATGATTCCTAGATAAACATGTGAAATTTTACTGAAATAGTTTAATTTTAAGATACCTGAACCGTTAATAAGCATTAAAATGTTCAAAACTACGGATTTTTATAAATTCTCACTTTTTGGGAATATTTCCTGCTTCCTCTATGCATTCCACAGGTGGCCGGGGAATTTTTACCACCGGATTTTCCCTTTTTAATCTCCTCATTACATCCAACCACTACCACTACATCCCCATCATACCTATTCAAACACACCCCCTGGATGCCGATTATACCGCCTCATATACCTTTCTTTTTATGCAGTCATCCTCAACTTTTAAAAATATTTACCTCTCCAATGTTATATTTGTTTTCTGTCATATGTTGGCTGAGTTCAGTAGAGCATTTACCACTACTTACATCCCTTACATGCTCATGGATTCTGGTTTTAAAGTCCCTCCCTGTTTCCCCCAACATAAATTTGCTCACAATCACTGCATTTTACTGAATATACTCCAAGAAAATTCATTTTGTCATTGTTCTTGCCGAGATGTTTGTACTGATAAAACACTTTTTCTATAAGTTTTTCCATTTTATATGCCGGTACTATTCCGTATGTCCGGAAAACTTTCCCTATGTGTTTGCTAACACGGAGATTATTTGGCAATCCTATATATCCTATATTATTGTTTTCTTTCCTTTTATCATCTTTTTTTTTAGTACAGTACTTCCATGTTCAACACTTTTCCACATATTGTCTATTTTTCTATCACAATACCCATTATTTTCTGCTAATCTAAATATTTCTTTCTTTTCCTTTTATAGTGCTTCGTGATTTTTGCCTAAACCAATGGCTCTATGAGCGAAATTGCACCATAAGTTGTTTTTAATTCTGTGGTGTGTATATACATTTCCCCTTTACTTGTTTTTTATATTCATAAATCAATGCAGCCTGCTATTCTTTTACCAGAAAGAAAATGGCTCTTTAGTTAAAAAAGGTTGAAGACCACTGCACTATACTTATGATATTTCAGAGTAATGGCTGAAGGACAATGAGGCTGGAAGGCTGGAAGGACAATGTTCACAACTATTGTGAAATATTGGTTAAATGGGGACAACTTTTCATTCAATAACATTTCTACATACAAAGTAGGATGCAGCGATTAACACTTTATTATAAAACTTCAACACATAACAGTATAACATTCACAATGGATGTCACTTATAACTATTGTCCTTTTCACATCGTGAAGGCACTACATGTCTTATGGAGAATCCCCGCGCTGTTGCCACATAAATGCCTATTTTCAGAATATGACCAAAGTGAAATAGCAACATGCAATTCTGTTTGAAATTTTATGAAGAATATTATGGTAGCCAGGAAAATCTTATATTTTCTTTGATTTCTGTTTAAATAATAAAAATTTGAATTTTTTCTTTGAACGAAAATTTTAACATATTTTTCGTTCTGAACATTAAATCGTACCAAAAAATTTCAATAATTGCGACGAAAAAAATCTCAATTATTCGTTTGTCCTTATAGGCAAAGCTGGTTCTTAGAATTTACCGATATTTTAAAGATAATGATTATAAAAAAATAATTTGTCAGAGAGGGTAAGAGTATTTTTCATTTTTGTATTAGAAAATGTCGTCGCTGGCTAAATTTCGTTCTATAAGTCCACATAAAAACTTCCAGCGACAAAATTGTAGAGAAAAGTGTGAAATTGAATTTTATCAACATTCAAAACTCCCCCGAACAATAAATTCATAGGGATTCTTAGTTTCTTTCCCAGGATAACAGCGCGCGATGTAGCTTGACGTAAGCTGAATATTGAAATTGGGCGGTTAGCACAAACTCTCTGTTTAGTTCACTTTTGAGTCATAATATCGCGATTCAAATTATATATTATTATTATTATCATCATCATCATCATCATCATCATCATCATCATTAATAAATTATTGTTATTATCATAATCATCTTCATTACGATCATATTTATTAGTGATTTTTTTTTTTTTTAATTCCGTTAGGCTACATCACATCGAGTGACAGGGCCAATCATGCAACCGCTGTTATTTTCCTCCGTCTAATGACTTCATTCACGGATGGTAGGATTTTTCTTACCGGAGTCGCTACTTTTTTAGGAAGTAGTTATCAGTTGCTACTTCGAGGCTGATTATTGACTTCAGAAAAAATCAGGAGATATCGGATATCGTACCCGTACTTTCGGTCTTCATAGGATATCAGTAGTCAGCAAGCCAACCATTGTACAATGCAGGTGTTCGCTTATTATTATTATTATTATTGTTGTTGTTGTTGTTATATAATAAATTTATTGGTTCAATATAATAAACAAAAGGATAATAAATTATTACTCTTTTATAAACGTAATCACAAAAATGCCTATTGTTTTTTGTGTCTTCAAGTGATGTTCATTCTTTCTCGCATGGAATTAAATCTGTTAATATGTATAAATATTATACCTAAACCTTAAATAAATACACAGTAACAATAATAAAAGTACCTCAATCGGATATGGGTTCAACTCCCTCCATTGCCGAATCCTGGGGCGCCTCTTCACTGTAATCACTGTTTGAAGAACTACTGGAACTGCTGGTTAACCTAACGACCAGAGGTTCAATGTCATCCTGCAGCTGATCTGCTTTCCACATATCGTCCTCTACGCCTTCAGTATGTTTACAGTAATTTGTCCACTGATCCTTAGTAACCGACGAAAAAGCATTTTCTATCAATGGTTCCATTTCCTTCGCCTTGAAGTTAATATTATGACGTCCAACATGCCCTTTTATCTGACTCCATACCATTTCGATAGGGTTTAGTTCACAATGGTATGGAGGCAGCCTACAAACTATTACTCCCTGTTCTTCTGCAATCGAGTCTACGACTGTACCATTGTACTGATCTTGTACAGAATTTACGATATTAACTAATTCTCTTTTAAGGCAATCTTCTGGATACGGAATATTTTTTTATGAGAGCCAACTTTTTATATCGTCCTTGCGGGAGTTGGAACTGGGGATTGTTTCTTTTTTCCTACCGTGATAGGATGCGCTGTCCATAACAACGACTGTTCCTGGTGGAATGTTGGGCAATAATTGATCCCTGAACCACTGTTCAAACCTATCACTATCCATTTCGGTATGATAATCAGAAGAATTTTTTTTCGCCAAGAAAACGTGCTTCGCTCCCTCTACAAATCCCATCTTACCACCGGCATGTAAGAAAACAAAGCGTGGTCCTCGAGCTGTAGGGCTCTTAAGACCAGTGGACAATCCTGCTAAAAGAGCGTCTTTTGGAGTTTTTATTGTTTTATCCTTCCAAACCTTTGACACACTGTGACCTACATTTACCCAACTTTCATCTAAATAAACAATATTCTTTCCCTCTTTCCTGAATTGTTTCATTTTTCGTAAATACGAATGTCGCCACAGTATAATATCGTTTCTTTCTATCATCAGTGATTTATTCCCTCGCTTTTCAAAAACAAACCCCATTTCTTTCACCAAACGATAAAAAGTTGAATATTTAAAATTTGGTAAATCTGTATCATCATTTACTGCTTTCATAACAGACATAATTGTAGGAGGGATGTTCTGAAACAGAAACCCATGAAATTTGCGGCGTATAGCACTGCGTACAAATTCGTTGTATTTCGCCTCCCTGCTGGTTTTGTATTTCAGCCCAGTTTGCCTTTTTTTCCGCGGTGTGGTGATGGGCCCTTCGTTGTTTTCCTTTTTTAATCTAAAGAATGTACGCTTACTGACGCCGGTAGCCTTAGAAAGTTCGCTAACAATAAACGATTGACTCCGTCCGGGGTTTTTTTCCTTCAAATACTCGAATACACTTAAAATTGTTTTTCTTTCACCACTTCTGATGGCATCACCTTTTTTCCTGCGATCCATTGCGCTCTTTGAAAACTTAGTTATATTGCACACGGTTATACGCGGGATAGAACACTTTTAATTTCACTTAACATTCGGGTTCACTGACAAACCGAAACTGAAAACATCCACGACATGATATGTTCAAGAAAGCCTTATTTCTGTCGCATGTTAATTTAATATGCTGTGAAAGCATTCTTTATGAATGTATCCTTTATCGAATGTTTGAGCTGTAAAGCTAATGTCGACTAATAGCTCTGAATATAATGGTCACACTATGCTATGTCTAACATCATCAAATAATTGATACTGGCGGTGTTATTTCAAGGAATTAAACTCTGCTGCAACACCTTAATTTATTAACTGAATGAAAATAAAATATTACAACTCAAAAAGTTAACTGAACAGAAAGAAACAGCTAGCCGGATGCTTATAGTACGTCACTTTTTCACAGCACGCCGTTCACCCGAGAAAAAAACAGACGATACATGGCTAATATTGTTCTGGGGACTTTCGAATGATAATGAAATAAAAATTCACACTTCTCTTGACAACTTTGTCGCTGGAAGTTTTTATGTGGACTAATAGAACGAAATTTAGCCAGCGACGACATTTTGCAGTGCAACATCTAAAAACACTCTCACCTTATTTGACAAATTATTTTTTTATAAACAACATTTTTAAAATATTGGTGAACTTTTCAAATGATCATCATCGATAAGGACAAACGAATAACTGAGATTTTTTTCGTCGCAATTGTATCGATATTTTTGTACATTTTAATGTTCGGAAAGAAAAATATGTTAAAATTTTCGTTTAATGAAAAAAATCCAATTTTTATTATTTAAATAAAAGCCAACGAAAATATTATATTTTCGTTTCTACCATAATATTCTTCATAAAATTTTGTACAGAAATGCATATTCCTATTTCACTCTGGTAATATTTTGAAAAACCAGACCGATTTGGCAACATAGCGCCCGTGCGCGCTTGATTCTCCCATATGAATAACATGGCCATAAGAGCCCATTGTGCCTTCACGATGTGAAAACCAGTATAGACCTGGGATTTTAAGGCTCTATAAAAATTTGTTTTAGGCACCTAAAATAGGCTTTTAAAACAAGTAAATAGGCTTAGAAAAGAGAAAATAGGCACTTAAAATAAGCTTTAAAAATGTGTAAATAGACAGAAAATAGACTTTAAAATACTACAATAAGCTCTTAAATTGTAACGTGATCCTCTTTTTTACTGTAAGAAGCATGGTATACCATACCTATTCTCAACAGAAATAATTGCAAATTAATACAATTAAAAATACATTTATCAAAAACAGTTTTGGATTATATGAAAAATTGACACAGTATGTCCCTTCTTATTATATACCTGCTACTTGTTTTGAGCGAATCCTCCCCCGTCAGTCTGCATTCCTTTGGCGACAATTGTTTGGGAAAATCAAGTTTCTGTGAAAAACCCACCCTCAGCTGTTCTGCTCTTCATTTAGGGATGTCCATTAAATGATTGTAAAAGTTACAGAAGTTTGATTTTATTTTAAATGTACAAAATAGGCATTTTAGGCACTAAAATAGTAAAAATAGGCTCCAAACATCCAAATAGGCATTTTAGGGCACTATAAAACTCTATAAATATAAGTGATATATCATGAAATGTAAACATATTTTAAAATTTTAATGTTATTTCATAAGGAACAAAATAGGCATTTGCCTTAAAATCCCAGGTCTACTTATAACTTATTAAAATTCCGACGTTTTGGCCCAACCACTAGGCCTTCTTTAGGAACAACAAAAATGGAAGGAATGGAAGTTCCAACTGATGACAACAAACTCGTAGAGTATCCTTGGCTACGACTCGCATACACAAAGTCGAATCGTCGGTTTCGCAGCTTTCTGGATCATCGGGAACGTTAACTTGTAAACCCTTTGTTCTACCAAATCTTCTAAGCCAATCTTCCGGGATGCTGTAGACAGAATCCAAACAATCAATCGCAGGGGAAGAGGGAAATTTTACCATGCGCATACTGTGTTTAAAGTTCTTTACCAAACTTAACCAATCGTGTCCGAGGTCCCCATCGTACCTATTCAAACTCTCTTGGTTACCAATGATGTTCATCGCCTCCACAATTTTCCTCTTTACGGGGTCTACTCCAGGTAGTTCCATCTCTGTCTTTACTCTCCCAAACCGTTTAAAGTTAGAAAATATACCCTCAATATTACGCTCAGTTTTGTGTGCCGGAATTAAATCATGTTTCCGCAGCAACTTGTCCATCTACCCACTAGTCATTGGATTGTAGGTTAAGCTGACATATTTTTTATCACGGTCCTTCTTGTCTCGTCTGGCATTACCACACAGATTTTCAGCCCTGTTCCTGATTCTACTTATCCTTCTGCTATTATAACCATTTTCCCCAGTCAACTTGAATTTAATTACCCGGAATTTAATTACACCAGACATTTTCTTTGGTTCTAGGATGGTGAGTGGACCTCTTGTGTATGTATAGCCTTCCCTCATCGGGTTTCCTGTATATGCCCACCCTGATCTTGGAGCTGTCTGCAATAATTCTGAGGTCCAAACAGTTTAAGCATTTATTGAGTGGTTTCTCAATGGTAAATTTTACCCCGTCATGGAAGCCATTAAAATCTTCTAATATTTGGTCAAAAATATCATTCTTGGACAGGACCAAAACGTCGACCACGTACCTCATGTAAGTGGTTATGTTATCAACATATTTATCCAAAATCGACCTTTCAATAAAATGCATGAAAATGTCAGAAACTATCCCGGACACCGGGTTACCCATCGCAAGGCCCTCATTCAGTTTATAAATGATCCCATTGAACTGGAAAACATTATGGTCAGTGCTCACCTCATACCATCTCCAGTATTCATTGCCAATAATACTCTCGACTCCCAATTCCGTTAACCATTTTAAACACATTCTCCCGCCAGTGCGCGGGGTATACTAGGATACAGTGAGACTATGTCCAGACTAAACATAAACTGTTCTTGGTCGCACACCACTTTTTACAGAAGTTCCTTGGCATCAAAAGAATTACTGATCAACCATTTTGTTCTTCTCTGGATTTCCATCAGCCATTTTACAAATAACTTGGCTAATTCGTAAGCTGAGTGACTATACATTGGGATGATTGGACGTAGAGGGATGCCATCCTTGTGCGTCTTGGGTAGGCCAATACAAGTAGGTAATTCACAATTCTTGGAGATGATTTTCTTTTTTGTGTCCTCGCTGATGGTTATGCTGCTGTTAATAATCTTCGTAACCTCCTTTGCAATTGTTTTCATCGGGTTTAGTTGGGAGAATTGAAAAGTCTGGAGGTTTAAAGCACTCCCTCATTTTCTCCACGTACACATTGGAGTCCATGCGCGTGGTAGGTTTCAGTGTTGGCTTATCCAAGTCACAATAAGCCTCGTTCACACACTCTTTTAACATATTAAGTTTTATCTTGTGCTTAAAATGGGATGTCTTACTCGTCAAAGGCGTGAAATTCCATTTTAAAAAGTTGGGCATTACTTCATTCTGGTAACAAGCACGTAAAAAAACCAATTCTAGTTAAAAGTGTAGATATTTTCTTCCTTCCATCTAAAAACCGTTGGACCCATTTTCTCTGGGTTGCACACAAAATTGCAGGTAGTCCTTTTTCGATTGTATGTACGATAAAACTTCAACACAAAACAGTTTTCCAGTTCAGTGGGATCGTTTATAAACAGAATGAGGGCCTTGTGATCGGTAACCCGGAGTCCGGAATAGTTTGATAGTTTCTGACATTTTCATGCATTTTATTGAAAGGTCGATGTTGGACAAATATGTTGATAACATAACCGCATACATGAGGTAGGTGGACGACTTTTTGGTCCTGTCCAAGAATGATATTTCTGACCGAATATTAGAAGATTTTAACGTCTTCTATGACAGGGTAAAATTTACCATTGAGAAACCACTCAATAAATGCTTAAACTTCTTGGACCTCAGAAATATGATTTACTTCCGGCATACAAAACTGAGCGTAATATTGAGGGTATATTTTCTAACTTTAAACTGTTTGGCAGAGTAAAGACAGAGATGGAACTACCTGGAGTATACTTGATAACGTGTAAAGAGTGCAGGGGCTCTTACATTGTCGAAACGGGGAGGTCGTTCAAAGTGAGATTGATGGAACATGAAAGAGACGTAAGGCTCGGGAGACCGGCAACCTGTTTAAGCCAGCATATGGTCAACTGTAAACATCACATTGACCATCTCAGGATTGTAAAAATCGAACACGACCCCGTGTGGAGGCAATGAACATCATTGGTAACCAAGAGAGTTTGAATAAGTACGATGGGAACCTCGGAGACAATTGGTTACGTTTGGTCAAGAACTTTAAAAACAGTATGCGCAAGGTAAAATTTCCCTCACCCCCTGCGATTGATTGTTTGGACTCTGTTTACAACGTCCCAGAAGATTGTGTTAAAAGATTTGGTAGAACAACGGGTTTACAAGTTAACGTTCCGGACGATCCAGAAAGCTGTGAAACCGACGATTCGGCTTTGTGTACACGAATCGTAGCCAAGGATACTGCGCGAGTTTGTTGTTGTCATTTGGAATTTCCATTCGTTCCATTTTAGCTGTTCCTGAAGAGGGCCTAGTGGTTGGGCCGAAACATCGGTATTTTAATAAGTTATAAGTGACATCCATTGTGAATTTTATACTGTTTTGTGTAGAAGTTTTGTCGTACATATAATGGAAAAAGGACTATCTGCAATTTTGTGTAACACTTTATTGTTTTTCTAGCCAAGAGAACAAAATAGTGGGATATGATACAAGGGGTACAAGAGAGGTGAAATGGTGAACCCATTGTGCTTTGTAAATGTTGCATGTTGTAAGAAATATTGTTTGTTATATGCAGTCCTTTTTTCATTACAGTTCAAATAAATGTTTACCTATTATCAAAAATGGTATACTTATAAACAGTTATAGCTCCACTTACGTCTCATTTTTATGGACTAGTATCAGGGAAAACCATCGTCCCTATCCTCAGCCGATGGTCAATTGGTGTTCTCGCAGCTATGGCTGGTTGTTCTTGTGGTTATGGATGGTAGTTCTTGTCTGTGTTATGATGCCCTCTCTGTCCCTATTGGTCCCTATATATCACTTCCTTTTGTATTTGTCAAATTTTTTATTTATTTGCAGGTTGCAGTCTGGATTTAGTGAAACAGAAGTACTACAGATATTTAGTGATGTATGTGAAGCTGTATCCAGATTACATCATTGTCAAACTCCAATAATTCATAGGGATTTAAAGGTTTGTTTACATTAGAGAACATTTTTTTGTGTTGAACATTGAAAAGATCCACCAGATCCAGAATTAGCCTTCTAAGATTCAGCACCAAATACTTATTCATATCAACATATTAATAATGTCTGGTGTATAAAACTGTGGCACTCGTGGTTTAGTGCCTTGTTTTTCAAAGTAGCCAACAAATTCTATTCAAATTTTCAGAACATGCACAAACATATCTCATCTTCCAAAAGACTTTCTTTCAACTAACCTCAGAAGTATGTTTAGCATTCCTCAAAGCAAATCCCAATCCCATAATTTGAACTCCAGAAAAAGTTTCCTTCTATATCCCACTCTTGGCTTTGCACAGATCTAATATTCATCATAGAAGCCTCCAAATTACCATGCTTCTAATAGGCCTTTATGTATGTGCTGTCAACACAGCAAAGAAAAGAAACTATTTCAAGGACAAAGTAAATGAATTAGAGGAAAATAGTAAAGAGAAAAACGTTAGGAATCTCTACAAGGGAATAACCAGTTCAAGAAAGGTTTTCAACCTAGAATAAAAGTAATTAAGGACAATGATGGCACTATACTCGCAGCTTCGAACAATATTTTGAATAGGTGGAAAAATTTATTTAATCAATTATTAAATGTACATGGAGATGTCCGAAGTGTAGAAAGTGAAATATCCACAGCAGTCCCGATGGTTGCAGAACCAACTCTAAGAGAAATAGAAACAGCTACAGGTAAACTAAAAACACACAAATCTCCAGGCATTGACCAAATTCCAGCAGGATTAATTAAGGCAACTGGAAGATAGATTAAACTCAGATATCCATAAACTCTTTCTTATGATTTGGAGAAAGGAGGAATTTCCAAAAGAATGGAAAGAATCTATTATTATACCTTAAATATTATAATAGAATATAAAAATAGATAAAACACTTCTAGCGTGGATGCAAAATAGTTAAGAATTAAAAAACTAAAACACAGGCTACGTTTCGATCCGCCTGCCGGATCTTTCTCAAGCCAACTGACTGGGGAAGACATCCGCGAAGTCCTCATGGTAGGGCTCCTGTTGCTGTTGTTGATGTTGCTGATCGATCTGATATATCGACTCGCAATCACCTGGAGCGTTGTACTTGTAGTGTTGCGTAACCCATGGGAATTCTATCTAATATACTGCTGTCAAGATTAACCCTATATACATATGCGGACAAAATCATTGGAAATCACCAATGTGGATTTAGGTGAAATAGACCAACCATTGATCATATATCAATGGTTGGTCACCAAATCTTAGAGAAAAAGTGGGAATATAACAAGTATTGTTCTTCCCAATTTGTGAAATTATTTTGTATTTTTTCTTGTAAATATTTTTATCTAACGGGATATTGTTTGTTTACAGAGGTGATTGGAGTCTTTATTTATAATTGTATCTTCGTGTGTAGATTTTCTGTTGATGTTAAATTTAAGTTTATTTAAGTGTATTGAGTGTATTGTTATTTTTTTTTCTAGTATATATGTTAAATTTCTATGAATTTTATTAAAGTCTTGTAAAGTATAATCTGTTTTGTGTTTATTGCAAATTAAGAAGATGTCATCTACATAACAGTAATAAGTTTTTATGTTATATTTATGTATTTGAGTTTTCTATGTCTTGCAAAAAAATTTTGGACATTATACCCAATAGAGGGGAACCCATGGGTAGTCCATCTCTTTGTTAATAAATTTTGTTATTGAACATGAAATAATTTTGATCCAGAATATTAGAAACCAAATTAGTATGACCAATGGGTTTTCTTTGTTTTTTAATAATTTATTCTGTAGTATGTCTATAGTTTCTTTTACTGGTACGTTTGTGTATAGATTTTTTAAATCCAGAAAAATTAAAATATTTTTATTTAATATTGTGTCTTTCAATTTACAGTATTGGCTAATTCTATGGAATTTTTTATGGTATATTTATTAGGTAAATTAAGTCTATCATTAAGTATATTTGTTATAACAACCGGTCTGATAGGATTGTTGTTTTTGTGTGTTTTTATCTGTGATCTTAAGATGGGGATTTTAGGATTCATATTTAAAGTAAATTTGATGGTGTGTTTTATACCATTATTTTTTAATTTCGAGTTAATAACTTTTAGTGCCTTGAGGTTTAAATTTTGTGTTTTGTCTATGTAAGTCTCTCTTATTACTGAGGATATTTTATCTCTCTCTTTTTGTTTTTCTATTGGTAAATTAGATATAGCCGTTTCAGTGTCAATAACTAGTGATTCAACTTTCTTTTTGTTATTCATTTCAAAGTCGTGTTTATATCTTTTTCAAGTATACCTTTTTCTTTATCACTAATGTCAATTTCAGTTAAATTTAGAACCCGTGGATAAAATGTGACGTCTGTGGGGTTAGTAGGTGTGTATGGATTTCTTTGTAATGTGATGTGTCTGGTTTTACTTGTTTGTTTTTCTAGTTTCTCTATTTTCTTATTCATATTTTGATATTTCTTATCAATTTCATGTTGTAATTTATTTTGTATTCCATTATGGATATGTGTCCATTCTTGTTTAAATACTTTTGCGGTTTGTAAGTTACTCTTGTGAGATGTTCTTTTTTCTTATAAAGAAATCTTATTTCATTATTTATCCATGTTTTCTTTGCTTGTGTTATGGCTGTTTTCGCGGTTTGATTTTTCGGTTTTGTTCTTATGTTTACATAATTCGGAGTTTACAAATTTTGTTGAAATGTATGTTTGCAGTAGTTTTCGTAAATTTTTTTTTTTGTATTAGTAAATCTGCTTATGATATTAGCTTGGCATGCTATATTATTATTGATCAATTTCATCTTGTTTTCTTTGAGAGAAATTTATAATGTACAAGTGCTATTTTTCGCCTTATACCCTCAATTAAAATTAAGATGCCAGGATAAATATATAAGTAATGTGGACTACCTTTTAGATTAAGGATATTAAAATTGACGCTGTATTTATAATTTGTTCTTTTTTATTGTATATCATATATTATATATAATTAAAAGCCTTCATAAGTTACTTAAATGGCATTTTAAGTACAGTGAGTCTCAGTCAGATTGGTTCCGCCGCGCCGCGCGTTGGGTTCCCCACAGATGATGCTCCTATCCCCGGTATGCGGCAAAGGAACTGCCCAGCAGTTGACTGACTTGTCCGTGCGTGACAATGAAAATAAATGAAATAAATTAACATAAGAATAAAATAAAATTGCTTCCAGTGGATATTTATTTGTCTTTACAACAAAACACACAACGTTTCGGTCATAACCATAAGACCTTCATCAGGTGACTGTTTATTAAAAGACAAGAGAAGAGAAGAGATTCTCAATTGTCTGTGCCATAACAACCACTTCAGTTATGAGTGGAATCAGCACAATTAGAATGAAACAAGAAATTGGTATTTCGGAAATGCTTATCAATCCAATCGACAGGTATCTCATACGGGGACTCTTCTATAACATCCATAGGTGGAGGAAAGCGTATAACATGTCTATCCTTTTTTGTTCTCTTAATGACACCCAACCACTCATCACCCAAGTCACCGTCAAATCTGTTCAAAACGGAATCTTGATTGCATCCGATGTTCCAAGCTTCGCACACTTTTCTCCTAATGACATCGTCCTCAACCTTTAAAATCTTCAAAGCACCCATACGATGATTATTCTCGATCAAGTGTTGGCTAAGACCAGTAGAAGTTTTTCTACACCTAATGTCTCTCTCGTGCTCACGTAGTCTGATTCTAAAAAGATCTGCCCGTTTCGCCAATGTAAAATTTATCACAATCCAAACATGAGATTGAATATACTCCTGGATATTCCATTCGGTCCATATTTCAGCCGAACCTTTTATATTCAGAAAATATGCTCTCAATGGTTCTATTGGTTTTGTAAGCAGGAACCATCTCAAACTTTCGAAAAACCCTCTCATAACGCTCGCTCATGGCCGGGTTTGGTTGTGTAACAACTGTGATGATTTAAATTTTGGAAAAAGGGAGATTTTTCGATTAGCTAGGATCAATGGTTATGATGAAAGAAGAATGGATGTAATATGGAAGGAGGCTGAAAGACATATCAGGAATAGGGATGATGTGATTAAGGACCCCAATACTAAGTATGTGGGTATGGCCTACCACCCGGCCATGAGCGAGCGTTATGAGAGGGTTTTTCGAAAGTTTGAGTTGGTTCCTGCTTACAAAACCAATAGAACCATTGAGAGCATATTTTCTGAATATAAAAGGTTCGGCAGAAATATGGACCGAATGGAATATCCAGGAGTATATAATCTCATGTTTGGATTGTGATAAATTTTACATTGGCGAAACGGGCAGATCTTTTAGAATCAGACTACGTGAGCACGAGAGAGACATTAGGTGTAGAAAAACTTCTACTGGTCTTAGCCAACACTTGATCGAGAATAATCATCGTATGGGTGCTTTGAAGATTTTAAAGGTTGAGGACGATGTCATTAGGAGAAAAGTGTGCGAAGCTTGGAACATTGGATGCAATCAAGATTCCGTTTTGAACAGATTTGACGGTGACTTGGGTGATGAGTGGTTGGGTGTCATTAAGAGAACAAAAAAGGATAGACATGTTATACGCTTTCCTCTTCCACCTATGGATGTTATAGAAGAGTCCCCGTATGAGATACCTGTCGATTGGATTGATAAGCATTTCCGAAATACCAATTTCTTGTTTCATTCTAATTGTGCTGATTCCACTCATAACTGAAGTGGTTGTTATGGCACAGACAATTGAGAATCTCTTCTCTTCTCTTGTCTTTTAATAAACAGTGACCTGATGAAAGTCTTATGGTTATGACCGAAACGTTGTGTGTTTTGTTGTAAAGACAAATAAATATCCACTGGAAGCAATTTTATTTTATTCTTATGTTAATATATTAATCGGTGGAAATCAGGACCATTATGGCAGAATTAAATGAAATAAGTTTGAAAATAATGAAAATAGGCACCTACCTTATTACAAGAGATGCTGGAAGTGTCGTCCTCCTACATCCACACATTTTTGGCATCGTGATAGGAAATTCCGATTAATACGCATTAATTGTTCTTCCGTTATTATTGAGTTTATCTCTATCCTAATGTTTTCTTTTAGTTGTGACAACTACCGAATAACACTTGCACGTCTGTACAACACGAGAACAATGCTCAACTGTAGGCTATGCAGAAATTCTTTACTTATCTGCGAGGACACAGCTGGGCCGTGACTCGGGTAGTGTTGAGTCATCACAAGAGAAACACGGCGCGCGACAAGCGGAACCAATCTGTCTGAGACTCACTGTATTATAGTCCATTATTATAGTCCATATAATTTCACAACTAATACACTTTCACGTTAATCTATAGATGTGTATAACATTCATAATGATGCATTCACCAAATATTACATAGACTGTACTATTTATATTTTATGTTATTGCATGTAGAAAGATATATTAATAAGGAAGTCCACACTTATTTTCTATCTAGCATACATACAAACATCGTAGTACATAAAACAGCAGCCGCTCATTAACTACCAAGAAACATAAGGTTAGTCTTCATACCATACTATTAACCTATAATTTTTGGTTATTTATAACATCAGTTTATTCAGTCAGTCTTTATAATCTTTCATTAATTTTCATTAATTCTCTTATTTATTCATTATAGACTGAAGATGGTATAAATTCCGATTATACCGAAATGTACATAATATCTACCAATTAAGAAGCATAACTCCATCAACGCACAGCCAAGATAGAAAATACATCTTCCTTATTAATACATCTTTCTACGTGCAATAACATAAAATATAAATAGTAGGCCTACAATCTATTTAATATTCAGTGAACGCATCTTTATGAATGTTATACACATCTATGGATTAACGTGCAAGTGTATTACTTGTGAACGCATCTTTATGAATGTTATACACATCTATGGATTAACGTGCAAGTGTATTACTTGTGAAATTATATGGACTATAATAATGGACAAAAAAACCATTTAAGTACCGTAACTTATGAAGGCTTTTAATTATATATGTGTGACTATTTAATGTACATTTTTCTTATGATTAATCTAATCATTTTATCATATAGTTTTTAATTAAGTAAGATTACCTCTTTTAGTTTTATCTGTACATTTTCAACTAAATTACATGTGGAAATATAGACTTGCAATATAGATAAAAAAAAAAACAAAAAACTATCTCACAATAAATTTTGTTCTTCAGTTCATTGATCTTTAGAATGAAATAGCAAATAAAAATCTTTATTTTCCTCAGAACGACTACACACAATATATGATATACAATAAGAAAAAACAATTTATAAATTCCGTGTCAATTTTAATATCCTTAATGTAAAAGGTAGTCCACATTACTTACATATTTATCTCGGCATCTTAATTTTAATTGAAGGTATAGGGCGAAAAATAGCACTTGTGCATTATAAATTTCCCCTCAAAGAAAGCAAGGTGAAATTTATCAATAATTTGTTTAAGTAAACATGTCAAGTGGTTTGCCAAAATTATCAACTGTCTCCACTACAGAGTTATAGACTTAACGGAAATTCCTGAACCAAAGCTGATTAAGCTGTCGATTGCTTTGTGTTTGATGTAAGTTCCCGAAACAAAGCCGATATCGACTGTTTAGTCAATTGACTTGACATGTTGTCCGTTTTCTCCAGATAACAAATTAACATCTGAAAATGTTAAGTTCAACACGCTGGGTTTGCATGTCAAGTCAATTGGAACGCAAAATTGCAATATACATGTAAATATCAACTTGTTAAACTTGACATGTTGGTGTTAAATGTTAAGCAGTGGAGACCCAGCTTTATGTGAACACTGCAAACAATATTGTTGTCATGAGAACTGAATTGCATTTGATGAATTCAGGGTAATATTTTCAGAAATTATATAATTTTTAAGGGAAGGAGTGGTTGTTTGAACTTTAATGTTGACCGCATTACTTACCGGGTGAAGTGGGTATGTGTGCGAAACTCCAAATCAATCTAAGCATGTAGATTTGTATAGGGAACATACATACCCACATACACACTTTCGATTTTACATATCAGATTACTTTTTATACTGTTTAAAATTGAACTCATTATCTGAATGTAATTTAGTGCAACTAGGGTTTGATTAATTTCTGTTATGATGGTAGCATGGAAATTAGTGACTTTTTGCAGCCTACATCATGGCTCGTTATTCTTACTATTACTCTTAAACTTCGTAAATTCTACCATACTGTTTACATTTAAAAGTGAAGCTGAAGCTTATATTTATTTTCAGGTGGAAAATATACTTTACAGTGATAGTGGTCATTACGTATTATGTGATTTTGGATCTGCAACAGGAAAAGTGCTTAATCCTCAGACACAAGGAGTTGCAGCTGTAGAAGAGGAAATAAAAAAATATACTACCCTTTCATACAGAGCACCAGAAATGGTTGATATGTATAGTGGGAAGCCTGTCACTACAAAGGCTGATATTTGGGTATGCTGAATTAGGGCCTTTTCACACTGGGTCACTTATGACCATCACTTGTGATGGTCACCAGTTTTTGCAGTGAACAGACCTGGGTCACTTGTGACGGTCACCGCTAGTATTGTCAATAGTAGCTACATGATAAAACCATTTGTAATCGCTTTTGACATCCCAAATGCAGGTCGACATTCCACTTCACTTAAAAAATCTTCAGTATTAATCAAATCTAAACTCATGGCTGGATAACTAGTTTTGCTGAGCTCGGTTATACAACTGAATTATGTATATTAAATTTGCATTGTTGGCAATCATAATAAAAGTGACAGTGCAGTGACCGTCACAGGTGACCCAGTGTGAATGCTCCCAATGCTTCTTAGCCGGTGACAGGTCACAAGTTACCAAGTGTGAAAAGGCTCTGAGTTTTATTTATTTCCTATTTTGGTAAGAGTGTGTGAGGTTAGTTAAGGTTGAAAATTTAATTCTTTCTAAAGAATGAGGTTGAACTGAAGATATTAATCTATAATTCTTAGAAGGTGAAAAAAAGGTAAAATTGCAAATAATGTTTTTTATTTAAATAATAAAGCAACTTATATCAATTTAGAATTAGTCTTTAAATGATTTAATTTATTTAAATGAAATTTATCTTAAGTTTGTTCGTCAAAAAAAAGTCTGGATTCAGTTTCAAACCTGTCCGTATTGCATACTTATGCTCGATGACAAAATTCCTTTTAAATTGATTGTACAAGATTCAATTTTCATCAAATTCATGTTACTCACTGTACAGTTTCACTTTGGTTTGACCAAACATTTAAGCAAATGGGATATGTCCAATTCCATTCAATTTTTTGACAAATCAACCATTCAGTGCATGTGTGTGCCACCTGCTGGTATTTGATAGCATAGAGTTTGCAAACAATGGATATGGCTTCTAGTCTCTTATCTCTCATTTCTCTCTTCTCTCATGCATTTGGTCTCAATAGTAGCTAATGGTATGTATTGAAAGACACTATTACTTCAAACTAGTTAGAATAATAAGTATTACAAAAACACTTTCATTGACTTCAGAGGTTTGAAAACTAAATATGAAAGATTAGGAAAAAATCATTATTTACGTGGCCACTCTTTCATGTCCTCAGTGCCAGCAAATTTTTTGATGGTTGTATGAGAGGTTGCGAGTCTAATCCCTGGTGCAGTCCTTTTTTTCCTTTCTTTTTTCTTTCTTTCATTGTATTTTTAAAATTCAAATAAAGTGCATAATTTTTTTAATTCATTACCATACCACTGCCTCATATGTACGAGGTCTGTTAGAAAAGTATCCTACCTTATTTTTTTGTTGCGAAAACTTGATGGATTTGAATCAAGCACGCTTGCACGAGCCGACCTTGAACCTTCGTGCGCATGTGTGAATTTTTTCCTGCCTGTAGATAGCGTCTGTTGCTGGCAAGCAGCATTTGAGTGAGGTAGTGTGTAGTGCTCTCGTCGTTGCAAGGATAATAACGGAATGACTGAAACTGGGCGACAGCTAGGCGTAAACCATTCGGAAAATTCAGACGGCTTTCGGTGATGATGCTATGGGCATACACAGATTAAGGAGTGGTACAACCGGTTTAAAGACTGCCGCACATCAGTGGAGAGCAAGCCACGCTCTGGTCGGCCATCAACAAGCTGAATTGACCAGGTCATTGCCAAAGTGAACGCTGTGGTGATGCGGGACTGTCGTGTGAGCATCCGAGAAATTGCGGAAGAGGTGAGCATCATCACTTTTTCGGCACATTTGACCATGAAGAGAGTGGCGGCGAAATTCAATGCCGATGCTGCTGACGGTGGAGCAAAAGCAACTTCGTGTTGAAGTCTCACATGACATTGGCCATGGCAGTGTTTATGGACATAGAGGGGGCTTTCAACTTTACCTCGTATGGCTCTATCTATAGAGGGTTGATCAGACATGGAGTTAACTTGTGTGTACCTCGGAGGATTATGGCATCTCTGGAGGGCCGCCGGGCAATAGTGTCTCTTAATCAGTGTACGCTGATGTGCACTATGCCCAGAGGCTGCCCTCAGGGAGGTGTCTTATCCCCACTTATTTGGTGCCTGGTAGTGGATGAACTACTAGTCAGGCTCAATGAAAGTGGAGTATATGCCCAAGGCTATGCAGATGATGTTTGCATTGTGGTCAGAGGCAAATTTGCAGATACAGTTTCGGGCCTTATCCAAAGTGCCCTGGAAGCTGTTGAAAGGTGGTGTCATGAGGTAGATTTGTCGGCCAATCCTGATAAAACTAACCTCATTGTTTTTACGAGGAAGAGATGGCTGGATGGTTTGTATGAGCCGACCTTCTTTGGGAAGAAGTTGCTACGATCCACGTCGGCCAAGTACCTGGGAGTTATTTTGGATTCTAGGCTGACGTGGAAAGAACACATTGACATTAAGGTGACTAAGGCTTGCAATAGTTTGTGGGCCTGTCGGAGGGCCTTTGGTGTGAGGTGGGGACTAAAACCACGTGTGGTTTACTGGCTCTATGTCTCCATCATTAGGCCCTCCATCACCTATGCTTCGGTCGTATGGTGGCCATGTGTTGAGACACAGGCTACCAAGACTAAATTAAATAAAATCCAACGCCTAGCGTGTTTGGGGATTTCTGGAGCTCTGCGCACCACTCCACTCAGCGCCCTGGAGGCGCTGTTTGGCTTACCTCCTTTGGATTTGGTTATCCGAGGAGAGGCCGGAGTGACTGCTCATAGACTCTGGAGTTTGGGCTGTTGGTCCTTTAAAAATCCAATTAAAGGACACAAAGACATACTTAATAGACTTCAGAAGTCGCAGCCTATTCTTGCGATGAGCTGTGACAATATGAAGCCAAGTTATAATTTTGACTCTGTATATAGGGTCAGTATTCCGCCCAGAGAGGAATGGACTCGTGGCCCACGGGCTCCTGAGTGTGTCAAGGGGCTTGTCTGGTATACGGATGGCTCAAAGACGGACGAGGGGACCGGGGCTGGCATCTATGGGCCTAAGACGAGGCTGTCGTACTCTTTGGGAGGTTATACTACAGCATTCCAGGCTGAAATATTTGCTATTTTGGCCTGTGCCTATCACATCTTAGGGATGCCTGAGCTGCATGGCAGGATCACTATCTGTTCTGACGGCCAGGCGTCCCTGACGGGACTATGTGCCAGTACAACAAGGTCTAGGTTGGTACAAGAGTGCCAAAAGACCTTGGACATTGTCTGCTCCCGCGGACCAGTACAGCTCTGCTGGGTTCCTGGGCATGCTGGAATCAGAGGAAATGAACTAGCTGATAAGCTAGCAAGGGAGGGCTCGGCCAATGTCTTTATTGGACCGGAACCTGTCCTTGGTATTACTCCAAGAAGGGCCAGATATGAGGTCTTAGATTGGATGTCACTTCAACATGGCACTTTATGGAGTAATTTAACCCTTTATCTGGCAGACAAAATGAAAATTACACCCACTGGATAGGCAATGTTGCTCTCAGGCAACATGGTATATCGCAAGTCTAATGGTTATTACCCAGCAATTATACCTCCTATTCGGCAATGGTGCTACAGGCAACAACTACAATATCCCAGGTAACATGTACCAACAATTTAGTTCATATTCTAACAATTAGATGGCCTTAGGAAGTGTTTTTGTGGTCCGAATGCAAAAGAGGCTTGCCAGGTTCAGGGAGGTATTCGTAGGTGTTGCCTGAGAGCAACACTGCCAGATAAAGGGTTAACTACTGCTAGACAGGCTCGGTCCATGATCGAGGGACCTAGCAAGAAGAACAGCAGGATTCTGCTAACCCTTAATCGAGCACAACTTAGGAGTACAGTTGGCCTGCTAACAGGACACAATACCCTAAAGAGGCACCTACATGTGATGAAGCTGAGTGCGGATCCTACATGTAGGAAGTGCGGCAGGGAAGATGAGTCTTCTCTACATGTTTTGTGCGAGTGCGAAGCACTTGCCACAGCCAGACACTTTCTCCTGGGCTCAGATAAATTGGAACCAGATGACATAAAGAGAACAAATCCGAGATCTATCCTGTCCTTCTGGAAGGCCACGGGACTCGAATGAATTCTCCAGCATGAGGGGCACAATGGGCCCAACTATGCGGCCTACGTGCATGGGACCGAAAGGGCTCAACCCATTTATTTTCATTCATTCATTCATTCTCACATGAGATGCTGGACTCCACAAACAGTGACCCCGACTTCATGAACACCATAATGAGTGGTGACAAGTCCTAGTGTACGGGTACAACCCGGAAACCAAATCCCAATCGTCATAATGAAAAACGACGAGAGCACTACACACTACCTCACTCAAATGTTGCTTGCCAGCAACAGATGATATCGACAGGCGGGAAAAAATTCACACATGTGCACGAAGGTTCAAGGTCAGCTCATACAAGCATGCTTGATTCAAATCAGTCAGGTTTTCGCAAAAAAAATAATAATGTCTGATACTTTTCTAACAGACCTCGTATATGCACTAGTGTCCAAAATTAAAGCAACAAACCGAAATTTCATCTTTGGTGGTTTATTTTGCCACAAAAGAGTATAAACAGGTGATAGTAACGTATAAACAATATGAGGAATAAAGAAAGTAAACTATTGCAACATTGCCCACGTAATGACTTTCACACACATCCAGAAAAACGCGTTAATGTGCGCATTATGGGGTGTGACCACCTCTGGCAGCAATACAGGCCTCACAAGAGCGTGGCATGCTGTGAATAATGTCATCAATCTCATTCTGAGGCAATAACGCCCATTCTTCCTGTAGAGCAGCTCGCAAGGCCTGGAGAGTAGTTGGTGGATGTTCACGTGAAGCAAGTCGTCTCCCTGGTGCATCCCAGACATGCTCTATAGGATTCAAATCAGGAGAGCGAGCAGGCCAATCCATACATGCAATATCTTCAGTTTCCAGGAAAACATCCACCTCCTGTGCGCTATGAGGACAAGCATTATCATCCATCAGTACGAAGTCTGGGCCCACAGCACCTCAAAACAACCACACATGAGGTGTCAAGATCTCGTCACAATACCTGACAGCAGTTAAACCTTGCTGATTTACCCGTACAACTTCATGAAGAGGTGTTCGGGTAGTCAACAGAATTCCTGGCCACAGCATTATTGATCCACCTCCATATCGGTCTCTTTTCACAAAATTACGTCAGTCATATCAATTTGGGGAAAAATGATCAGTCTGAAAAATAAAGTTAGAATTACTTTGTGTTATTGTATTTACCTGTAAATATTACAATTGTGAAAATTTATCGGACATCATGTTTTGAAATATTACTTCCACAACATTTTTTAAATTTTTTTTATTCTTTGTCCAGCGATTCTCGGCTGGAGCCTATATTGTGTGTCTTGAATGTACTTTCATCCCCTCCAGTTGCTTCAGTATCTTGAGTTCGGAACCCCGCCATCCACACCTTATGTTGTCCAATATTTTGGAAATCCCAGTCTTCTTGAAGCTCTTGACAGTGATTTTTTCATTATTTTATTTTGCGCCAGTATCATACAAGTTTTTCTTTTACTGAAAATTCCCTCATTGCAGCTCTGTTTCCTTTTTCTTCCACGAATGCTATTACTTGCAACTTAAAACTTGCATAGAATTTATTTGCAGGGTCACTCCTTATACCCCTTTATAAGATAAGGGAAGAAAACTAATCTTATGCAACAGACCGACTGTGTGGAAACAGTTACTAGATTGATTTGTAAGCATTGTTTATTATTATCAACAACATAAATATTAGGCAAAAACAATTATTATAATCATGTAAAGATCAAAATGACAGTTTGGAACTTGTAATTTATATGCTGTTTAAATGCTATTGAATAGGCCCAAGAAATATTTAAAAACATTTATATGATCTGAGACGTGAAACCTGTATAGGCCCCGAAACTAAGTACGCATAGAATTAAAGTGTAAAATTGACTAGTTAAAGTCGATGGTATTGAGCTCTATTGAGAATAAAATTATCAGTAAAAGCATAAAAGCGTAGTATTATTGGTATACATTTAGTTACAATATACCTTGTCATATATGAATCCACTTAATAAACACTTGTCAGATGTGCACAATACTTAAAGGAAGGGTAAACTAAAAAAATACCATTTTCTTATTTTAATCTCATCGCACGGAGCTTTGAATTACGAAACGAATGGTGATCTTGTGAACTTCAGGCGCCTAATATTACGCTTTGTACGGGTGAAGTGAAAAGCTCCTGTGACGTCACTCCTGACTAACTCGCTGGCAGGACGACGGCTGCTGTAATGCTCGCGCGTGTGTTTCTAATACACCACAAAGTCTCATTTGTGTTTGTTGTTGATAGAGATGTCTGCAATGTTACTTTATAAGGACAAATCTCGGTATTCACAAATTAATATCACACGAAAAGAAAATGACAAGGAATTATTGAAAGAAATGCAAGGAAGAAAAGAAAATACGGAATGGTGTAAATGTCGGCTGTGTATACATATGAAAACGGGCCACGAGAGTGTGTGTTGTTGGGACTGTGAAGTAATTTGTGAACAGAAGGGGGTTGTAGACTGTATAACACAATATGCCTCATTCGATAGCGTTATTATAAATAAAATACACTAGTTGCCAGTCGTTATCAGTGTTAATACTTAGAGCTAATACAGTTCAAAAACTAAATATTTTTCAAGATACGAACAGAGTCACTTTCAGATTCAGAATCTTCTTTTGCGGTAGTAGAAATATCTGAAATGCTAAAAGAGCTATCTAAATCACAATTTCTAGAAGAAGCATTCAATGAATCTGTGCAAACATTGGCATAAGTTTCATTTCCTAGTTCACACTGAACGCCTACGCTGTTAGAAACTGAATTTTCGTCATAAAGACTAGATTCCACATTCATGATTTGTCCATTCCCGGATACTAATGGATTACTGTTCGAATCCTGCAACAACTCTCTCATTTCCTTCTTCCTCAAGTACGACGATTTTCTTTTCTTCATTGGCGGTGTCTCAGATTTCCCACGCAAAATAAGTGATGGCACAGCACTTCTTTTTTAAACAGATTGCGGGGTTTCTCCAGTTAACTGTTTTCGTAACTGTACCGAAAGCTCGGTATCATTTTCTTCTAAATGTTGTGAACAAACCGTACTATATTTACTAGGAACAAATTTTTCTCTTTTTATTTTTATCAGCCATTGCTTATAACGTTCGGGTGACTTATCTCTGTTGGGAAATCGATGGAAAGATATTTTAAGTGTGTTATCACTCTTCGACGATGAGTATGTACACTCCACAACACAACAATAAACTATTGTTTGAACAGATACTCACTAAAAAACTGTAACAATAGACAGAATGCTGTGAACTGTCTTTCACCGGGCGAGACTGAGACAAGCACTCCTCAAGCATGACGTCACGCGCCCACCGCGTTACAATAAACATATTCGTTTTGTGATTAAATGTGAAGGTGTAAAACATTTCTAACAGTGAATATCATTTCTTAAAAACATTTTCTTTCAATCCGTACGAAGAAAACTATACTGAATTTTTAGTTTACTTTTCCTTTAACTTAAAGTTAGTAATTCACAAATGTCACTGCAACGATAAAATCGTGTTGCGAGTCTTATTTGGAAGGTTGATTAGGCCTATAAAGAAATCACTGAGTGTGCATGATAATTGAATAACCTTACACAGTTACAAGGTCCAAACTGTCATTTTGATATTTATATGATTTTAAATCATTGTTTTTGCATAATAAACTATGCTTACAAATTTAATCTTGTAACTGTTTCCACAAGTCTACCTGTCTGTTGCATAAGGTTAGTTGTCTTCCCTTATCTTGTAAAGGGGTATAAGGAGTGACCTTTCAAATAACTTCTGTATCTTAACCCCCTTAGATCAAAATGAAGTTTATCAATTAAAACTTGTGGTGTAATTCCTATATATTCCCATTTTCTACAGTATATCACTGAAGTAAGCAACTGTAGTGTACTGAAACTGACCCGAATGGCATTACCATAATTCCATGTGAATTGCCACCCTTACCCCTTTCTTTTGTGTGAAGCTTCCGGTCAGCACATTCCTTAACCTTGAATGCATTGGGTGGAGTATAGAGGTACTCTAATTGCATTGGTGGCATTTTTAGTTGTAATTTCTGAATCATCATGAAAGAAAGAGATTTGTCAAAATATTCATGCGACGATTATGCAATGAAATGTTTATACACCATTTGTGGACTTAAAAACCAAGGTGTGATGATTACACAATGAAATACAGTATGTTTGATGTCCATATACTGTGGTCATCTTTTATAATGGGCTAACTTATGAAGAGAAAAACTTAGCATTTGTTTATGTCTGGTATTATGAATACAGTGGAACTTCGTTAGCATGTTCCTCATTACTAGGTTTTCCCGCATGGTACGTCGGTTTTTGGAAGTCCCGCTCCCAATCTTACTTCTTTAAATGTTTCTTAACATGTTTTGGTTTAACGCTTAGTACGTTCGTATTTGGCTCGCCAACCACACTTTGCCAAACACAAGCCTTGTTCGTGCATCCGATTGTGTAATCTCTATGTCAGAATTATTGTACTATCTGGTGTCAAGTCTCAACCTTTGCTCTATGGGACCAATCGTCAGCCCTTTTGAACCATTGTAGTTTGCTTCTCATTGGTCATCAGCTGTTTTGGCCACCATTTTGTATCGTGATAATTTTGTTGTGATCTCCAGGTAGTGAAATATATTTTTAATTTCTTACGGTTCATGTGGTGAGGAGAAGAAAATATTAGAATGTTTGAAGAAATGTAGGCCAAAAAAAGCAGATCATGCTTCTCACGTCGGTATTGGATCGCATTTCATTAGCAATTTATGTAATCTCTATGCCAGACTGACTGTATATGAAACATTTTGGCATGTGTGAAATTTTACACAATTACAATATTTTATGTTTGTTAATAGATTCTGGAGTGCAACTTGTTTCATGTGTGATGTTTTAGAATAAAAATGGATGCTTTTTTGTGAATTTCGTCTGGTTTTTCATTAAATATGGCTCACATACATTACTTCAATTTTTGCAAGTTTTTTTTTTTTTAATTTTTTAAATCAGATTGTTAGGCCTATGTATTCATGTACATAATATAAATCTCTCGTAACTAATGGCTTGGCATAGAACCTCCTGTGTGTCTCTGTGGGTATTTCTGAGTCATTAGGATGCACTTTTGGGTGGTTCTACATTCCCAAAATATGGGTATAAATGACAATATGCTCAGATGGATATCAGAGTTCACAACACAAAGATATTGTGCTACTAAGTATGGATCAGCCATTTCTAAATATAAACAAAGTCATTTAGGAGTCCCACAAGGTGCTATCTTAAGCACAACTCTGTTTAATGTATATATAAATGACTTGCCTAAACAACTACAGAAGTTTGATGTAGAAACTGCTCTTTTTGCAGATGACTTAGTTATCTGGAACTCACAGAAGCCTGCAAATATACAACAAGCAAAAACAAAGGTCCAGGCAGCTCTAACAGAACTCCAAGTATGGTGCAATAATAACTTGATGACAGTTAATACCACAAAAACACAATTTCAACATTTTTCCTTGGCCAAAAAGCCAGTAGAAATTGATCTACAGTATGGAAATGCTAAATTGACAAAAACTGACAATGCTAAATATTTAGGCGTACATTTCGATAAAAAACTAACTTGGAAGAAACATATAGAGCATGTAACTGGAAAAGCAACTAAAAGATTCAATTTATTGAAAAGACTGGCAGGAACAAAGTGGGGTAGTTCCAGAAAAACTTTAAATACAACTTACAATACTTACATAAAACCAGTCTTAAAATACTGCGGTGAAATCCTCATTACAGCATCAATATCAAATAAAACAGCCTTGGAACAAACACAAAACCAAGCCCTACGCTTAATAACAGGAGCAACAAAAACTACACCACTTGAAGCTCTTCATATAGTCTCCTCAAATAAACCAATTGTAACAGAACTTGAACAGCAAGCACTGCTTAGTTATGAAAAACTTAAAAGGCTCCCAAACTCAGATAAATGGGATAAATATCAAACATCTAATTCAACTATGAAAACCCAAATTGGGTTTATACAAAAAGTTACAAAATTAACAGAAAACCTAGAAATACCAAAAACTAAAGAGAATATAATATATGGTGTCAGTCCTATTGACAGTGATCTGATTGATCATAATTTAAATTTAAATAAGCCCATTAACAAAAACGAAACATCTCCTGATGTAGCTAAGATTCTAGCCCTAGAAACCATACATACAAATTATCCTTCAGAAAGCTGGACACATATATATACAGATGGATCGCTTTTAGATGAAAATGGAGCAGGAGCTGGCGGAACATGTCAGTTCTTTTCATTTTATAAACATGCTGGGAAAGATACTACAAATTTTGATGGTGAAGTATTAGCTATATACCAGTCGCTCCAGAACATTTTCAGCTGGCTCCAGCATTGCAAAAATATTGTTATTTTATCGGATTCTAAAGCAGCTATCCAAGCTGTAGTATCATCTTTCCCAAAAATGGAAAAAATTTTGGAAATAAAAAAAATGATCTGTTCTATCCAGAAACTTGGAAAACATGTTGTATTACAATGGATTCCAGCACATTGCGGAATACTGGGAAACGAAAGGGCTGATATACTAGCAAAGAAAGGGTGTACAATTAAGCAGAAAGAAGCAAGTGCTCTTTCTTATGAATCAATTAAAAGGATCATCAAAAAGAAAATGAATGATAACTACACAACTAAATTAAATGGAAAAATTGGAGACAGAAATATAAGAATACTATTAGAAAACCCCTTAGTAATACCAGACCTACCTCGAAAATCTGCAGTTGCTAGTATGAGACTCATTACGGGACATGACTGCCTAGGAAAACATCTACATAGAATTGGAATACTTACTTCTCCAAATTGTATGCTGTGTTGTCAAGAGGTGGAAATGGATAGACAACATCTAGAACTTTGTGCAGCTCTTCAAAACTGTGTAGACCTGACTTCTAAATATTGGGAAGCAAGAAGGAGAATGATTTCATTGTTAACTCCAGAGCATTAGATACACACACACATTCCCTACGATTTTTTAAAAATTTCAGTATTACATTTTCCCATTTGACGTCTTTTTTTTTTATCCCTAGAAAAACGTGTTATCGTGTACCGGTATGTGATTGTTGAGAGCTGTAATAACCAAAATTAGCATGTACATGTGATAATAGCTCTAAAAGATATAATGATGGGAATGTTAAAAAGAATACCAACATAAGTGAATGCTTTGACCATTTATTTCATATTATCATTTGAACATTCCAAACGCTGCCATATTTGAAGTATAATACTGCTATGTATGGTGCTAGGACCACCTGAAGTTGAACCATGTCCATCTCTGTGTTTCCAAGATCTGTGTTTAAAACTTTCCACATGTTTGTGCACAGTGGACTTCTTTCAAAATTAATCCATAAAGGTGCATAAAAGTTTCCCATTTTCAGCCACAAAATAATCTGTGGGAAACTCTTGAACCCTTTGTATTGTATTGACTGCCATTTTTGGCATGCTGGTGTTTAGTAGATGTGAACTGCTCTGATTCAGATTGTGTACTCTCCGTTAAACCATAAAAGTTGTTCATTGTTGCTGGTAATGTTTTTAACTTTTGCATTGAATCTATTGTTAAGTTTTAAACAGGCAGTTAATTTTCCAAGAATTAAATGCTTTATATGACATAATGTATTGTATTTTCATGCTTTATTTTAAAAAAATTATGCTTTACTGTACTTTTAAAACTTATTTTATCCAGACTCTTAGAGCCCTAAAATCGTGTTCTGGGTAGCAACCACATGTCTAATATCCAGTTATGCTTCTTAGGCTTTTGGGTTGCTGTGCATGATCACACATCAGGGATTCCTACATACCCTGTCAAAATAGTGGAATGAAAGGTTTCCCCCCTTTTTTATGGACCCCAAAAAGCAGAGGTAAAGTGGTTTCAGAAGAATAATATAAGAGGACATATTTTCCAACTGCTACTTTTAGTTCAGTATTTAGGTAGCGAAAAAAGAGTCCACCTTGCATTATTAAGGTACATGATTTTTCTTTTTATATTGTTTGGTAATAGCAAGAGTAGTGTAAAACTAAGTTTGCAACCTCAAAAGTCCTAGTGATAACTTCCTGTGAGCAAAAAACCACAAAATGTTTGCACTTTAATTCTGTTTGTCAGGAAAATCTCCTAGATACCAACTCCTAGCAAAGATTTGTCTATCACCATTTGAAAGAGAGCATAAGATGTCCTAAAAAAATGCACTACTTAAACTTTGATTTACATGTATTACAGGTACTACAGTACTTGTAGTTTCAAGAGAAAAATAATAAAATTGTTAAAACACATGTTTTGACACATTTTGACCATATTTATGACTGCTTATGTAGCCAATTATGTGTTTTGATGATGAATGCCTATTAATTACGTGTAGGTACAGTGGCGGCTCGTGGCCGGAAAATTAGGTGAAGAGAAAAAAAATGCCACATGCTTATGTTAATAAAGGAATTCACCTAAGTCTTGAGAACCAAAACAATCCTTTGGTAGCCCTTTAAGGCTGCAAACTTGTTGGTGATATCATCATAGAATGGCTGCTTTTCTTCTAGCTTCAGTAGAAGTTCTTTCTCAATTGAAATATTCGCTCAACAAGATACTTGTCAGGTTAGTTAGTATCTGGCAACATTTTTTATTCTTCATTTAGTAGGCCTATGTCGTGATCTGACAGCTGGCACAATGATGTTTTGATTTTAAACAATGCGGGTAAGAGTGTAGTCATTATTTATAAAATCTGATACATTTTATTCATGGAATACTCTTAACAAATCCCACTCGAGATTATGAGTTTCATGAGATTAATTTGATCCTGCTTGTCCGCCGTGAATCTATCTATGTTTATCGTAATTATTATTCTAATCAGAATATTCAGAATATTCCATTTATGCGATGCGGACTTGGTATTGACTAATAATCTTTAGCAATCGACCAATGACTGTTGTTTATCTTATAAGTTAATATGCTTGTGAGGGTCGGAAAGATGCAATTTTATCTGATAAACTTCAGCTCGTTACTGGATACTTCAAGGCATTAATATGCAGTGATTAATATGTTCCATGTCGTATAATTACCTATGAAAAAATATGCATTGTAGGAATGAAACGTCATGATCCACATTCTCTTTGGAGTATAAACTGGCAAATGGATTGGGATTAGAAGAACAATTACAGTGTAATTATATTTGTAGTGTTCAACGTATTAACATCAAGGCTGTGATGGGTAATATATGTGCTTTATGAACCCTGTATTCAAGTGCAAACGTGCCCACCTGTTTCTCCGAGCTGACAGTGTGAGGTACTGGCAAAGAAAATGCCTGAACAAGAGGGACTGCTTCATGGGTAGTCTGTTCGCGTCGGTATGGGGACGTGGGATAAGCGAGAAAACTGCTGCTTGCCATCCTCATTTTGAGTGGATCAGACTACCCATGCAACGGTGGGATTTGTAACCACGACCGACTTGAAGCACTTGCAGGATCTCAGTGTCTCCTAGCTTTGACACCAGGTGGTGGCATGGCGGGCAATTCAAAAATACAGATACATTTATAGTAAAAACCAACATTCGTGATATGGAAAATAAACTTTAAAAATACGTATTGTAAAGGAAAAAATACTGGTGAAGTGCTACTTCACCTACTTCCCCTGAATAGCCGCCACTGTGTAGGTATGTTCAATATATTGTACATAGACCCTGTATAACAGACAGATAAATCAGGAAGGGTCAGTCCATTAGAAATCACCCAGATCATGTTGATAACATTTTTTATTTTCCTAATTTTTTTACCTGTTTCTCCCCAATGTTAGACGAGTTCAAAAGTATTGTAAGAAAATATTTTAGGCTCATACTTTTTTTGGCGGTCATTTTAAATTTTATTCGTAACCGTTTCTCAACTGAAAACAAGTTCCTTGCAAATGTATTTAACTCTTTTAATTTTATAGATATCAGGACAAAATAAACACCAAAATTATCTGAATGATAAACTCCAGATTTTTGTCTGTACATAATATTACCTAAGTAAACAAAAGACTAAAATTAGCGGCACTAGAATCCTGCATCTTCCCTTCACTTCTGTATGGATGCCAGACATGGAGTTTGACATCAGCTCAGAAGAATAGCATAAAAACTTGCCAACGGAAGATGGAACGGAGGATAATGGGGATATCCCTCAGAGACAGAATTTCAACAGAAAGACTGAGAAAGATGTCAGGACTAACCGACGTGGCCCAGCGCGCATGCAGCCTGAAGTGGAAGTGGGGTGGTCATGTAGCAAGACTTCCAGGTACCCTGTATGGGACCCTAGGATCGGCAAAAGGGAGAGAGGAAGACCAAGAACGACGTGGGTAGATTTCTTCAGAAGGCGTGCCGGGGTACACTGGTCCAGCGTAGCAAAGAACAGAGATGTCTGGAGAAGCCTACACACAGAGTTGCTGGAAGAAGTTTAGTGAAAGTGAAGTGTTTACCAAGCTCATATGGACCAGCTCACCATATGAGATTCTAACTGAGTTACCCCTCATCAGAGGGAGGCCCTAGCCCTGAATGGGACACATGTGGCTCATTCATTCATTCAGTGAGAAGAGTGAAGAAGAAAAAAATTCACAACTATAATTCGATAATTAACTTAAAATGTCAGTTTAGTGCCACAGAATTAGTGAAAGGAATTTTTTTCTTGTATAGATTTGTTATAGGGCTACTTGCTGTAGAAGCTTCAAGCTTGAGAACTTTGTCAATTTTTTAATATAATTTTTAAAAAATGCCCATTAGTGTATTTTGGCAATATATAAATTAGAATTTCTCGAAAGGGACTGAGTGAAAAATTACGAGATTACTATAGATAACACTCTTCATGAAAAAAATATGATAAAAATTTAATGACTGAGACTCAACTGGTGCCAGAGTTATAGTGCATCAAAGTTAGCATAAAAATTGTGTTATTCGCACACAAAATTTAACGGTAATTAGTGGTAAAATCTACATTGTAATTTGAAATACAAAATTTTGTTGAAACTAATTTTGTTACACAAAAATTATGTACCATCAGTTAGCAAGACAAATTTATAATTTCCTCAAAGTATTGATGAGTATAATAATTATATTATGAGTTGAACTTAACAAAAGACTTCACTTTTGAAATGAAAACCAAAAAGTGCAGGGGGAATTCATGCAAACAGACACTAAAAGCACTTCATGAAAAGGATACCATTTTTACTAAAGTAGACAAGGGTAACAAAATAGTCATGTAAGACAAACGTTATTACTTAGATAGAATAGAAACACTCTTGAACAACGAAGGATTCATTGAAATAGAACCTGATCCACTTACAAAATGCATATCTTCTGTAGAAAAAATCATATAGAACAGCACAGTAATTCCAGAAACAGAAAAAAGGAAAATCATACCATCCAATCCATTACTTCCAAAAATACATGGCTTACCAAAAATCCACAAGGAAAGCAATAAGATGTGGCTTATAACAAATAATGTAAATGTACCCACATATTATTTGGCCAAATGGCTTAATGAAAACTTTAACCTTTTCCCAAAATTCGAAAGCAAGAACATTAGGAATGTACTCCTTTGAGTTGATTGAAGAAATGGAGACAGAATAATAATAATAATAATAATAATAATAATAATAATAATAATAATAACAACAACTTATTGCAGTCAATACACTTGTATACAGGGTCTGTCCCAAAATTTCCCGGAATGAGTTTTTTTTTTTAAATCATTTATTCAGTATTAGTTTACAATCTTTTCAGAACTTTTCAAAGTATTCTCCCCCGCTTCAATGCACCGTTGCCAACGATTCACCCAATCATTGAAGGTGCCCTGGAAGTCGTCAACAGGAATCTCCTTCAGTGCGATCGTTGCAGCTTCTTTTACCGCCTCCAGCGTCCCATGTCAAGTTCCTTTTAGGGTTCTTTTGATCCTTGGGAACAAAAAAAAAGAAGTCCGCTGGTGCCAGATCGGGGCTGTACGGCGGCTGGGGCAGCGTTGCCACAGCCATTTTGGCCTGCAGCTCGGGCGCAATGAACGCGGTGTAGTTTGACGCGTTGTCATGGTGCACAATCCAATTGTTGCGAATTTCTTTTCGGATGCGTCGATCCCTGTTGCGCAACTGTTTGAGCACTTCACAGTAAAACTCCTTGTTGACTGTTTGTCCTTGTGGCGACGACCGCACTGAAGGAGATTCCCGTTGACTTCCAGGGCGCCTTCAGTGATTGGGTTAAGCATTAGCAACGGTGCATCAACTAGGGAGAGAATATTTTGAAAAGTTCTGAAAAGATTGTAAACTGATATTGAATAAATGATTTTTTTTAAATTCATTTCGGGAACTTTTGGGACAAGTTTCTGATATTGTCAATGGGGAGCCTTAAATACTACATAAATATTATAAATATTTGAGTTAGGTTGAATAATACAATTACAATGTTATAATTAGATTGAGTTTGCTTATTACTACATTTCCTCTAGGCCATATTACTAATTTTTACTTTTCATCCAGACTATATGGGCATTTATTTATTAAAAACTTCTTTAATTCTCAAATTCTTGTCCTCTGAGCGATTTTAATGAGGGAGATAGTTTTTTGTGTAGTAGTGTGCCCATGATAAATACATCTTTATTTGTGGCTGTTTTGCTAAATCTAAATCTATGATAATCATCTGTATTCCTGGTATTGTAATGCTGTATATGGCTGTTTTGTATGATTTGTTTTTCCCGGACAAATAGTATTGCTTTGTAAGTATAAAGGGGATGGATGGTGAATATATTCATACTTCTAAAAGCAGGTCTACATGAGTCCCTGGTTTGTAATTTATTAATTAATGTAATACTTTTTTTTTTGTAGGATAAATAATCTATTCATATGTGTTTTAGCTGCGCAACCCCATATTTCAATTCCTTAGAGTAGATGGGTAAGACAATTCCAAAATAGATATGTTTTAGAATAGCGTTTCTCAACCTTTTTTAACCTGAGAATCTCTAAAATGTCTAAAAAAATTTACGGACCCCTAATTTTACACCCCATTTTTAAAAGAAGGCCTATATTATTTATATTTGGGGTATTAATTATAGGTCATTATAACGAAATATATGAAAAAATTTTACTTCTTTACTTTCCACTTGCTTAAAATATTTTTTAATTATGTCTGCGGACCACCAGTGGTCCGCGGACCATAGGTTGAGAAACGCTGTTTTAGAAGGTTTACATCGGAGAAGATTTTGAAATATCTTATAAAAATATGAAACTGCTGACTTTGTTACGTAGGTGGTCTTTGTGATCAGTCCAAGTTAAATGTCTGTCCACTACAAGACCTAAAGATTTATGTGTATTGACCTCATTGACATGTTCGCCTTTTATTACTAGATTAATTTCAGTTGATGGCTTTTTCCACTTCTAAGTTCGAAGGTCATAATTTTGGTTTTCTTGATATTTCACATAAGACTATTCATATTGAAATAATTTTTATTTATGTGCGCAGCAAGTATCATTTTTTGTTCTGATTACCCATTATTCTTTCCCCAGCAATTTGCATTTGTGTCATCTGCATATGAGATGATAGTAGTACAAGGTGGATGAATTATGTCATTTACATATAAAAAGCACTGGGCCTAGGACTGCCCCCTGGGAGACACCACATTTCACTGTGCTGTACATTGATTGGACTGTGCTCGTTTTTCCGCCACTACTGAAATGTATTTGAGTACAATGTTTCCGTCCAGTTAAATATGAGTTAATTAGATCCTTGGGTAGACCACAAATTCCATATGCTTCTAGTTTACTTAGTAGGATATCATACCTTAACACTGTTAAAAGCCTTAGATAAGTTGAGAAACATTGTCCCCATTTTCATATTATTTTCAAGTTTTGCCATGACTTCGTGCACAAATTCACTGATTGCTGATACAGTGGATAGACCTTTCCTGAAACCATGTTGGGATTTATTAATAATATTGTTACTGTTCAAGTGATTCGTTAATCTGACTAATATTACTCTTTCAAAAATCTTTCCTATTTTGGATAGTAATGATATAGGGAAATCATATGGGAAACATCAAAGCTTCCCTTCTTGTGAATAAAAATCCTCTCCCAGACCGAAAGCTCCAAGTGGCCTTGTTCCCTTCTTGTGAATGAAAATCCTCTCCCAGACTGAAAGCTCCTTGTGGCCGCAGACACATTTTAATAGTTCTGGATCCCTGTCAACTTTATGTCCTGCATTTTTAGCAGACCTGTACATGAGTCACTTGGAAATGCAAATCACTACTGCCTTCCTTTCCATGTTCAAAACATAGTTTAGGTACATTGACAATATTTTTGCCTTAATCCCCGAAAAGCTTACACAAGATGCTCTTTAAGTTGCTTAATATACAAGACAGTTCAGTGAAGTTTACAGTGAAGAGTATGCCATTCCTAGACATCAATATAATAAAACAAGAAAACAAGCTAGAATTTGGTATTTACAGGAAGCCCATTCACACTGATTCATACATCAATCCTATATCACAAATGTATTCAATTCCCTCATGCATAGACTGGTAAACATTCCTCTCAGCAGATCAGCAATCATCTTTACTGCAGAATGCAATGTGTACAGCATTGAACTAATAACAAGAAAATCAACAAGTGCAAAAAACAAAACTAACCAGAGAGATCACCACCTTTAAACCAATAGAGAAAAATTTGAAAAACAAGAAAATTACATTCCTCCCTTGGGCCGACAATAAATTCAGAAAAGTTAAAAAAAATCATGACATCACAACAGCACTTGTAAACAGATACTCTTTAAAAAACCTACTCAAATCTACGAATTTAGAGATCCCTCACCACAGTAAAAAAAAATCAGGCATCTACCAATTTAAATATAATGATTATGAAAAAGTCTATGTAGGAAAAAACAAGAGGATATTGGAAGTCAGAACTAAAAAACACATAAGACACATCAAATATCAAAATACGGACAAATCAGCCAGAGCGGCACACCTTTGGGATGCAGGACATGAAGTTGACAGGGGTCCAGGACTATTAAAATGTGTCCCTTTCAGTGTGGGAGAGAATTTTTATTTACGAGAAGGGAAACCAACTGATGAACTTTGATATCCCGGGCAATGAGGACCTCATCTCAAAATTTGTACCATGTCCGCAGGAGGGTCCACGGCAGTTGAAGTAAAGCTGTTGACAATGGTAGTGGCGACGAAACTAGTACAGGTAAACTATACCAAAAGTGAAGATTTGTGTTAAGTTCAATTCATTATAATAATTATTATGTTATATAACTTCACTGTGTTAACTTCCTATACAATTGAGTATTGAAGAGTGTTGAAATTTTGGTGCTTAGTTTTTCTGTTATGTTGTGCATTTTGCCCGAAACCGTTGTTAGTTCTGTAGGGGTATTCATCTTCAATTTTACTTACCAGAACCCACACCATGGTTCTTTTTTTAATTTTTTTTATTATCTGAAAGGCAGTTTTTGGGCCAGTTGGATGGAAAAAATGAGCTAGATCGTTATTTTGATCGCTTTTGTCTTTGACTATGCCCAGCCACCAATGAACTTCATAAATGCATGTAACATAGTCCATGTTTGTAAGCGAAGATGTGTTAGTAAACACAATTTAAGTTTTGTGCTCATCAAGATTCTTTACATGTTGATGGGATTACAACTTCAATGATGTAATTCGATTCGAAATATCCAAGGTTTTATTCGGAAATGTCTGAATGCTTTGAGGAAGTAAAGAAACATTACTAGTACTTTGTTCCACGAGTAAAGAGTGGGGTGTTACAAAAACAATGGAGGAAGGGATTGTTTAATATACGGTATACAGGGTGTTAATGAATAACACCGAAATATTTTACCTGTGTATAGAGAATGCCCACACTGCTGCAGGTGAGTTTGAGCAGTCATATCATAGCCATAGCTGAGCGGATGGGTTAATGCGCAGTATTTCCGTCATTTTTTGGAGGAAAACCTGAGACCAGCGCTCCACATTTTTTTGCAGAACCCTCCAATCATTTTGCAGGATAATGCTCGGGCGCACATGGCACACCCTGTAGCTGATCTGTACCATCGCTGGGTGTGGGAAGTGCTTTTCCATCCACCACATTCACCGGACTTAAGCCCCTGTGATTACGATTTATTCCCTAAGCTGAAGGAACCACTTCATGGCATTCAATTCCAGACTGTTCCTGAGATCATGCAGGCAGTAGGGCAGTCCGTCAGAAACATCAACAGAACAGGGGCTTCTACAAGGATACTACAACTTCCACATCGCTAGCAACGAGTTGTAGACAATGCTGGGTACTACATTGAAGGACTGTACAAGTTTCATAGGTGTGTCACTTATATACTAGTAATAAATAAATAGTTGCCACAATTAAAGTTACAACCTAAGTATATTGTCATCTGAGCAGCATGAAGACTTGAAGCAGTACTTCACCCATGAACTTGCTCCTTTGTTCAGCGATGAAGGATTACCAAAGGGAACCAAATCATTACTCTACAATGCTTAAGCCTGCAGATATCCAAATATTGTTTCTGAAACATAAGTTGGCAAACATAAGTACTTTGGCAAAGCAATGAATCATTTGTTTCTATCTTCAAGAGGTATGTCAAGAAACAATTTGGAAAGGAAGTAATTATCGTGTTTGATGGATACCAAAATGATGTGAATCAACGAGGTACTAAAAGCTTTGAAACGGTTCACCATTCCAAGATAAAGAGTTCAGCTGATATAATTTTTTATGAGAAAACATTCCCTGCTGTTTCTCAAGAAAAGTTCTTTGGGAATGACAGTAATAAGGGCTGCCGAACATTGGGCGTTTTCTGGTCGCAACCACTTCTGGCGACCACTTGTGGTCGTGTCAACCACAAACGCCGCCACCGGTGGCTGACACTAGAAGCTTACATGACCACGAGTGGTCGCTACTTCTACCCGGATCGGCTTTCTCTGTAACAGTTCTGGATTAAAACAATTAAATCCACTTGAACAATTTAAAATTAATACTTCATAACTCTGATTGTGAAGACCTTATGGTTTGTGAATGCCCTTTTCTTAAATTGTCTGCAGAATTGAAATTTTTGGGGATTACTACTGATCAACATTTGAAATGGGATAAACACATTTCATATATGTAATAAATAGGGGGCGGATTTCCATGACATGTCATATTTTTCCCCTTTGCAATTATTTCAAGTTTCCAACTTATTTAAACCGATTCCAAGCATCCTGGTGAAAATGGAACGGCTTTTATTGTGCATATAACTGCATATTTAGGAAATGTTCAACTATTGTAGCATATTTAGTATGAATATGCATATTTAGTTCATATTTTTGGCATATTTGTGTGCATATAAAAGAAATTTTGAAGTTTCATATCATATTTTGTAAATTTTGCATTATACTGATACTTTTTGAGAATTTACAGACATTTAAAATAATTAACATAATACTTTGATAAAATGAATTGTAATGAAAATTTAAAAAATATACATAATGTGTAAGTGGTAAATATATATTTTAAATTTTATTGGTCATATTTTAATGTTTTTTAGGTCATAAATGCATCCATATATCCTATTTTTTAGGTCATAGAAATCCGCCCCCTAGTAATAAAATACAAAAAGCAATATATCAATTTGTCAATATCCGTAACTCTATGGCCATATTTTATTCAGCCCTAGTCGAATCCATTACTTAGTACGACATTGTTGCATGCGGTAGCATTTCTAAAACTTCCTACTCCGTTAACTTGATTACAAGAACGTATAATCAAAATTTGCTTTAAAAAGGAGCTGGACTAACCAAATGAACTAATCTATTCAGAGTTTAATGTTCACATTAACCAAATTTATAGACACTCTTTATTAAAATTCTACCATAAAAATAAGACATTCTAACTGTTCCACATGAACACTGCACAGGATGAAATAAAATTAGTAATTTAGTAGAGCCAACATGTTTCACTTCTGCTGGTCTGTCACATAGCTCTATTTTTGGTCCTTGTCTATATCATTCTAAAATCACATTACATCCAGGTTTAATCTAATGTAGTTATGGAGTCTTTAAATCTAGAATTTAAAAAAAAAATCTTATTTTTTAAATATTATCTGGTACTACCGTACTACCATTACGGTACATTAATCATTTTTCATTGTTATAATGATTATTAATTATATCACTCGCTTGAATCGTGCCATTGTTCTCAGACTTTTCCATTCTCCTCTATTACTTTTTTATTATATTTTGTCTACTTCTTAGTTTTAAGATAAGTTTAGTTCAACATCACATTTCTACTGTAAGACATAGGCCTGTATAATTGTAACAACGGAACTGCCCCGAGCACGAGCTCCTGCACTTTCAGTGTTTTAGGACCAACATGTGTTCTTGTAAATACTTATGTAATTCTGAAATAATTTTGAAATGTGTTAAGCAAGACTTTGTAAATTTTTATTTACATTATGTTTTATTCAGTTAATGAATCTATTGTAAATAATATAGATCGAATTCGAATTATAGCAAAATTAATGTAATATATTATATGAATTATATAGAGAAATAATATATTAATGTATTTTGCATTGTCTAAAGGTGCTAATCTCTGGAGGATACAAAATATTGAATAAGTAAATAAATAAAGTCCAAAACAAAATAAAAAACATAATCATTAAGAATGTTCATAGCAGCATAACAAACTATAAAGACAATAGACATATAATAAATAAAAATAAATAAAACATGTTTAAAGTAGGATACCAAATTTAATGAGGTAATACAGGGCTTGTTACTTAGTTCTGTACGTCATTTGTAGTTTCCTTCTTTTTGGTTCTTTCATTTTTATTTTCTTGTTACTTAGTTTACCTTTCGTGCTGTTTCTGTTTCTTCAATTATTTCAGATGAACCAGTTGAAAAATACAAATCATTATTTCAGGCAAAAGACAATCATTTTTACTTGAGAATCTCCATCCATTCAGATTTTCTGTATTCATTTTAAATTTCACAGGTCCATGTATCCCAGTATCAACTACTTACTTTATTAGAATAAAAGAGAGTGAATTTATTGTAAATTAAATATAATAC
Source organism: Ectobius pallidus (assembly GCA_964059195.1). Taxonomy (NCBI): domain Eukaryota; kingdom Metazoa; phylum Arthropoda; class Insecta; order Blattodea; family Ectobiidae; genus Ectobius; species Ectobius pallidus. Next base: position 157,391,652 of record CAXKWD010000004.1, on the reverse strand, counting down.
CCTTTCGTTTATTAAATTGCTCTCAACACATTACTTCCAGAAAGCTAATTACCGGTATTAGTAATGAGGGATAACTTATTAATTTTTAAATATTTTAGGTCATGAATTTATTTTTTATTTTTCATATTTTCTATTTTTTATGCCTTGCCATAGTCATTAGGGCACGCAATAGATTAGGGACCCAAGTTCTTCAAGAAGGGAGCTCTATGCCGGTGGAGAACGCCAGAGGGGGACAGACTCAACCAATAATGCCCAATGTGTGCCTAGACCCGACGTTTTGTGGCAACCACAAGCAGGGTGACAAGTTTTCCCCCAACTCATGGCTGACGGCATTAGCAGTGGTCGAGTGTGCGGCTACTCCATTTAAAATCCATGTAAAAGCCTTCCTGCTACTGGTGGCGACCACAAAACGCCCAATGTGCAGTAGCCCTAAGAGTTGTCTCATAGAAATGTTGAAAAAGCATTTTGAAGACTGCTCTGTGCAAGTATTACAGGCAATAAAAGATGCAGTTGTGCAGCTATGCAGTACAGCTATGTCAAAAGTAGCCAGTTTTGATAGCATTGTTGTAATAAGTGAGAATATTGATGTGGTTGTTCTCCTGTCAGGGCTACTCAATTCTTGTCAAAACATATATCTCCTCAAACCAGGAAAGTGACAAACATTACATTTATTTCTCTACCTCATTTCAGTATGATCCAGAGTACCTTTTGTTTATTCATGCTTTTAGTAGTTGTGATACCACCTCAGCTCCATTTTACCATGGAAAAACAAAACTTTGTAACCTCATTGCAAAGACCCCAGCTTGAAGAAATACATTTAAGTTTTTCCTTCCTTAAAAACAGTTTTCATGGTACTGTACAGCAGTGGATCAAACTCACATCAGGGGATCAGTGATCTCTGATACCATTTGTTCATTAAGATGGCAGCCAAACCGAACAACATAGATTTCACACATTCCACCAAGTACAATGCTGGCTGAGTAACAACCTGGATGCAGTAGAATGGGGATGAAAATGCAACAGCCATGGTTCTCATTCCAATTAAAATGACAGAAATCCCAGCCCCACAGTTCTTACTGCAACTGATACACTGCAGTTACTAAAAAGGTTGCAATAGTGCATGTACCTGCAGAAAATCTGGGTTGAACTGCACCACAATTTGCAAGAACGTTTCAGGGTTTTCGTGTACCAACGAACCTTTAATCAAAGTTGAGGAAGAAAGCGATGAATTTGGCTTCGGAACCGTTGAAGAGCATGATGATTCTGAATATGACTTCGATGATGCACTGGAAGCAGATGTACAACCTGGACCTTTTAAACGTGTAAGGCACACATAATTCCTACCTTTCTCACAATATATTTCCTTCATAATAATGTTTGCCTCATGACCTATTGTTTCTATAATAAAACCATAGTAAATTAAATTGTTTTTATAATAAAACTAGCATGTGCCCACGGCTTCGCCCGCGATAATTATTTCAAAAATAAAAAATAAAGAAAATAATTAAATTATTATATTTATTAACACCTAAATCACGTGGGCTACATACCACGATTAGATAGCGTCGCCTGGTAAAAGCAATCTCAGATTCGAGTTCCTTGGCCCAGAATACCCCTGTACAGTGAGTTTCGTCCAAATCGAACAATGTTTGACCATATTTAGGCCTATATTGATTATCCCTCTTCCGTGTAGGTTGAAAGTTTCATATGTCTTCGGGCCTTGATATTCTAAACAAATGAATCGTCCAGGATGGACTTACAAAATCAAGCGATCGCCCGCGATAATTATTTAAAAAATTAAAAATTAAGAGCATAATAGTTAAATCATTATATTTATTAACACCTAAATCACGTGGACTACATACCATGATTAGATAGCGTCGCCTGGTAAAAGCGACCTCAGATTCGAGTTCATTGGCCCTGAATACCCCTGTACAGTGAGTTTCGTCCAAATCGAACGATGTTTAACCATATTTAGGTCTATATTGATTATCCCTCTTCCGTGTAGGTTGAAAATTTCATATGTCTACGGGCCTTGACATTCTAAACAAATGAATCGACCAGCGTGGGCTTACAACATTCAAGCGATCGCGATGCTTTTATTTCCACGGTATGACAAAAATAGCCAAAGCCAACTGCAATTGATTTGACATTGAAATGTATTACTGAAATCTGATGCTTCGACAGCGCTAAAATCACGTTTTCTGCCAGTTTTTCACTCATAACTCTCGAACGAAAGCTAAAATTAAAAATTAGGCTTCGAGGTGCAATCTCCCACCTTTCAGTCCATCTATCTTTAAAATTTCAGATCTTTGCATTCAGTAGATTTCGATGGGCATTGCAGACAGACAGACAAACACGTCCTTTTATTATTATAAGATAGCATGTGCCCGCGGCTTCCCCCGCGATAATTATTTCAAAAATTAAAAACTAAAAATTAAGAGCATAATAGTTAAATCATTATATTTATTAACACCTAAATCACGTGGAGTGCATTCCACGATTAGGTAGCGTCCCCTGGTAAAAGCGACCTCAGATTCGAGTTCCTTGGCCCAGAAAACCCCTGTATAGTGAGTTTCGTTCAAATCGAACAATGTTTGACCATATTTAGGGTTGATTATCCTTCTTCCGTGTAGGTTGAAAATGTTATATGTCTGTGAGCCTTGACACTCTAAACAAATGAATCGTCTAGGATGGACTAACAAAATCAAGCGATCGCATTGCTTTTATTTCTAAGGTATGAGGTATGATGACAAAAATAGCCAAAGCCAACTGTGAGTGATTTGATATTGAAATTTATTAATGAAACTGATGCTTCGAAAACGCAAAAAATGCACGTTTTTTGCTCGTTTTTCACTCATAACTCACGAACGAAAGCGGAAATTAAAATTCCGGCTTCGAGGTGCACATTCCGACCCTTTATTCCGCCTATGTATAAAATTTCAGATCTCTGCGTTGAGTAGATTTTGCTGGGCATCGCAGACAGACAGACGGAGGACAGACACTTCCTTTTAATAATATAGATAAATCATTTCTGTAATAAAACCACAATAAAACCAATTTGTTTCTGTGGTATAACCATTCTGATTAATCAAGAAGATAATTATCACTCTGATTATCTAAAGCTTTTATTACTTCATTATATGTCTATGTACAGGGTATATGTACAGGTAGGAAAAAAAAAAGCGGACTGACTCTTGTAGCTGATTTCGGAGCCTTGTGATACGTAAATAAATGTAAGAGATGTAATGGAAACATTTGTTTTCACAAGCAATGCAAGTTACGTGAAATTATTTCTCAATTCAAGCAATGTTCATATCAATAACATGTAAACAACATGCTGTTAACAGAACATATTAAAATATTTCTGTAATATTAATTATAGCGTACTTTTAATGGTCATAGCATTCGTATCTCCAGTAATCTGTAAGTGTATAAGGGTTTAAGGTGGAATATTTATCACGTGCAAAATAGTCACCCTTATAGGAAAATGAAGTTTTTAAACATTGAATTAGCTAACCAGGCTAAAATTATCAATAAGTTTACGAATACCAAAAGGAAACTTTTGAAAACCATAGCTAACATAAAATTCAATAAAACATGTAAACAACATGCTGTTAACAGAACATATTAAAATATTTCTGTAATATTAATTATAGCGTACTTTTAATGGTCATAGCATTCGTATCTCCAGTAATCTGTAAGTGTATAAGGGTTTAAGGTGGAATATTTATCACGTGCAAAATTCATATCAATACATTCCCTGCTATCCTGTGAATGCCGCTAGGCAGTGCAGTGGCTCATATCGGCAACTTAGATATTTTAGTCGGTCCGCTTCCCCCCCACCCCCACCTGTACAATATGTATAAATACCTATACATAATTAATAGGCATTCATCATCAAAATACATGAACATATAAACCATCATTAATAAGGTCAAAATGCATTAAAACATTTGTTTTAGCCATTTTGGGTTTTTTCTTAATATTCCAAGTACTGTAGTACCTGTATGTTAATACTATGTGAAAACCGAAGTTTGAACAGTGCATTTTTCAGGAATGTTGATAGACAAATCTTTGCTAGGAGTTGGTATCTAAGAGATTTTCCCAACGAATTGAAAAAAGTGTGATAATTTCATGTTTTTTTGCTCACGGAAAGTTATCACTAGGGCTTTCGAGCTCACAAACTCAGTTTTACACTACTCTTGCTATACCAAACAATATGAAAAAAATCTTTTACCCTCAATAATGCAAGGTGGAATGTGTCTATATACTGGACTATTTTTAACTATAGATCACTCTGATGATATTTGTCTGTGAAACTAACAGTGCTGTACCCAACAGAATCAGAATTTTGTCAAATTTTACACATCTACCATTTCAGAAATTTAACCCTGCTTTGAGAGGACATGTTCAGGAAAACCAGACGTATGACAAAACAAACTTAGGGTCAATCCATATGAAATCAATCAATAATAAAATAATTTGTTGCTGACATATTTTATCTTATTCTTAAGTAAACATTTTCATTTATTTATATATATATATATATTCACATTTTTAACACCAAACTTTGGCTTCCAGCAGCCATTTTGTTTAGAAGGATCTGGCATTTTTGGCATTTTCAAATGTTTATGGTAAGTTACATAACTATTTCGTTTATGAAGACATCAACTTGAACCAAAAACTGTCTTTATCTACAAAAAAACAATCTACAATTTGTGTTATGACCAAAAATTTTGGAGGTTTTATGGAAATAACTTAAAGCTTTATTATAAAATCATGTTTCAGTTAGAATAAATTAACGATTTTATAAAACTATTTTGATAGAAGGGATGAAGACACCTTTAATATTTTTTTCTCCAGAAAGATATATTGAACTACTAAATGCTAGTAAAAACTTGAGATCATTTATATAAATCCTTTAGGTTTTATAAGTCTTCAAATATTGAGATTTGGCTAAAATTGCTGATTTTCAAATTGGTAGGCCTATATGTCAATAGGAACTAAAAAAATGTTCTCTTCTAATGACTAGAAATCAGTATTTAAAATTTCATCATTGTGTTCTAACTGTAAGTAATATGTTAAAAACAAAGAAAATGCCAACAAAAATACACTGTCAAATAAGGGAATGACACATAACCACTAAATCCAATATAAGTATTTAGGCTTTCACGGCCAGCATCTATTGAAGTCAACTTTTCCGGGCTTATGGCCCGTGGTCGGTCAGTTATGCTGGCTGACGTTTCACCGCGAGCTGCGTCGGGCATCTTCAGAGCGTGTCTATGGCTGTCTGGTGTCAACTGCTTCTGTTTTCCCCATAGGACCGATATTTATACTGTCTTCTGCATGCTGATTAGTCGGCGCTCCGCCATGGGATGTTGTACTTTTTTCTCATTGGACTGAATGCCTTAAACTGTTTCTGAGTGTTTTATTTTTACATTTCGTTTTTGTTATAGCCAGAAATCATGTTTTGTGTACTTTCTGTGATTCTTCCTTTCGGTTGAAGTTGTTTCTGTGTTTTTGTATTTCTATTGCTTCATGGTATAATCGGAGATAATATTGTGGTATGGTGCTGAAGACCTCCGTTTCATGGAAGCAGATATCGTGGCCCAACTGTAATGCATGTTCGGCAACGGCAGATTTTTCCGTGTTTCCCAGTTTGCAATGACTGTTACGTTCTTTCAGCCTGGTGTTGATGCTTCTTTTTGTGGTTCCTATATATATATATATATATATACCTGTCTACAGCTACACAGGATTCTGTAGACACCCACCATGTCCTTTACCGAATTCAGATGTTGTTTTATTTTCTTTGTGTTTGTAGATTGTTTTGATTTTATGCTTTTCCAACAATTTGGCAATACGGTCCTTGACTGTTCCAATGTAGGGGAGAAATGCTGTGTCTCTATATTCCGTTAATCAGTCCTTTTCAGGACTCGGATTGGCAGCTCGTTTTATTTCCTTGGAGCTGTATCCGTTGGCCTGTAATGCTTCGTGCAAGTTGTTCATTTCTCCTTCTAGCAGGTGGGGGTTGCGTATTCTTTTTGCTCTTTGTGTTAACGTTTTGATTATACAACATTTTTGGCGAGGATGGTGATTAGAGTTTTTGTATATGTATCTGTCCGTATGCGTTGGTTTCCTGTACACTGTGTGTTCCAGTCTCCTGTTTGAGCCTCTTGTTACCAATGCATCCAGAAAGGCCATGTATTTGTTGTCTTCTTTTTCCATGGTGAACTGTATACTCTTGTTGATTCCATTTAGGTGTTGTAGAAATTGGATCAGGTACGCTTCCCTGTGTGGCCAGATGACGAAGGTGTCGTCTACATACCTCCACCATACTTTAAGTTTAAAAATAGCTTTCTCTAGCGCTATTGCTTCAAATTTCTGGATGAAGAAGTTGGCAATGTTCGGGCTTAAGGGACTCCCCATCGCCACGCTATCTATCTGCTCATAATAGTGACCATCCCATTTGAAATAGCTTGTCATTAGACAGTGGCGGAAAAGAGATGTTATGTCTTGCAGAAAAATCTCCTCAATGTATTTTAAAGCTTTTGCTACTGGTACTCTTGTAAATAATGATATAACATCGAAGCTCACTAAGCAGTCTTCTGGAGCTATTTCCATCTTATCCAATTTCTCTACAAAATGGGAGGAGTCTTTGATATACAAACCAGTATTTCCAATGCAGGTGTTTTGCTAAGTGGTATGTTGGGGATCCTATTGCACTCACAATTGGGTGTAGTGGTACTCCGTCCTTGTGGATTTTTGTAGTCCATAAAGATGCGCTTCACTTCTTTTCTCCTGAGGAAGCGATGAAGCCTTTATCAGTTGATTAGTTTTTCGGAGAGTCACCTTGGTCGAGTCCTTAGAAAGTTCTCTGTAGGTGTCTGTGTCCGATAATAATTCTTTCACTTTTTCTTTGTAATCAGCCTTGGCCATCATCACTGTGGCGTTTCCTTTGTCTGCATCCAGTATGACAATTGATTCATCGTTGTTGAGGGACTGGATAGCTCTCCGTTCATCTCTGGTGAGGTTTTGTTTTGGGACCTTTGCTTTGCTTAGAACCCTGGCTGACTCAATACGAATCTCTTCAGCTATGTTTTCAGGTAGATTTCGAATAGCGGCTTCTATATTCAAAATAATGTCAATGGGAACCGAATTGTGTGATACTGCATAATTCCCTCCTTTTTCTAACAGTGATGCTTCAGCAGGAGATAACAGCCGTTCACTGAGGTTTACTACTGTGCGTGTCCTGTCTAGCATCGAAGTAGGTTGGGATTTCTGAAACTTGTCATATTTCTTCTTTTGCCGGTCTGATGCTGCGATGTATGCTGATTCTCCAGATTGGTATGTAAGACTATCTATTTTAGTTCAATCACTGTATGAGAGAGCATTGCTAACCTTGATATGGGTCTGTAGTAAGTCTACTTCTGTGGCTGCAAGTTCCTTAAGGTTTGTCTGAATCTGTTCTCTCAATAGGGCCTTCTCTGTGCGATCATAGATTTGGTGGGCCTTGGTGGAGTGAAAATTTCTTTTCATATGTATAAAATCAGGCCTTGTCCTAGTATCTTGGTAACATCGGAGAAAAGTCCATGAAGATGACAGTATAAATTTCTTCTTCCTCTGCAATTTCCTCCCCGTAGATCCGTCTAATATAAGTATTTAGGCTTTCACGGCTGGCATCTATTGAAGTCAACTTTTCTGGGCTTATGGGCCGTGGTCAGTCAGTTTTGCTGGCTCACGTTATGTCATGAGCTGAGTCAGGCATCTTCAGAGCATGTCTATAACTGTCTGGTGTCAACTGCTGCTGTTTTCCCCGTAGGACTGATATTTATACTGTCTTCTGCACGCTAATTGGTCAGCGCTCCGCCATGGGATGTTGTTCTTTTTTCTGATTGGACTGAATGCCTTAAGCTGTTTCTGAGTGTTTTATTTTTACATTTCGTTTTTGTTATAGCCGGAAACCATGTTTTGTGTACTTTTTTCTTCCTTTCGGTTGAAGTTGTTTCTGTGTTTTTGTATTTCTATTGCTTCACAGTATAATCAGGGATAATACGGTATTGTGATATGTTGCTGAGGACCTCCGTTTCATGGAAGCAGATATCGTGGCCCGACTGTAGTGCATGTTCGGCAACGACAGATTTTTCCATGTTTCCCAGTTTGCAATGACTGTTATGTTCTTTTAGCCTGGTATTGATTCTTTTTCGCAGCTTGCGGCAAAACATCAGCCAGTAAAACTGACCAATCACGGCCCATAAGCCCGGAAAAGTTGACTACTCATAACTGAGGATGACCACAAGTTGGTCGAAATATATCTGATTTCCACATTTTAAGAACTTTAATATTGACAAGGAATTTTTTAATTTATAACCACTAAGTGTTAAAATACGATAAACATTGTAAAAATAATATAATAATTATTGCTTGTTTTTAGCAAAATGACATATCTGTCATGAAACTAAAAAGTAAATGTTCTATAGTAGTAGGAGTACTGGGCCCTATCCTATAAAAGTATGGATTTGTAATACAAGTGCTATTTTTACAGGCAATTCGGAAGTATAGTATGTTATAAACAGGGCCTGGATTTTAATGACATGTCATTTTTTATTGATGCTTCATAGACATTGCGAACTTGTGGATAAATCCTAATCATGGCCTCTAGATTATAGAAATGCATTTTTATTAGGTCATTTTTTGTCATTTTATGCAATTTTATATTTTTAGGGGATTTATTTCAATTTTAGGTCATTATTTTGTCATTTTTGTGTCATTTGCTTCCTTATTTAGTCATTTTCATGTATTTACATTGATTGTATTAACTTTTTTCGTCACTAGCAGTGGTGTCTTTGAAGTGTTGTTTGTTTAATGCAAGAAGGAAAAATTTTGCGTTAAAGTGTTGTCATGTCTCAGTCATGTCTCAGTCAGAAATGAGAATCAAAGAAACACCAAAATTTTGTATTATATTCCTATTGTTATTAGATTGACTTGGCACCAGAATCTGCCACCTGCTTGGATTTGAGAGTGCAAACTACTGTTTACCCTCAATTAAACAACAATATAATCCGGCAGACCACAAAAGGAAATGCCGAATTTTGACTCGCCAGTACCTCAGTGCCAGTATAAATTTCCGTGAAAAAAGAACATTCATTACAGTTTTTACAATTATGTACAAACTAGTTTATAACTTTGTGTGTACAATAATAATTTTTTTATAAATAAAATATCAGATTTTAGGTCTAAGTCATTTTCTTTAAAATTTAGGGTCATTTTATAGGTTATTTTTCAAACAATCTTAGGTAATCAGAATCCGGGCCCTGGTTATAAAGCTTTACAACTGTAAAATTAATACAAGTTACAAGAGAATCGGAGACAAATGAATATGTCACTGTTGCATTGGGTAGCTTCCTGTATAACTACTGCTGTAGCCCGGCACTAGTAAAACTGAGCAACATTTTTACACATGGATGAAGACTTGTAGAAGGAAATACCAATGCCCAAGCAGACATCAGCCATTGGGCTGTTCAAGTTAGTGGATTGATTTCTAGCATCTTTTCTCTCATTTCCCTTTTCTCAGACAAATTAGGTCTCGGCAATAATGTTATCAGTATCGTGATACTACTTTTCCAAAATGAGCAGTATAATAAATATTACACAAACACGTCTCATAGGTCTACTAAGATTATTTAAAGTCTTTAGGTGAGACATAGGTGAAAACTTACCAGTTTAAATTAACAATATCCAAGCGTTCCTCTCAGTGTCGTTCGTGGCTCTGAGGTTATAATACTAAGCTATGGCGCAAGAGGTTGCAGGTTCAAACCATGTCTATGGCTTTTTTTTTCCATAATATTTTGAAAGCCTAATTGCAGTGAAATGTATAAAATTTAAGAATTCACTGCCACATATTTATATTTTTTTGTTTTCATAATATTTTAAAAACGTAAATACAATGTTCTGTAATTGTTTTTAAGAATTCACTTCCACTATCTTGTACCCTATTATTTTTTGCTTTCATGTATTTTGAAAAAGTAAATACAGTGTACCGTATAACATTTAAAAAATCCAATACCACTACCTTATAATTGAGGAGCATTTTTTCAAAAGCCATTAACTGCAGGTTTTGACGAAACTGAGATATATATTGTTTCATATAGTTTAAGTAGCTGCCTTTCCAATGGTCATACTGGTTCTTTCATATTCCGACATCTGTTCCACTCAGAAATGGTAGAAAAATGGTAGTTTTTGCAGAATCCGATATCTACCGTTAAGGTGTTCTAGCAAAATCCGATATCTGTGGCAAATAAAGGATAGGCAAATGTTTTCATGTGGCAACACTGTCCATTGCATTAATCGTTGGTACCTGGTCATAGTTACATGCCACCTGATCAGGTATTTGGGAGATTAGAGAAGGATTAGAGGTTTAAAGATGGCATTATCTGAACTCAACTGCGACATAATGAAGAAACATTTAAAGGTACAAATGCTTGGTCAACACTAGAAAATACGAGATTTTAAGAAGGCTTCATGTCTGGCATTGAGATCCAAATTGTCATTTCAGATTTCGGCAGCAATACTATTCTTGCGCTACAAAGGGAAATGTTAAGGGGGAAAGTAAAAATGTGCTTCTTTCGATCTACTTATTTTGGATCAGACATTGAATATGAAGTGCTAAAGACTTAGAAGTATTTGCGGGAAAAAATGAATTTCCCAAAGTAAACCATGTGTCGGAAAAAATGGTATGTTGAAAAACTAATGCAGTACTTTTCAGTCCCTGATGATGCCAAAGCATTTTATGCAGATGTGAGGGCTGCAAGAAATAAATGAATCGAACACGAGGTGCGTTGAGGTGCGTCCATAAAGTAAGTTTCCCTGAGGCTGTTTACAGAAACAAAGCACATTTTCGTGGACATGTAGCCTATATTCTAACAGATACAGGAAGTGTTCAGCTGTTTTTTAACATATTCGTCACCGGAATTGAAACGTTTGTCATACCGCGGAACCAACTTTTGATACCTGAGTTGTACAAGTCTATCCCCAGGGATTTTATCCACTGTGTGACAAACATTTCCTCGTATCTGTCTTTCCCTGTCAATTCTTTAGGTGTAGGAAAAGATGGAAATCACTGGGAACGGGGTCCGGGATGTAAGGTGGATGTTTAAACACCTCCCAGCAAGTCTCCTGCAGAAGTTCGGCTGGGAGGTGTTTAAACATTCACCATAAAGCCCGGACCTTGCTCCCAGTGATTTCCATCTTTCTCTACACCTCACGAAATGAAAAAGATTGACAGAGAGGCGAAGGTAGTTGCCACTCAGTGGTTCCAACCCACTGGTTAACTTCTACGATACAGGTATTCAAAAGTTGGACCAAGGTATGACAAATGTTTCAATTCTGGTGGCGAATATGTTGAAAAATAACTGAACACTTCCTGTATCTGTTGCAATAAATATTTCCTTGAAATTTTGTTTTGTTTCTGTAAACGGCCCCAGGGAATCTTACTTTATGGATGGCCCACGCAACAATAGATTTATACAGTGCTTTTTTTCTAACAAAAAAGGTGGCGGTATTCACCGAAACTTTTTAACTGAATCACACGGGAGCTCCCACACTTCTCCCAGAAGTCATTTTTTTGGGGTTAATGTTGAATAGTCGGGCCTATCATGGCCAGAAATGTTTTTCCCCTGAATTGCAGTAAAATTACCGGTACTTGCGACGTTCTCTAAAGATTAATTTTATTCACTGTTTGCAGGTTTATGAGATACTTCAAAAACATTGTCATGCACTCTTTTATTGAGCACCGGTTCAAAATAATTACATATTTTGCTCATTTCACTTCTCTACTTGTGAACCACGTGCTAACCTTGATCCTACAATTGCACTAAACAACTGTGAATTCACTTGCCTCTGCAACACAAATGAAGGGTTTTCTTTTCAAATTATATGTAAGCAACGAATGCAGTTAAATTTAAACACGCACTAACCCCTGATTAACTATGGTGGTTAGCTATTTACTACTTGTTTATTACTACATTAGCATTAACTGCACTTGGTGCAATCTTGTACTGTTATAATGGCCTTGGCCACAGGAGCAGTTTGCTGAGGGCTGGAAAAACCAACCCCAACTCTCTTGCATTCCAGTAGCCACGGCAATTTACAGAAACTATCATGTGCTCGTATGTAGGCTATTATGTATGTAGAAATCTTACAAAACCAACAAACAAGCTTGATTTTAAGTAATAGGCCATAATTTTATAGGATTCGTGAAATGAATATTCCGGGTAATATCCAATTTGTTTTTTAAGAAAAAAAAGGTGCCGGTACTGCGTACCGTTGCGTACCGTCACAAAAAAAGCACTGGATTTATAACTGTTTTGAAATCAATATTCAGATTTATTCTGGGTCCTTCATTAACAATCACTTCTTTTTAGGCATCACTGCATTTTTTTAGGTGACCACTGAGTTTCTTAAATGTTTCTATTCAATAGTATTTCTGTTTTGTAGTAGTCTTATTGCTTTGTGATGTGTATTCACATTGAATATTAATATTTATAGAGGAATAATGTTTGTATCTCTTAAGAAAAACGACAGGATAAGGGCTGCACTCTATATGGAGTGACATATACATTTTGTAATTGCCTGAAAATATATATAACACTTGTAATAAATGCAAAAAGTGCTCCTTAGTAACATACAATTAAACGTTAAATCTGCAGATACAGTATATTGTCCTGTGCAGATATCGGATTTTGTGAATATTTTGAATATTTTGAGCTGAAATAAACAATGCTACATTATTTTTCTCTAAATGAAGGTGTTGATATCATAAAGGTGTTAGTATGTACATTCATATAAAGAAACACAGATAAAAATTCTTAAAAGTTCCACGTGTACGCAAAAAAAATTGAATATCTCAAAACTATACTTTGTGTAGATATCGGCTTTTGAAAAAACTCTTCAATTATATTTCTTTTGCCTTGTATTTAATACATTTAAATACAGTATTCCATATAAGATTTTATAGAATTCATTGCCACTGCCTCATACTTTTTTGCTTTTATAATATTTTAAAACTTAAATTCAGTGTATCATATAACGTTAATTAAGAATTCACTGCCCTTAGCTTATATGTTTTTTTAGTAATTTAAAAACTTTCATATAATATTTTTAGAATTCACTGCCACTGCCTTGTGTTTGTTTGTTTGTACCATGTAACTTATTTAGGAATTCCCTTCCACTACCTTACATATTTACGTATTTTTAAAACTTAAATACAGTGTCCCGTATAAGACTTTATAGAACTCACTGGCACTGCATTGTGTTTTCTTTTGCTTTTATAATATTATAAAAACTTGAATTTCAAATGTACCCTGCTACAGCCTTGTTTTTCTTTTGTTTTGCTTTCATATATTTTAAAAACGTAAATACACTGTACTGTTTACATGTTAAGACTTCACTGCCACTATGTTATATTTATTTGCTTTCAGAATATTTTAAAAAGTGAAATACAGTGTTCCGTATAAGACTATAGAATTCACTGCCACTGCTTTGTGTGTTATATTTTTTTCTTTTGTAATATTTTAAAAACGTAAATACAGTTTACCGTATAACATTTTAAAAATTCACAACCACTGTTTTTATATATAATATAATAAATTGTCATAATGATTCAGACTGCAGCCTTCTGAATAAAACTTTATGAATTCTCTGTCAATACCTTATATAATTCTTCACCAAGAATTATACAGGGCAGTGACAGTGAATTCTTAAAATTTCGTACAGTACAGGTACACTAATTAAACTTAAAAATATTATGAAAAGAAATAAAAAAAAAAAGTTGCAAGTGGGGTTTGAACCTGCAACATCTTGCACCACAGCTCAGTACTATAACCACACAGTCACGAACGATACTAAGAACACTGCTTGAATATTGGCAATGTGAAAAGTTAGGCTTCTCCTAACTTTAAATTGTCTTTGTAGGTCTATAAGATGTCTTTATATAATATTTATTGTACTTTTCAGTTCGGAAAAATGGCATTATGATACTGATAACATTAATATTGAGACCTAATTCGTCTAAAAAGAGAAATATGAGAAGAGAGTTTCACCTATTGTTTGCAGTCGATGCAAGACCGGCTTTTCCTTCCCGGTCATGACATCAGTAATGACGTGCTTTCTTTTACTAACTACAAGTTACAACAGCAATAGCTTTATAGTATACCGTATTTTCACTCTAGTAATTGTAGCTTTATAGTATAGGGCCCTATTCAGTATTGTTGTGAGCTGACGAGATGATCCGTGATTTGGTGGTGGCATGCAGGGGGAAGACGGTGTTGTGCTATAACTGCACGTGTAGGGGAGCGCTGCTATTGGCTGCAGATAAGAGTTCCTCAGTCTGGCCAGGGATCATCTCGTCAGCTCCCAACAATACTTCAGTAGTAGAATACGCCATTGCCCATTGTCATATTGGATGAGCAATACATTGAAAAGAACAAGTCACTCTTTTTTTTTGTATAGATTTGTGGTTTTTATTTATTATCCCAGTAGCGTTAAAAAAGGAAGTAACTTATAATGGAGTGTAATGTTGGTTTGCTAATGAATTTTGTCATAAAACTTATCATGCATTTTCAAAAGAGACCTTTCAAGTTAATGAAAGTGAGTGATCTACTTTCAAATGAATAAACATTAAGTTAAGTTGTACTCAATCAGTAAATTCACTATGTACTAATTCCTGTGTTATTGGCCAGTTGTATTGATACTGTCACAATGCCCAGAAACTGCGAGAAACGACAGAGTCGAGAAAGATCGCGCTCCCCTAGTGGAAGGGCGGCAGACGAGCGCTAGTGGGCGTGACAGCGGGCAGCGATTGGGCCACGCTTCGTGGGGGGAAGGCCTGTATTGTGGAGCACGCAAAGGGGTGTGCCCACGCGGCGCAGCGTGCATTCCAGATTCTACGCGGGCGGAACTTTCGAGACATCGGCTCTGGGATATTCGTCGGGCCTATATATAGGGCCACGAGCAAGCTGAGACAGTCAGTCAGTGAATCAGAGTTGAGAGAGTCAGTTCTTAGCAGAGAGCAGGAGAGACAGTCCGTGAGTAGCAACGGCCAGTCAGAGGGAGTCAGTCCATGAGGAGTGATGAGCCAGTCAATGGGAGAACAGTCAGTCCATAGCAGTCAGTAACAGCGGGAGAGAGTCAGCATCAGAGTGTGAACTGGACGGAGAGCACCGATCAGCGCGACCTCAAGGAAGTGTGGCTTGAGGAGCTGAGGACCTGGACGGAGTGAACCGATCAGCGCAGCTGAGGACTTGGGAAGCTGAGGAGCCAGTGACCGGAGGGACCCGCGAACGGAAGACCTAGTCAACGGGGAACTAGTGACCGGAGAGAAGGGTGAACGGAGGAACTAGTGAACAGAAGAGCTGGTGAGCTGATCTGGACTGGGCTGGGACAGTGCTGTGACGTGGCAGTGAGCACCGGACAGAAGAGTGATTTGGAGAACATTCAGGAGTTTTCTGACTGTATTGACCATTGTTTGATAGGAAATAAAGAATCCTCCATCCTTCAATTAGAAACTCGGTGTTCTGATTTTGAACCCCGACGAGCCCTTGTTACAATACTTTGACTAACTCTTAACTCTATCAATATTTATTATTTTGAAGGTATATCACTCTCATGAAAGATCTTTTGAAAATGGATAACATTTTTTATGACAAATTCATTAACAAATAAGCCAACACAACACTCCATTATACTTCTTTTTTTAACACTACAGGATATTTAATAAAAACCACAATTCTAAAATAGCTATTTATGTATAAAGTACCCAAAATAAGGCTTTATCAGACGTATCTAGTATTGCGGCCGAGATGCAAACCGAGGCTGAAATACTGGATGAGTTCGCTAAAGTTTCTGCATACATGGTGCATACAATAGTTTTTCATAAAAGTTCTGTAATTTTACTACTAATGAGCTCAGTTTTTCATTCATTTTTAATGATTCTGCTTAAAGAAAGTGACTGTATCGTGTCTTTGAAAAGAACTTTTAAAGAAATTGTTTAGATAATGTTGATTAATTAAACTAAGTATCTTACATCAATTGAAATTATGCATCATTTTATCATATTTTCTGCAACAAAACTTATTACGCCTTGTTAAAAGAAGCAATCATACAAAGGCTCATCTGAAGTCATTTCTTTCAACTAGCACTCGTGGTGTAGGGAACAAAGTTACGGTTTAGTAATCCAAACTTCTCATGTTCGCACCCACTCCCAGTCTACAAAATATAAAAAATTATCGAATTTATTTCTTAAATTCAAGAATTCTAAATGACAAGGTTCACTATGCTTGTTAATAATTAATGAACAATAAACCTCTTTAACATATAACATTGAAATTACACTGGGAGACACTGCAGAGACATCTAAAAGCCACAGTTGGAACTATGTCCACTAGGGGTTACCATGGCATGTTAGCAGTCCGAGAAACAGCCACTTTTTGAAGCGTGTACTAAAAAAATTTCCCTAATAAAACAGAGTTATGACTTATACACAACCACTCACATGCACAGATACTGATTACACCTAATGCCATTTGCCTACAGACACTTGTTCTTTTCATTGGATAGCTCAGCCTATATGACAATGGGGTATTCTAATACTGAAGTACTGATCTGTTACTCTTACTACTATCGAACATTTAATTTTTAGTTTTATGACATATGTCATTTTACTAGGAACAACAAATTATATTGTTTTGAAAATTTAATTGTATTTTAACACTTAGTGGGTGTCTGTCATTCGCTCATTTGACAGCGTATATTTTTGGTATTTTCTTTTAAAATAATATTTCTGGTTAGAACACAGGAATGAAATTTTATGTGTTGATTACTAGTCACTAGAAGAATATTTTTAGAAAATTTCAGATTTTTTTGGTCAGTAAATATTATTTCTGGTTAGAACACAGGAGTGAAATTTTATGTGTTGATTACAAGTCACTAGAAGAATATTTTTAGAAAATTTCAGATTTTTTTGGTCAGTCCCTTTAGAGATATACCAATTTTAGCCAAATCTCAATATTTGAAGACTCATAAAACCTAAAGGATTTACGTGAATGATCTCAAATTTTATTAGAATCTAGTGCTCCATTATATCAAAGCAATAAAGGTATTTTTTCATCCTTTCATCTATAGGTCAACAGGAGGTGTGACAATGAAGCTACAGAATGAGTGGGAAGTGTACTATGACATACATACATTCATTCACTCACCCATTCTGGTTTATGTTGCATTATTTCTTCATTGATTCAAATATTTTAGTTTGTGTTTAATGTAGAATTGACATAATTTATGTTGGTCTAATGCTTTTAATACCGTACTTACTTGTGTAATGGGTGCCTCAGCAAAATGGAAACATTGCATAGAAACAGTAATTGTGATTGGTTCTTATTAACATACAAAATTATTCCACAATTGTCGATTAATATCGCAGTATTCATAGGACATTTGCATTAGACTGTTGTGTTGATAAACTTGTCTTTGGACAATGGATAAAAACCGACCGAAATATTCAATTTATACAGTGAGTTTTAGGCTGAAAGTTATCAAATTTGCAGAAGAACACGGCAATAGATCTACAGGGTGAGAATCTACTGTGTCTTGAGTGTAATGTGCATAAGTGTTTCTTGTCTGTTTATGCATTTGCTACGATGTTTGTCAAACCTCATATGTGTAACACAATCAATATGTAAATTAGCTGTATGATAATGTATGATATGTATATATCATACACTATATGATATAGTGTACATATCATATATGTATTGATATGTACACTATCCATCATTAGGTAGCGTGCCATTTAATATGTGTGTGTGTGACAGTTTGGTGTTCTTGTGACCTGCACAACTAAATAGATAAATAGTTTCATTAATAATTATTATTTCTAATCCAGCATACTATTTTTTGTTCTGTTTTTAATAAACAAATGTACTTTTGCTTATACAAAATTGGAAGTACAAACCACACATTACAATTCAGTAGTTATTTTTATGCTTCGTTCAAAATTGCAGTAGATGTTCTTATTCAGACATTATTGGGGCAAACTGATACTGAAGTTCTGTTACTTACAAGGAACTGTATGGGTTGTCAGGTTAAAGCCTACCCTCAAATTTAGCTTATCGGTAGATCTTCATTACAGGTAGATGTGTTCAAAAAATTAAGTGCAAGTGTGTGATAACTAATTGCAAGTCTCGTAAATGCAAAACATTGAGTAGCCTCACACAGCTGTCACTGGGAGGGAGTCTTCCTTACCAGTGGTGGCTCCTTGGGGTAGGCAGGGTAGGCAGAGCCTACCCTCATACATTAAAAACTGCCCATGTCTTTTTTTTTTATTCTTCAAAAAGTTTTCCAACTGGTATTTTGATATACCATACAGCGTTTAATATTTTATTTCGTAATATGATGAACATCTGTCTTTATGTTACGTGCTAAATAATTCAATTCGCTAGCCCACAGTAATTTGAATGGCCCGCCCAGACAGTGCTCCCTGCTTCACTTCGTTTGAATGACGTCATGAGGTAGGCAGATTTGGAAAGTGCCTGTCTTCCTGAGTTCTGAGATGGGCTACATAGCAACCTGTCTGTGTGAAATATCCATGTCCAGCGCATGTGTAAACTGCCCTGGCCAGCTAATACAAATTCTGCCTACCCCATCACGGAAATGTTCGAACCTAGCCGAAATCTTTACGAAGACTAATCCGTGCGCTTTTTAAAGGAACGTAACTCTGCTGCGGGATTGCTGCAGCGAGGTTGAAATGTTTTTATAATTATTCCTTTTAAGAAAGAACGCACGGAAAGCCTGTTCCTTCACGAAACTTTCTGAAACTAGCCCATAACTTTACAAGGGCTCAATTTGCATAGGTTAAGCGTAGGAAATTAAGCGGCAAAATTAATTAATTAAATTAATTTCATAAATTATATTTATGAAATTTAAAATCAACGGTTTAAAGTGATTTCTGTAAGTAGGTTTTCTGTAGTTTAAGTATTTAAATTTAAAGTTCTTTAAGACTGTTCTCTCGTCATAACGATGTAGAAAAGCAACAGATTTTGGACAATGGTCGACACATCCCTATGTTTAACACGGTTGTACGTCGCGTTTGTAAGAAGAGTGCTAGAAAATGTAATCTTTCGTGGTAGCCTATGATTCACACAGGACGTTATCTGAAAACAAATCTCTATTGCTGGCCACAGAGAACTAATTATGGAAGGTGCATTGCAATAAAGAAGGATAGTTTAATATGAAAAACTCATCAAATGCTATAAAAACATGATCACATAGGCCAATTCCGTAAGTCGTAAACGATTGAAAAAAAATCCTATTTACGAATTGTCAGAGCATTTAGCAACACAGCTATAAAACAAGAAAGTGGAAAAAGATAGACAAATAATGAAAAGGCTGATGTCACGGTATTGTTAGGTAAGCAGGAACTACCCGTTCTGAGTCGCGGGAATTTTAAAGAATTCGCAATAGCTTTAACCACAACGTTTATTGAACATAATCTCCTAAATCAACTGGTGAAACAGGAATTCTGGTATGATGACGTTATTAGACGTTATGCTGGCAGGTAAAATCGGCGCAGCTATTTGATTTTGAGGTGAATTAAGCTAAACTGAACGTACCACACTTCAGCTTAATTTACTCTCTAATCTCTAGTTTGCCTACCCTGGATACTTGGTCACGAGCCGCCACTGTTCCTTACCTACCTACCTACTTACTGTGTGTCTGCATGTCTCTGCATTGCAAGGCAAGATTCCTTATCACAATAGGAGGGATTAATATAATTTATAATAATGAATAATACCATCTTCTGATACAGCTTGTATTCCAGCATGTCTTGTGAAGTACTCAGTACATAGAAGATGTGTTTTAACCCTTCATGGGTGGCAATGTTTTATGGCTGTAGGCAGAAGGCATTTTAAAAGAGAAAATAAGTTAATGAAAAATCAATTGTTGAAAGTAACGTAAATCATGCATTCATGCATAAAAACAATATATATTGGATTTTTGCCGAATTCTGCCCCTAATCTGCTCCTGAAACAATTTTTATTATTTAGTGTGAAAATATTTATGCGGAAACAGCACAAGTCTCACTGAGCGCATTATAAGTTTACATAGGCCTACAGTAGGCTATGATTTTCAATTGGATCAGTATCTTGATTAAAATCAGAAGGCAGAACTGGCCCTTGCTGGATATTGTATATTGTAATAGTATGTGATGGGCCTGCATCAAAATTACTCACTTCAATTTAGCTGGGTACACTATTGCCACCGGTGTCATTTATATCGCTCTCACACTCACTAACGCTGGGTAGCGATCTCGGAAAAACATTCCTTACTATCGCTAAGTGATAATTCTGACACTTCACTATCACTTTGAATAATTAGAACCTGTAAGACACTTTCTTCTTGCCATTTTACTGAAAATAAGGGGAAAACAAGGAACAAAAAGAGCATGCTATTTACTAAATACAGTGAAATACAGTGAAATCCTCTACTAAAATCATCCTGGGCACATGTGTAGGGAAATTCCCAAGTCAGAGTGGTTAAGAGAACAATCTCCTGCTATCTTTTGTGGGTGAGAAGAGTCGGCCAGAGAACCCATATATAGGTTTCTGCCTTCGAGAATGCGGACAGCCATGCCATATATGGGTTTCCACCCACGAAGGGTTAAAGTAATGTGTTTTTTTTTTTTTTTAAATAACAGAACATTATTTTCTAAATACTTTATTATCATTATCATTCATTACTTTACACTTTACACTACTCCTCCATGTAATCACCACAGTTATTCAGTCACTTGTTGTAACAGGAAACCAGTTTTTGTATGCCTTCGTCAGAGATTGATGCCGCCTGTGATGAAAGCCAAGTCTGCACTTCTTGTTTCACATCATCGTCATAGACATGTTTTCCACCAAGGAACTTTTTCAAATGAAATAACAGATTAAAATCACTTGGTGCTAAATCCGGACGGTAGGGAATGTTTTCTTCCACAGATTGCACCGAATCATCCGACATCACAGATGGTCGGGCACTCCATAGCTGCTCATGAACATTTTCACGACCTTTGTCAAACTGTCTAACCCACTTCCTCACCATTCCATCACTCATTATTGTTTCCCCATAAACCTCACTCAATTGGCAATAAATGTTTGCTGGCATAACATTTCTCGCATTCATAAAAAGAATCACTAATCTGACTTCACAATCATTTGTTTTGAACATTTTGAAATACTTTAACAATAGGAAAACACAAAGTGACAATCGCTCACAGCTGCTAATGAATGGAGGAAGTGTTCTTGCATGCTGAAAATCACACCTGCAACACAGCAGTGACAAATTATTTAAATGGTACTTACTTTAAAATCACGCCTCGTATTTAAGTTTTTAGGATTAGCAAAGTGGATCTTGTGTGCTGTTTTAATTAGTTAAATTAAATTGATTTACTTTGGTCTGTATTAATGTAGCAATAGGTACATAGCTTGTTAGTCCGAGTTCTGAACACCTAAAGGGTTTCGTCTAAACAAAAAAATGTCTATATTGAAAACTGGTGGATTGAAATGCTAGTGTTCTGCTTCACTGTGAATGTTGAAAAATTAATCTTTATTTTAATAGCGCATATTGAGTGGTCTGTTGTACAAATATTGCAACAAAAAGAAGTGCCCATAAAAATGATCAAACCAATTATAGAATGTAACACAGGCTGTAAAACAATAATTAAAGTAAAAGAACAAACATCAGAAATAACAATTTCCCAAGGTATTAGACAGGGTGACTCTAAGCCCATTCCTATTCAATCTTATAATGAACAAAATAATCGAGAACTTGCCGAAACATTGGGGTTATAAAATGGGAAACACAAGATTTCATATAATATGCTATGCAGATGATGCCGTACTCATATCTGAAACCGAAGATGGATTGCAAAGGCTAGTACATCGTTTCAATACAACAGCAAAAAAATACAATATGGAAATAAATACACAAAAAACTAAATGCCTAACAGTATCGAGAGAACCATTAAGATACAAGTTAAAAGTGGAAACAAAAATAATTGAACAAGTTTCAGAATTTAACTACCTAGGAAATCTGATAACAAACACTATAAATCTATTCCCTGAGATTCCCTGAGAAATTCAGATTCCCTGAGGATGGAGGCAGCGTCAGCCTCGGAAACGTTGGACCACAACAAACTTCTCACCTGGCTGCAAACCTGAGAAGATTTTCTACATAAGATTCGCCCGGAAAGCCTCAAATCTTGCACTAGAAATCTAATTCATGAAGTAAAGAAACAAGCCGACAGAGTAATGCAGATATCAGGTTGTATGAAATACATAATTTGGAGAAATAAGTACATGGCGATAGACAGTAAAGTGCGCATTTATAAAACAATACTAAGGTCGGTATTTATAGTCGCAATAAGTCGTACTTATATCCAAGTCGAACTTTAATCTCGTCTTAAGTTGAGTTTCTGACACAAACAAGTCGGACTTATGACGTATTTACTTTTTAAAGTCAGACTTGACAAAGTCGAGCTTATTGGTATTCATAGTCACTAAAGTACGACTTATTTGTCGAAATAAGTCGTACTTTATCAAGTCAAGGATCCCCCTGACTTATTTCAGTTTAAGCCAGGACCATGGACAGTGATTTTTAGGTCCTTGGCGAGGTTATTAGTATAAACTCGCGCCCCAAAGCGTTATTTGCGAAACATGATGAATCTATTCAAATTCTACAGTGACAATGAATTTATTAAGAGATTTCGTTTCAAGAAGACACAATTTTGGAAATATCAATCGCCTATCTTTCATCGGTATTTCTCTCTGATGGTATTTCATATCGGCCCAAAGTTTCCTAAGCTGTTTTGAATCTCTCTAAAACAATAATTAACAGCGAAATAAATGTATAAGCATACCGGTCTTAATTCTGAACAATGTCCAAGCTAATATATACACAGAATATTGTAAAGAAACTATTGATCAGCTTACTTACACGGTGCATAAGTTAATATGACTGGATGAACTGAATTCTTTGTTTACAATGCACATCACCGTCTGTATTTTTATATCATGACAGCGAAATACGTACTCAGACGGCTTTGCTTTACATAAAATCTGAAAAAAAATCTTAAACACGATTGGCTAATTCAATTGTTATGGCAGTGAATGCGTGATTTTTCATATTACTGAGTTCGACTTTAGTATGTGGAATAAGTAGAGCTTTATAAAGTCAGACTTAATAAAGTACGACTTTAAAGAAGACTATGAATACGAAAAACATATAAGTCAACTTGTCAAATAAGTTCAGCTTTATAAAGTCGGTTCTTAAGTCGCCGACTATGAATACCGGCCTAAGACCAATCTTAACATATGCAGCAGAAACGAGAGCAGACACAAACAAAACTAATAAGATATTAAGCACATGTGAAAAGAAGGTGCTAAGAACAATTCAGGGGAAAACTTTATTAGATAAGATACACAATACAGAAATTAGGGACAAATGCCAAATTCAGGACATAACTAAATTTACCAATGACAGAAGAAAATTTTGGAAAGAACACGTTGATAGAATGGAAAACAATCGCCTAGCAAAAAAGGCTCAAGAAAGCAGACCAGACGGAAAAAGATTAAGAGGAAGACCTGCTACGAGATGGAAAGACAGTACACATGACTCATCTGAGGAATAAAGGGGAAATAAACAGGATGCCATCCTACATCACAAGAATAAGAATAAGAAGAAGAAGAGAAGAGAAGAGAAGAGTGGTCTCTCTTAACACCCACAGAGGCAGACAAATGTATAAAAAAGATTAAATAGTTTAAAAATGTGGACATGATATGTAATGCTTATGTAAAAACAAAACACTGAATTCCATTCAATGTGAACAGATAGCTCTCCCCTCTACCATACACCCCACTGTCACTTATGTTCTCAGCATGCAGGCTACTCTTGCAAGCCGTACAAGTTTCCACCTTCATTTCTTAATGCAACTACGGTATACAAACACGTTTTCTCCCACTTACAATTGATGTGGGACAGCTAATTTTTTTGCATATGTCTTGTCTGTAATGAAGACCTACTGATATGCTAAATTTGAAGGTAGGTTTCGACATGACAACACATACAGTTCCCTTGATGTTATTTGACTGGCTAAATTTATACATTGTTTAACAAATTTGTTTAAAAAACGACAACTTGGATTGCTGTGTATGATCTAATTACCTATTCTGATATGTTTTCCTTTATATATTAAACTTTAAAGCATTCAACTTCACATATTTGTAAGTAAAACCTTACCAAATTAGAATACATGTCTCAATGGGTTCCCCATCATCAGCTGTGATCTAATGACAAATTTGCTTCTCTGTCCACCAGATGTCCTCCTGGTTGTTTGAATTTGAAAATGAGGTCGTTGTCCTTACATTTAATCAAGTGTATTCCTTTGTTCCAGGCTCTTGGTTGTTTGCTCTACAAGCTGTGTTTTTTTACATTACCCTTTGGAGAAAGCACACTTGCCATTCAGAGTGGCAATTTCACCATTCCTGACCATTCAAAGTACTCTAAAGGAATGCATTCTCTCATTAGTAAGTAAGTCTTTTACAGTGAAAGATAATTCTAAATCATCAATATACTAATGCTGCTAATTTTATAGTTGTGATTTGTAATAAAAAAAAATGTTGTTATTGTTAAAATAAGAATATGGTATTTCGTAGTAACAAACTTTTTGATTGACTGTCCTTAGATGTTTATTGTTTAAGAAAGGATAGTGCTTGCTAGTAATAGTGTTTACCTAATTTTTATTCGGAGGAACGTAATAAACTGCATAAAAGCCAGTGTCTTTAAGACCTTTCAGTCCCTTTACAAACTTGTAAGGTATATAGGTGCAAGATAGACATGGATTTTATCTTCCTCATGCTGTTAGTTCTTTCCACTACTAATCTTAATTTTGTTATTGTAAATTGGTTGAAGTACTTAATTATACTGGATATCTTTAACCCTTTGCGGGCGGCGATGTTTTATGGCTGTGGGCGGAAGGTATTTTTAAAGAAAAAATAAGTTAATTCAAAAACCAATTGAAAGTAATTTAAATCATGCATTCATGCATAAAATCAACATACACCTTGGAGTTTTGCCGAATTCTGCCCCTAATCTGCTCTAGGAACGATTTTTATTATTTAGCGAGAAAATGTTTATGCGGAAACGGCACAAGTCTCATTGAGCGCATTATAAGTTTACATAGACCTATGATAGCCTCCAGTGTGACTTACATCGCTCTCACTCTCATAAACGCTGCCGGTAGCAATCGCTGAAAAACATCCCTTACTATCGCTAAATAATAATTCTGACACTTCACTCTCACTTTGAATACTTAATTCTTCAGTTTCAGAACCTGTAAGACACTTTCTTTTTGCCATTTTACCGAAAATAATGGAAAAACACAGAACAAAAAATGCACGCTGTTCACTAGTTAAGCACGGCCACTGAAATCCTCTACTAAAATCATCCTGGGCACCTGTATTGGAGAATTCCCAAGTCACAGTGGATAAAAGAACATTCTCCTGCCATCTGTTGAAGATTTTACGTACTTCGTGCATGAGAAGAGTCGGTCACATTATGTGTCGGTCAGAGAACCCATGTATGGGTTAACGCCTTCGAGGCATCGGACAGGCGTGCCATATATTGGTTTCCGCCCGGGAAGGGTTAAGTTGGGGAAGTTTCAATATGAAACGTACTTTGAACTTTTTGTGGTGCTGATAATAAAGAATATTTTCCGGGCTTCCTGGTTACTTGGATGAATTCTGACATTTCAGAGCTGATCTAAGGCTCAGTTTGTCTAGGAGAATGAAGTGCTGGGACTGGATGGTGTTCTTTTTATAGAGCTGATGCTGAGATTCAGTCCATAGTCTGGTTCCTGATTTGTCGCTTCCCAACTGTCCTCCTCTCCATTCTGGATGCCTTGGCTGCAGCAGCTCTATAAAAAAGAACATCGGTCCCAACACTTCATTCTCCTTATCAATGGACTCTCAGATCAACCCCCTAACGTCAGAATTCATCTAATTAACCACCTGGTTTTCTAACCACTATACACTAAAAATCCCTACATATGCATGCAACTATACGAGGTGTGTCTAAAAAGTTCGGTGAATGGTATGATAAAAACATAAAAACAGAATGTTAATTGTAAATACCTTTATTAACCTTCAAAATACTCTCCACTAGCCACAACACACTTCTGACGTTCGTATAACGCTTGAAAACTGTTGGAGAAGTCTTGATGTGGAATCGTTCTCAGAATAGCCGTCACATGGTTCTGAACCTCCTCGACGTCCACAAACCGTGATCCCTTTAAGGCCTGCTTAAGACGTGGAAACAAAAAAAAGTCAGCAGGCGCCAGATCTGGAGAGTACGGTGGATGTTGCAAAACTGTCATGCCACGCTGAGTCAAAAATTGTCGTACCATGATGCTGGTATGCGATGGTGCATTGTCGTGCAGTAACATCCAATTTCCGGTCTGGAACATCTGTGGCCTAACTCGCCGGATGCATTGTAACAAACGTTTGAGAACCTCCAAGTAGAATGCGGCATTCACCGTTTGGCCAGCAAGAACGAATTCCTTATGGATGATTCCTTCTTTGTCGAAAAATGTGATCAACATGGTCTTAACTTTGGATTTTACCGCACGGCTTTTTTTTTGTCGCGGGGAAGAAGGTGACCGCCATTCCATCGATTGTCTTTTCGTTTCGGGGTCGTACTGGTAACACCAAGTCTCGTCTCCTGTAACAATGGAACCTAGAAAGGTTGGATCCCTGTCACACATGTCGATGAAATCGCCACAGATCTCAAAACGTCTTGCTTTTTGTTCATCTGTTAGCATGTGCGGCACAAATCGTGAGCAAATCTTGCGTTTGCCCAATTCTTCATGGACGATGGTCCTTACTGTGTCTTTGCTAATACCCAATTCTTCTGCTATTAATCGCAGAGTCAATCGCCGATCTTTTGTTAGCATCTCTCGTACACGTTCAGTGTTTTCTGGTGTCCTGCTTGTGGATGGCCGGCCTGAACGTGGTTCATCCTCCACAGATTCCTTACCAGCGCGAAAGCGTACAAACCAATCATAAACACATTTCCTACTCACAGCATCCTGCCCGTACACCTGCACCAACATCTCATGGGTTTCTGTCGCTGTTTTACCCAATTTAAAGCAGAACTTAATGTTGTGTCGTTGCTCCATGACGCGTACTACTCAGAACACTCAATTAGACTGAATGCAATAAGCACTGCGCTAGAAGATTCGCGCTAGTACCGACAGAGGTCAGGTCCAGACATGTCCAGACGTGTCTACACAGGCACGCGTGCTTCTATCAAACTTTGAATACCCACTTATGAGACCATTCACCGAACTTTTTAGACACAGCCACAGTATATTTACAGCCATTACTGAGAATGAACACATATATAGTAAGAATATTTATTCAGTGCCATATGTAGTAATAGTCAGTAAATATTACTTATCTTAACCCTATTAGTGTGCATTGGCCATTCTGTAGTCAATGTGGCAAAAATGCAGGTGGCTAATCTATAGGCCACCATTTCTAAACATTTGTAATTTTCATCTATGGGCTCAGATGTTTCTACCATGCACATAATTTACCATCATTTAGAAGGAAGGTTATACAGTGTAATCTCGATACAACGATTTCGCAGGGACCAGAAAAAATATTGTTGTACAGAGAGATATTGTTATATTGAGAATGTACAAAAAATGTTCAAATTTTGGTAGTATATAGGAAACAACTTCAATAATTGAAATTCTTTAAGTATTTAGGGAAATAAAGAATTTTAACACAAGTACTGCTATACTGTACAGTATTCACTGCACCCTTAAGTTATTACACTATGAGCAAAAACATTTTACATTGTATTATAGCACAGCACCATGAACAGAATGACTCATCATTTTTGCCCCTGTTTGTAAAGTCAGAAATGACCGTCTGTTTAGCTTTTTTTTATGGACAGGGATACACACATTGACATTCTGGCACCAATGGAACACTCGACAGAAAATTCTGCAGAGCCTCACAAGAGGCAATGGCTTCGAATGCAGTTAAGATTGGTAGATGCATACTTTGTTCTACTTCCTCTTCTTCCCCATCTTCATCTTCCGCCTGCTTGTTTTGGATTTCCTCAACAATGTTTTCTTCCGTTAGCTCTGGCAAAACAATCACCTCATCATCTCCTGTCACATATTATACAGCAGGTGGAACATTTTCACCACACAGTTCACCATACTTTGTGACAGCAGTAGCCAGCATTTCAGTTCCCTCTTCACCATCAGAATTGTTTGAATCATTTTCATATCAGCACTAAAAAATCTTGCTTTCCTTCAACAGTTTCTCACAGGGAGTTCATGATTTGCACTTTCACGATCTATTTTTATCATTGTACCGAGGAAAAGGTATTTTACGGGGATTCTAAATGTAATCATAATGGAGAGGTTTATCATTATTAAAGAGTATTGTAAAACCGAGGGAAATTTTAATGGAACGAATGCCGGGACCAAAATATTTTAACGTTATAAAGAGTAATATCGGTAATCATTGTACGGAGATTTCACTATACTACATATCACATAATTCTGAACCCAATGTAACTAGAAATGGTTTCTCTGTGATTTTTTTATATATTGTAACAAAGGAATGAGCTAATGAAGCTGATTTTTGTCTTGTTGTATTTTGTACTACAAACTACAGGTGGCAGGAGTATATAGTTTTTTTCAAGAATTAAATATTTTCAAAACTGTGTATGAGATGAATGTCGACTATTGGAGTTTCTGAGATTTCAAATTGAAAGTCCTGATCCGACATTTTGTTGGTGCATGTTTGTTTCAATGTGTACATTTTGCCAGGTTATTAAGGCTTCAAAAAGCATACCGTATTTACTCGAATGTAATGCACACCCCGATTTTGAAACTTGAAATCATAAAAAAAAAAAAAAAAAGAGTTTGTTGGAGAATGTAATGTGCATCAATGGTAGAATAGGTATTTTATTTGGAATTTTGTCATAGTATTAAGGGAATAATGAAACACCACGTAAACATTTGAAATTACCATTAAATGTAACTGCCAGTTTTAGGCCTACAAGTATATTCACTGACTTGTTCATCACTGGATTCCTCGATTTTGTTTACATTGTACACATGGGATGCTTATACTAAGAGCTAAGAGCAGCATCATAAGATATTTTTCTCTTCTTGCCCTCCATTTTGTGACTACTAACTAGTATTTTTATACACTCTATGTAATGCTAGTAATAGGCCAACGATAAAATTAATGAAGTCTAGAATTACAGCAATGCATTGTTATGCAGATAAAAGTTACCGGTACTTCCAACCTACGAAACGGATTTGTACTCTAATTTAATGTGCCCTCGAATTTAACACGCACCTCAGTTTTGAAAGCTACAAATGAATAAGAAAGGTGTGCGTTATATTTGAATAAATACGGTACTTACTTACTTACTTACTTACTTACATACATATGTACTTACTTACTCAATGGCTATAGACAATCCCTAAGCAAGGTATACAAATGTTATCTATTTTATGGAACCAGAAGGTTCATTACCACGCTTACCTGAGCCCACCATTCAACCCTATTCTATGCTAACTCCATCCAACCATCCCTCCCAAAGTCTACTTCTCTTAAATCTATCCTAATATTGTCCTCCCACTTACGTCTAGGACTTCCAAGTGGTCTTTTCCCTTCGGGTCTTCCAGTCAATATTTTTTAGGTATGTCTTTACTCTCCCATGTGTTCAACATGTCCAGCCCATTTCATCCTCCCTGATTTAATTACCCCAACTATATCTGGTAACGGGGGTACGCCGTAGTCAAGTGGTTGCGCTGCGCTACAAACCGAAGGTCGCGAATTTGATTCCCGATGAGGTCATTGAGATTTTTCAATTGGCCTAATCCTTCTAGTGGCACTATGGCCCTGGGGTCGACTCAGCCTCTAACAGAAATGAGTACCAGGAGCAATCCTGGGGGTAAATGCAGCTGGTGCTTAAGGCTGACAACCTTACCACCTTCATGTACCGAATGTCCAAAATCTGGAAGCCTCAACCTCATGGAACCCTCTGGGCCACCGTGGCCTGAATAGGGATCACTTTACTTCACTTTACTTTTACTTATATCTGGTGGCGAGTACAGGTTATGAAGCTCATCATTATGCAGTTTTCTCCAGTCCCCATTATTATCTCTCTCAAGCCCAAATATTTTCTTAAGCACCCTGTTTTTTAATACTCTCAGATTATGTTCTTCCCAAAGAGTAAGTGACCATGTCTCACATCCATATAATGCAACTGGCAGGATAATCGTCTTATAAATCTTTGTTTAGATTTCTGGACAGAAGACGAGAAGAAGTTTCTGAACTGCATAAAAGCAGGAATTTCCTGATTTGAGTCTACACATAACTTCTGGTTTAATATTATTTGTGTCTGTAATTATTGCTCCCAGATATTTGAATTTTTCCATTTGTTTGAACGATTTACCGGCTATTCTGATATTTTGTAGAGCATTATTTTGATGTTCCATGATCATGTACATAGTTTTTTTCTGAATTCATTTCCAATCCAACATTCCTGCAGGCATCGAAAAGACTTTCTGCATTTCTCTCAATTGTGTTTATGTCATCGCCCAACAAGCAAACATCATCTGCGTAAGCTAAAATCAGGTGACTGCCATTTAATTCTAGGGCTACCTTGTTTTCCTGAACTTTCCTAATGGCATATTCCAAAGTGAAATTAAAAAGTAAAGGTGATAGTGCATCTCCTTGCTTCAAACTGCTTCTAATGGCAAACCTATCTGATATAAATTTCCCCACCCTGACTCTGCTATAGGTTTCATTTAGGCACATTTTGATCAGCCTAACTATCTTCTTTGGTATCCTGAACTCAATGAGGATATTGTACAATTTCTCTCGCTTAACTGAATCATATGCTTTTTTAAAGTTTATGTATAGCTGGTGAACAGACTATTTATATTCCCACTTTTTCTGCAAGATTTGACAAATACAAAATATGATCAGTGGTTGATCTATTTCGCCTAAATCCATATTGGTGATCTCCAAAGATTTCGTCTGCATGTGGGGTTAATCTTGACAGTAATATATTAGATAAAATTTTGTATGATGTTGATAAGAGAGAAATTCCTCGATAGTTATTACATTTGGCCCTATCTCCCTTTTTATGAATCTGTATAATGAGAGATTCTTTCCATTCCTTTGGCAATTCCTCCTTTCTCCAAATCGTAAGAATGAGTTTATGGATCTCTGAGTTTTATCTATCCTCACCTGCTTTAAGTAATACTCCTGGAATTTGGTCAACGCCTGGAGATTTGTGTGTGCTTAATTTACCTACAGCTGTTTCTACTTCTGTTAGAATTGGTTCAGCAACCAACGTCTCCGCTGTGAATATTTCACTCTCTAGAAATATTATCTGGAGATGCCAGTATAGTGCCATTATTCTCCTTATTTATGTTTATTCTAGGTTGAAATCTTTTCTTGAACTCGTTTTTTCCCTTGTAGAGCTCTCTAACATTTTTGTCTTTACTATTATCTTCTATTTCATTTACTTTGTCTTTGAGATAGTTTCTTTTCTTTGTTCTAATTGTTCTAGAGGTTTCTTGTTTAGCGTTGTTGAGATTTTTGACCGTTGTGTCATTCGGGTTCTGCAACCACTGTAGTTTTGCCTGCTTTCTTCCATTTACTAATTTCACACAGTCATCATCGAACCATGGTTTATTTGGTTTCAGTTCAGGCGGACCTAATTTTTCTTTTGCGGCTACTTTAATATTGTCTTTAATGCATTCCCAGGTTTTATCGATATTCATATCATCCCTAGCTTCTTGTTCTGTAGTGTTTTGTAGGATTGCAAATCTATTTGAAATCTCGACTTGGTAAGCATGCATTCCTACTTTCATCTTCATCTAGCTTTTCAGATTGACTCTCTCTATATCGAAATTTTGCCCAGTTCCTTTGTATACTGCAAGTTTCTCCCTAACAGCCACAACTACCAGATAGTGATCCAAATCACAGTCAGCACCCCTAAAGGTTCGAACATCGATTATACTAGACTGCCTCCTTGCATCTATTAGCACATGGTCGATTTGATTATGAGTCTATCCATGTGGCGATGTCCATGTGCATTTATGAATATCACGATGTGGGAATTTTGTACTCTTGACGATTAAATTTTCCCCATTGTCATTACTCAGCAAGTGGAGACTATCATTCCCAATCGTAGGCTTGAAAATATCCTCCCGTCCTACTTTCACATTGAAATCTCCTAGCACAATTTTCATGTGACATGCTGGAAACTGATCAAATGTTTGTTCTATTTCCTCATAAAACTGTTTTTGTCATCATCTTGTTTATCCTCTGTTGGTGCATGGACATTCATAACTATGATGTCACACCACCATCCTCTTAGAATAACATAAGAAAGCCTTTCATTAATAAACCCTACTTTCTAAATGGCTGAATTGATTCTCCTATGTATGAAGAACCTGGTTGATGGTTGATGGTTGATGGTTATCATTATTCCCTTTCCCATCGAAAAAGGCATATGCATCTGTCTCTATTGAATCTTCACCCTTCCATCTAACTTCCTGTACTGCTACTAAATCTAACCTATATTTCTTTAATTATCCAGTAACCGATTAGTACATGGTCCAGTCCTATACAAGCTCCTAACATTCCACATTCCAAATCTATAGTTGCTACAATTTTTAGACTCCCTCATTTTAGCCTCTATTCGGAGATCCGAACGAGGGACTGTTTTACCTCCGGAAATTTTTACACTGATAGGATCCATAAATCAGGCAGCGTTACTTAACAATATTTTTTTACTGAGAGAGGTTGTTAACCTCAGGCCAAACCCCCAAGCTGGAGGACCACCTCATGTCGTCTGTCTGCAACTGCTTATTCAAAAGATTCGCAGCTACCCTCCATATCTGGAGGCCGTATCCTCTATCTGCAACCTGAGGACGCGCCATGCCGTTGTGACAGAGACCCATCTCTTATCAGCATATGCTGGATAATATTGAAGGATAATATTTAACCACTTTTGATTATGAACTCATAGTAAAATGAAAGTTACATTAACTGTTGTGAAAGACCAAGTAACATGGAGTTTTCAAAAGAATCTACATACCACGATTTGCTGGTTTTGTATCTATGTGGTGTATAGAATTATAAAAAAAAAAAAACTTTTCATGTCTGCTTTTTTCGAATGAGAAGAATGTGTGTGTGACTGGTGGTATCAACATTTCAGATAGCACACTGTAGGTCCTTCATGAAAATTCCAAAAATCACATTTCCTCTGTGGTATCCATAGAGGATCTTATCTAAACAAGAATTTACACCCAAGCGAGGGGCTTAGAATATTGATGGGGAAATATTCATGTAATGAAGATGTAAAAAAGAATAGGTAGATAATGGTTCAGCTAATAAATGCCATTTGTTGCTTAGCCTATTGAGTGTATAAATAAGTTTGCAATAATATTTTGCTATTTTAATTATGTAAATGTTATTTTCACTTATATCTAGCAAAATTGATATTAGGATTTTTTTAAATGCTTCTGATCAATGCTCTATAAAAGTAAGTCTTCTTTATCTTTTTAAACTGAAAATTGAATATCTAGCAACACTAATTATCCATGCCAAGCCAATAATAATGGCAATTCAAATTCTACATCATCCAACTTGCATTACATTAGTTACGAATCGTGCTTAATAGGAGCAAGCATTAACTAAAATTCTGGTGTAAGGTCTAGTGGATAAAATCAGTAGGAGAAGACCTGTAAAGACATATGTACAATTTGATCTTGGGGAAGAATAAGGGAACAAAACCATATGGATTAGAATGGAGAAATTTTGTTTCTCTTCCAACATTTGATTTGGTGTTTAATTATAATGGTAGCATTGCTACTGTTATATCTCATTTTATTCTCTGGAAAAGGAAGTTTTTTTTTATAATTAGCCTGAATTTTGTAGAACAAAGTTACATTAGTGGTTATTTCTTACAGGATATATGCTGGAACCAGATCAGGATAAGCGTCCAGATATTTTTCAAGTATCTTATGTAGTCTTCTCTCTTCTTGGCAAAGATTGTCCAGTTCAGAATTTACATGTAAGTTTTTTAGCTATTGTGTGCTGTTTAGTAGTTTGTTATTTCTACACTTCTAATGAACTGTATTTTATTTAATTAATCACTTTATAACAGTAAATCAAAGAAAAGGAGGTTATTTACCATAGAACAAAAGGCAACAATCATTAGGAAACTATAAAATGAATTGAAACAGATTGATGAAAAAAATAAGATGATTTTAAAATATTGTGATCGAAGGTTAAAAAAAAATTATAGTTTTTTTGTAACCTTAAAATGATTTTTGTTCTCATTGAGCTTAGATGGACTGTAAAACAGACTACAGTGAATAAAAATGAATCTGTGTTGTTGAATAACTTTCCATTACCTGTTACAAAATTTAAACAATTCTTTCAGATAAAGTTTACTTTTTGTTAAGTCCTGATTTGTCTTGCAGAAGACACCTGTGCCTATAATGGACCAGCTGCCTTGCCCACAAATGGAAAGTGAAGCAAAACGCACATCTGTAAAAGTGACAAAGCAGACTGTTGCTTCTGTTGTTGAGGGTACCAGCGTGGCTCCTAGACAACGTCCCAAAGGTGCTCAGCCACTGCCTGTTGGAGGTGTACTTCCAATTCCATTAGGTTCTTCTCCTGTTGCATTAAGTGGATCTTCCCGTCGACATACTGCTTCCCTTCCTCTGCCTGCTCTTTCACAGTCACCAGTGTCAGTGAATGGTGCACCTCCAGCAACTACTGAAGCTCCTCCAGCCCCTGCAGCAACAACTCCTTCAAACGTGCCAGTTGTTTCAGTTCCAAGTTCCCATCCAGCTCCTGTACAATCCTTGCCACCTCCAAGCACTAGTTCAACTAATGTACTTCATCAGCCTAATGCAGTTCCTCAAAATTTCTTCCCTTCTTCTGTTACAACGACAAATACTTTTGAACTTAGGACAACTAGCAACCCTACCTCCAGTCATTCCAGTGTAGCACCAGTTCCTGTACCAGGATCTGTTACTACTCCCTCAGCAACTGTGATGAGCACTGAAAACAGCAGGGAGTCTTTGGATGCTTTATTTCCAGTATCAGGTAAAATAATGTAATTTTTCCAAACCAAAATTAACCTAGGTTAACATAATACAGGGTAGATATGTAAGCTTTCATGATCCACAGATTATTGTCTCTGTTGGACATTGTGAATTGAACTCCGGCTTAGCTCAGTTGGTAGAGCATTGGCGCGAATAGCCAAAGGTCCTGGGTTCAAGTCCCAGTGTCGGAGGAATTTTTCTCCTATAATATTATAATACAGGGTGTTTCAAAATGAATATCGGGGTTTTAAGGCTTTGTGGAATTCAGTACATTTAACATATAATTATAAATAATACATCAAATGAAAGAGCAACTCAAACACTTTTTCCAATAAGTGCTCACTGGAACACTGGAACACTTATTGGAAAAACTGTTTGAGTCAATAGGCGAGTTCTTCCCAAACCTTGATCATTGTGTCTGGAGTAATTGTTGCAACAACTAGCAACTTGTGTCTTAAGTTGTGTCCAAATTGATTTCCAGGGGCTACGCGTGAAAGACTCTCTCACTCGTTCAACACGTTCTTCAGTCAATCTTGGTCGTTCCGTACTCTTCCCTTTGCACAGACAGCCGGTGTCTTTAAACTGATGATACCATCTACAGATGTTATTATCACTTGGAGGATTACAGTGGAACTTAATACGGAAAGCATGTTGCACTGTTACTACAGATTCCATCTTTGCATACTGTAACACACAAAAAACTTTCTGCTCAATAGTCGCCATCTTTGCTCTAACTAGTCCTCTGTATGCGCTTTCTAATGGCATACAGAGGAACTGCATGCGCACACGAGTACCAACAAACCTGTTTGAGTTGCTCTTTCATTTGATGTATTATTTATAATAGCATGCTGTTTCATGTTGTGAACTATGTTCACATCAAATTATATTTTTCCCGGTGTAAACGACATAAGAAAAGCAGCTGTTGTTGCAAACTGTATTTTGTCCATATCCGTTATTGATGTAAACCGTATTATGTCCACAGCTATTTTTGTCATTACGGTTACCCTGAAAATGAATTATGTTGGTTAAACTGACAACTTGAGCAGTGCGAAGTATAGCTAGTATTCTGTTAATTTGTGCTGTGTTTCACAATGGATGAAAACATAATTGTAAGGGAAAAGTCCCAAAGGAAACAGAAGCAGAAACAGTCTACATGGGAGGTGCAATCTTTTGAGGAAAAGTAACGGGAAAACTTTTTTGTTGTTTTGTTTGTTTGTTTGGACACTATATCTTTTTATTCAAATTTAATTATAAACTCTCAAAATACTCTCCTGCTGAGGCTATACATAGGTTCCAACGTTCTATCCACTTTTCAGAACACTCAGATAAGCCCTTGTTTGACATCCTGTTCAGTATACCCGAACCCGGTTTCTTATGACCTTGCTTGTGACAGTGATAACAAGTGGGCACAAATACACTAATTTTCTTCTTTGGTATTGACCTTGCTGTAAGAGCTGTCTCACTTTGTCGCTCCCTTGTTCCCTCATCATAGTTATGAAGAAAAGCTAACACACTTTCCAGAGTCACTTTAGTATTTGCAGCACCATATGAAAGTATGAGTGAAGTGCAAGAGTCTGAAAGTTCATACAATAGAATAGCACCAATTTTTTCATCACGATAGACTACACCACAATCCGCTAGTTCACCATGAACAGTAAGCATATGGTTTACATACTCTTCCACTGATTTGAAGTCATCAAGTCTGGCTCTGTAGAGTTGCCTCTCCAGTATTAATTGACCCGCAACACCCTGCTCACCAAAATCTTTTCCAAGTTTATCCCACACTGCCTTGGCAGTCGTGAGCCCCAAGATTTGAGAATGTATAGGTGTTGCCACCGCCATTCAATCTTGGCAAGTGCCCTTTGATTGTGAATAGTATTGCTATCAGTTCCTTCAACAGCACCCCAAAGTCCACAGGAATTTCCAGGTTGCAAAATTGTTACGTCCTTCCAACTTGTTAATCCTTGGTACTCCAGATACAGACAAGACAGTAGTTGTCGTAGTGGCACCAGTTTCTGCTTCCGTTGCCATGTTTCTTGAAGTTTCCGTCTTTTATGTCGAATTTCTAAGACAAAATCTAGACAACAATCCACAATACTGTATCGATGTTGTACGTTGGCTCCATACGTTAGGTTATATCTCCACTTCTCAATTATTTTCGAAGTGTTGATTTCATCATGTGGAAATATAAATCACTCACAGGAATTCCTGGTAATATGGTCTTGGAAGATAAACTAATCGTCCTGGGCAGATATTGATCGTCCTTGGCCCATAATCTGAAGGATTCTTGGAGTGGATGTGAATATATTCGTAATGATAAACGTGGATACTTCATGCAGGAGCGTTTATTCATTCTGCATACACCACATGGTTGGAAGACAGAGAGTGACAGACATAACAGAAACGGAATTGAAACCATCTTGCATAGAGACATAAAAGAAACAAAACACTGTAAAGTCTCTGCTGCCAACATAACAAAAACAAACATGACAGAACCAATGATGATAAACACGTACCGTATAATTATATCTTGGATAGATAATCCAACAGTAAGATGTACTGTTTCTTTTATAGACTCGAAATACCGATGTTTATGGGTCATCAATAAGGGAGATGTAAGCAAAATACCTTTTCGTTCATTAAAATGTTAATTGTAAACAAGCTTGAGGTTGAAATCTAAAAACCTTTTTCTGTATTGTCTCACAAGTTAAATGCACTGAATTTTCCTCAATGGGTATAAATATTGTGCTCTCACAAATATATAAATTGGCATATTGTGGTGGAAATGGTTTCTGTGTCTTTTGTAAAAGGTTTATTTGTAACTCAAAATGTTTCATAAATGATAATGTAATAAATAAAATATTTTTATTATGTAATTGATCTGTGTTTACAGATGTTTCCATTGTATGACTGCCTTTCATTGTTTTTTCGAAAAGTAATATGTCTGAGACAAAAAAGTTCTTGTTAGGATTTCATTACAAAGAATGGAAGGTTAAGCGTTATTTATCGACATAATACATTTATTTTTTGCTTTTACTTTATAATGTAAGCCTCTATAATATTGAAATGCAAAGGAAACTATTCTCCATTAAAATGCTAAACAGAATAACTGGGATTATATCCACTAATAATAAACTAACTTTCTTCTGTCAGCTTATCATAAATAGTAGTTGGAAGATCACGAGAGCCATATGTACACATACATTTCAAAGGAGCAATTATAATTATTTAGGGGATGGTTAAGAAAACTTGGAAAGAAGTATTACTTTATTGGTGTCATCATTCTTATGCAGGTTTCTGTATAAGCAAATAATTCAAGGCATTGACATAGTGTTGAAATCCTTCATTTAGA
This sequence comes from Ectobius pallidus, assembly GCA_964059195.1. Classification (NCBI taxonomy): domain Eukaryota; kingdom Metazoa; phylum Arthropoda; class Insecta; order Blattodea; family Ectobiidae; genus Ectobius; species Ectobius pallidus. The sequence continues at coordinate 157,353,028 of CAXKWD010000004.1, read as the reverse complement.
GCATATATGGGCACCGTCTGGCCCGCGGGCTGGATGTAGCCCGTTTCGACTTTTGATCCGGCCCGCGGAACATGCACAGATGGTGCGCCTTATATGATCGGTACACGAAAAGGTTTTCATCAGAATTTTGAAAGAAAATGCGATTGACTTGGACGTGTGAAATGATGATTTAATAATCCTACAATGCATTATCCACCAACAGAACTTCTGTTCTAATTCCATTCGATAGCAGAACGCCATGGATGTGGTAATAAAGATCATTAATATTATTTGATCCCGCGTGCTTAACCATTGCCAGTTCAAAGCATTTTTGTATGATCTCTCTTCGGAAAATGGTGACATGACATATTGTTGCGAAGTAAGATGGTTGAGCAAAGGCAAAATGCTGAAAAGATTTTACGATCTTAGACAGGAAATAGCTGATTTTATGTAAATAAAAAAAAACCTTTGCCTGAAGTCAGTAATCAGAAATGGTTATGTGATTTAGCATTTCTAATTGACATCACAGGTCACTTGATTGAGTTGAATTTGAAGCTTCAAAAACAAGTTGGTAAATGAATTGTACAGCCATTTGAAAGGGTTCCACAACAGAATTCGCTTGTGGGAAACACTAATGCGGTCTGGAAACTGTTATCATTTTTCAACACTATCCAGTCAGGAAAATATTGATTACATTCAATATGCTGAAGAACTGAAATCACTGTCGGGGCAATTTGTTAATAGATTTTCAGACTTCAAAAAATTGGATAGCTGCTTTAACCTTTTTGCTACTCCGATGAAAAGTGACGTCGAGAAGGCTCCGACACACCTGCAAATGGAGTTGATCGAGCTTCAGGAAGACACACATTTAAAGTTAAAATTTGAAGACTTGGAGCTTAAGTGATTTCTACAGAACATACCTTGCCGAAGAAAAGTACCCACAGCTGAGTGCATTTGGAAGTATTTATAAATGTGAACAGTTTTTTTTTTCCCCCCATGATAAAAACTAATAAATCAAAGTATCGAACGAGACTTACAGATGAAAATTTGGAAAACACTCTGCGCTTGTGTATTAGTGGGATTGATGCCAACATTTATTATCTTGTTTGTCAATTTCAAGCTCAAGTTTCTCATTAATTTCTGCTGATTTTAAGTAAATACCTAATCAGTTCGATATTGTTCTCATTCATGTAACTTTAGCATTATACTTCATAAATATAAAAAATCCGTATCATGATTATTTTTTCACAAATACCTATTATCTACGGCCTGCGACTTCATGACTATCGTAAAGTTTAGCCCGCATCTTTCCAAAGGTTGTCCATACCTGATTTAGAGCATCGTAAATGAAAACTTAAGAGAGGGGATCAAATGAATGAAAAAAAAAATACACTCTGGGGGTGGGATTAGTTTCTTCACTAGATGTTATTGATAAAATAAATAAGGAAATTTCCATATATAATTAGAACTATTATTACCAGAATATTCATCACAAAATAAATTGACATTATTCCAAGCCTCAACCTATATCACAATATTGATAACTGCGGCTAAAGAGGCTGTTGGAACAAGACGTGTTAATATAATGAGTAAAATTAAAAATAAAACTCCATGGTTTAATGAAGAGGTTAATTGGCCAAGGAAAAGAAACGATCCTTTATGAAATATAAAAGTTCCAGAAATCAGCAAGACTATGAAGAATATAAAGAAACTAGGAATAAAGTAAACGTTGAAATCAGAAAAATCAAAGAGAATTACTGGGAATCATATACAAGTAACCTACAACATGACTTCTATGGAGCTCAGAAACAGGTATGGAAAACAATTCGGTGTCAAAGAAATGAAATTCAAGAATATGTCACTACTACTAAAATAGACAAAGAAGAATGGATAGAATACTTCACAGAATTGTACAGCCAAAGTAATACCACTTACAGACCAAGAAATGAGATTATCAGAATAGTAATAGACACAAATCAAGAAGAAGTGGAACAAAATATAAAGCAACTAAAAAACCGTAAATCGCCTGGTCCTGATGAGATAGTTAATGAAATGATTAAATATGGTGGTAAGAAATTATATTCTGAAATTACCCTCTTGATAAAGCAAATTTTTCATGAGGCTCATGTACCAGAAGAGTGGAAATGAGGTATTATTATACCTATTTTCAAGAAAGGGGAAAAAACAGAAACCTGAAAACTACCGTGGAATAAGTCTACTGAAGACATTCCTTAAGTTAACAACAAGATTAATAACTCAGAAAGTATCCAAAATTGTTTGGTTAAGTGAAGAGCAACAGGGATTTCGCAGGAGTCGTTCATGTATTGATGCTATGTTTATTGTCCGACAAATAACAGAAAAAGCTCTAGAATATAATAGGCCGGTGCTTTATTGTTTTATAGATTTGAATAAAGCCTTCGATAATATAAAGTTGAAACTAATTTTAGATATATTGGACAAACATAATGTGGCTAATGGGATAATTTTATTGATACAAGACATATACAGGGTGTTTCAAAATGAATATCGGGGTTTTAAGACTTTGTAGAATTAAGTACATTTAACATACAATTATAAATAATACATCAAATGAAAGAGCAACTCAAACAGTTTTTCCTACAAGTATTCAATGTGAGCACCATTCATCACATGGCACACATGGAGTTGATAGGCGAGTTCTTCCCAAACCTTGATCAGTGTGTCCGGAGTAATTGTTGCAACAACTGCTTCAATCATGTGTCTTAAGTCGGGTAGGTCAATTGGTAGTGGCGGCACCCTACACTTGATCCTTTATGAATCTCCAAAGGTAAAAATCACATGGCGTCAGATTGGGTGAACGTGGAGGCCATGCGAAACAAGCTCTGTCATCTGGCTCCTTCTGGCCAATCCATCGGTCGGATACAACATTGTTTAACCATTCGCGTACTGAATGATGCCAGAGAGGTGGTGCACCATCTTGCTGCCAAATACCACGTTCAGCTTCTTCCAATTGAGGAAAGAGCCATAGTTGTAGCGCATCAAGATAAGAATTTCCAATTACACTTGCTTCAAGGAAAACGAAGGGCCCATAAACTTTCCGCCGGGATATGGCACAAAAAACATTCAATTTGGGGGAGTCTCGTTGCAACTGTACCATCTCGTGGAAATTTTCGGGTCCCCAGAAGCGATTATGAGTACCAACAAAATTGTTTGAGTACCAACAAAACTGTTTGAGTTGCTCTTTCATTTGATGTATTATTTATAATTGTATGTTAAATGTACTAAATTCTACAAAGCCTTAAAACCCCGATATTCATTTTGAAACACCGTATATAATGGAAATAAATCAAGACTTAAAATAGAAGGCTCACTTACAAAGGAAATTCCAATAAATAAAGGAATTCGACAAGGGGATTCTCTTAGCCCCTTGCTTTTTAATATTTTAATCGAAAGTATAATTAAGGAGGTGAGAGGAATGCATGGATATATCTTGAATACAGGAGAAATAAATCTTGTTGCTTATGCAGATGATGTCGTCTTAATAAGTAACACAGAGGACAATTTACAAAGACTGTTACATCATTTTTCTTTGAGTTGTGAAAAGTATGGAATGAGTATTAATCCATTAAAAACAAAGGTTTTAACGATAAATAAATGGCCATTGAGATGTAAATTACAATTAAAAGAACATATAATACAACAGGTCATGGCTTTTAACTATTTAGAATATGAATAAGGCTGCTGCGGTCTCAGGATGTCTTAATAGTTACATTTGGAAGATTAATTATTTGAGAAGAGACACAAAAACCAGGATCTATAAAACAGTTGTAAGACCAATAATGACTTATGCTGCTGAAACCAGATCTGAAACCACAAAAACAAAACAAATTCTCAATGTTACCGAAATGAATATATTACGAAAAATACAGGGGAAAACTAGATGGGATAGAGTACCTAATGTTGCAATAAAGGAAGCTTGCAAATTGCAACCTGTAACAGAGTGGGTAGACAGGAGATAGAAAGAATGAAATGACCACGTGGACAGAATGGGACCTGATAGATTGGTACGCAAGGCCAGAGATGGAATACCAGAAGGAAGACGCAGCCCAGGAAAACCAAAAATGAGATGGAAGAATTATTTTTCTGGTGAAACAGGCTGTTAGCCTAAACGAAAAGAAGAAGAAGAAGAAGATAACTGCAAGCCATGTAAATCAATGTAACGTTTCAATTGTGTGGCATCCATAAGCATCAAGTCCCATTATAAGAAGTTTGACATTAAAAACAACCTTTTAACTAATCAGTAGGTCATTAATAGCTACTGAACAGGAAAGTTTGCTTTAAGTGCACATTGTGAAGAAGTGTACAGCAAGTAGCATTGACAACTTCTGGATGCCACATGACCATCAGGGAGTTAGTATATGATACAAATTCTTTGCTTGTGCATGTAGCGAATAAATATGAATAAGGATAAAGATATTTTCCAGTATTGCATAGTAAATGATCTACTAAAATTTGCTTACTAGGAATTAGTGTGACAATGGTTAAGAAATATATGAATATAAATTGAATTCAACCACTCCACACATGGAGCATAGAACATTAGGACGTGTCAATTTGGAGGGCAAAAATAAAAATTTGTGATTTTTGTAAGTGAGGGGTCCAAAAATCTGCCTTATGATGTGTATTATCATAATTTAAAAGGTTTTTCCTTATTCATAAACATTTAGCTTGGTAAATTTGCACTTGATTATAATTTATATGGAAATTTTCGAAAAAAGGGGGTTAATTTAATATAAACTCCAACAAAATTTGCTTAAAAATGGTTTAATGAACTTAAACAATCTTATGTATATTTTGTCTCTATTATAAAACACTGAAAACACATTGAAAAAAAATGTAAAAGGCTTCAGCCAACAGTATTCATCAAATCTTGCTTTGATTCATTCCTAGATACCATTCTTCAGTTTGCTTCATGGCCTCTAATGAATCCTTGTCTTTTCTCATGAGTATACACTTTGCCAGAATTCTCAGTTATTTGTTTAACACACCTCTCTATGCACTGCCCATGACATTGTCACTTTGGAACTTGCATTGACTCTTCAACAAACTTTCTTATTTCGGATATTTTGAGTTTACAAGTAAGTGGAGGTTCATATACTTTATCTGACCAGTCTATGAGTTCTAAAAGGGAAGTTGCATTTGGATTTACTGTAGGTGTTATACTAGGCCGAACAGATAGGTCTCCTGGTGTATCATCATCTTCATTCCTTAATTCAATTATCTTCTGGACCCCTGCCCTCCTTTCTTCTTGGTCTTCCGAGCATAAAAGTGTCTGAAGCACCATTTCACTAAATGCAAACCACGATGAACGTTGGATTGTTGGCAAAACAATATCTGCTACTGCCTTCTGAGATTTTAGGAGCTTCAATTGATAAAGAACGTGGCGAGGTCCTTCCACCCAAGAAAAGTTCGATTTGATTGTAAACCAGCTGGGATAGTAAACGCCAACAATATATTCCACAAGCAGTTGTAACGTCTTCAAGTTGTTGCATTTAAGGCCATATTTTGAAACCCCTATGCGACAAATCCTATTTGCAGTTGTTGTTAACCACCGAGAGTGACTTACAGGATCAATTTATAATAATGCCAGATCAGTTCGAAGTACACCTGTCCTTATGGCCTGAGTTATCCTGTAACCATAAGCCTGATCTGTTGATAGATCTTTGACAACAGTGTCACTCAATGGAACCAAAGGCTCTGGAAAGGATATTCTGACAAATGAGGGATTGATTTCAAGTTCTGTTGCAGTAACAAGCATGTTGCCAATCGCAGCACTCCACTTGTTATTAGACAAAGTTTTTCCATCCAAATCTGTGATCGAGTGCCGCAAAGGTAGCTCATTAGTATGAAGAGCACAATCCAACCAGATGAGTTTACGATTTAGCTTTGCCTCAACCCAATGGATGACTCCTCCTTACCAACCAGTTTAACATTCGTTGAGTCACCACCAATAGCCTGCAAACTATTGTCAATGCTGATTTTCTTTAAGAAGTCCACAAGATGGTTAGCAATAACTTCAGCAGGTTTCCTTTTCATTAAGTCTTTCTCTGGAGTAAAATGGCAAAAATACCTTCCACCTGGCTCACTGCAAACAGTGTAATGCTCTTCTTTCACAATACTTAGAAAATGTTTTCTTGAGTTATCTGCTTGTAACAGCACTTTAGTGGAACCTTTGCGTCCATCAAAGAAGATACACTGCATATTGCCTATCCGGCGTCGAGTATGAAATTCTTCATCAAGTGATTTCATGACTTCTTCTTGTGCCCTTTTTACTTTATTGTGATCAGTCACAAGTCTCCTGTCTCCTTCAGTAATTAATCCAGCATCCAAAAATGTAGCTGTTGTAATGGCAGCTGTAGCACAGACCGACACCATACCTAATACTTTGCATTGCAACATTGCACAATTGTAATGTATTATAATGACTTGTACTTGAAGTAGAAGGTACATCAGTATCGTCACAGGGAATCTGCAAAGGATATTCTGGTTCTTCAACACAAACATCAGTTGACTCTTCATCTTCATTGAAGAAAATAACTTCAATTAGGTGTAATGTTAACTGTTCCTTCAGAAATTCTTCTTAAATCATCTTCTATCATCTTCTTGCCTCTTCTGCTTTTAATTTGTCTTCTGTGCTCACGTAGATCTGGTAATCCAATATGATGCTGTCCAACAGATCCAACCTTCTTTCTTTGACTATTAATAAACACTAATTCTTTGACAGGGATCTTCATATCCTTAGAACAAGAGCAGGAGATGTGCACTTCATGTTTACAGTCAGCAACTCCTGGACATGGACCCTCAGATTCTGAATATAGCTTAATCTCACACTTGCAATTGAGGGTGTCAAAGAGCTTTTCTAACGTTGCTATGAAAGTCTCTCACTTCCAGTTTTCCTCTACCAAGTGATATGTTTTTGGCCTTTTCCTAGTTTTCTTCTATCTTCTTCAAGACTGTGACTCTTGAATTTAAAATTGGCACCACAAAACAACTGTTTGCAAGCTCCCACTTTTCAAGCATTAGATAAATATCCTTTGCAACAGTGGCTGCTGGGTAATTTCTGACATTGTCTCCACTCTGCTCTCTTAGTAGAAGCCCATATCTTTAGAACATCACGCATAGTTGGGAGTTCCGAAGTCAGCATATCTGACAGAACAGTTCCAACGAAATTACTCATGTGAGTGGAAGTTGCCAGTCTTGTCTTTATTATTTTTTTTTTTTACTAGCCATGATTCCGAATTTTCAAATTTTGCAATTGGAAGAAACTATTCGTGCATAGAAATAGAAAAACAAGAAAATCTCACTACGTGTATGATATTTTTTAAAATTAAATACAGAAATTAAAAATTAATAAAAAGACACTCAGCTGCAAATGAGTATTGCTAGTTTAAAAACTTTTACGAGTGGCATACATTTTTTGTACAGATGTTATAGTATAATATAAGTATATTCTTAACCTTAGAGCAGAAGTACAGGCAGAAATAATGATAAGAAGGAACTTCTTGTAAGAAGACAGTTTGCTTTGAATTTTACATGAAACGTGAAAATATCACAAATTTGAAGTAGCTATTTACCAAGCAAACCAATGTAATTGCCAGTTCTTGTAAATATAATTGTGAATATCTTACCAAAACACAACTTTTTGATCCCCCTCATTTTTGGAAAAAGAAAGAAAAAAAAAATCGACACGCCCTAATAGAACATCATGGTGGAGGTTTCATTTACCGAAGACTAAATAAGTTATAGGGAATAAGACTATCACCAGTGGCATAACTGAAGGCCCTGCAAATCCTGTGATGCATTGGAGTCCAAAATGAAAACCAGAAGAAGAAGAAGAAGAATGTAAATAGGTTGTCATAGTGGGGGAAAACAAAAAATTTCTGATTAGAATTCAATATTCATAATCAAGAATCAATCAACTTTATACAGTAAAAGAAAAAGAGTTTGCAACTTTCATTGAACACTCCAATCATGTAAACCATCAGCAAACTTTTCTTTAAAAATTCAGTTTGAAATATAACACGAGCCGGTCATTTATCACCGCACTGCGAGCCGCCGACAATGCATTAATAATGCATTATTACTGAGCCATATGCATTGTCGCTTGTATATTACAAAAAGTCTTGAATGGTGGTAGAAGTAAAACATACTGTTCAATCTGGTCCCGTGTCGTTTACAACATTAGTTCTAGCAATTAATGAAAACTAATAAAAACAAAATATTCACGTAGCACCATATTACAGGCATGATTAAGTGGACTTAGTATGTTAAGTATCAAGTGTAACAGAACACAAAGAATTGATGTGAGTGAGGTAGTGGAAACTTGCTTCAAATAATATTGCTGCTTCCAAGGACCCTTAAAGATTTACATATTACAGTGTGCCTATGTCAGATTTTGGAGGTAAGCGGTCTAGAATAATAATATATTTCCTAATTTCCTACACTACAATTACTACTTCTAATAGTAATAATAAATAATAACAATGCATTGATAATACTGCCTAATGCAATAATAATACAGAAAGATTTTAATACTTCCCAAGGTCCTGTCAGCTTATAAAATTTTATATTTCTCTCTTTTGAAGATATGCTTCTGAACCCATATGCTTGAACATGAATCTTTTGTAAATCTACAATACAAGATTTGTGGTATTTAGTCCCTCCCATAAATTTTATGCTCAAGATTTTTACACAGGTGTAAAAATCTTGAGCATAAAGGTCTTAAAAAACCCAGTACTAAAGCAGAGTTTGAACCTTTGGAACCAGAAGTGGGTATGCGACTTTTGCAACTACTGAGGCTGATTTTATGAACATAAATATAAAAATACGTAATTCTCTCCTAAAATAGCTAAATTTATTTGAAATACTTATAACATTTGCACTTTCTTTGTTGACAGGTTTCCCTGACCCATTTCGAGATGAGAGTGGTAATGAGAATATTTCTCCTACAACACAAGGCCCTCTACCTGTTCCTCCACCATCGTCTCTTAATCTTCCTGCAACTACTGCTAAATCAGGTGCTCACAAGTTAGAATCAGTTTCCCAGTGTATCGCAACTGCTACTCCTCCAAGTTCACCTACTTTAGCTCCACCAAAGGGTCATCGGCGAAACATGAGTGATACTTCAGCATTTAACAAGTAAGTGCTTTCTTAACAGCTGTAAAGAAGTTTCCCCAAACATTTGTGAAAAGGTTTGCACTCGATGTGTGTAGTGGACTAATCAAATTAAATCATGCAATCCCCTTCAAGGTTTGAAATGAGGAATCAATTTGAACACTATTTATTAATTCTCTATATAATGTCTCTCTTTACAGCGCCAAAGGTGCTGTATAAAAGAATGAAATTATATGAAAAAATCCCTTTAGGCAAGCCTACAGGCTGAGGTAGATTCCTAAGTGCTTTTGGTTTAATTTACTGTCGCTGCGTAGCACTCTTCTTCTTTAGCCTTGGCATGACAAACCCGCAATAATAACAGCAAAAAAAAAGGAAAGATCACTTTTTTAAACGTTCAAATCTCGCCTTATATGAGAACTATCAAGAAACTAGTTATTGATTTATAGAGTACTCATCAAGAGCTTTTCAACGATACCCCACAAGACGTAGTTTCAAAAATTTCGAATTTCCATCCCCTCACCCCCACCCCCACTCGTACCCCCAAAAACCCCCGAATCGTTGGTGTCACTGTGAACTCCATAGGGAGTACTCTAATTTATTCAAACAAAGTTTCCCTCTATACTTCATAGGGGCCAAGATATAAATGTTTTAAAATTTCAACCCCCTCCCCCGACCACCCCCTTGGGCCAATTTTGCTCATTAACGAACTTATCCGAACTATTGGGCCTAGAAATAACATAATAAAATTTGGTTCAAATATCTTCAAATTTACGGCTGCTAGCGTGTAAAGATATAAATATATATATAAATATCACAAAATTTTTTTTTGAACGGGCAGTGGTTTCGTACTTAGGGAAGCATGAAACGTAAAGATATGAAAGAATTTATCGAAAATCATGACATGGTTTCGATCGCAATAGGTAGATTTTTCTTCGAAATCTACCTAAAAGCACTTTAAATTACACTTAAGAAAATAAAAATAAAAATACAATATGAATATTGAATTAACTGCACTGGGTTGCACTATCTTCTGCTTGTTGTTACTGTTCATGAGTTCCTAGTTGAAGTTGATAATAGAGTAATTGTTATTTGAATATGATTATAAACCCTTCAAGCAATTTTAATTGAGTCACAAATTATGAAGATGTTATGTTTGGATGTGTAAGTGTTATTGCGCTGAACTGACAGTAGGCCTAATGTGTGTTGAGAATAGATAACCTATTTTTTAGGTTATGTGATATTTGAAAATTAGGTTGATAGGTTTAAATCACTTGCCATAATTGAAGGTTATGTAATAAATAGTCACTCGCAAGGATTAATGTAGTTATAAAGCTGAAGTTGTTAGTGATTAACTTCACAAAATTGACGGCATATGTACGAGGTCTGTTAGATAAGTATCCGACCTTATTTTTTTTCTCGGAAACCTGACTGATTTGAATCAAGCCCGCTTGCATGAGCCGACCTGAAACCTTCGTGCGCATGTCTGAATTTTTTCCCGCCTGTCGGTAGCGTCTGTTGCTGGCAAGCAGCATTTGAGTGAGGTAGTGTCTAGTGCTCTTGTCGTTGCTGGGAAAATAATGATTGTAACGACTGGAATTTGGTTTCCGGGTCGTACCCGTACACCAGGACTCGTCGTCACCACTCATTAGGGTGTTCATGAAGTCGGGGTAACTGTTTGTGGAGTCAAGCATGTCATGTGAGACTTCAGCACGATGTTGTTTTTGCTCCGCCGTCAGCAGCATCGGCATTGAATTTCGCCGCCACTCTCTTCATGGCCAAATCTTCGGTCATAACTGAATGGGCCGAAAAAGTGATGATGCCTACCTCTTCCGCAATTTCTCGGATACTTCCCGCATCACTACAGCGTTCACTTTGGCAATGATCTGGTCATTTCGGCATGTTGATGGCGGACCGGAGCGTGGCTCGCTCTCCACTGATGTGCGTCCGTCTTTAAACCGGTTGTACCACTCCTTAATCTGTGTGATGCCCATAGCATCGTCACCGAAAGCCACCTGAATTTTACGAATGGTTTCCACCTGGCTATCGCCCAGTTGCAGGCAAAATTTTTATGCAATAGCGCTGCTCCAGACGTTCCGTCATTTTCCTAACAATGAGAAAACGACGAGAGCACTAAACACTACATCACTCAAATGCTGATTGCCAGCAACAGACGATATCTAAAGGCGGGAAAAAATTCATGCATGTGCATGAAGGTTCAAGGTCGGCTCATGCAAGCGCGCTTGATTTAAATCCTTCGGGTTTTCGAAAAAAAAAATAAGGTCGGATACTTATCTAACAGACCTCGTATGTTGAACAACTTCGCAGTTATTAATGATTAACTTCACAAATAAACTAATACTGCTTCACGGTCACTGTTGGATTGAACGTGGGAGTGAAACTTCGCATGTTGAAGCACACACGAATGACAAAACAAAGGAATTGTTAATAATTGTCATGACCAGAAGACAGGTGTTTTGCAATTAAATTGATGTGACTTCACACGCTATATGGCGAAGCACCACAAAGTGTTGATTCAATGGAATTTACTTGACTTCTGTGCCGATTAAAATTACACAGTGCAATGTTGTGGCAAGATGTTGTCGCTCTTAGATGAACATGGCTTCTGGCTTTAGACTGTGAAACGCCGGGGATAGGTGTTGTTTCGTTTAAATAAACATGGCTTCTAGCGACGCTAGGGGTCACCATTGTTTGCAATAAAGTAATTACGCAGGAAATTAATTACGCCATCAAAAAATGCTATTGGTTGAAATCTTTCGATGATGACATTAATAACTAATTCTTGTATCTAGACAGAATGGCCCTTTTTTACACAATTAAATATTACTGAGATCCGAACAGTTCTTTTTAATGTGCAATATATGATAGGCCTAACTTAATATAACTTCATGTAACAAATTATGATGTTACATTGAGAAATTCATAAGATATTTAGAAACTTTCATTACTAAGCCAAGGGTGATGCACTTGTGAATAATTAGACCATTTAATCCTCTACAATTCCTGTTACTCAACACAGCTATTCTATTATCCTCTGGAGTAAAAATTGTTCCCAACATGTATTGTGTTAATCAGTAGTGTCAAGTCTTTAAACTCCTGATCAGATTTGGATAACATGTCGTGAAAATAGTAAGAACAATTTAATGAAAGTTAATGACGTTAGTTGCTATTTAGGGGAATTCTGAGAAGTTGGCAACAAAACGCTCAACTAACACAGTGAACAAGACTCCAGTTACAATTCAACAAGTGAATCATGCTGCACGATGTTTCCATGACAGTATTGCCTAAGATTAAATAATTAACATTTTAACATACAATGAATGTAAATTATTAAGCCAAATGTGAAAATATACAAGGGCTGTCTCAAAAGTAAGTTACACTATTGTTTTTTTATCCGTGTGGTAGGCGGGAAAACTCTGAGAATCGCAGGGAATTTGCATCTAGGTGTAGTGGCAGCTCTGTAAAATTCCCGTGTGTGTACATCCGTCGATCCAGCAGTCAGGCTCCAGTAACTATGGAGATGCCACTTGTTCCTACCGCCAATTGCGAATTTCTGGGAGTTATTCATTTTTTGACAGCAAAACATAAACACGCAACTGAAATTCATCGAGAGTTGTTTAGTTTTTGTGGTAAAGACGTTATGTCAAGGTTTCTCATTGGCGCTCAGCATTCATTGAAGGGAGAACAACATTACATGATGAACAACGAAGCGTCCCCCCTTCCACTTCCAGAGCCCCGACTGTTGAAGATGTGCAAAGGTTCATTGAAACCGATCTGTGCCTAACGCTTGATGACATCCTTTCCCAACTGTCTCTGAATTTGAAAATCAGCCGTGCATCACTTTACAGGATCATTTCTCAAAATCTTCGTCTGTCAAAGGTGTGTGCAAGATGGGTTCCATGCCTGCTTACAAAACAACACAAAGAGGAGAGAGTTGACACTGCATTGCAATTTCAGCAATTTTTTTTTACAATGATGGAGATGGTTTATTTGGCTGAATAGTGACCAGGGACAAGACATGGATCCATCACTGGACGTTCGAAGCCAAAAGACAGTATGGTGTAGAAAGGAAAGGACGAGCCAACACCAAAAAAGCAAAAGTTGTGGAATCTGCTAGAAAGGTCATGGAAACGGTCTTTTGGGATTCCAAGGGGGCATTGTTGATAGACTACCTGCCCCGTGGGACCACAATCACAGCTGCATGCTAAGAATTTCAGTTGCATTTTTATTGTTTGTTGTCAAAAAAAGAATAACACCACGAAGTTTGCAATGGTGGTAGGAGCAAGCGGCATCTCCATAGTTACTGCAGCCTGATCTCTGGACCAATGGACGCACACACATAGCAATTTTACAGAGCTGCCACTAAACCCAGACGCAAAATCTCTGTGACTCTCAGACTTTTCCCGCCTACCACACGGATAAAAAAATAGTCTAACTTGCTTTGGAGACAACCCTCGTATATCTACATGAAAATACTTATTAAACATTAATAAAACTTTTAGATAGAAAATACACATGATAATACAAATTAAATATATGAATAACATAACCTCAAATTCAGTGGGAAGGAAAGTTCTGCAGTTAATTTCTCTTCTTGAGTTCCTGAAATAGTGTGAATTGGATAGAACCAAACATCTCTGAATGTAATTTGCCTGCTTCAAGGGAAGGGAAAAACAAGACTGAAGAAAAGTATTACATTTCTTTGTCTATTGTTGAAATGTAACCACAAAACTGATTTGGCTATCATTTTTAAACACAGGTTCCAGGGTTTTACCACAACAGAGATGATCACTATGTAAGTGGTCATGTTCAGTGCAAGAAAAGTGTTGATGCTGAATTTAATTAAGTAATTTATGCTTTAATTTAACTAAATTGGCCCATTATTTTCAAACTATGTAATTTGTTCCTTTTATATAGATCTTACAAGGAAACCCTATGGGTTGTCATGTCAAAACCTACCCTCCCTCAAATTTTGCACATCGATTGGTCTTCATTATAGATGGACACATGCTCATACAAACTGTAAGTGGGTGAAAACGTGTTTCTTATGTTCCGTAAGTTAACAACAGGGGCCCCTTTTAGAGCTCGCTTGAGTAGCCTGCATGCTGGGTTCAAGTGATAGTAGATTCAGGGTGTGTGATAGAGGGAAGGAGCTGCCTTTTTACTCACGGAATGTGTTTCACTAAATAACTTTTATATAATAATTTTTTCTTATTTCCACTTTTTAAAAGTATATAACCAGTATAGACACGGAAGTTGCTTCAGATTGTTTGTGTATGTAGGTGTTATAGAAATGTGACCACTCAATTTGCATGATATTTGAAGGTATTTCCCATGCACAGCGAATCACAATACTAGTGCTTCAATCAACTTATTCTCATTGTTGACATTTTTGTTCAGACAAAAATCTTTCAGTGTTAAGAACACGGACTAACATACTACGTAACAATAAATTGTACTCGTTATTATAAGCCAACTAATGTAAACTAATGTAAACAGCACACGAGATTCACTTAGCTAATCCTAAAACTTTAAGCAGGTACTAGTTACTTCATGACAACTACCGAAATGCAAACATGTGTATCAGAGAATATTATTTATAATTACAATATTATTCCCTCTCATAGTAACAAGGAAAGAGAGAGATATGGCAAATACACATAGTTGTATATCTGACTCGGGATTCGGAAAGAATGTGACAGTCAATACCAAGAGCACGCTAGAAAGGGAAGGCTGCTACCATCTCCTACCCACACAGCTGTAAGAGACTACTCAATATTTTGAATTTACAAGATTTGTAATTAATTTTCATCCACTAAAAGTTCATATGAGCAGCTAATTTTTGGCATGTCTGTGTACAGAACTTGAGGGTAGGTTTCAACTTGACAACCCATACGGTTCCCATGTTAGTACATTTTTTTTAAAAGCTCTAATCAATATGATGGGGCCCAGAAATTTGCAAGAGTCCCAAAATAAATTTAACGTACGCACGTACATTCATTCATTCGTTCATCCTGGAATAGTCTGTGGAAAATATTCACACAAGTGGAGATGTCATAAAATTAGAAAAAGCAAACTAACTAGTAGAATCTGAACTATTTACTATACTTTACTTCTATACTTTACATCCTATAAGCAAAACGAAACTAAAGAAACAATCCAATGACAATAGGCAATATCCAAAAAATAACTGATTAGTATCAAATAACTAATTTAACATTAAATGCAAAACAGCTAGGTAAAAGAGGTAAAACTCAAGTTATGTGAATCTCAGAATAGCCCCCAGGCATGATAATTTCAATCATGTATTCACATGACTGGAAACCGTACCAAGGCAGAAACAATAGTTAAGTCTTACCTATTCTTAATAGCGTAGCTGAAGATTACCAAACTCAACAAGTCGAAGATCTTCCACGGACGAGAACCATTTACACAATACAGTGCTCAGCAACAGGCTACAGCATGAAGCCTCGGTGTGCTGCAACGGTTTTTTTCCTTAACACACATGCATGCGTAATAAACCATCTCTTAACCTCCCCAGAGTTTGCAAAGGATCTTTGCTCTCCCTGTTGGTTATCATACTAGAATTTTCTCTATTACATTATGATGCATGATGAACCAGGATTTACTTAATTTCCTAGTAGCACTGCCTGGTACTGCACCAAATGCAAGATGGAGGAATCCACTCCTCGTGGCCAAACCGTGATATGTAGGAAACCCACCAAAATGCAAGATGGTGTTGAACACTCTTTATTACCAAATAAATTAGTAATATACTGCTTTGATAATAATATACGTAGTTCCTCATCACCAGGTTGTATAACTATACAAACCAAATTTGCAATGATGAAGATATTTTGAGTCAGTGATATTTATTCAATTTATTCAGATGAACCAGGATTTACTTAAATTCCTTAGTAACACTGCCTGGTACTGCATCAAATGCAAGATGGAGGAATCTACTACTCATGGCCAAACCATGAGATGTAGAAAACCCAACAAAATGCGAGATGGTGTTGAACAGTCTTTACTACCAAATTAATTAGTAATACTACTGCTTTGATAATGGTTTACATAGATCCTCATAGTCAGGTTGTGTAACTATACAGACCAAATTTGCAATTATATTTTCAGTCAGTGATATTTATTCAGTTTCAACACAACATAAATACTCTTCTTTGAGACAGAATGATACTAAACTAAACTGAAACTAAACTCCATGGCACTACTTCCCTGGAGGGACTTTGCACACAACATGAATCTTCTCCCCTTTAACACATTAGTAGTTCTACTATAAATGTCTTTATATAAATGACTACTCAAACTAAAATAACTTGAAATATGCAACTTGTGACGTGAATAATGTCTTTAATAATATGCATAAATCATATTTAGTTATTACGTGAATTTATGCTTATATATCTATCTTAAATAATATACTTAATATCGTGTACAGACATTGAGTGACAAATGTTTGAATAGATACAACTCACGTAACATGTAGAACATGATGCATGGAATGTTATCTGAACAAGGTCAATGAATGCCCTTGCATCAGCTGATGTAGGCCATGCTGTAAGCCTATGATGTGCACTGATATGACGACACAATATACTGCTGATGCAGTACGAACAAAAGTTGCTTGCAGAATGATTACTACTGAAGTCTGTTGACTTATAATGTGAAGTCAGGTGACTTCTGATAAAGGACGACTGACGAATTTGTCTATCATAGAAAATTGCTGCTGCTGCAGTCTAAACCATTGCAAAATACTCTGATGAGAAAAGACAATTGTGTCTGCACTGTATGCTGAAATGATGAATATTGATGAGGGGTGGCTGCTTGCTGCTGCTGAAGATTTGTTGCAACCGATGATAAGCTGTTTCGTCCTATCCAGGAAACCTCGCATAGCCAGTAGAGGCGCTCAAACCACTGCCGCATTGTGACAGTGACGTCAATAGATGTATTCAAGAATTCCAATGGATAGCCTTGGTTCAAGCAGAACCACTGCCTGATAACCATCACTTGGAATAAGAGAAGTTAGTAAAAGCTGGTTCTCATCATACTTAATTAATAGGACACAATATGTTGAAATAGACTCAGTCAAATCACATGAAAAGGTTGTAACTTGTGGAGTTCCCCAAGGGTCAGTCTTAAGTCCACTTCTTTTCTTGATTTTTATTAATGATCTTCCTGAAAATATATCTTTGTCATACGATATTATTTGCTGATGATACAAGCTTTGTTTTTAGGAGCAAATCCTGAGAACAACTACAACCATTAATAAAAGATGCAATAGATAAACTTGAAATTTGGCTTCATAATAATAAATTACTGTTAAATATCAAGAAAACTTCCATTATTAATTTTAGTACCATACATACAGTAAACATACCCAGGATATCCATTAACAGTAAGATAGTTAAATTTTGGAAACAACTAAATTTCTTGGAATTACAATAGACTCAAATTTAAATTGGAATGAACACAAACAATGTGTTGCAAAAACTAGCTAAATTGTCATTTGCATTTCATTGTTTAAATAATATTATAACTACATCTGCATTAAGAACTATTTACTTTGGTTATATTCAGTGTATTCTAGGTTATGGGATTCAGTTTTGGGGAGCCTCTTGTCTAGTAAACGAGATATTTAAAGTGAAAAAAAGATCATAAGAATTATGCTTAAAGTTCCCAATGGCACTCCAAGCAGACCTTTGTTTGATAAACTTAACATACTACCAGTCCCAAGTCTGTACATCCTGGAAACTACTTGTTTTTGTTCATAAAAATATACAAGAATTTACAAGGAACTCACAATACCAGATCATCTAATTCTGTACATATATATCCACAAAGAACAGCTAAAAACCTTAAAAGTGTAATACATCAAGGTGTAATATTATATAATAAATTCAGCAGAGACATTTCTCCTCTAAAGTACAATAGATTTATAAGGGAAGTGACCAAAAACTTAATGGAACACAAATACTTTTCTGTAGCTGAAGCCATGTGTAGCTAATATTGCAGTTAGAATTAAATGCCTAAATATGTCAAGATTTCAAAGAGAGATGTAAATTATATACTTATTTATTTAGGGTAGAACTGTATCTGTCTCCTATCTGTATATTATGTATGTGTATGGCCCTGAAATAGGCCCTACAATGGGACTGTATTATATGTTTATTGACGAAGCCAAAAAGTTTTAAAATTTACATGGTGAATAAATAAATGCAAATACAAATACTGTAGAAACCATACAAAATCTAGCACGTATTTTTGCTAAGTAGTGATCGCTTGTACTGTGTTTAGTTTATGATCACCAGGGCTCGGATTCTGATGACCTAAAATTGTTTGAAAAATGACCTATAAAATTACCCTAAATTTTAAAGAAAATTACTTAATAACTACAAAAAATGACCTAACAACTGATATTTTATTTATAAAAAAGTATTATTGTACACACAAAGTTATAGACTAGTTTGTACCTAATTGTAAAAACTGTAAATAAGTGTAATGTTGTGAATGTTCATTTCTCACGGAAACTGAGGCACTGGTGAGTCAAAATTCGGCATTTCCTTTTGTGGTCTGCCGGATTATTGAGGGTAAACAGCAGTTAGCAATCTCAAATTCAAGCAGGTGCCAAGTCAGTCTAATAACAATAGTAATATAATACACAATTTTGGCGTTTCTTTGATTCTCATTTCCGACTGAGGCATGACAACACTTTTCCTTCTTGCATTAAACAAACAACATTTCAAAGCTAGCGACGAAAAGAAGTTAATACACTCAATGTAAATACAAGAAAATGACTAAATGAGGAAGCAAATGACACGAAAATGCCAAAAAAAAAGACCTAAAATCGAAATAAATGCCCTAAAAATATAAAATGGCATAAAATGCCAAAAAATGCATTTCTACAATCTAGAGGCCATGATTAGGATTTTTCCCCAAGTTGGCAATGTCTATGCAGCATCAATAAAAAGATGGCATGTCATTAGAATCCGGGCCCTGATTGTAAATTTAACTCTGTAATAGTGTCTGTGTTAAACGAAACATACTAGTGACTGTAGTAGGGATGAGGATGAATTTATACCAGATGACACTGCTTTGAGCAACAACGACACAAGTGATACTTACACGGGAAATGCAGGTTTAGCAGTTTCGACCGATTCAGATCCAGGCCATCCCTATTTACAATACAATGTCCCATACTACCATCTCAGTTCAATAGAAACACAGATCCAATAGATTACTTTTTATTTGATGATTAGATCTTGGAATGTATTGGGAACTTAAGTCCCACAGAAGTTTTTCTATCATCTCCAGCTGTGAATATTATCTTCAAAACAAGGTAAATGTTTGATGTTATGCAATAGTTCACGTCTTTTGAGAAACATTTCATAATTTAAATGATTTTTTAATTTGAGAATCTGCCACGTACAGGCATAAAAGTCACGGCCTGCAAAGGGTTCTACCCTCATTCTACATTTCCTTGTGTACATGACATGTCTGTTGCTGCACACTGCATGATATCTTTGTCCATCATTGCTAGAAGCTGGATTCACAAGAGTCAGTGAAGTTTAGTTCACAAGTGAACAGAAGAACTGAGAAAATAGACAGAAATAAGCATGCATCAATGACCTACAAACCAAATAATCCACACACGAATAATAGGAAGTTCACTGTATTTAGAAGCTACTGTTTGTAACATTTTTATCACTTACTGGAAGTATTAATTTGGAATCTCACAAAGTGACATCCTGACTAGAAAGGTTAGCCTATTACCACCAGAGGGAACTAGTAGTAGTTATTTGGCCTTTGGTGACATTGGAAGCAAACATTGTCCAAAACATGTCCCATAAATTGAAATAGGTTATGAAAATGTTACAAACAGCCGATTCCGATGTTATTATTTTATTGTTTCTTTAACTTCCAGGAAACCATGTCACTTACCTTAGCCTATGAGAATTTAAGCATTGACAACACCTAACATAGTTTTCTTATGCAAAGTACAATATTTGTAGAAAGAATTATTATACTTTCTGCATTGCAATTCTGATGGGAGAGCAGTGATGTCAAAAAAATCCTGAAGTTGACAGTGTTATATTATTCTGACAATTTTCTCAAAGTGACAAGTGAAATGGTTTCTGCCACATCACACATTATGTATGTACAAAAACATGTTCTTCTCATTCAGAGTGTTTGCAAATGAAACAAGTCAGTTCCTGGCACCATATGAAGCCTCTGTAAAGTCTCGGTCTGGATCCAATTCACCTCCAGAGGATAGTGCAAGCAATACCACTAAAGCTGTCAGCCCTCCAGAAGCTCATAGACATCTAGTTGGTGTATCAGCATCTCACGTAAGTATATTTTGTTTTTCATTCTCTTATGAAGTTGAATTTTCACCTTGAAATTACAATGGATAATATTAATAAAGATGAGAAATTGTGTTTTACTCCCATTTTGGAGAATTTTCTCACATTCATAGGTAAACTAGAAATTTCTACGATTTCAGCAGTTGTTAAATTGTATTGTAAGGTAACCCTGAAGTAAGGCAGCTGTCCTTATATGTAATACTTTTAGATGCCTGGCGGAAACTGATATGCTTAAGAATTTCCCAGAAAGAATAGATAGGAACAAGAAGACATAGCTAGGACTGGAAAATTGGATTGATTACGACTCAAGGTCTGCACTATTATAATGTATTATTAATATCTGATGTGACGATATTTTATGGTAATCTCTTCCTAAGTTCTACGTTGGAAATACAGACACTATTAGATGTATTGTCACCATAAAAAAAATCAGCATGACTGTGTCCAAGCCAAATGGTATAAGCCTTAAAAGTAAAATTTTACAAGTGAGGGAGAGGGAAAGCAGACCTTATATAGCGAAAGTAGAGAAATTATGAAATACTGCAACTTTGACGGTTACACCAATTGGCTTGCTCATCTAAAAATATTAGTGGGTTATGTAGCAAAGTATAGACAGTTAAATCCCAATTAATAAAAAGATTAATGGCAACTGAGATGGACTTTTGGAGGCGGTCTGCAGGGATATCTAGACGAGAAAGAGTCAGAAATGAAGTCATCAGGAAGATAATGGATGTCACAGATTCGATCACTAGGGCCCTGATGTATTGGTGAAATAAAATGGCTGATTTCGGTGTTAACTTCCTTCTATTTCGGTGGATATTTTGTGAAATAAATTACTTTTTACTACATTGGGAACATTGCGCAATGATAAACTTTGCTTTTTTATTTAGCCTGCATGAACTAAACCCCCCTCCCCCCTCATTTCTATATTCTTCTGCCCTTGTATGAACTGAAGTAACTTTCGATTTAGACATGACTAGACTTAATGTTCAAATATAATGACGAGAAATATTATCGTCATTTCTATTAAACAGATAGTCATTTGCAAACAGAAGTGCCAATCATACCACTGTGGATTAAAGACGAAATCTGTTGAATACAAGTAACAAACATTCTACACTGTTCTGCTGTAATCGATCATAGGCATCGCTAACTTGGCAAAGAGATGGCAGGAAAGGAGTGTACTCAACAGTACAAACCAGGTCACAGACAATCTTTGCGTAAATTCTGCAATCTTTGTAATCGATCACAAATATCGATATATCGGTAAATCTTCCACAGCCACAGAAACAACAGAAAAAAGCATGCTGCTAAGAAATTAAAATACAGTACACCAAAACACAATATTGTGATTTTAAGACACATTTTCGTGCTCATTTCTCTCTTTACGGACAGAAAGGGCATATTTCGCGCTTATAGACACATTTCGCGGAATCTAGTAAATTTCGTGATATTTCGTGGATTCAATTTGTTTCATATTGGTATTTTAAGCATATAAAAGCTATATATAGCTTAGGGAGTTTGTTTTTATAAAATTTCGCGCTTATCGTTGTTACCAAAAAATACAGCCCCTATCGATCACTGATTTTGTAGAAGAAGAACACATCTTTTGGTATGGACATACAAAAAGGATGTCAGAGAAGAGACTACCACGGCGGATTATGGAATGGGAACTACTAGGAAGGAAGAAAAGAGGGAGACCAAGGACCACATGGATAAAAGGAATTCAGACATCAATTATTACAGTATTTATCAAATGAGAAGCCAATTCCTTCACCGCCAATCACGTGTACGAGCTAATGAGGTGCCGCTATCAGTAAGGGTCTTCTCGCCGTCTCTGATTGGACTGCGTATCTAAGCAGGAGAAGGAAGAAACGGCTTGTCATCTGCAAAACACTGTAGAAGAAGAAATATTGGAGAGAATTTATGAACAGATAGACATCAATGGAGAAAAAATATTTAATGATATGTGTAATCTTGAGTTACCGGAAAATATAAATTGAAGTACATTGTAAAACCGGATAATAATAATAAAGAAAATTTATAAGTGCCCGCCTTATTCCCTCAAATTACTTAAAAATTCTTTAATAAGTACAGTGCACGCTGCTTATTGTGATCACTTCCGGATGCAGCTAATCTGATATTATTAACCGATTGATGAAAGTAGCTGAAGGAATTAAATGAAGATGATTTATTCATATATAAGATAATACACAACAAAACAGAATTAAAAATTTTTATTCATCAAATAATATGTAACTGTGAATCAATTAACCACTCGTAGGCTAATACAGGGGTGCCCACCCCCAAACTTCATTAATCACCCCCCAAACTTCATTGCTCACCCCCCAACCTGATTGGCTGACAACAAGGGCGCCCATATGATATTTTCTAGAAAGGGGGCAATTTTTTTAATGAATTTATTTTTTGTCGCTTTAACTTCTTGGGCCACTTTGTAACATTATATTAATAATATAATAAGTACAACAATGACGTAGCCAGAAAATAATTGCTGCAAGGTTCGAAAGTGCCGGGGGGGGTTGGAAAAAGTGGGTCGGGGGTCCATCCAGAAAATTTTTAAATGTTGAACTAATGAAAATCACATTTTATGCTATTTTAGCACAAAAAAACTAGTTAGGAAATTCGTTTACCATACTCTAAGACATGCCAATGTAAATAAGAAATCATTACCTAAGTGGGGGTCAACCCCTCGAAAATTTTTAAATTTTGAACTAATGAAAATCACATTTTACGCTATTTTAGCACTGAAAAACTAGTTAGCAAATTTGTTTACTATACTCTAAGACATAGCAACTTAAACAAGAAATTGTTACCTAAGTTATAATATTTATTACCAGGGTCCGGATTCTGATGACCTAAGATTGTTTGAAAAATGACCTATAAAATGACCCTAAATTTTAAAGAAAATGACTTAATAATTATAAAAAATTACCTAAAAACTGATATTCCGTATATAAAAATTATTATTGTACACACAAAGTTATAGACTAGTTTGTACATAAGTTTAAAAACTGTAAATAACTGTAATGTTGTAAATGTTCTTTTCTCACGGAAATTTATACTGGCACTGAGGCACTGGTGAGTCAAAATTCGGCACATCTTTTTGTGGTCTGCCGGGTTATATTGTTTATTGAGGGTAAACAGTAGTTTGCACTCTCAAATCCAAGCAGTTAGCAGACTCTGGTGCCAAGTCAATCTAATAACAATAGCAATATAATACAAAATTTTGGCGTTTCTTTGATTCTCACTTCCGACTGAGACATGTCAACACTTTAACGCCGAATTTTTCCTTCTTGCATTATACAAATAATACTTCAAAGACAGCACTGATAGCGACGAAGAAAGTTAATACACTTAATGTAAATAAATGAAAATGACTAAATAAGGAAGCAAATGACAAAATAATGACCTAAAATTGAAATAAATGCCCTAAAAATATGAAATTGCAAAAAATGACCTAATAAAAATGCATTTCTATAATCTAGAGGCCATGATTATGATTTATCCACAAGTTAGCAATGTCTATCAATAACACATGGAACAGTGGATATAATAGGCCTACTCATTATGTTATGAAAAGAAAATAACTGCTATATCATATTTGACACACCAACAAATCTTGTTTAATTAAATATATATGTATTATTTTTAATGCAAATATAAAACTTTAGGACCCCCCTTTCCTAGTTCACTGTGGATTCTGCTTCCATGTTGTCGATTTGGTAAAACTTCTGCATCCTTTTTATGTCTTAACTGACTTTCAAATAATTGTCTTAAAAGGTAAACACCTGACTATAATAATTATTAATATTATACATTTTTTCCTTGCTCTGCCCCCCCCGCCCCCGTGTATGGGCGCCCATGGCTGTCGAAATTCTTCATCTTTATCTTGAAGATTCTGCTTGGGATTTACATCGATATACGGTTTCCATTTATCTTCGCAACTGCTTTTACTTTCAGTAATCTTGTATTTTATATCTAAATTATGTTTCAGTATATACGGATGTTTCTTTCTGCAGTGATCTTGCCATTTGTCATGCCTAATAATGGCATTGCATAATAATTCTAATTAAATTGCTGTTGTTTTTTTCGGCATTTTCGAGATGCCGAGATGGACTGAAACCAGGAGCCGTATAACTCCGCGTGGAGTGAAATGCATGGTTGCAAGATCAAGTTGCAATAAACAATAACACGTGTGAATTGATTAAAGCGAAGGAAGAACTGAGGTCATTGATAACAATGAGAGAATATTGCAACGTTGCTTTTGTTTTGGAAAGCGGAAGCCAGGACCAATTTAGTCAGATCAATTAACATAAAGAAACACCGACTTAATGGTTTATTCCTTTGAAGCCACCTGGCCATGCAATGAATACCTACACTATACCAACAATGGTTCAGTTCGCAGTCGCCGCTATCGGCACAGAGTGATCGATTTCGTTGGCGCGGTAGTTGTTTACAAGCAAATGTGTTTCGCTAATTTATTGACTGTTCACTTCTAAAGAATTAGAAGAGACCTTTTGAAGTTATAAAACTTAACCATTTTTATTTTTAACATATAAAATGCTAATTTTGCAACAATTTTCAACCCCCTCCTCAGAAATTTCATAAAACGATAATATTTTGCCCCCCCAGAAATTTCAATGACTCAGTCTGCGTCTTAACCCCCCCCCCTCGTGGGCACCCCTGGGTAATAAAATAATAGACTGCTAGCAACAATTTTTTCAACCAGTAACGAGGTTTTTAATTGTTTTTACTTTTCATTAGGAGTCCATCAACCAATACTCCATACTCAGTTACAAATGTTTTTGGAAGTCTTTACTGATCTGTGATGAACACCTCGTAGCAAAACATCTAAATCCTCTCTGTTCAAGTCTCTCACGGTCTAATACATGTCTGCTTAACTGTGGGGTGAAACACGTTTCATTACGTAAAAGAGAAAATTCGGTAATGCCATCCCCTCGAATTGGTCATCCTGTTAGCTGGAAACAGTATTTCTACCTTCGGTATACAGTTGAGTTAGAAACAAAACCCTAAAAAACGAAATTTTGAATGACAGACAGTACTTGGAAATAAAGCCGCAGAAAATGAAAATGTGAGTTGTGTGGTTTTGGGGATGATGTCAGAGGAGGAATGAGAAGGCAAACGGAAGGAATGCTTACATCGGAGGAATGGAAGTGGAGGGGGAATTCTTACATCAGAGGAGGTGCTGGAGGGGAGGGAGGCGCGGATATGTCACGGCTTATGTCATAGTGGGCGTGGATATGACGTCACAGCCTACCTCGTGATTAAAAATGGCGAAAGTTTGGAAATTCAAAATGGCGCTCAATTTAAAATTGTATATTGGTAGAAAACGGGGGATTTGAAAAATCAAAATGGTAGACGACACATGAGATACAAAATCAAAATGGTGGATGGTGGTAAATTTGAAAATGGTATATTATAAATTGCAAATGGCGGAAAATTTGAAAATTCGAAATTCAAGATGGCTGAAAGCGCACGATTTGGAAAATCAAAATGGTGGATGGCGCTCAATTTAAAATTCAAAATGTAGAAGGCAGGGGATTTGAAAATCGCAAATGGCAGAAGGTGTGGGAGATTTGAAAATTGGAAATTCAAGATGGTAAAGGTGCACGATATGAAATTGGATATTACAAAATTGTATATTGTATATTGTAAATTGTGACGTTATCGGAGGAATGAGAGGGGAAGGAGGAATGCGTATGTCATTGGAGGAATGAGGAGAGGGAAGGATGCTCACATCATCTGAGGAATGGGAGGGATGCTTACATCATGATTCAATATATCGGAAGGCGTATAAAATTAATATTATATACTGACTTTGGTTATTTTTAATCTTTATGATGTTTTTGCACGAAAGCATCACAGCCGTGATCGGATTTATGCGTCTCATATTACATTGTAGTTTCTCATGGAAGGTAGATGCAACGACAGCAATTTTTAAGCGTACAAGCATTTTTATATTTATGGCATCTGTCGATTTTAAACATGTGGAATTATACAGGGTGCGGCATAACATCCTCCCTATTTAAAATTTCAAATAAAAAAACAGATGGATCAAAATAAAAAACTGTATTATTATTAATGATATCTACACAGTGGGAATTTGGGATTTTCATTATATGACATTAGGTCACCTCACTGCTAAGTGTAAATAGACCTTAATCCTGTCTCCGTGCTCTTATAGCAAGGTTCACTATATCATTAAGCACTATATCCACGCCACACCATTCACACAAGATGGGAGTAGCAGTCAACTTGTGTTGCCATAATGATAGAAAAAAAACAAGTAATAAACAGTAAACAAAAATTTAATAGGATATTGAAATCGGGGAATTGACATTCAGTACAGTATCCAACCACGCCGTGGATGGGAGAAGAATGTGCTTATGCTGTGGAAT
The DNA here is from genome assembly GCA_964059195.1 of Ectobius pallidus. NCBI lineage: Eukaryota > Metazoa > Arthropoda > Insecta > Blattodea > Ectobiidae > Ectobius > Ectobius pallidus. The sequence goes on along the minus strand of CAXKWD010000004.1, from coordinate 157,326,060 downwards.
CATTTCTGGAATGGATGGTGATACTGTGACAGTAAACTCTGAAAGATACACTCACATGATGAACCCATTTTTTTCGCCAATACTCAATGCACTGCCAACTGAACAGGTATGGTTTCAGCAGGACGGAGCCACCGCTCACACAGCTCGTATTTCTCTCCAAGTGCTAGACAGATGTTTCCCGAATGCTTAATTTCTTTACATGGCGACATTCCCTGGCCAGCAAGATCACCAGACCTTACACCCTGTGATTATTTTTTGTGGGGATATCTTAAGGCTAATGTGTTTAAACATCGGCCGAGGACTTTGCCAGCCCTAAGAAATGCAATACAGGAAGAGATTGGTCTTATTCCTCAAGAAATGTTGGTTAGAACGATGGAGAATTTCCGAAGTCGCATTCAACAATGCATTGATAGTGAAGGACACCACTTGAGTGACACATTGTTCAAAACATGAAACTTTCCACTGTGTAGATATCATTAATATCAATACAGCTTCTTTATTTTGTTCCATCTGTTTTTTATTTGAACTTTAAAATAGGGAGGATGTTGTGCCGCACCCTGTACAAGAGATTTCTGCTGACATAAGCGGAATTATACCATTCTTCATTGAAAGTATCAACTCGCATTCTGCCCTGCTATGCCAGAAACCTTAACTCCAGCAGCCACAGTTTTGAGTAAATCGCCTTTTTGCGTTTTGACCTAGGCCACAGCTTTTTAAAATGTGTTTTATATATTCTGATATGATAAATGGATTCAAATAGTGTGTAAAATTTATACGAGAGCTTTAAAATATTCAAAAAGGTGTTAAATTATGGAATATGTGGAGATAGGGTATGTTTCCTTACCATTTACTTACTTCATATGAAAGAAAATCCCTCAACTCCTCAAACAGTCGCAAAATTACCTTAAGTACATGGACTAGAGATATAATTCCTTCCTATTTGAGTTATATTTTAGCTGTTTCTGTTGGAAATTAGTTTTTATTAGAATTCTTTAGTTTATTCACTTTATCAGTTTCAGTTATGTTTCATTACTTTATATTTTCTGCCCACCAGTTTTTTGGTTAATAGTGATTAACTTTGATTTCGTTTTCTTTATTCATGTTTTGCTTTGATTTTGAACTCTGTGATGGAAAGACTGCCCCACGTGTGACATTTCTAGATCCAGACCTTAAGCCGATTCCGATGTCGAAACTTGCCTGTATTCTACCACAATATATCCAACTCATTACATTTAACTGCTGCTTCATTGGATTGTATGTAGAATTAATAAACTCTTGTTAATGTTGTTGAATATCTTGAAATTTTTTTTTTTTTTTTTTTTTTTTTTTAAATATTTCCTCTGTGGTAAACTATTAGTAAATGGAACAGTACTGTGCCACAGTGTTGCTGTTTACAATTATTTACATTATTAAGTATGTCCGCCGGCAGCCTGACTTCGATTCCCGGCCGGGTTGGGGATTTTTCAGTAGTAGAAAATTCCTTTCCTGGGTTGGGACTGGAGCACCCTGGTAACAAATCCGCTGAGAATATCCCCTTATGGGACCACCAGGGGTCACTCGCGAACCTGAGGAATACCTTTACATTGTAAATCATAACATGCAATACAGGACTGCCAACATTTTCAATTACATAAAACATTGCTTTTGTATCACGTTTTTACATATATAAACGTGTTCCTTTGATATTTAATAGACCTCCTTCAGGTTCTGTTCATTCTTCTGGCTACGTTGGGATCAAACTAGCAGAGTTCCTTTGTACAGGATTTTTCATAAGTAACTGGTCATTCAAAATATTAATAATTTGTATGATTTTTGGCTGTGTTCTACATTTCTTCTAGCAAAAATCTGTACACTCACTCAATTTGGTTTTGTGTTTGCCACCCTGAAGAATGCACAAATGCAAACTACAGACAATCTCGTGCAGTCTCAAAAGCATTTCAGGATTAACCATCTGTATCATGTGCAGAATCATTTCCATCAATTCTAGGATGGTGCGAGGCTTATGTATAGGGACCGGATTCTTAGGTTTTTACCTATTTTTTTCCTTGCTTCCAAAACAAAAAGCGCTCATACACTTTTTCGAATCATGTCCATAGGATTCACCCACATTAATTCTGTGGCACCTAAAAATACCTAAATGAGGTATAAAAATCTAATTATACCTAAACGGGATTTAAAACCTAAAATATCTAATTTAGGCTACTTTTTTTGTCTTTTTTGTTTGTCAGTTGAGGAATCAATATTTTGCGGAGAGACAATTTTTGTCGGGATGAAATTAATATCACCAGCGTTTCGTTCAACCCATTGTCGTCTAGGATGGACAGTATCAAGAGAGGAAGTGTAGAGTACCGGCGTATTCCTTTTAAAATATTCGTACGAACAACCATTGCTGCCCTGTATGAACAAGGATATAGAATTCTGTGTTTTAAAGCGTTTGTTTGAATTAACCTTTAGTACTGTCTTGTTATTCACACTGAGTGGTCACACTGTGTTTTAAGAAGATGTGTTAATTATGTATTGAATCCTATGTGGTACATTCAAATTCACTAAACCAATTATTCTACCCGAAAACGATATTTTGGACAAAAAACCTAAAAAAACCTATTTCACCTAATGGAAAACCTAAAACAGTGTTTTTAAAAACCTAAAAATCCGGTCCCTCCTTATGTATAATCACACAATCCATAATAACTCCGGATAAAAAGAAATCATCCAGGAAAGTCAAGTCACACGATTGTAGCAGCTAAGCAGTTACGAACATTTAGAATATTTTCAAATCTTGCCGAACGCCACCAACCAGATCTCTCCTCTTCTACAGATCTGGTATCTTGAAATTTATAATCAATTTCATAGCAACAGTTTCATTCACCTTTACATAGAAAAGTGTTGACTTCTAGCAGCCAAATGCATAACTAAATCAAGTACAGCACCAGGAAAGATTTGTACTAGCAGAGATGCACAACACAGCAAAAGAAATTGGACAAATTCATTATTTCGAGTGATCAGTTACTAATTAAAGTCCTTGTATTGTACCTTATTGTTTTATTTTTAATAATTATAACTTTATTAATATTTTTTCTCCTTCTGAAGGGAGAGCTGTCAAATGCTGGTACGACCACTGGGAGATCTCTTTCAGCAGATATTGCTGATTGGAATCCTTTTGAAGATCCAACCCCATTTAGTCAGTTGACAGAAGATCATATTTTTGGTGCTGAATTTGATAAAATAAGAAGAGGTTCTCAAAGCAGTAAGTATAACTGAGAAAATCCTAAAAATCTTAGGAGCTTGTTAAATCACTGAAATTGGTAATTTTTTACAACCACTGCAACAGAATATTTTTTTTTTAAAGATAGTCTAAAAACTCCATTTCTCATATAGATTTGTAAGGCCCGTTGCAATAAGCGCAAAAAAAAAGGGTTGCAATTGTAATCATTCTACTAGTTTCAACTTTTTAATAATTATTTTATAAACTGGTTCCTTAATAATATTATAGGAGAAAAATTCCTCTGACACTGGAATTTGAACCCAGGACCTTTGGCTATTGGTGCCTATCTCTTTTTCAGTACTGATTCAGTTCAAGTAGCCGTAACAAAGTTTCACGAGCATAAAATTTCATACAACTTTTGTATTTACAATTTTCTTCTATCTTCAATAGTTACTGAGATATAAAGTCCTAAAAATGCATTTAAGTTTACAAAAACAAGTACAATGCATGGCTAGATTGTTTCAAGAGTAATTTTTAGGAAAATTTTCTAATACCAATTGTGTGGAGCATAAAATTTCATAAATAACACGTACTACCCGTGCACGATTTCTTGGGCGCTCGGCTCCCTAGTCCTCATTCTTTAGGTTTCGTACGATTCTGTAAGCAGAGCTAACAACATCGAAACATGAAGTATGCTATACAGCCTGACATCTAGTGGCTTCAATACTAAGCTTTCATTTTGTCTCAGGATCCTTATTTACTGTTGATATTACCTTTTCTGGCGTATGGAGTTGCTAAGGGGGAAAAAACACTTTTGCAAATTGCTGATTTCACAAACATGTCACATTATATATCCAACATTTTCCTGGTGCTTAACACCTCTTTAACCCTGCAGTGCTCGCGCGCTGTTTTAGGACATAGAAGTTTGCGCGGCGTCTCTCAGACGCCGTTCATGTTTTACGTTGTTTCTATTTTATGTTGTTTTGAGTTTTCATTTTGCTTATTGAGGGTTGTCATAGTTTATTTAATATTATTGAACATTAAGGTGGAACGAAAAACATCAACTTTTGATTTTCAATTTGTAATAGCGTGGAAAAGTTGCCTTTCGGTGTAAATAAGATAAATTTAAAATATGAAAAATAATGGATTATGCCTTGAGGTGCCGCAAGGACGTTAAAGTTTCATAAAACACACACATTTTGCAATTTTTTCAAACACTTTTGCAAAACAATCAGCGTTTGATTTTTAATTTGTAATAGCGCGGAAAAGTTGCCTTTTGGTGTAGATAAGATAAATTTAAAATATGAAAAATAATGGAGTAGGTCTTGAGGTGCCGCAAGGAGGTTAAAGTTTCATAAAAACACACTTTTTTTAATGTTTTCAAAGATTTTTGCGAAACAATCATCTTTTGATTTTTAATTTGTAATAGCGCGGAAAAGTTGCCTGTTGGTGTAGATAAGATAAATTAAAAATATGAAAAATATTGGAGTAGGTCTTGAGGTGCCGCAAGGAGGTTAAAGTTTCATAAAAACACACTTTTTGGAAATTTTTCAAACTTCGTGTTACGCGTTACGTGTCTCGATTATGAAATAAAAAGTTTCAAATAGGCGTTATAATATGAATAGAAAGATAAAAACAGCTTTACTATCTTTACTGAACTTTACTGCTATTGGGTGTGATGGAACCGTTGTAAACACTGGACATAAAAATGGTGTGATTTCTTTGATGGAAAAGGAAATAGGAATACCTTTACAATGGTTAATTTGTTTGTTCCATGGTAATGAGCTACCATTGCTACATCTTTTTTGTCATTTAGATGGTAAAACGAAGGGACCCAATGAGTTTAAAGGCGAAATAGGTCAGCAGCTAGAAACCTGTGGTTACTTTCTTGCCATTTGAAAATAACCTTGCTCTTTTGGAGAACAAAAATGATTTAAGTACAGATCAAAAATATTTATTGGATATGTCTATCGCTGTATCAAGTGGAAATTGCACACTAGATTTATCTTTAAGAAACCCTGGAAAAATTGCTCACTCCAGGTGGTTGACATTAGCCAACTGTGTGCTTAGATTGTATGTGGCAACTGAAAATCTTAAGACTCTGGCTGAGTACATTGTGAAAGTGTATGCGCCTGTGTGGTTTAATATTAAGTTAAAACCTTCATGTACTTATGGTTCCAAACATCTGTTTAACCTTATCTCATATTCACGCTATTTCTCTGACGATCTCAAGAACGTTATAGACCCAATTATTGAAAGAAATGGGTACTTTGCTGCTCCGGAAAATCTTCTTTTGTCCATGCTATGTGATGAACGCAAAATTCAAAGAGAACTTGGTTTATGACGTGTTTTAAAAGCAAGAACAGAAAGTAGAGGCGGAGTCAGGAAGTTTAAAGTTCCAAGTTGGTGCAAAAGATCACATCGACATGATCTCATGGCCTGAAAATGACGTAACTGAACCCCCCTTGTTCAAACATGTCTCCAGTGACTCTCTCAAAGACTTTATACGGAAGGTATCTGAAGCTGAACCAAATAGTAAAATGAATCCGGTTATCGACTTTCCCCGGCTTCCTTGTCACACGCAAGTAGTGGAAAGAGCTGTGAAGCTGGTGACCGAATCGGCTCAAAATCTCTGTGGTTCAATCGCAAGAGAAGGATACATAAGAGCAAAAGTTAACTCACGTGTGAATATGACAAAATTTAATACAAAAAAAAAAAAGTTTAATGTGGCAAAGAAGTAGAAACAAACCTTTTGCTGCTGTAACATTTTTTATCATTAAGGATACAAAAGTAAGAAATACAAAATTTGACATTACAAAATTATTTTTATTATTATTATTTCTAATTAATAATTTTTTTCAATTCTAATGTCTATATATGTATTTATAACCAAGTTTTGTAACATTATATCTACGAAAAATTCATAAAAAATAATTTATCAAAGTTTATAATTTCTCAATTTTTTCAAATTTTTTACAAACTGTAAGCTCTTTGCCAAACCTCAAGATGTTGTAGTATTGCAACCAAATTTTGTTTAATTCTTTTTGAGCCTAAAAGGCAACTTTTCCGCGCTATTACAAATTAAAAATCAAAAGCTGATTGTTTCGCAAAAGTGTTTGAAAAAATTGCGAAACGTGTGTTTTTATGAAACTTTAACGTCCTTGCGGCACCTCAAGACATAATCCAATATTTTTCATATTTTAAATTTATCTTATTGGCACCAAAAGGCAACTTTACCGCGCTATTACAAATTGAAAATCAAAAGTTGATGTTTTTCGTTCCACCCTAATGAACATGTTTTGCATACATTGCTTAATTAAAAATATGTGTATTAAGTCAATTTACTGAAAATGAGCATTTAACTAATCATATTGGACACAAATCACTATTACAACATTAAGACTAATTATTTAACAATAAAACAATGTTGTTAGGCATGTAACAATTTTAAAATAATTTTCAAATATTATTGTCCTAAGACTGTGCAGGTATAACAACTTTTACTACTAGTTACCGATCTCTTCTTATTCCATTTAGAAACTTTGTACCGTCCTATGAAATATTTAGGCCTATCACATTCACTATAATCATTATCATCATCTGCTTCTTGTTCAGTGTCCGTAGACTCACTTCTAGACTCCGCAATGTCTTCTTTAGGATCACTATCGGAATCAAGTTCAACATCATCTTCTTCTTCTTCTTCTTCTAGCAACTTCGCACTATCTTCCAATCATTTGGATCAGAAAGATTATGATATTTCTTCTCCTTTCCACTCATTGCCAAGCCTAAAGATAAATAATTTCCATCAGAAAAGATTGGTATTGTAGGTTTATGATCACTGGTTTCTGCAAGAAATTTGTTTTAAACCAGTAACTTACCTTGTAACAGTAAAGCTCGCGCGGCGTCTCACAGACGCCATCTACATTTTCGCAACAATAACTTCACTCCACCGTTGCTAGGCGAAAACTGGAGGGTTGCTGTTTGGATATGTTATTTAAGAGTGGTTGACCGAAAGGTAGATGGCAGGTCAGCACAATGGCCTCATAGGTATTCTAGATATAGTGAAATTAATCTGGTCTGGCGTCTGTCAGATGCCACGCGAGCACTGCAGGGTTAAGAATTCCATATGTGTTAATTTCTGACACTTCATTGAACTCAGATGTCAGTTTCACAGTCTGAAAGTTGAGAGAACTTTTCACAAAACGTATTAAATACTTTTAAAATTAGGCCTATAGTTTTCTCCACTTTTAAATGCCTTACCTCTTTTACGTTTTACAACACAGAATGATGAACCATGTTCTGGTAAGACTCTTCTATTTGCTTAAAACAAGTCTTCCAATGTAAAAATATTCAGTCAGTATTACAGTAAAACCTCGTTAACACGAATTCCAAGGGACCGAAAAATGAGGGGTTCGTGTTAAAAAAATTCGTGCTAACCGGGGACTAATTTTTTTTTAATGAACCAATTACGGTATACGCTATCATAGAAAATACTGTTACATGCAAAAGTAGGCTATGTAATTAGGCCTACCTTTTAAAAAAGATCATTTCCTGTTGAAAAATTCAAGTAAGTTGCGCTGTCGCTGATGGGAATTAAAATGCCTGGAAACTTCACGGCCAATTGTATTCACAGCTTCAGTAAACCCAGCAGATGATTCGGATGTTGCAGCAAAACATTCTAAAGTGGCTATGGCGGCAAACACTTCCTGGCAGGTGGGTTACAAGTTTTAATGCAACGTATGATGAAATCGTACTGGTTATGTTTGAATGAACAGAAAAATAAAATAATAAACGTTATAACCCGATTGTTGGCGGCACGATGCTTTATTTATTTATTTAGCAATCCTGTAACAATAACATTAACTCCCGATTGCCGAGCGATTGCACCAGCCAGTGTTGATGTTAATCCAACTACTCATAGCCATTCACATAAGTAACCGGGACTTTAATAAAGGTTTACGTTTAATTTCATTTCTTGCATACCTAGCGAAGGAAGAACAGGAAATAACAATTTGAAAAGCTTTGGAAGTTTGTGTTAAATGACATTTCAAGATTAAAGGGACAGAAAAACAGTTCGCAGTTCGTGGTAACCGAAATTCGTGTTAACCGATAAAACTTTCATAAGAAACAATACATCTTTGCCGGGACCAAATCTTTGTTCTTGTTAACAGAGTGTTCGTCGTAAGCGAGTTCTTGTTAACGAGGTTTTACTGTATTTAATATTCTTTTCCTGGAGGAAAATTACTTATTTGATAACCAAACCCGTATGACATGTAACTAATTGTTACACAGTACAGTCATCCCGTTATGTTGTTGCATTGCATTAAAATCAGTATACATTGACATTTAATCTTCAATTAAGGATTGATAACTTTATTTTAATTTTCTTGCGGCTCAATGATGGTACACCAATGTGCCACAGCATACTGGTTGAAAAACGCTGGTCTATACAGTAGGTCATGCAAATATTGACTGTCAACTTTTCTATTGTTTGTGTATTTTAGATCACAGAACACCAATATTATTATTAGAAGTGAACAGCGCATGTCAAAACTCTGAAACAAAAAGTGATTACAGCGCTCCAACGGGTCGGGCAGTTAAGCTGTAAGAATGAAAAATTTGCGTGCCAGAACACATGTATGAAAATGCATTCCAAATTTTGTAAAACTAGTATTAGCGGGCTACGGTAATGACCATAGCCCACTAATACCCTCAGGCTATAGTGATACAAAAAATTATCTTTTAAAAGCATTGAACACAAAATGCACTAAATGATGAACACCTTAAATAAGAAAAAATAGTAATTTGCAAACAATATGCGTCAGATCTTATACAAACCGTAGTGTAGAATACCTTCTAGAATTTCTGCTACTAACAACATACATGTCTCGGTGATTGCTGAAATATGTATTACTTTAGATGTCTTTATAAATAAAAAACAAACACTCTTGATTAATGAATTATATTTATAAAAACTGATTTTAAAAATATTACATTACCATAAATATTAGTAGCTTCCTGTCACTTGAATTTCTTTTACCTCAGTCATACACAGCGGTATGCATTTACTTTCTATTGTCACAAAAACTAGGCGAGGCTTGAGATCACTTCCCACATTTGATTGGGAGTTCACAGGGATTGGGTCTCTGTAAATCACGAGTCGCAAGCTGCTTTGGGATAACTTCGTAATTTAACTATGTCTAGTATGGTTAACGAAATCTTTCTCCTGGAAGTGGTCTTCACACATGAAATAATTAGCACAATTCACATTATCATCTAAATTGCACTGATGTTTCCACTGTTTCAGTTGGTTCACGCTTGATTTTTTCGGAAACCTGTAGAAATGTTTGTTTTTGTAGTTCACGTTGGATTTCAATCTCAAGTATACTTCCGCAGCCGGGAACTTACAGGAATATTTTACTCGTTTCTGAAACAAAGAATACGAAACATTAATCTTAATAATTCGTAGAACATGGAATAAATATTAATTCAGGATTGTTTTAAGCAGTTAATGTATTTTAACTTACCTTCGCTACTTGACATATTTATAATATGTTAATTATATCTCCTTTTCCAAACACTAATGCATACAGATCGCTGCAGGAAAAGAACCAGATATTACGCCTTTTCGTACTTTGATGTCATATGTTTCGAAACAAACCTGCCGCCATGGCAACAGCGATCACAGTGCACCAACCGGTCGGGCAGTGAACTTATGAGCTGTTGCTATTCTTTCAATGTTACTTTCACCCCCGTGTTTTAGATTGTGTATAGTAAATTTCAGTTGATATTAATTCAAATGAATATGGTACAGGTTGAAATAGCGAGGATGTTTCACAGTACGTATTTATCCAATTCGGCATTCAATTTATTGTTTGTCCACATACCTCACACTTAGCTGTTGATGCGTACTTACCATACGTGCGATTCTGCTGAAATGTGATTTCTCTGGTTGACAACACTGCAGAAAGACAGGCGGGCTGGCTATTTTTTCTTCCCCGACCCTCACTTCTCCGTAAAACCAGCACCCAAGATATTGTGTGCTGGTAGTATCTTGTTATGTTTTATGTTAGTTTTCTAATAACTAGGAAGGTAACAAAAGGCTATTAGGTTTATCCTTGTAGGCTATTATTCACTTGTACATAATATGTACAACTTCTATGTACAACTTCCTGCATTAGCAGATTGCTTGTGCGGTCAAAGTAAACAGATCAATACAGGAGAAGTTAACACATAGATTACATTTGACAGTAGAGAGTATCTTAATGTAGTTTGATAAAAAAAATCCCTTTACAAGGTTTGAATTATTGTAGGTTATACAGATGACATCTTGGGATGTTTAATGAACCGCATATTATCATAACAACTAGCGGTTCGATCTCTGATTTTGGTACAACAAATTCATTCCAAAATTTCATAAAAAAATGAGTTTATAGTTCCACGAGCACCCACCATCAAGCCAGTTACCTCTATAGAATTGAGATGATACTTTTGCTTGTAAAATGGAATGGTAGATTCATATATCAGTTGGACTTTTGTTTACCTTTTTTTATTTTTACATACATGACTGACTGGATTCTATTGTGTTAGCTTAGCAGGAGGTCACCAGTAGGCCTACTTATTAGTGTGGTGGTATTATTTATATTAATTTATTTTTTAAAGTGTAATAATATATCATATGGTAAATTTTCTTCTGGGTGTACAGAATTTATGAATTTACCATCCAGAAACATGAAATTAATCGTTTATTCAATTCCACCTCTAGAATATACCAGAAAGTTGTCAAAATGAATTAGGACTACTATCTATGAGGTTCATCTAGCAAGTAAGTTTGGTCATGATGGTATGACTAGTCAGACGTGCATGCACATATAGCAGTTTTTTTGGAATGCTGCAGTGCAGTTTCAGTCTTGTGACACCAGTAATTTACACAGCACCAGGAAAAATTTACTGCACTGATATTGTCTCCCACCAACTACTGACAAGAGGCATACTCAACAATGCACGACCCCATAGAGTCAATGCCACTTCAAATCTGTTGCTCCAACCATCCACCCTATAACCCTGACCTTGCCCAAGTGACTTCCATCTCTTCCATCTCATGAAGCTCTTTTTTGGCAGGAAAACGTTTCCACAACGATGCTGAGGTATAGATGGCAGTGATTTCATGGCTCCAGACATTGGCAGCAGAGTCCTATGACACAGACAGAGTTGGTACATTGCTACTATAAATGCCTAAATAATGGTGGTGACTTTGTAGAGAATTAGGCAGTGAATCCCTGTAAATATTGCAATAAATATTTCTTAATTATGTTTTTGTTTTCTTTATCAGCAATGGGAACTTACTATCTGGATGAACCTCATAGCATAACCTCAAACTCTATTTTTAATTTTGTTAAAGTTGGGATATTTTAAACTTAATTGTGTAAAGTAGCATTGTTATATCCCCAATAATCAAATAAAGAGAGTGATGTAGTATTTCAGTTGTTAGTTTAAGGGTAAATCTACTGCATAAAGCTGTATGGGTCATGCTAATTTTTATCCACCATTTTAACACAATACGTCAGATTTATTACATAAATCATTATGGTGCCCAGACAGTAGTGGTCTTCATTAAATTCTTAGTTTTGGTAAAAAAGAAAAGCACTGAGAGCATCGAAAGAACACAACCTACCAGAGTTATAAGTAACTATTTCTGGGAATTACACAGTGAAGTGATATTCAATTACACTTAAAAATGTTGTATTTACATACATACTTCACTTCAGTATGTATTTACATACATACTGAGAAATTTAGGTAAAATTTAGTGAAGTATGTATGTAAATACAACATTTTTAAGTGTAATACCAGAGTTATTCTGAGTACTTCTGCTGAGGTTTAATTTTCTGAAAGCATGCACCCACAGGTGCCAAAAGAAAAGTTTATGGCAAATGAAAAGTGCCAGTCTTGTTTTATTTGTATTTATCTGTATTTGAATCAGAAACCTTGCATGGAATTTTGCATTCCAAGCTCCATGATGCAGATAACCTTTTAGTACAGCAACTTGGAAAGCACCTGAGCTTCCCAGGGGATGAATAAAATTTCAAATCTTTTTGAGTCCTTCAGCCAAAATAAAGCCCAACTCCCCTATGGATAAGCCAAGCCTTCAGCTGACACATATCCTAGCTGGCAGGCTCAGTCCCCATGCCATTACAGAATGGAAGACCATGGCCAAATCCCTTTTGCACATTCCGAGGGCTTTCCATGGTTTTCACTGATTGTGAGATGAATACCAGAACATTACATAAACGCTCACAGCTCGATCCCCAAAATTCCTTTATTTTTGGCCTGCATAGGTTTGAACCCTATGCAAACAACTGTTGGCTAGTTGTAGGATAGGCATTCATTTTCATTTCCAGCAGTGCATTTTGTAGGCAGGTATGGAATGGAGTTGAGGTTGTCGTTCACTCTCAAAGCTCTACCTTGTGATGGTAGTTCTAGAATAAAGAAATCAGAATTATTAGATTCTTGCAAGTTCTCGAGATATCCAAAATCATATAAAAAGTATTTGAATAATCATTCAAATGATTTAATGCTAGGAGAAGCACGAAGTGAGGTTGAGATCTTGCGCAGCCGTATCACTTCAGTTAACTTCATTAACGTGGTATAAGTTTTGCAGGTGAGAAAGGCATATATATGAACATACAGCTACCATGCACACAGGGCAGTTCAATGTTGCCAGACTGCTGATTCTTAATAGAAGATTGTACAGCAAATGAGACAGCATTCTTATCTTACGCATCTTTACTCTTTGTCATTAATGCAGTATCTATCTGCACTGCATGAAATGTTCATGTGGTTCATACTGTGGATAAGACACATCCATATCTGGAACGAATAGCAGGTGATCTTGTAACATCACAAAATTGCCGAGCTGCATATTTGATTAACAATTTGAGTTCTAGAGTCAGTTTTTAGTAGATCTCAGCTACCAAGTTCTCGCTTCTCGGATCCTGTATTCATCCTTGAACATTTTTTTTCAAAGATCTTTTGATTCTTTATATTACTTGAAAACTGATAATACAATTCTTAAAATGATTTGATTCTGCCCATCACTAGCTCTAACCTAAATTTTTTTGGTCTGGTCTCCTTCCCCCCCCCCCCCCCCCCCCACTCCATCCAGCATTTCTTGACTTTCCTATATAACACAGACATTTTTCTCAATTAGCTCACTTCTCCTGGAAGATAGCAGTGGAGCATGCTGCTGAAAGCTTGGAATCAATCCTACAACTCACCTGGTTGGAATACAGAGAAACTATTATGCATTTTCAACATCGGAAACAGCCTCAAGTCACACATTTTCTGAGCTTTATTATTAAGAATAACGTTTAGACTTGCACCTCAGTCAAAGGTATTTCAGCCAAGCTTTTGGCAGCGCGCTCACTTGCCATCAATAGTGTAAATGATTGTTCAAGATTAAAATGATAAATCTTGGATGTTTTTAGGAAATTGTTTAGAGATGGATTTTTAATAAGAATATCAAATATCTCTCAAGCCAAATGTATATAAAAGTTGTTTTTTTTTTCCTTTCCTTCTTTCTTTTCTTTCTTTAATTTAGCTGTATTTATACTCAGCTTTGAGACCATATTATGATGGGTTCAGGATCTATGTCTATACAGTAGGCCATGAAACTGTGTGTGTATGTATGTATGTAAACTGTACAATAAATGTAGTATGTGTACTGATTGTAATGAATGTCACAGGTATTTCAAATGTCAAGAGCAGTGAGAGTCTGGTTATGACCTATACCGAATTGGCAGAAGATCCCTTTAGTTCAGCTCCATTCAGTTTACCAGGTGGGTAGTTTAGTGAAATATCTATGTTAGTATTTTCATGTGACACCTCTTTATCCTTCCATTTTCTAAAACGTTCTCAAACAGATTCATAGTGAACGCAATTAAGCTTATAAACATTCTTCCTGTCTTTTAGCTTCTCCATTTAAACATTCTTATTCACTTGTTAAGGAAATGTAATGTATTTAGTATCTTTTTTCAGTTAAATGTCAAAAATTAGATCTTCATTTTCCTCTCGCTTCTCCAAGTTATCACTAATTTTTTTTTTCTCTCTAGCTTCCAAACATGTCAACAAGGAAAAACAATCACCAAAGAAAGCACCTATAGGAGGTAATATATAAATTTTTATTAACTACTCATTTTACTCTTCACATATATTTACTGAACAAAGTAGTTCTATATAGATGTTATTCCAGCTAGTATGAGGGTAGCATGCATATTGGCCTCTAGCAGATTGCGGTTTTCTCCTATTCTCTGTATAAGTGCACGAATTTGTAAAATTTAATAGAGATATTGTGTTACCTTATGTTTAAAATAGTAATAGTATTAAAGGATGAAATCCATTGACTTCCCACATTTGTAGGTAAGTCACCCTGAACAAAATAAAAAAAAATAGTTACAATATTATGTAACAACTTATTGGAAAAATATTGTCTTTAACAAAACTTTAAAAACAAATCAAATTATATTTATATTCCTAAAATGCGTGATGGCAAGATGCTGATGAATCCACGAAGAGCAGATATTACCGTACTATATAATCCACCATTTTCGAGAAACCATACTTATTCCAAAATTGCACAAGGAAGCTGGGCATTGTGTTTCAATCATGGCAAGAGAGCAACTCTAAATAAATTAAACAATTTTGCATAATTATTACAAAGAAAATGAAAGAATTCACAAAATAATGTTCAAAGTTACCTACAGCATTTGATAATACAGATAATTGTGGCAGAAATGGCATGAAGACATCCTACACAAACCCCTGTAGAAAAACAATAATAGGAAGTAAGATTGAGCATCCCTGCTGACCAGTTACAAAATCAGTGTAGCAGAATCAGATCAGTCACAAAACATAGGAATTCGTTCGTTAGCTTCTGCAGATATACACTCAAGTAACTTACACCATAAAAATGGGCTAGCATGCTAAATTAATTTCTGGCGAATCTTGAGTGTACTGAATTGCAACTTGTCCCAGTGGATATTCCCATGCAGGAATATGCATGTGTAAGTTCTGACATAAACTTTAAAAATTGTTAACTCCATTGATGACTCACCCTTTTCTCTAACAGAAAACTCTTTTGTAAAAAGCAAAACTGCCCTATTAATTTAGAGATCCCCTGTTTTTACTTTTATTATTTAAATGGCAGAAGTTGCAGACTAATATGTGTCTGTTGTCGTCATCTCATTCATGCTTGGAATATTTTTGTGGTGTATATTTTAACTTCCCATGCTCACTGGCACTTTCCCTGGTAATTCTAAGGTAAAGGGATTAATTTTTTACTTTTTTTTTTTAAATAATTAATATGGATTTACATTAATGAACTTCATTCCGATAGTGGGAATATATGAAAGAAAGTATTTCGTAAAAGGTCTGCCTTTAAACCACTATCAAAAACTAGATAGGGAAATAATTACTGAAAACGAGATATACATTAGTTAGAATAGTGCAGCATATATTGTGAACCAAATTAAAATAATAATGTTAATTATGTTACAAGAGTGTCCCCTAAAGTATTTTTGCAAAACAATTGGAGAATTTACAACATATAGTATGCGTGTCCAGAATTCAGTAAGTTAAAATATTTAAATACTAAAAATTACACATATACCAATTACATAGATTTTAAAAATATACAAATGTGAAAAAATATTGTTGCATATGTTAGCACCAGTCAATTAGTTTAAAAAACAATTTCTTAAACCATTAATTATATACTCTGTATATTAAAATCTAGAATTAAAACATTCTGTTGTTGAAATATTCTCTGACATACTGTTCACAGTCTATATATATTTTTTTTGCTAGAAGTGCAAATTTGGATGGCTTCACTATTGCATTGGTGTAAGTGTTCTACTGTAGTCTTGTCTATAACTCGTTTTCAGCTACGATTTTCCTGTCTCAGTAATTATTTCCCTATCTAGTTTTTGATAGTGGTTTATAGGCAGACCTTTTACAAAATACTTTCTTTTAATATGGATTTATTTTGAGCCAAAACAGAATATAACCCAAAGGATTAATTTTATTATAGGTTTTTTGACCTGCTGCATTTTTTTTTTTTTTTGCCACTGCAGTGCTATAGTATCCCTTCAGCGAGTGTGCTTGCTATTAGGCTGATTTTACGTGTATCCTCCCCATCCTTTAACACACGCACGTTAGCACTCCACTCATCAAAATTCATACCTGCAACATTCCAGCTGCCACTCACTCTGGCCTTGGACCACACAGTCAAACCTCAAAAGGACATGAACCTCCTCTTTTGCAGTCCTAAGTAGTAGTGACATGGATCACTTTAATCGAACCGGTATAAATGGATCTCATTGCCAAGGAAACAGTACTGATGCTGACCATTGATGGATTAATGCAGTCATGGGCAAACCCCTATCCATTGACATGCAACCCGCAAACTTGGTCAACTTACACATAGTTCGAAAAGAACGGGTAGATGGAGACACAAGCAGACAATAAGTGCAGTGGCAGTTGCTCATTCTTAGGGAAACACTAATTTCACTTAATAATGCAGACTACAAGAAACAAATAATATCAACAATTTTGCATTTTAATTATTCTTTTACGTGTCCAATTATTTAATTATACAAAGCTTATAATGTGCCATAACGCCTTTCCAATCTGTACTGTGTCGCGACCCGTCACTGCTTACAAAGAGAGTATGACTCATGGATGTGAATAATCCACCACGTACACCGAATGTCCGCAATGCCATCTTGTGTGTTATGCGGGAAGGTCAAGAACCACAAGTGGTTCGCGAACCAGTAAATGCCCATGTATGGTTTAATGGAAACTTTAACATTATCCTGTTTGTTATTAAAAATGTACCTGTGGAACAGTCAACAGCAAATCACTTAATCACTTAAAAAATTACACATATACAATGGATCCTTTAAAAATTGACATACGACGTTTCGACCCCACCTGTGGGTCTTCCTCAGGTACGTTAAAAAACTAAACTACCGCTCTGTTCTCCCATGTTTATCTATAGACAATGGAAAAAGGACCTTATGCGAATATGTGTAACTACAAGAGAAACTTGGTCCAACAGTTATTGGATGGTAGGAGAAGAATTAATACTTTGATTACGAGGATTGGCTTTCTACGTATGTGTTATGGCAGAGGAATCATCCCAAACTTTTTAAATTGGGGCTTTGTCCGTTTGACGACAAAAACTACAGCATTTAAGAACAGGATGCAGTTAAATATGTTGAGGGAATGCATCAATGAAGCATACTGACAACTTAATAAAGCTAACAGGGAGACGTATAGGACCCACTTCCAGGTTTTGAGGGTTATTGATTCGGGATCCGTGTATAATGTGTTCCAAAGACATCATCATCTGGTATCCAACCATTACGCAAATTTAAAGGAAACAATTTGTGCTAAGTACTACAAGTATGGCCTGTTACCAAGAAGGAATCCTATAGTGAGTGATACGGCGAAAAAAGACTTGAACTTCATCAACTTAACCAAAACTTTGGTGCCACGTGAAGTATCGGAGGTGTTTAGTCATGGATTAAAATTTGCACCGGAACCGGGGAGAATAGGCCTAGAGGACTTATTGGAACCTGCAATTAAAGGTTCGTACATGATTAACAATGTGAATGAGAAAGAAACCTTCAAACGTGAAATCATGGTTAATATAGAGGAAGTATATGAGAAAAGCAGAGGTCACAGTGTCAAAGGAAACAATATAAAACACGCAAAAACGTGGTTGAAAGAAAATGAGATTTTGGTGTTAAAGAGTGATAAGGAGAATAAGGCCATGTTTATGGATATTGAAACTTATGAGGACAAGATGCAGTGAGTGTTTTATGGAACCGGATTTTTCAACTTTATCTAAAGACCCTATAAGAAAAATAGCAAGGGAGGTGAGAAAGGTTATCAATAGTAGCATTACTATTAGTGAAGACACTAAGAAAAGAATGACAAGTGGTGTATATGATCTCCCAACATGCTTTGGTTTACCCAAGACCCACAAAGAAGGTGTCCCGATGAGACCAATTGTGCCGATGTATTCCCATCCAGCTTTTGAACTGGCCAAGCTATTGGTCACCAGATTGACAGCGATAAGAAAGAGAACAGAGTGGTCTATAGGCAATTCGATGGAAGCTAAGGAGCGATTGGATAATGTACCATGGGAGCCGGGTTTATACATGGGTAGTTTGGACATTGTGTCGTATATCCTAGTGTCCCATGTGAAGAGGCAGGTGAATGTGTCTTCAAGTGGTTAATCGAATTAGGAGTGAATAGTATAATCGCCAATGAATACTACAGATGGTTCAAAGTATGTACGGATTACTGTGTCTTTCAGTTTAGAGGAGTTATTTATAAACAGAACGAGGGATTATCTATGGGGAACCCTATATCTGGTATTATTTCGGACATTTTTGTACATTTCATGGAACGAACTGTTTTGAGTAAATATGGAAATGAGATATGTATCTTTATGAGGTATGTGGATGACTGTTTGTTTGTGTTGAGAAGTGATGTGGCGGAACGCTTGCTAAGCGACTTCAATAATCAACACAAAAGAATTAGATTCACATTGGAATTACCAAAGAGTAAAGTTATGAACTTTTTAGATCAGAGAATACAGATGGGAGAATTAAATTGCAAGATAGGAGTATACAGAAAGCCTAATGCGGGTTACATGTACTTACACAACAAGTCAGCCCATCATCCTAGGATGAAGAAAAGTGTTTGGAGAAATATGGCTTATAGAGCTTTTATGCTATGCAACTACAAAGAGGATTTAAGGAAAGAGAAGGATGAAGTTTTCAGAATAGGGGAAGTAAATGGATATAGTTTTCTAACCTTGAGTAAAATTTGGAATTCTGTAGAGAGGCGATATGTTAGTGAGAAACCATGCACAATGAATAGGGATAACAAGTATGTTGGAATGGTATATAGACCTAAGGTTAGTGGAAAGCTGGATAGGATTTTTCGCAAACACGATATACGAGTGGCATATAGGACAGAGAGGACAATTGAGAACATTTTTTCGGACCATAAAAGACTATGAAAACAGAAGAGCAAGATGTCGATGGCTGGGGTTTATTCTATATCATGCAATGAGTGCGGGAAGATATATGTAGGGGAAATGGGAAGAACATTTCAGATTAGAAAAATTGAACACGAAAGAGACGTGAGATCTAAGAAACAATCTACGGGTTTGAGTCAACACATAATAGAAACTGGTCATAGTATGGGGGAGATGAACATAATCAAGATAGAACGGGATAGGGTTAGGAGGAAAATTTACGAAGCCCAGAAAATTATTGAACTAAAAGAAAACAGTCTTAATAGATATGAAGGTGATTTAGGGGACGAATGGTTACAATTGATTAGGAATGTCATAAATCATAATTCATCTATAAAATTTCCCCCCACTACGGAATTGGCAAGTGAGTTCAATATCCCTGAGACATAGATAGCAAGACATGGTCGATTGTGGATTTTGGAGAGGAGATACTGCACAATCCAAGCAGCAGTGACTCAGGTATTTATACATGGGAGAACAGAGCGGTAGTTTAGTTTTTTAATGTACCTGAGGAAGACCCACAGGTGGGGTCGAAACGTCGTATGTCAATTTTTAAAGGATCCATTGTAGGCCTATATGTGTAATTTTTTAAGTGATTAAGTGATTTATCTATAGACAATGGAAAAAGGACCTTATGCAAATATGTGTAGTCAACAGCAATGTGACAGGATGGAAAGAAAGATTCTTTTCCCAAAATTTTCGTAAACACATAAAAATGTCAAAATTTGATTAACCTCATGCTGATATACCATGCGTTTTGAGGATTGGTAACATTGTTTTCATGTTTCATTTTGTTTTCTGTTGTACAATTGTCATTGTTCATTTGTGTTGTGGTGTTCTGTTGTCATTGTTTATTGCGTTGCGTGTAGTAACTTAGTAACTGCTCATTTGACTTTTGTACCACTCTGTGTGTATATATTATACATCACAGGGTCTTTCATAAATAATTGATCATTCGAAAAATTACCTGCTTTGACTTGTAGTTGCTGTCTTGTTCATCTCTGCTATAAAAAACCTTTCATAGTGCCATATACGCGCTCTCTCTCTTTTTCTCTCTCTTCTCAGTCTTCCTTTCTCTTGCTCTTTCCCTTTCTCTCTCGTGCAGTCCTCCATTACTCCTAGGCAGACTTCATCGTTGATATGAACTGGCAGACCTATATGAGAGTGTATGTGTGAGAGAGAGAGAGAGAGAGAGAGAGAGAGAGAGAGAGAGAGACAGACAGACAGACAGACAGACAGACAGACAGACAGACAGAGAATGATTGAGACTGTACGGCAACGGCACAGGGAATGGCTCTTACTAGCAATGTTTTCAGTGGTCATCTACCTACAAAAGAGAGACACATACAATTTGTTTATTGCTCTGCTTTGGGTTCCATAATGTGATAAAGTAATACATATTGTATAAGTATAAGGGTGTGAATGGATTTAATAATAATGTAGCAGGTACTATTTGTTATGAACTTTTAAAAGCAGTGCCTTATAAGAGTTACTATAGCACTGTGAAGAAAAGGTATTATTTATCTTTTCCATATATTTTCTGTTCACTTGATATTTACTGACAGTGCAAGTGTTTGATTTGTTTTTGTTTAAAATTCCGTTATTTTTAAACTTCAGTCTACATTATAGGCCTACATACTTTATACTTAAGTATTGCTTCCATTGCCTAATAGATAAATTTGTTATTACATTTGTGTAATATCTATTGTCTAAGAAAACTATGTCACAACATAATCAGTCAATATCATACATTTCATTTAAGGAAATTTGGATCTCAAAGAACAGAATTTGCATGGGACAGTTTTTCAGTTTCTCCTCTTAGTGCAATTACAAAATTGTAATATTAGAGATAGATGGTCAGAGATTTTATAGCCATTATTCCCACAGCATTCTAAAGTATATTTATTGTAATCTTGTCAGTAGATGGACAGACTCAAAAATGCAAGGTGACAGAGATTCTCAATGTCATTATTCCTTGTTTTGTTGGGTTGCAGTTAAACAGAGTCAGATTCTTTTCTGAAGAGATTGCTCTCTCTCTCTCTCATGGATATGTGTCAGCATTCTTATATAGTTATTTGTAGGGACAATATTTTCTGGTAAAAGTGATAATCACAAAATTTTGCAAAACAACTGACCTTAGCTAGACTTAGCTTTATAGGTGCTTAAAATATTACTATTATGAAAATGTCTTAACTACTACAAATATTATTACAAGTTGTTTCAAAATTTCAATGGTAAATTGTCAAACCAATAATGTGTATTTACATATAAATCCTTACCCCTGCTGATTAGTAAGAGCATTACAGTTAGGGAAATCAAATTGAAATTAAATTCAAATTTAGAATGGGAGTAATAGCTTAAGTTCTTTCCAGCTTTAATAATTACACTCTTCTAAACAGTGAATTAACAGCTTCATTATAACCACTTACTAGTACTTAAAATGATTAGACAGTGAGTATCATGATTTTATTATTTTATTTTTTATTTATTTTATTTTATTTTATTTTTTTTAAAGTGGCGTTCATTTAATGAATTCAACCTTGATATATTGATTGCACTTCAAGAATTTTGTTGTATTATTTTGTGTTAGTCCAGTAGGTGTTCATAAAATTATTTTGTTTCTAGAAATGCCTACACTTTGTCTCATAATTTGTATAATTAATTGAGAGGAGAAAATGGCAATCTGCTGAATAAAGCACTACAAAAAATTACAATAGAACTACCTTGATTATCACTGACTGAAGATACTCTATTTTATCAAGTAGTTTCTCAGACGCTTAATATAATATACTGTATATGTAAAGCTTAGTTTCACATAAGCCTAGGTGACTAACATATTGATTGAATGCCAACGTGCTAAAATGGACATTCATAGTTTGTAATTTTTTAGATATCCTTGCCTGTATAATCTGGTTCCTTTAAGTGTAGTTTAGAAACATGATTATTGGACAACCATAAAAATTTGCAATCGTAGGCTTCCACAGCCCAAGTTGACAATAAAACCTTTTTGGCTTCTGGGTATCTGCAGCATCATGTCAACAGAGAACTTAGACATGACACGGCAGATACCCAGAAACCAAGAAAATTTTATAATCATAAAAATTGTGGTTTTTGCATTATATCAGCCAGATTTACTTGTAAATAATGTATTTCACATCAGTTTTATGTTAGTCTGTACAGTCCGTTCAGAATGAGTTACAGAAGATGACATTCATGGTCATTGGTATATGAAGTATTTGCTTTATTTTTCCTTTGCTTGTAGATATGTAAGTTGAATGACATGCAAGGTCTACAAAATTTATGTTAGACTCAATGTATTTTAAGTCCAACCAGTTAATTCCTGCTGATCATGGTCTAATTTTTCATTAAATTTTTGTACAAGAATCAATTTTTATGAAATTCATGTTGCTCTCAGCAACCTCACTTTGGTCAAGCGATTTGGCAAATAGAACATGATCTATTCCATTCCATTCAATCATTTGACAAAACCAATCAGTGCTGGCGCTGCCTACTCCACGTGCTGGTATTGGGTAGAACTGAGTTTGCAAATATTGGATGCGCTTCTGCTCTATTATCAGTCATATTCTTCTCCTAAAGAATATTTCATCATAATAATAGAATGGTTAGAAAGATACAATTATTCCAAACTGATTAGTACAATAAATATTACAAAAACATGTCTCATTGACTTACATTGATTGTTAGAAAATTAAATACCATATTTTACGGACCATAAGACACACTTATACCTTGAAAACAGAGCCTTGAAAGTTGAGTGCATCTATTGGTCTGAAGTACACTAAAAAAAATAAAAATTATGGTAAATATTGCCAGAATACCATAGTTATCCTCTAGTTTATGAAAAAGATACAAAAATCTTTGTATGAATCTGTGCACTTCACATTTCCAGCGGCATGGTATTTGACTGCTGTGTACATGCACGCCATGAAAGCTGCATGTGAGGCTGCGAGAGAGAGAGCAAGAGAGCACTGTTGCTCCTGCATACTCCGGGTGTATTGTGCTTAAAAACCATGACCATATTCTTGAATGTGATAAAGTGTAGAATTAAGCCGATGTCCCACGATCCAATTTTTGGTCCAAATGTCTGCAAACCGTCAGATTGGATCGTGTGACATGGCCGACTGTCATTGCACACAATTTCATCCTATATTTTTCATACAATTATTTTGCATGCAACGGAATAGAAACGTTTCTATTTTTCCATCCAAAAGTATGAAATCAACCAATGAGCGTCATTCTATCCCCGCGTGACGTGCATGACGTAGAAACATGGCTTCTTCCTCCGTACAGCTGATTCTCTCCGTTGCCAGCGCTCGCTCGGCCAGCGAACATAACCAAAAAGATAAAATATTATAACATTAAAGTCAAGAAGATTAACGGATGCTAAGACTTTGAATCTAACAATATTAACAACAATTATTATTACAACCGGCATAAAAGCTGAGGTGCTCTGGAAATTATGATAAAAATTCCGTAAAAAAATGTTACTTGTGTCAAGACCATCTACATAGATGGTCGTGCGTACATATCGACCGCCATGTCGATTGTAGTAGACATCGATTTTCGTTTCGGGAGAACAGCTGGCGCTGGATATTGGACCAATACTCACTCTCGTGTGCACAGTCAGAAATAATTGTATAGAAATTCTACTTGATACAAAATTTTCAACGAACAAATTGGATCGTGGGACATCGGCTTTAGATTATTATCTAGTTTCCAGCCATTCTATTTGATTCATCATTTTTTGGTTCCTTTATTTAACAAAAAACTTAACCATAGCAGATCAAGGAGAAAATTACTTATCTTTTTGTGCTAATTAGAACAAAAAGAATTGATTTCATGTTTAAATGAATAGGCCCGGCTTGAACTGTAACATTTTAGGTTAAAGTAAGTAAAAAATGTTCTTCTAGGATTTTATGAAGTTCCTGAATAAATGTTCTTTTTATGTGTGTTTATTTTCTTTTACAAAATTTTGAAACAAAGGCTAAATATTTTCTGGAGCAGCACCCTCACTAATTTTAGCTACGAGTCGCCACTGAATTTAATGAAATATTTTGACCATGAGCCAAACCACATGTTTCATAACATTTTTGGTGAAATTAGCTGTTCAATAAGTTGAACAGTAAATATGACCATGGACAGCAGGCATAACGCTAGTAGTAATAATAATGTTATCATCAAGATTATTTGAATTAGTAATATTGTTAGTATTACTAGTATTTTCATGAATGCACATGAATTCTGTACACTGGTTAATACATCAACAACTTATTGTACCGGTATATTGGTATTGCGTAAGTAAACCATGTTTTTGTATATATTATAGCTTAACAATTGGCAAAACC
Source organism: Ectobius pallidus (assembly GCA_964059195.1). Taxonomy (NCBI): domain Eukaryota; kingdom Metazoa; phylum Arthropoda; class Insecta; order Blattodea; family Ectobiidae; genus Ectobius; species Ectobius pallidus. The sequence goes on along the minus strand of CAXKWD010000004.1, from coordinate 157,301,378 downwards.
ATTCAAAACAGTTTCAAACCAACATAAAACAATATTGTATTAATGGAAGAATTGGGGAACTGCATGAAAACATTTTATGTCCTATTTTGCCATTACAGATTCCATTAAAATAACCTCTTTGTTTTACATGAGGTGCCATGTGACACAGCCTACCTGTCAATCTTTTTTTTTTTTTTTTTTTAAATTCAAATAATAATAATAATAATTATTATTTTGTTATTATTATTACTTAATTAAATTGAATTCACTTTTTTTTTATTCTTAAAATTTTCAGTTAATTGCTTTTTAATAATTAAAGCTATAGTAAGTACTACATCCACTACTTTTCAACATCTCTTAAAGTTATAAAATATTAATGTTTAGCTATGATAATACACTAACTGTAGTCTAATTTTAGACCATTGAATTCCGATTCCTATTAATGTTGCATGTTTTACACATTTTATTGTTATTACTGATTACTAGTTTAACATTGCTTAAGAACCAATGCTGCTTATCTGGCAATGTAAAGTTTACAAGGTAAGGAAAACCCGGTATAAAATGCATAAAAACAGTTCAAAAGTAGTGTAAATGTATTTATGTTCATGAAATCAGATGATATTCTGCTTAGGTGAAAATGACCAATATTGGGTATTAAAGCTGGTATATTATTTATGCAGTGGGCCTGAAGTGCCATTTAACTGAAGGTCAAGATCAAACTGAAGCTTGAGTCAGCAGCATATCTTGGACATTTCTCTTGAATTCTTATGCATTCTGTGCATTGCTGGAGGTGTAAAAAATGACAAAGTTAATTGTTTATTTTATTAAACCTGTTACTAATGTTTGGTGGTAAGAAGAATAATATTCTTGTATGGAATGTTATCTCGTAACTGACAGACTTCAGAATGATGCTTTTCAATTTCTGCAGATATATTCAGATTCATTTTTCTTCAGGTTTTAATTGAATAGTTTGGAAAGATCCATTCCGGTATAGGGCACGTAAACATCTCTTGAAAGTCTTTGCTTAAATTGCACTTGGAAAGTATTATTCCTTCAGGATAATTCCAATATCCACATATTCTTTCTCAAATGGAGCTGTGGATGGAGTCATACACCATCTTTGTCCCTTTCTCAAAATTTCTATATAATTGTAACACCAGTAATAATTGCTAATCTTAATAGCACTTCTCATTTTTGCATTTATATTCTGATAACACTGTGCAACATGAAATTTGCCCTTTTGATGAAAAAAGGTGTGTTAGGTACACTGTTTTATGTAAAAAACGAATCTGTAATTCAGTTTTGTCTAACACGTACTGTTTTTCAAAAAATAATTTGTCTATTTTCTATAAGGTATCATTTTAACATATGTCATAAGCCTATAGCCTATTAATTGAATCTCGCTTTCCACATCAGTTTCATTTGTGTTATTTTTCAGTAGATGTATCGACACCCAGAAGTTTTCCATAAACCAAGCAATCAAGAAAGATTTTAATTTAGTATTCTTTGCAATTGTTGTGTTTGTCTTTCTATCAATTACATGTTTAATGCTAGCACAAGAAAACTGATGTGTGTTAGAAAATTTTGAATGTCAGAAATGAATTCAGCACATCTTATTTAGTTACAAGACAAAAGGACAAAAAATGTGTTAGTGCAAGTCAGTTTCTATAACTGTATGTTTGAGTGTCCATTCTTGATTGCTTTAACAAAAGTTAGTTGTTAAATTTTCACTTGACAAGCAAACTTAGATTTACCTTTGGTAATCCGGACGGCCGTTTCGCACTATTTTAGTGCATCATCAGCGGTTTTCGAACTGCTACTGGTGGGTGCCTGTGTTGTACACCTAGGTGGTGTGGGTGTTGCGTTGGTCTTGAGGTGGGAGTTGGGAGTATTTGGCGGTGTTTGAATGTCAGGTATCGTGTCAAAAAGTGTGTGTGATTTGAAGTGTAGTTGGTCATTCAGTATAGATGTGGGGTGATTTTTTGTGTGTTTATATATTTCTAGTTGTTCTATTGTGTTTAGTTTGCGACTTTTGTGGAGTGTGTGGAGAATTTCCATGTTCGTGTCTATGTTAGTGTAATTGTGGTTTGTGTCAAGTAGGTGTTCTGCATAATTTGATTTTCTGTTGTGGGGGTGTTTGAGTGCTTTTATGTGTTCTTGGAATCTTGTTCTAAAGGATCTGCCAGTTTGGCCTATATAGAAGTTGGGACAATTATTGCATTTCAGTTTGTATACTCCAGTTTTGTTGTAGGTGTCCATTTGTGTGCTTTTCCTTGTTAGGTGTTTCTTTAGCGTGTTGTTCGTTTTGTAGGCTATGTTGTACTTGAGTTTTTTGAAGGTTGATGCTGTTTTGTGAGTTTTCTTACCGTAGTATGTTAGTGTGATGAACTTCGTTTTTGGTTCTTGGGTTTGTGTGTGTTCTTTTAGCTTGTGTTTAGTGTTTCTTAGTATTCTATCTACTGTGCTGGGGTTGTAACCATTTTCTTGGGCTATGTATTTGATGGTGTTTAGTTCATTTTTGAAATCTTCCATCTCCATTGGTATATTGAGTAGGCGGTGAACCATGAAGTGGTAAGCTGCGTGTTTGTGTTGGGCAGGGTGGTTGGATGAGTTATGTATAGTTGTTACTGTGGTTGTGGGTTTCCTGTAAATTTTGAATTTGTGTTTATTGTCTGTTTTGGTGATTGTGACATCTAAGAAGTTGATGGCTTTGTCTTCTTCTGTTTCCAGTGTGAATTTCATAGATGTGTGTATCTTATTGATGTATGTGTGAAGCTGTTCGACCTGTCTTTTGTTCCCATTGTACATCATTAGGACATCATCGACATACCTGTACCAATATATGATTTTGTTTGCGTGTTTATTTACTTCTGTGTTGAGTATGTACTTTTGTTCAAGATTGTGTACATATATTTCAGCTAGTATGCAGGAAATGGGAGACCCCATAGGGAGGCCTTCAGGTTGTTTGTAGAACTTGCTGTTGTATGTGAAGTAGTTTTGTTGTGTAATAGTTCGTGTGATGTTGATTATTTCGTTTATATGTTCTTGTGGAGCCTTGTTGTCTTTTAACATTTGTTCCAGTATTTCAAGTGTTTCTGTTATGGGGACTTTTGTGTATAGGTTTGTGATGTCAAATGATGCAATTGTTGCGTTGTGGGGAATTTCAATATCCTTAATGTTGTTGACTAATTCAATGTTGTTTTTGACAGCTCTGTGGTTTTTGAATACAATGTTTGATCTTATTATGTGTTCCATGTGTTTAGCTATTTTGTATGCTGGTGCCATTGTGTAGTTGATAACAGGTCTGATTGGGACCTCAGCTTTATGAATTTTCGGGAGGGCATTGAGTTTTGGTGCCTCAGGCTTTATTTGTTTTAGATAAGGTTTTTTGTTGTTTGGTATGGTATGTGTACTCTGGTTTATGATGTTCTTTATTGTTGTGTGGTATTGTGTTCTTACTACGGTAAGAAAACTCACAAAACAGCATCAACCTTCAAAAAACTCAAGTACAACATAGCCTACAAAACGAACAACACGCTAAAGAAACACCTAACAAGGAAAAGCACACAAATGGACACCTACAACAAAACTGGAGTATACAAACTGAAATGCAATAATTGTCCCAACTTCTATATAGGCCAAACTGGCAGATCCTTTAGAACAAGATTCCAAGAACACATAAAAGCACTCAAACACCCCCACAACAGAAAATCAAATTATGCAGAACACCTACTTGACACAAACCACAATTACACTAACATAGACACGAACATGGAAATTCTCCACACACTCCACAAAAGTCGCAAACTAAACACAATAGAACAACTAGAAATATATAAACACACAAAAAATCACCCCACATCTATACTGAATGACCAACTACACTTCAAATCACACACACTTTTTGACACGATACCTGACATTCAAACACCGCCAAATACTCCCACTCCCACCTCAAGACCAACGCAACACCCACACCACCTAGGTGTACAACACAGGCACCCACCAGTAGCAGTTCGAAAACCGCTGATGATGCACTAAAATAGTGCGAAACGGCCGTCCGGATTACCAAAGGTAAATCTAAGTTTGCTTGTCAAGTGAAAATTTAACAACTAACCTCAGTTTCTATGTTGCCATTATAAAAAACCTATATATTATGTTGATACAAAGTGTAAAAAGACTGGTAGGTGTTTAAAAAACTTTATTCAGTAATGCATCTCATGTAGTTAAAATAACGTAATTTCATCTAATGGATCAAAAAAATAGTTGAAGACAACTTTTCAGTTGTCATAACATATTATATGTAGCTACAAAGTGGGGAAAAAAATTAGAGGATGTTAGAAAAGTTTGGATTTCAGAAATGAATTCGGTACATTTCACTAATTAAAATTACCTGGTTTTATGTAAAGGACAGAAAAAGTTTAAAATTGCTGCACAGTGTAATTAGAACTATCAAAATACAGAATGACTGGGAGGGGATGGGATAATCTTTATCATATGATGCAAAAGACTATGGTACCAGATTGGCCTATGATTTATCAAACAGATAGCGTACTGCTAAAACTAAAATTCCAATTGAATTGAATCCTTTCTACTCCTTGCATGGAGCATAGAGCTTCTAATGGAGGTGACAGCAAACTAAGGTAGGCTGTATTACTTGGTTGTAAAAAGGCTGGAAAATTTGGCCAGATGCCCTAACTTAGGTTTAAATTATTTAGGCCCTTTCAGAAGGCTTCATGCCCAGGATTTTTTCATCTAGAAAAGACCTTCTTCCTCCAGGTTTTAAACATGGGTGGGCACATTACCTCTGCACCACCGAAGCAGACACATAGCTGCCCTAGTTCAATACTAAAGCTCTTTTCTAGTCTCCTGGCGCCTGTCCTACATGCCGTCCGGGGAAGTGGAGAGCGGGGAATACACCTCTGACCAATCACACAACCGATCACCTAGCGGTGGCTCTGAGAGTTACTCAGTAGCGAGATGAATTTTTCATGTTCACTTCGCTCTCTCAGTTGCTGCGTTGCCAGTTAGTTTTGTTGCTTACAGTGTGTTCAATACAGTACAGCATTATAAAAAGAGCTTATTTCACCTTTAAGGATTATCGATATTTTGAATAGTTATCTCGTGTTTTATTATCTAAACGTAGTGTATTTTATTATTTATAGTGTATAGTGTATCATATTGTATATATTGTGTACATTGTATATATTGTATCGTGTTGTATATACTGTAATATTGTAGTGTAAAAATCTTTCAATGGCGAACAAGAATTCTGTAGTCCGTAGTCAAGCCAGAAAGATTATCAATAATGTGCATGATTATTTTCAAAGGGAAGCAGAAAATAATGCCCCCTTAACAAATGTACATAAAGTGCAACAGAGAGTGTCGGAAGCTTGCCAAGTCAGTAGGCGAACTGTCCAACGAATCGTGAAGGAAAGCAAAGACAGTCTTGAATCGTCGGGCTCCGTGACATTTGAATCGCCGCGCAAGAAAATTAAAAGGAGAAATGTAATTAAGACAATCGACGGGTTCGACAAAGATGTCATAAGAAGAACTATTCTTAGTTATTATGTGAAGGGTGAATATCCAACTCTCAACAAACTACGCATTGATTTGGAGGAAAAAATAAACTTTCAATGGGGAGTTTCTTCGTTGTGGAGAATATTGAAATCGATGGGTTTTAAATATAAAAAGAGCAACGATGGGAGACGGTTTCTGATGGAAAGAGCCGATATCGTTACATCTAGGGTAACTTTTTTGCGCAAAATGCAAAATCTGAGAAAAAAAGATCCTTCGCCCCATATATTTTATTTGGACGAAACATATATTCACCAAAATTACGCACCCACGAAAATCTGGCAAGATAATGATGATGCAGGGGGCTTAAAAATTCCCGTAGGAAAAGGTGGTCGAATTATTGTCTGCCATGTAGGATCCAGCCACACAGGTTTTCTCCAGGAATGTAAATTAGTTTTCAGACCAAAATCAAAACCGACATCTGACGATTACCATACTGATATGAACTCTGTGGTGTTTAAAGAATGGTTTATGAAGTTTTTAGATACACTGGATCAGAAGAATATTAGCAATGCAGTTATAGTAATGGACAATGCCAGCTACCATTCGGTTCAGTTAGAAAGAATACCGACGACAAACTCCCGCAAAGCTGATATTATTACATGGCTATCAGATAAGAATATTCCACATGACACCACTCTTACCAGACCCGAACTGTTGTCCATCGTGAAGGAATATAAGCCTAAGGCAAAGTCGTATGAAATAGATACCCTTGCTGACAACAGGGGTCACACCATTGTTTGGCTGCCGCCTTATCACTGTCAGTACAACCCCATTGAACTTATTTGGGGAAAAGTTAAAAGCGCTGTGGGGAAAAGGAATAAAACATTTAAATTAGCAGACGTCCAGGTTTTAATGGAAGAGGAGCTGGACAAAGTCACAAAAGAAGATTGGATGGCTTGCGTGTCACATGCGGAAAGAATTCAAGATGAAGATTATGCAAGAGATGTGGTGTTGGATACAGCAATGGACCAGATCATCATAGATCTTCGTGACGACAGCCACAGTGAGGAGTCAAGTGACGACGAAATTTCTCAAGACTGTCTTGATGGCGATGACGAGTGTTTTTCCGCGGATATTTGAGTAAGGTAAGGTAAATCTTGTTTTGTCAGATGCTTCTAATAATTCGCTGTAATTGTTTGTTGTGGTTTCGTCATTTAACGAATTTTGTGTAGTGCTAAGATTTTTAACAGTCTCCATTGTGCCAAAATATTCGTACCTAATAGTCTATGCCTGTAAATCTTTAGACATAATTATAACTATTCCACTTAAGCACACATAGCATTTCATCGAACTGGGCGCGGTACGAAGCCAGAGAGCTTGGAAACAACCAGTTTTTAACCGACAATATTCTTTGTTATTAAATGTTGGCTTTTCGGACTAAATATGCTTTTATAAATATAATAGTTTGCTTCCACACCAATGATAACGGCAAATTTCATATTTTTACAATATAAATTGCATTCGGAATTACTGTACAAGGCATGCAAAATGCATAACTACAGCCGAGATTTCTATGTAATTACACAAATTTTTCACTTTTGTGGTGCACCACAACAACAGCTAAAAGCACCTTTTAAATGGGTTTTCACAGAATTATTCCAGAAACTGTATAAGCCTTTGACAAGACCACATCACCGCACAATGACAGGTTTTACTGACCGTCTCAACTCTAAAGGCAAGCGTCATTGATCCTCCTGTGATCCTCAGAAAAGATTCCTTTCTTAGAATTTACCCTCATTACATGTGACATTGAAAGGTCGTTTCCACCTATAAGAACACTATTTCAGACAGACGTCAATGTCCCTAATTAGCATCAAATTTTAAAACAGTGAGATATAGGCCTATTTAGATTATTTTCCTTGCTTTTACCTCTCTCCATTGTAGGTTCATTTATGCGACCCATGCCGCCCGGGCCTTATAGTGCTGCAACCTTCGGGAAAGAATTAGAGTTTGGATCACAAACACATTCATACTTTTCTGACAAGACAAGGACTTGGAGGGCCTCCCCGGATGAGTGATCAACCCAACAACACGAACACATAGGACGAGACACACAATTCACACACACATGCACTTCGAACAAGGCGAGGATAGGAAAAAGATGATAATGACGGTCAGATGATACCCGGGGACCACAAAGTCTTCAAGTTACCCGACATTTGTCTCACGGGTGAGGAAAACCCTTGGAAAAACCCCACATAGGTAACTTGTCCCGACCAGGATTCGAACCCGGGCCCGCTACGCCACAAAGGTGGATCTGAATAATTTTGTTTACACAAAATTGTGAATTGGTGAAAAGTTTGGGATCTTTTCTGTATTCGTCACATTTTTAAGGCTTCTTTTCCATATCACAATATTCGAAATGTTTGTAATGCCCATGATTTAGGTAGAGAAATTTGTCAATGTAGGCCTACTGTATTTTTTAAGAATGGATCTCTCATACCTGTGGAAATACACGTAAATACACTGTTTTATCCTATTCTTATAAATTGACGGTTGTAACATGTAATTTATAAATTTCAAATGTAATTATTCTGGCTAGAGATATCTCATAATTCTTTTCCTAGCGGTAATATGTTGAATTGTAAATTTGTTTACGTGCATTGCTTCATTTGTTAGGCAACAATTCATTCTCGTTTCTCGATATTAACATCATGTCTGTGTTGAGATAATATAACATGGATACTTAACAAATAACCACAACATTCGGTACTTTAAATGTTACCGTACGGATGGATGCACCGTCAAATGAATAGATGACAATGGAGAGGTTGACAGAATGTTTATTTTTTCTATGCTATGCTACTACAGAAATTGTAGTATATAAGTTTGTATAACTTGTTATAGCTTCGATAACTTATATGCCGGACATGTGCAACCCTTAAATGACTATGCAAAACGTCGGTTACCTAACTGTGCCATTAAATGAACGAATATATATACATTGGTAGGCCAATTAATTACAATTAATCTAATGAATAAACCTCATAATTATGAATTTCTATAGGCCTATTTCATGGATTTTGATTTTAAACGCACCGCCACTTGCAACGGCAACATTGTAGAAGTATCGTCTGTCTCTTTCTTTCACTGTCTTCTCACAGCGCTCCGGATTGGTTTGTTTGCCGCTCCCCGCTCCCCGGACGGCATATAGGACAGGCGCCACGAGACTAGAAAAGAGCTCTAAGACATCTTAAAATTTGCTGTTCTGAGAAAGAGCATTTATTTATTTAGTTTATATGCTATAATTCAGGGAATTTATTAAGGAAAGTGAATTTTGGATATGATATAAGTCTCACGTGACTGTCTTGTGCTGGGTAATTAGAATTTAGTTATATTAGTGTGCTTTATTTTTTTAAGATGTCCTAGTATTGCACCAGATATTTGAGATGAATGTTGCTCTTGTCTTGATATTTCTTATGATCTGCAAAAAGAAATTGGCAAGTATTTTAAATGAAAAGATTATTTTAAATTGTTAGGAACGCATTTCTTATTTTAAAACAAATAGCTGAAAAAATGTCCATATAAAATCTAATTAATATTGATGATGATAATAATAAGAAATTATGTACAAGATGCCGAAAGTATTCTAAAACTTGATTCATTAATAATTAATTGAATAACATCCTTGTTCAGTTTATGTAATAGAGTTGGAAATGACAGTGGTGATTCTAAAATTAATTGTGTTTTTTAAAATATGAACTGTTGAAAATTAAGCGAAAAAGTTTTCTTATACCCTAGTTTTGTTGTTCAGAACTACAGTATATAAGTTGTAATTAAAAATTTCTGCCAGGAAATTGCCAGCATTTTGCAACGTGAACAACGGCAAGTGATGGATGGTTTCTTAAAGTGATGCCAATAATATATGGATAACGAGGGTGATCATTTTTAGCTCCTCCTTTCATAATGTTGGTAAATAAAGGCTTTAAACTTATTTAAGGAAATTGTATGGTTGCATTAACACTACTCGAGGATAGTCGCAGGTGGCAACACATGCCACCATTCCATTCACGAAGTTGGCGTGCATTGCCGTCTGCAGCTATCAAAGATGCAACCATAAAGCAAGTTCCTTAACTTCAAGTAAAGGCTTTACTTACCAATGTTATGAAGGGATAGGTGTCTTTCATAACAGGCAGCCATTTTGTATGGCTCTGTGCAAAGAGCTACTAAAATGTTGAAGTTAAAACAATACAAAATAACCGTAGCACATGCTCTTCATCCAGGTGATTTTTTATGTAGGCGTTTATTGCACTTATTAAAGTGAAACCTTGTCTGTAACTGGTAAAATCTCAAATAAAATTAATTTAATAAGTTTAAAAAACTAATACGGGATTTACAAAAACCTAAAAATCCGAGCCTTACTAATAACAATCCACAGTTTAAGCATAATAAGGAAATGAAGAAAATAGTACTAACTAACTAACTAATAGTAGTAACTTCATGTACTGTTCAGGAGTAGGATATTTTAAAATATCTTGGTGTAGCGCTGTTGAATGTTTCTCTCTTCAATTCAATACAAGAACAACTTAAAATGTCTTTGTATTGAACTTACTGGATATGCTTTAGAGTAATACCAAGACTTACTTTTATTACTGTTTCTCGGGCTTCCAACCAGGTGAGTTGGAGGTTTGGTTCCAAGCTTTGGCAACTATCTCTGCTGCCATCTTCTGGGAGAAGTGAGCTGGTTAGGCAAAAACTGTTTCTTATATAGGAAAAGACTGGATACACTAGAACAGCAAGGAAAAGACTGGATACACTAGAACAGGTGGTGGGCAATAGGAAAATTAGAAATTGGATTTTTCCTATTGGCCCACCATCCATTCTAGTATATCCAGTTTTTTCCCATCCAACTCACTTCTCCCAGAAGATGGCAGCTATCTAGCTGCCGAAAGCTTGGAACCAAACATCCAACTCACCCGGCTGGAAGCCCGAGAAACAATAATACATTCTCAACACTGGGAAAATGTCAAGTCACACATAAGACTTACTTCTCAGAGAGTGAACAAATTGGAATTTAAGATATCAGGATTGAATTAGAAAGAGCAAGATTTACAGTATATGTCCATGTAGATATCTCAAAATCTCATTTTTTAAAGATTGAACTAGGGCAGTGACATGCTGAAAATATGTATAGATAGTTTTGATTTATAATACACAGAACTAGCTTGATACATAAGATGGTACCTTAACTGCTTTGAGATCCATCATGTTACCTGTATACAATTTTGCTGACCATTTTGCCAATATATTATTTTTACTTTCTCGCATATATGTAGTATAAAGAAAGTATTGTAATCGTGAAAAAAAATCAAAACGAGGTAACATCAGAAATACATGTTTCACGATGCCTAGAAACTGAAAAAAGTGTTTTTGGAATGACTGTCTCTCTGTCTGTCTGGACAAGCACAGCAGGTAAACATTCATTGTGTTTACTTCATTTTTTTATTAAGGACTTTTTCAGAATTTTATCGAACTGCCCAGAATTTCAGTCTTGTAACTGAAATATTAAGGATACGTTTCATGAAATTTTTTTTTTTTTAAATGGTTCTAACGATTTTAATAAAAATTTAAAATTGAAACTCTTATTCGTGACTACCTAATAAAATGGATATATTGGTTTTTTGCAAAAAATGACTTGAGGAGGTACTTTACTCGTATCCATTTTCAATTTTTCTAGATTTTCTCAATTACAGTAGGCAATACATGAAAACCTACCAAGGTAAAGTTGTAGAGAAAATTAAAATGAACATTTTTTGTTTAACACATTTCTTTATCCAATTAATAGATATCAAGATAAAAATGTAATAACTACAGCTTAAATGTGAATTTCAGAACATACATGTCAAAAGTAGTAGTAATAGTATTACTACTACTACTACTACTACTACTACTACTAATAATAATAATAATAATAATAATAATAATAATAATAACAATAACAACAACAACAATGTGATACTTGCAATTGCTGCTTCATGTGGTTATGCGATCTGTCAGTTGTCTACGAACGATCGTACAATGCTGACAATAACATTGTTTGTCTGCCATGCTGGCAATGCAGCTCACTGTTATGCTGCACTGTTATATTGACCGTGGCTTGTACCACAATGGGAGGTGTCACGTTAAAATTAATTCTACAGCTCACTTTCTTAAATGACATGTAAGTCTAAATAATGCATAATACTATCCACATAGGTAAGCACTTGGAGCAGGGGCAGCAGCCATAGCAGGGCGTTGTAGAATAATGGTAATGTCAATGGTAAACAGAGTCATATAATATGACCACCTAATTCTATCACCACTGGATATAAAATATAAAAGAAAATATACCCGTAAAACACAAGTTTCTTCACTATAAGAAAAGTTGGCGCTCTTGGTCTTGAAAGATGATTAAACATTAGCCTACCTGTTTCAAAGATATTTGTTGTGGAATATTAAGATTATCAAAATATTTCAGATTTTCTTGTGTGCATTCTTTGCTTAAATAGAGTTCTTTCAGTATGTGCAGGTAATAAGTTTTGTCAATGCTTGATTTCCTTAGAAAAAGAAAGTTTATTGACTAATATGTATGGTACACCCACTCACAATATCCATTCTCGGCCATTGCTTATTATTATTATTATTATTGTTATTATTATTATTATTTCATGGTAAAAGCATTGAACGTAAAGATCGGCCTTGATTTTTTCCGTTCTAGATACTTGTTAGTATTATGGAAATCAATGGCATAGCTTGACATTGTGTTCTGGGTAAACTATGTTTTAAAAATTAAATTTATAATGACTGTTTAAATGACACACGAATTCTCAAGTATTAATAGCGTTTTAAATACCGGAAATGTTTGCACATGTATTCGATTTCATATAGGCCTATACCTATATAAAACATTACTATTACTGTCCTAAGATGTTTGAAAAGTTTGGTTATTTTCATGCAAGACAATGTCAAGCTCAGGAGTTGGTAATTTACTTTAGTTTCACACATTTTTTCATAATTCAGAACCAAAAACGGGGTTTTAAATAGGTGATCAACTGTATATCGGTGGAATTGTCCACGCAACACTGAGAAATAATCAAACACACAGTTTAGGTCAGCAATGAGAATGTAATGTTTATGTTACCCCGGTTTCAAGGGAGCAGGTATCTGAGGGATGAGACTAAGACCCCGATAAATCTTTCTAGTCTCTGCGGTGGTGCCATATGTCACTCTTGCGCAAGAAATTTGCCTGCCTTCTCTCAACAATGTAGGTTAACATTTAGTGGGAAAAGTCATATAACTCACACTTGAATGAGACTAGAACTTGGCTGACCACTATCCAGTCTCAACTCGCCTCCATTGTCGCATCATGAGATTTTGAGGCTGCCTAAGCACACGGAAACACAAATGACGCATAATAACAATGGAAGTGGGGTATGCAGCGGCAAAAAATGTTTTAATAATAGCCCTACTAATGGGTTTATAATGATTAATAACTTGGTTGATGATGCTTTTATATATTTCTTTATGATTCCACTTTTCTTAGCAATTTATTTAGGTAGACTCAGTCTCAAGTCTACCCTCACACTACACCACTGATGGAAATGTAATAAATAAAATTTAATTGTCTCTATAATTTACTTTTTTCTGTGCTAGCTTTTAACACGTATGTGCGAAAAAGTTTGTGCATCATATTATGCACCATTTATTTTGTTTTAATTTCTTGCCAATTCCTTAGAATTTAATGTAGGGGTGCCAGAGACTGAAATGGGCATGTGAAACATCCATTGCATCCATAAAAGATGGGATATCACTTTTTTATTATATTGGAAATTGTGATTTTATAATATCCATGTAAAACCTGTTGTACTTTTGTGATATTTTTTTATTTATCCAAAATGGTATCAGTTCATTTCATGAATGACCACAGGGGTCCTGAATATGGGTACTGTATGCCTCAGTATTACAGTATTAACAATATACAATATAAACAACATAAGTATACAATTAGGATACTGATTTACAGGATACAATTAGGATTTACTGATTTAAGCTGCTTGCTTCAGCTGGAGGAGTATTATTAATATTCTATTTAAGTGGAATACAGGTGACTTTGTAGGATACAAAGCGAGTCCTTTATTACCCCCACAAGTATGGTACGCACAAGTTCCATGGATATTCCTAAGGAGAGAAGATAATTCCATGTGAATTTTGGTAACGTGCCTCTCCAACCAAACAAAAGTCCAGTCACTGACCAATAACTCAACTCGATGCCATAACGTTGAGCAAGGTCAGGAAGCCATGATCCATAAATTGATTTCTTCTCTTCTTCAACTGCAGAAGCCTGGTTCACATCAATTTCAAATCTTATGGTAGGATCTAATATCAAAGCTTTTCCATTTTGATAACTTATGGCTACAATGTCAGCTCTCCTAGTTGAACCATTTGTTGAGATACAATGAACCTCCTCGTAAACATTCCATTTTATCTGCTTCAGAATGGTGGCTAGAGCAGTCCTCACTTTGTGATGCCTTGTAGTGATAAGAAGTTCGTTTTTGGGGCAGGATCCCAGTATATGTCCTAATGTTTCTATCTCACTGCAATTAGAATAACGACAGCGGGTTGTACTAGATCTGCCAGGCACAACACGAACTGCAGTGATGTTGCACAAAATTTTTAAGGTATTCGTCCATTCTGAGGATAACAATCCATTTCTCTTGCTTACACAGGAGTTAGCCATAGGAACATCCGCATACAGTCTGACACCTTTACCTCGAAGAGTAAGCGTAGATCATGTATCAAATGCTTGATTGCAAAGCTCTTCCCTCACACGTCGACCTGACCAATCTTTTGCTTCTGATACATTTATTTTTAATTTTGCAAGTTTCCAGATCTTGTAAAGAGTGAAGATGTTCATTATTTATATTAAGTAAAATCCTGCATATATTATTGTGCTGGATGAATGCTTCCAATGTAGCTCTCATTAGGTTTAGTGCTCAAAACTTTTTCGGTGCATATAACATACTATCAGGGCAATCATGTGGTAGCCCTGTAATGACTTTTGCTGCACCCCTGATTATATTGTCTATACCATTTAAGATTCCATCTCGTAATTTATTGATGGGAGCACCCTGCAAAGGATAGATATGACTTGGCCAGATGTACCGATTGATGATAGAAATCTTTTGGTCTGGCTTGAGCAAAATAGAATCAACTAATCGTGATATATCTGAATGACAGAAGCTTTATCAAACACAATTTCGTCATTGAAGTTCACTCCAAGATATCTAATACATTCATGAGGGTCTGTAATAGAGCAAATGTTCGAAACATTCATAGTAGTACCATATTGGCCTGAATATAAGATGATGTTTTTTCCCTCAAAATGTGCTTATAAAAACTATTACTTGTCTTATCCGTGCAGCCTAACACTTTCAACAACTCTGTATTCATGAACGCAGCTTTGCATGTGTGCACCAGGGATCCCCAGGCAAATGACGTGCATCCTACCCAAGGTCAAAGTCACGTGGAAATTCACCGAACTTTATTTTTCTCGAATTCGTGCTTCTGCTTATACTGCGCTGTTACTTGCTTGGCATCTCTATTCTCTATGCGTAAAGCTTTGTTTGACCACCAATCATGGCAGACCATGTGGAAAAGAAAGCATCTTCATTGTCTCAATGCGTAAATGAAGGTGGGAGAAGAAGTTCAAAACTCCATTTTATGTACTAATAAGCTATATTATTTATTTTTTCCTAACTACCCTTCAAAAATTCAAAGTTGTCTTATATGCAAGGTGCTGATAGAGTACCTTTCCCTCTGGATATTAATCTACTCTTGAGTGGATTCAATATTAGACCCATTAAAAGTAAAAGACTCTCAGCTAAAGTGAAGAGAGATTGAATACCATTGTTTTCAGCTGAAATCAGTACTATAACATCAGCAAAAGCAATACAAGAAAGCTTGGTCAAATTAGGATCTGCTGAAAATCCATATTCCTCTGAAACTTTATAATCAGTTAATTCCCTCAGGATGTGATCAATCACCATATTAAAATTTATAGGCGAAAGAGGATTTACCTTAAGGAACACCTTTCTTAATTCTGATAGGTTTAGTTTTATTAAACCCAACCTCAATCTGTATTTCGTTGTCTACTGTTAGCTTATGCAAATTGTCTGGCATTTCACATTTTCCTAAAACCCTTTTAATATGTTCATGTCCAACTGAGTCATAGGCTTTACTGACATCAAGGAAGGCAATAGAGCAACTTGACTTTCTAGATCTTGAGACTTGAAGACACCCGTTTATAAGAGATGTGTTAATGTGTGTTCATGGCGTGGATATGAAACCTCTCTGATGGCTTGAAAGAGAGAGATAATTACGAAACATTTTGTCCAAAACCCATTCAGTTATCCTTCTTATAATAGAAAATATTGTTATGGGTCTCCAGCCCAACAGAAACATGGCTGAACCTAGCAATGCTATACATTTTTCTGCTTTAAGGTGTCCCAGAACTCTTATTGTGACTCTTGTCAGGTCCAGAAGCTGTGTCTAATTTAATTCTGAGCATCGCTATGTGGACTTCTTTAGCAGTAATTTCTAGCAAATCAGGCAAATCCGACATAGAATTATGTGAAGAGACATCAAAAGGAGTCTTATTATTGTTTGAGCCAAAAAATTTCATGTAGTATTCTTCAACTTCTCGTAAAGGCACAGTAGAAGAAGACTGCACGTTAGAGTTCATTACATGACAAACTACTCTCTTTCAATTACTATAAAAATCATACGAAAGTATATTTTTCTCGTCTCTGTTCCTTCTCCCTTTTAGACCATTTCACTGGGTTTGATGTTTCGGAATAAGTATATTGTTTATTAGCTTTACCCTCCTGACATCGCTTGAAATACTTAATTGCAGGATGTTGAGGTCCTGGAAGTTTTTGAGATGATGAAACCAGGAATTCTTTAAAGTCATCGGTAGCATTGTTGAGAGCCTTACAATCTCGATCAATTATGTATTTCTTTAAATATCTCTTCCCATGATATTAATTTTCCAATATATGATTGCCCAGGGGTAGTAATAGAATCTGATGGCTCCTCTGACTTGCCTGAGATGGCAGGTTTAGATAGACAACACAGCCTTGGATGTAAGTACCAACAGTAGACTGACTGACTGTTCAGTAGGATGGGATTTGCTTATAGGAATATTGACTGACTTAAAATGCTTTCCACAATAATTGCATCGGAAGACAAAGCTCATTATTCCCACAATCAATTGAGCTATTGAGCTCATTGTCAGCTGGTGTGTCCAAAACTGAGATATCATCTTGGGAGGAACCGTGAGTCCTAGCAATATGTATATTTTATCCCCTTTTGGAAAATTCTTTCCCTCATAGATTACATGTCAGGAAAACAGAAGGCTGACCAAATGGTCCTACATTATCACAACTCATAGTAGTCACAAACAAGACTTCACAATAACATAAAAAAACCACTACCCAAAAGAAGAGTACACAATAAATCACATAATTCACATTAAAAGAAAAATTATTTAGAATTATAGGAAAATATCTATTTGTTTGTGCCTCTACCATTTATGTTCATTATTCTTCTGCTAGTCCCTTTTTTATTTCAAAATTGAATAAAATAAATGAAAGCTTTGCCTTTCTATGTATTAAAGTTTGAACTGTAGTCATTTTGATGCCTCACTTCGTTTAACAGTACATATTTGCTTAAGAGTTGTGTTTGCGACATACCAGTGTTTTTGTAGCACTATGAAGTTCTATTTTCTGTGTGTTTTAAAACAGCTGGGTTATATTATAAAACTGTTGTATTTCTTCCTTCTTTTCTTTTCTTTTTATTGAAAATGAACTTTACGATAAAAGTTTTTCTCATTCAGAATTAGTGTTAGCCAAAGTATCATGAGAATTTGTGATTGTTCTTATTAGGATCTTATAGGTCTATATTAATATCTTATTTTTTAGAGAGAATTATTGAGAATAATTGTTTTAATGGAAATAATGTTTTATGTAGTTGGTTTGAAATATTGTTTGAATGGAACATATCAAGTGTTAAGGAAGCTTATATATTTGTATACATAATAAGCATTAAGAAAAATGATCAAACTAAAATTAATCATGTTGGGGACCATTTAATAATGATTTGCGTTTAGAGAGACAGGATAATGCATTTTTATACCTAATTATATTTCAGTGTAGGAATATAGCTATTCCAAAAATAAGCCATTTGATTTTGTGAATGTTGTGTGATTCATGTTTCATTTTGTTCTAGTGTTCATTGTTTCTTTAAGAGCAATATGGAATTTTTTCTCTCTTTTTTAAAGTGTTTGCATTTTTTGTTTGTTAAATTGGGTAGACAAAAGAAAAGTATATAATATCACCACTTTATCAATTGTATGGTATTATGGTTGATACATTACAATTTTATGTAGTTTTAAAATGGTGCTGTGCAGGAGAGTAATCAGTCGATGGAATTGTGCTGAAATTTTCTGTGGCACAGATCTACTTTACAATTTTGCCAATTCAACAACTGGCATGGTGAAATTACATTCTGTCAGTAATACACCATTAGCAATCTACTGCATGTTATTTATAGTTCACAGGTCAGAATTCCTCTTCTATATGAACATAATCGTCTTGAATTTGGTGATGAAATCTGGTATCGTGTAACGTTTAAGTGTACAAGTCAACTGGTTATTAGCCTCTCTACTACAACCTTCAGATTTTGGTTTAAATTTTACCTAGCCGTTGATTTATAATGTAATAGGCATAAATAACATTTAGGGCCTCTCGAGATGAATTTCTGGGTAAAATTTATCTGGCAGATTGCTCACTTACATGAAAATTAGATTAGACAATTTCTGTTTAAATTCAATCTGCAAGAATATCCTCTGGTTTGGCAATCTGGTGAATACAGTATTTGCTCCAAGTACATATACATACACACTCTCCATTTCTCTCTTCTTCCTCCATCTCTTCCTGTCTCTCCTTCTCTGTCTCTTCATAAACATACTTGCATTTTAATAAATGTCATTATAGGCTGGTTGCATAATATAAACAAATTTATTCAGTCATTTCTGCTTCCCCTACCTGGGGTTATCATACAAAGCATACTGAACAATTATACAAGAAAATGGTTTAATAAGGATAATAATAATTCAAATATTCTCAAAAGAACATTTCTGTGAATATTAATTGTAAGGTCGTAAATGCTGCCTCAAAATTGCCACACAAGCCTTCAGTACTATGATTGCTATAGTTTATCTGGTGGCCATCTATACCAAAGTCACAGCAGAACTGAACAAAGAAGATTGGGGAGGATAATTGCATGTTACGAGAATAACTTACATTACATTAGACTACATATAAAAGAGATCCATTTAAATTATCTGAAAAATTTCTTTGTTTTTTTTATAATTAATACAAACTGGTACAGCTAAAATATCACAAATACCCACACAAAGAAGTTTCACTACTTAATTCATAAAATTACAGCATGTTGAATGCAACAAAATAAATCTTTCAGGTGTATTGAAAGAATCAGTGTGTTGTAAAGGAAGCATTAAATGAAAGACTCAAATGTTTATATCTGTTTCAGAAGATTGAATCCTTTGAATCAGTGATTAGAAGTGTTTTCAGTCACAACCTCCTTTCTTTCTAAAGCAAAACAAAAAGTTGGAAGTTTCGCTTTTTTTTTTTAGATATTCAATAAAATTATATCTTTATTAAGAGAGATTGGCCTCTCCTTGGCCATCAAATACTTCAAAAGTTCTTTGAAATTGTATTTGAACTAGTATTTCCTTCAGTCACAACGCATACAGTATTATTTTAAAAGTGGACTTACTCTGACTGCAATGAAAACAAGGATTGATTATGTCAACAAAATAAATAGTGTATCTGAAGGTATCAGTAATTGATATAGGGTGATATTGAAAACGTCTCATGCAGTGCATATTACTGTTGCAATATGACTATCTGCTTGATACAATCCCAAGATATGATTTACTCGTATTATGCAAGTAATCGAAGTCATGTGGAATGTGGGATTATAAGAATTATTTTAAGCACATACTACCTACTCATGTATAGTGTATATATTTGTTTTGTATGTGTACGTTTACCACATGTGTATCAATGTTTACTACATGGCCTCAAGTTCCATATTATATGATTTTTCAAGATGCTAATAAATCCTTATCTTCTTGGTTTTTTTTATATGGTCATAAAAATTATTTTGGTCTTCTGATTGTTTGCTAAAACTGTTTGGTTTTTTCTTGGTGGCAACTGTCAACAAGATGTGCAGTCATCTAAGAGAGGTCCTTGTAACACAAACAGGAAATGAAGGGGTCCATGCTAAGATGACTTATGTCCTGTTTGCGTCTCCTGGGTTTTGTATTTTGTAATTTGAAATTAACTTATTGAAAACTTTCTATTTTGAAACTCTAGGTCCTTACGTAATATGTATGTAGAATTTGAAATGAGGAAGAACGACATATCACACTCAAACTATTCCCTCAGAAAACGCTAGATATACCTTTTTATGGCTCTTAGAGGATGTTGAATGTTGCATTCTGTTGCTTCTACACACCATTCCTGGGAGGGGTTGAAATAAGAAGAAAAAGAAATTCCGGTTACATAAGATTGTATTGTCTTGACAGAAAATTTTATTTCTCACTCTCATATTACCATACAACAATTTCGGGGCTGAAATAAAAAAGAAATTCAATATCACTTTCATACTTTCCTTCCCAAAAACCTGGGACATAATATACTGCGCGCGTAGAACTGAAAATGTTCCGTCCAATTTTGTCTTCTTTTAAATTCTTAGGGCCTCTGATAAACATCTCTATTTCTCAACTAATACAAAGACTACAGCTATGAATAACATATCAGTGGATAGGATTTTTTTTACAGACTTCTGATATAGCATACTCATTGGCAAACCCTTAAGCTGTCCCTGCAATACGACCACTTATTCTTCATCAAAATATGAAGTGAGAAAATGATATTTTCCATGTCGAGCGTAGGGAAAGTTATTTGACTGTACCACATTCTGCTTTATTTTCGTTGATTTCATTCTAAAAGAATTATTTTCACAAATGTATTACATTGTTAGCATCAGAATTTCTTAAAGCCCACATAGTTCACAAAGCCCTATGTGAACACTGTAAACAATACACTGTTGTCATAATTGAATTGCATTTCATTTTTTCAGTATAATATTTTCTGAAATTATATAAATTTTCAAGGGAAGGAGTGGCTTGTTTGAATTTTAATGTTGATCGCGTTACTTCTTGGGCTTAACTGAGTATGTATGCAAAATTTCGTGCAAATTGGTCAAGAAATGTAGATTTGTATAGGGAACATACATACCCACATACATACATACATACATACACACTTTTGATTTGGCTTGGTTGCAAGACTCACACTTTTTGTTTTTTGTTTTGTTTTGTTTATTTGCTTGTTTGTTATGAAAACATGTGACAGCAGAACTCTCTAACTGTGCCTCATTTCACATTCCGACTTTTTCCGTGGATTTTCCAAAAATTTTCTTTTATACAAACCTTGTCTGACAATTACGAACACAACAACAAAAAATCAGCCAAATCTGTCAAACCGTTCTCAAGTGATGCGGCATTATACATGTGGCAGTTTATTTCTATTTATCTAGATACTAGCTTAAAAGGGCCGGCGCCGCTTGGGTTTTTATTTTGTAATTAGAAATTAACTTATGGAGGACTTTCGATTTTGAAACACTAGGGCCTTGTATAATATGTACGTATAACTTGAAATTAGGAAGAACGACTTATCACACTCAAACTATTCCCTCAGAAAATGCTAGATATAGTTTTTTATGGCTCATAGAGGATGTCGAATGTTGCATTCCGTTGCTTCTACACACCATGCCTGGGAGGGGTTGAAATAAGAAGAAACACAAATTCCTACTACATAAGATTGCATTGCCTTTATGGAAAATTTTATTTCTCACTCTCATGTTACCATACAACTGTTTCGGAGCTGAAATTAAAAAAGCCTACAGCTATGAGTGATGTATCACTGGATAGGATTTTTTGCCGACTTCTGATAATAGCATACTCACTGGCTCACACTTAAGCTGTCCCTGCAATACGACCGCTTATTCTACATCAAAATGTGACGTGAGAAAATAGTATTTTCCATGTCGAGGGTAGAGAAAGTTGTGTGACTGCTTCACATTGTGTTTCATTTTCATGGATTTCATTCTTCAAGACTTATTTTCACAAATGTATTACATCGATAGCATCAGAATCTGTTAAAGCCCAGTATTATATAGTTTCCAAAGCCCTATGT
Source organism: Ectobius pallidus (assembly GCA_964059195.1). Taxonomy (NCBI): domain Eukaryota; kingdom Metazoa; phylum Arthropoda; class Insecta; order Blattodea; family Ectobiidae; genus Ectobius; species Ectobius pallidus. Next base: position 157,279,494 of record CAXKWD010000004.1, on the reverse strand, counting down.
AAACACTATAAACAATACACTGTTGTCATGATAACTGAATTGCATTTCTTTTTTCAGTATATTTTCAGAAATTATATAAATTTTCAAGGGAAGGAGTGGCTTGCTTGAATTTTAACGTTGACCGCGTTATTTCCCGGACTGTCGTTTTATATCTGTGCCTCTCGCCGACCGTTGGAATTTTGTTACAAGCGCTTGTGCAGGAGCAGGTAGTCCGTGTATTCCAATAAAAAAAACATCCAGTTCCCTTTCTAGCCAGTGCTTATCCGAGCTCAAATCTGTTCACATCTGCTGCCCGTTGTAAATTTAAGAAATGTTTTGTGTACGCTAGTACAAGGTGGGGCAGAATGGACTCCCTAGTTTCGAAAATTCACTGGAGGCGCTCCAGAGCAGATAGAGGGGTGGGACAGGTGCCATTAGGTTGGAGTGACAATGCAGTTTTCAGTAGTCACCATGCGGTGGATAGGTGAGCAATGGGGCTTTGTTGTGGAGACCTTTTTTAAAAACAAATTTTTCGCCCACTTTTGCCAGAATATCTTGCAGAATTCCGGTGATTACATCCTCAATTGCCTCTTTCAGAGCTTCCGGGGTTCGAGGTCGAACTTTATAAACTGCAGTTTTCAGGTAGCCCCATAGGAAAAAATCACAGGGGCTCAAATCCGGGGTGCAAGGGGGCCATGGAACATCCCCTCATAAGGGAGATCAGGCGGCCGGGAAACATTTATTGCAAAACTTCGAGCGAATGACGGGCAATATGGGCCGTGGCTCGATCCTGTTGAAACCAAAAGTCTTCTAAGTCATATTCCCTGCCAAACTATTCCACTTTGGGGCGTTAAACGTTCTCTAACATGTCACAGTAGCGCGCTAAATTCACAGTCACAGTTGAGCCATCTTCTTAAAAAAAATAAGGTCCAATTATGCCTATCAAGGACATAGCACATCAAACTGTCACTTTAAGGTCGTGAAGTGGTCTTTGGTGAAATTCACGAGGATATTCAGTTGCCCAGTAACGAGAATTTTGCTTATTTATTGCACCGCTAATGTGAAAATGTGCCACTACACTTTCCTCGTTTTTAAAAAAAGGTCTCCACAACAAAGCCCCATTGCTCACCTATCCACCGCATGGTGACTACTGGAAACTGCATTGTCAGTCCAACCTAATGGCACCTGTCCCACCCCTCTATCTGCTCTGGAGCGCCTCCAGTGAATTTTCGAAACTAGGGAGTCCATTCTGCCCCACCTTGTAGAATCGAGCCTCTCTCTCTTCTCCTACCAGGAAATAATCACGTGACAGACCGGCAGAGATATAATACGATGTCTGTATGTGAGTATGTGTGAAAAATTTCATGCAAATTGGTCAAGAAAAGTAGATTTATTTATCTCATAAACATGTGACAGCAGTACCCTCAAACTGTGCCTCATTTCACATTACCAACTTTTTCCGTAGATTTAAAAAAATAAAATAAAAAAAAATCAGTCAATTTGGTCTAGCCGTTCTCAAGTGATGATCATGTGTAAATTGATTTTAATGGCTTGATTGCAAGACTCACACTTTTTTTTTTTTTTTTTAATGAAAACATGTGACAGCAGAACTCTCAACCTATGTCACACTTCTTTTGTCATACTTCTATTTAGTTATGAAAACATATGACAGCAGAACTCTAACTGTGCCTCATTTCACATTTGACTTTTCCTGTGGATTTTCCAAAAATTTTCTTTCATACAAACCTTATCCTGACAATTACGAACACAACAACAAAAAATCAGCCAAATTGGTCAAGCCGTTCTCAAGTGATGCGGGAACATACATGTGGCAATTCATTTTTATTTATATAAATTTACAGAGAATCATTGGCTTCTTCTCTACATTGTTGCCACCATTAATGAGGCATTGATTATAAGGCTTTATGAGACTAAAGACATGGAAGTCACTTGGAATGAGGTCGGGGCTATAGGGTGGATGGTCGAAGATCTCCCATCCATACTGAAGCAACTGATTCCATGTGGCATGGGTTGTATGGGGCCGTGCTTTGTCATGCAAAAGCATAATGCCTCTTGTTAGCAGTTATCGGGAGACAATGTTAGTGCAGCCATTTTCTCAACAACTACTGGTGTCACAAGACGGAAACTACACTGCACTACACTGCTTCACATGTGAATGTGCGCCTGACTAGTCATGCCATCTCTGAATGTGATTGGAACTTACTTTCTAGGTGAACCTCATAGTTATATCCATAGACCTTATTCGATTTCATTGTTTTTTATACAGGTACTATCTAATTGAGTATTTTCATTGTAGCATGATTTTTCAAGGCTTGGCTTTTAGTACAGCAGCTGCAAGGAGGAAGTTAATGTTTATGTTTTGCATATAGCACACTTAGCAAACAGAGCTGATTGTAATCCAGCTCAGTTGTAACTTTTGTACTGTTTGTATTGCGGTCTCAGTCAAAAGTAGCAATAATTTTCTTGAATATAATTACACTGTACAACAAGTTTTTATATTTTGTGTGTTTCAGAGACAAAAATAGGATTTTCTTATGAATTGGACGTCACTGAATATGAATATGACAATAAAAATGTGTTGTTTCTTCCGGATATCGAGAAAATTTCAATTTTAGATTAATCTAAAACAGTTTTCTATGCAGTAGTTCTTAGTAACCAAATAATAAATATAAATGGCAATAACACCTCTAGATCCGAAGGTCGCAGGATCAAACCCGGCTGCGGTCAATGGATTTTTCAGAACATAAAAATTCTGGGCACGGAGTCTTCCAGGAGGGAGGGGGGGCATGCCATACATTAACAGCATGTAAAAGAACTCCAAGCCTAAATTAGAACCTCTGGACAAAATTTCTAAGCCCTTTCACATCCAAGTAATACCTTAGTTTCTGGAGGTGGTGTTGAGAAGCGATGAGCTTATCACCTGTCCCTCTGCCCTCTCTTGGAAAATAAGCATAACAAAATTCACATAGGTAACAGAAACCTCCATTTGGAGGCCCTTCGCCCCACCATAGGAAACAAGAATAGATATGGCAATAAAAATTTGATTGGACATGAGGGAGAAATGGTGTTTGCACTGGTGGGAAATTCGAACTAAAATCTACTATATTCTTATTCTCGGACACTATTTTGGAGCTGTACTCGGACAGGTATATTTATTAAGATATTTTTAATTTTCACCAAATGTTGAATGGGGAATGTGTGTGATTTGTAAAACTTGAAAGAGAACACCTCGCGTTCGATTCCTGATGAGGACTTTTGAATTTTTTAACTACCATTTTCTCAAAATTGCACACTAAAATATATATCCTATAAGAGTTTTGACAAGCTAATTTTCAAATTAGATATGTTAATTAGTTCAATAAGAATAATTTTTTCTAATTTGTTTTATTTTGCACAGATGTCCATATGATAGGTTACAGTCTGAATCAGAAAACCTCCAAAAATTTATATATCCCTAAATTGATTATTGTTGTTGTTATTATTATTATTATTATTATTATTATTATTATTATTATTATTATTATTATTATTATTATTGCCATTAGTATTATCGCTATCAATGGCACAACAATAGACCTATTGCTCATAAATTGATTGTCAAAGATAAAAACTTTACCAACTGTAATCACATTATTTATTTATTAGGCAAGATTAGACTACATATCATCATGCTGCCATAAAATATTAGGTGACGTCTTTGTCAAAGTGAAATGTGTTGGCGCTTAGCCTATGTCGGAAAAAGTTAACTGAAAATGGAACCTTGTGAAATCCCACTCTCTCCCCCTCCCTCTCACTTTATTTCTCTTTCTCTCTGTATTTTGGCAGCGTTTGAGTAATAATGTACTATTTAAGTATGTCCTACAAATGTGATACGAGTTCAAGTTACATTCCATTTATGCATTTTGGAAGCAAGTATTGCATGGAATACAATTGAGAAAGATAGTGTAATCATCATTATTTTAGCTTAGAGCAATAACGAACTCTGTTAGATTCATTACGGCTTTAATAACTATATAATTACCTTATATGTGTTAAATTCTGATGACCTGAAATAGGTACTGTCCAGGAATGGGTACACTTTTTCCTATTTCCATACATTTTGCACGACCTTTGTAATATATTTTCTAGCTGCAATTAAACTGAAGAATGCCTGCAAAACACATGTACAGTATTAGGGTTATAGAAGGTTCTTCCTATATAATGAGTCATCAGCAGTCCTGATACAATACTTGGCACAGCCCCTATAACTGTTTCAAGTCGAAACATCCAACAATAGTGCCACCTACCCTATCATATTAACAATTAGCAGATCCCCGTGGCTTCGCTCACGATAATTAATTTTAAGATTAATAATTAAGAGCAAATAGTTAAAACCTTATATTTATTAACACTTGCACGCGAAGCATTCATAAGCCTAAACTAAACGATTAATAATTAATAAAACAGCTAAAAATTCGGCTTTGAAATGAATTCCTCGATTAGAAAGCGCAGAATGGGAAAAACAACCTCAGATTCAAGTTCCCTGGCCCAGAAAACCCCTGCATAGTGAGTTTCATCCAAATTGAACAAAGTTTGCCGATTTAGGCCTATAGGCTATTAATTATCCCTCTTCCGTCTATGTTCAAAATTTCAGATGTCTGCATGCCTTGACATTATAAACAAATGAATCAGGCAGCGTGGGCTTACAGAATTCAAGTGATTGCAGTGTTTTTATTTCCAAGGTAAGACAACAATAAGCAGTCATCTGCAACTGTTTTGACAAATGAAATGTATTGCAGAAAACTGATGCTTGGATAGCGAAAAAGTACATTTTCTGACAGTTTTTTACTTATGACTCTCAAACGAAAGCGAAAATAAAAATTCCATCTTCGAGGTGCATTCGCCCACCCTTTAGTCCATCTATGTTAAATTTCAGATCTCTGCATTCAGTAGATTTCGCTGGGCATCGTGGACAGACAGACATACACTTCCTTTTATTATTTTAGATTAAAGGTAAGGAACTCGAACAACTGCTGTCTTGTGGGTTATCACAGCTAGTCAATGCATTTCACACAAGGTGTCTAGAATATAAAAACCATTCAACATTTTACAGTCCTCTAGTTGAAATATAGGTGTACATAAGTGCTTTTATTTTATTTTATTTTGTACTTAATTAAATTTGAATGTTATTTCATTAGGTGATTACTTTTGATAAATTAAAAAAGTAAATTAAATTTAAGAAGGAAAACTTAGGGGGGTCACAAGGCCCCTAGTTAGTTTTTAGTTAATGTTAAGTATAATTTAATTAGTTATTACGTATTAATTAATTATTACAATTATAATTACAAAATTTATGAAAACTACTATTCACATGCACATAAAACCAGTAAGCAATCGAACATTTTGATGGCCAGTTTCGAAATCAGTGATATCAAAATATCCAAAGTTAGTTATTAGTATCTCTGTAACAAAATGACTGATAGCGTTTTCAAATTAATCATAATATCAAAATAATTTCACGTCCACTTATATTTAAACAGTGTTGCAATGTCCTCTTACTTTGAAAATAAGAAGAGTTAGTCCTCAACTTCATGGAGAATGGAGTCAGGATATGGCACAAATGCTCATATGTTAGTTCCTTAATGATTGATAATGATGATGATAATAACAAATCATTTAAGTTTATTTATTTAGCAGATGCTACAAACAATTTTTCATTTTAAACAGTAGGCATAATAATAATAATAATAATAATAATAATAATAATAATAATAATAAATTCTAGAATATATATTTTGGGGGGCTAAACTGAGTTGATTGGGATGTCCCGCTTTCTGTTTAAAATATTATGGTCACTGTAGTCAATCTAATAGTTGCACATGTAACTCCTCATTTCCTTCTTTGTGTTACATGGACCCATCCTAGATGACAGCACATGTTGTGTCACTGGCCACCATGAAAAACCAAACAGTACGGAACTATAAGAAATTCATTGATTTAAAGAAATGAATGAAATACTGAATTGATTGTGATGTTTTTTCAAGAAGACAATTCTTGCATTACTTGGTATTCTTAGAGTGTGGTTACTATTTTGCACTCAGTGTGCTTGATTTAAATTACTTGGTAGATTTTTTTACATTCCTTTCAAAAAGCTATGTAGTTTTTTTATTAAATTTATTGGGAAATACTGTGAAGTGTTAATATTATCCATTAAACTTTAAAACATTCAGTTTCACCGTTATAATTAGTTACGGGAGAATAATGAAGAGGGAAATGCACATCCCAATTCCTGATGTGTAATTCCCTCTGGCTTGATGTAGTATGAACTCTAGGTACCGCATCTCCACTTGTATAGACCGTGGGCAGACCTGTGTTACCACATGTCCATACACAGGATAGAGCCAGCAGAGAATATGCATCTCAGCTGCTGAAGAAGTCTGCCACAGTTGCAGATAAAACATCAAGTAGCACCAACTGACCATGGGATTCTAGCTTGTAAAATGTCCAACATTCGGACTCTGGCCTTAAAAACCTGCACCAGTTTATTGAATATTGTAAAGGTTAATGTGTAATATTATGTAATATATTAGCTTGAATTAAGTTAAATATGATTTTAGCTTTGAAAAACCAATTAAAAATTATGGTTAGGATATTAGGTTATGTCATTGTGACAAGTGAAAAGAACAGCTCTTCAGCTATAAAATATGCAAACTGCATATCTTAAGATTTCCAGATGGTTCAGCTTTTGTCTAGGAATTTTTAACAAATAATTATTAGGTTTGTTCCAGCAACATTCAGTGACTGTTATCAGATGTCCAACACATGGGCGTATTGTCAGTTCATTAACAAAGATGTTACAAACTGATAATGTATGCATTCGGAATGGTAATTCTTTCACATAGGCCATGTGTAGGCTAAGGTGGAAAGGTAGGTATAGTCAGACTGAAAAATTCAATGCCATAGCTGGGGGAATTGGAGAATTTAATGTTCTACTGGCATGTTGCCATTGTAGCTCAATGGTAGAGCAGCAGCACGGAGAGTAAAAGATCCTGGTTCATCCTGGCTATGGCATGAATTTTTCAGTCTGACTCTACCTTTCCAATGTATGCATACATTTGAGGTGTGATCACTGTTTCTAAATATTGCTGGAACAGACCTATTATCAACACAGTTTATGCTCCAAGGCAGGCAGAGTGAACAAGAAGAAAGGAAGCAATGATATACTTAAAGTTTGTGATTGAATGAACTCAACAGATATTTTTTAATAGATAATAATATTGTCATGATATTGTAGTGAAGTGTTACCAGTAACATTGAAATCATTTATTTATTAGTATCTAGGTCAACAATTTATGTATAGTTTTATGTAAATTAATGAGGCAAATACTGTTGATTTCTTCATAGGTAGTCAGCAGAATCGAAGTCTTATAAAATTCCAAGCTCTCAGACTTCAGCTCTGAGTCCATCCCCTGGGATATGATTTCCATGACTGACTGGCAGGATGTTCAAGTTTGCGTGTGTATATATTTATGTAGGGTATATACAGGTCGGAGCAGATGCAAGAAACATTAGAGGTACAATAGACTCTTCTACCCTGACAAGTTTGCGGTAGTGCCCATGGTATTGACAAACATCATATGATACTCTATGACCAGACTAAAATTTTAGACAAGGCAAGGCCTACAAGGATTGGTTGAATAATGAAGCATGTAAACCTGCCCTCACCATATTAAAGATGATTAGTTCGCAGGCTTCCACGGCCGGTGTTATACATAAACTGATTGGACTGGCTATCCGGGTTGGGCCGCTTCGTGTTTTTAGTGTCGTCTAACGTTTTGGACATTGTATTGTGTCGTATCTTTCTCCGAAGAAGGACACAATACGATGTCCAAAACGTTAGAAGACACTAAAAACACGACGCGGCCCAAGCCGGATAGCCAATCCGATCAGTTTATATTAAAGAAGAGACAAACTTAAACATCTTTATCTATGTTGTCAAACACTACCAACGATCGTTTTCTGCCATTGCTATTGGTTGGCAGTAACCAATTACTCCAGCCTGTACTCACAGGCACACTGGAATATCGAGTTGGTCAATCATTCATGGCAATCAGATCTCAGAGTTGGGACTCACCATGATAAAATTAATTAATTACTAACTTTATAATGAAATAGGAATTGTTTATTTAATAATTGATTACCAGAAGTAGTAGATTAAAGCCAACTTGATCATTTGGTGGGATGCTTGTCTCTCGTACATTAAAAAAACATTCCTGGAGAAATTGAGCTTAGTCTCATAACATTGTTCTTTATAAGTATTGACACTTGACACTTGAGATGATTACTCAGTTGCATAAGTGGAATAAAATGTTGTAAAATGTGAAGAAATTGACTGTACAGAACCAAGTTGATTACAAAATCGCCAGTTCTCATTATTCAAAAATAAAGTAAGGTCTGTCTCAACAAATTAAAAAGCTTTTTTAGAAAAACAGTTATTATGGATCTTTAAAACTCCATTTTGCTTTTGGTTCTTTCAAGTCACAGAAATAATTAAAATAATACAATACATAGCTTTTTGAAAATCTCAGCAACCATGTACATATTTAAATGCTTCAGGTCTAGATGCAGGTAAGCTAGATGCAAGTTATAGCCCAGTGGTGTAGCCTACATAAGAACAGATGGGCTTCCCCACAAAATGTATTATTTTGGCCTCCCTTCCTCATGTGCTATTTTGAAAATTGTGTATTTTCCTGATGCAATTTCCTTTGCTTCTTTCGAAATAATAATTCATAACATTTTGTCTCAAATCATATTATTCTGAACCTGTTTGAGCAAAGTTGTAGTTGTCAGTATATCTATGGACTTACGTTGTTGGCCTGCATATTACAAATGAACGTTGGCTGTAGTATTAGAGTATACAAATATAACCACAAGGTCAATGATACTTAGCTTATTTTTCATTGCTGCAGCCTCTTTTTTCATACCCTTTGATTGAACACAGGTTAAAATATTTTTTCATGGTTCATCATTACTTGCAGAAACTCGTTTCATCCCAAACAAGCCATCAGATCATGAGGACCATCTAGTTAGACAACTTCTGAGTGTTCATTTGATTGCTTCATTATTCACTGTATTGTCCAGTACTTTCATGATAAACATGTTTATTTCTCGCATGGTTTTTCACGTATGCTTAAAATATCCATTGATGCTTTCCAAATTCTAACTGAATCTTCCCTTTTGCATTCCTTCTTACACTTCAGCACAGCTTAAGGCTTGACTCCATATGCATTAAAATGTATCATATGCACACTTTCACTCAGAAGTAATGTCAGCAAGTGTGGTTCCAAATGACTTCTAGACCAAGTGTAGGTATAGGTGTGAGTGGACATCTGGTAAGCATGGATGGAAATACACTCATTCGAGAACTTGATGGCAGCCGTTTTAAAAAGGGACATGTACTTTTGATTTTATTTTATTTTATTCAGTCCATCAGAACATATTACATATTATGGGACACGTCAATGTAATTACAATAAGAATATGAATTTACAGCTATAAGCAATATTTGCAATGTTAAAATTTCTTTACATAATATACAACATAAACATTTTCAAATTATTATAATAATTTACAACTCAAATATAAAATTTATAATACAATTATGTACAAAAATAAAAATTCAAATACGAAGGTGCTGAGTTATTCTGTTGTGTTAGTAGCTATATCAATAATGTTCTGATATTATAAATACAGAATTATTTCTTCTAGCAATATAAATGAACTTATAGGAACATGTTAATGTAGTATTGAAATTGTAAGTAATAATAATGTTACAAGGTAACAGAATCAAGGTTAAATAAATAAATATAAAATTTAGAACAGGAAAAGCAGATGAAGGTTCCTCCAGCCTTAGCGAGCCCACTCCATCTTCTAAACCTTAGCAACAGGGAACCAGAGTCAACCAAGCTGCTCTCTGAAAGGTTGAGCCATTCCTAACAGTTGTATGCCCCTATTACCAGAATAATTCAACACCTGTCCTAATTGTACAGTACATGGAAATTTTAATGAATTCAGTCTCTTTTTCCACAAGTCATCACTGGTGCTCTACATAAGGTCATTTGGTCTATATCATGTTTCACACTGTCACACTATAATGTCCTTTCGGATATACTGGTCTGCTAATCTTCTAGCAGGCTATCTGAAATAAACATAAATAAAAATTGTGAAAAATAAATCCGCTTATGAATGACCATGCATGGGCGTCGGCATGGGGGGGCAACTGCCCCCCTCTGGATTGCCTTATGGATTCTTTTATTTGTGGTACTCTTTGTCAACTTACAGTTGTAGCATGGAGAATAAAAAAAATAGAATTACTTTATAATGAGTTTAGCAAGTATTAACTAATTATAACTATAATATGTATTTATAATAATATCTCACCAAGGCCTATGCTCAAAAGAGCATATTCTGTTAACTTAAAAAACTTTGTAGCCTCGTCGAATTCAGCTTGGGTTCAAAATAACAATCCAGTTAACTAAGTGAATATTAATGTGTTTAGCCTAATCATTTGAAATTGAGGTCCGAAATTTATTTTGCCCCCCCTTAATAAAATTCCTGGCGACGCTGCTGTGACCATGACTAAAGAATTCATTCAATGAATAAAAGCAGTGACTATGAAGGAATGCTGAAACCTTTTTTTTAAATTTACGTAGTGCAGGTATTTCTTTAATGAATTGGGGTAAGCCGTTGTATAATTTGAGTCCTGTATATAGCTTTCCTCAAATAAGCTAGTTTTATGAGGTATACTTGAAGTGTGCACAAAGAGAACTAGCCATTCTGTATTGTTTTTGACTGTATTTATAGAGTGACTGCTTCTGTAATTATTTTCACGAGTCACAGTGTCAATTTTAATTCACAGAAGTCCATAGATGTGTTATACATATATTGAAAGTGGTGCATTCTAACCTCCACATTTAATTAGATTGTTCAGATGAAGATAGGCCAAAACCAGAAACATGTTTAAGGTGGAAGGGGTACCAAAAGCAAGTAGGCAAGAGCAAATCATTAGTTACACCACCATTGCAGCCATGCATTTCCATGTGGCCAGAAATGTATTATTGTATTGTGGTGATTTGTACGATTGAACAAACAAGCTCAAACATATGACTGTTGTTTATTATATGACATTTATATCTTGTGTTGTGTTATGTAAAACTATTGTATTGAGAAGCTATAAAGAATGGGAGAGGATTTGTGTTTGAATTATGGTACTAAATTGTATAATAATCTGAGTTGTGCGCTGTGAGTAAAAACAAAATTTACATGTATTGAAACAATTCCCTCTCCGTTATATAAACTGGAACGGCCCTGATCAGAACTGTGTAAATGAGGTGAATGCCTATCTCAATAATGCTATGCTGGATTTTTGCACAGTTCCAGTCAAGACCTCTCTGTGATCTCTCTGGATGATTCTCTCTCTATCTATCTCTCTCTCTCTATACATATATATATATATATATAAATATATATAACATGTTGTATATAAGCAACTGCAATAAATAGCATTGCTTACACAGTTGGCATACACTTATTTCTTTTCTCTGTTTCTGATTAGGGGTGTTCCAGATTATAAGGTGGTGGTGGGAAGATGTTGGTATAGCAAGTGCCTCTAGTTTTCTGGCTTTAATTTAGAATTGGCTTTTGTTATATTGTGTAGTATGTTATTGCTTCCACCTTTTATTGAAACAACCCTGGTCAGAGTAAAGAGATTAATATGTAAAAATGTTTCTGAAAGAATTATATAGTTGAATAGATGAAATTGAAGTCATAAGAGACATTAAACATTTAAATTGTATAATTTCACCAGAAGCATTTCTCAGAAGCTTCTCCTGTTACCCATTTGTCAGATTCTTATTGCTATTGTTTTATAACGAACACTGACCCTGCCCTGCTGAGGATAAATGACTGAATAAGTGATATACTTGCCAGCTCGCTCCAAGTCTCTCGTCAATATCCATAGACCTTCAACTATGGCAAGAAGAAAAATGTAAGATATTTTAAAGTCGACCGCGATGGTCTAGAGGTAGCGTGCCTGCCTCTGGATCTGAATGTCGTCGGATCAAAACCGGCTGCGGTCGATGGATTTTTCAGGATGTAAAAATCCTGGGCACGGAGTTCTCAGGGAGGGATTTAAGCTGGAGGGCCTATTAGAGCCTCTGGATAACATCTCGCGGAAGACTTTGGGAAAGGAAGCCAAGAGCTTCTCCACCAAAGGGGCAGCACAATAAGCCTTCTAGGCTGATGTGCGGGAGGTCTCTAAAAACTCTCTTCAAGCCCCCCGTAGAATTTAATCTGTTAATATTGTCAAATGTGCTTTTTTTATTTTTATTTTGGAATGTTTTATAAATCATCTAAAAATTAGGGGAATTTCTCTTAAAATATTGTGTTATTCCTAGTTTCATTTTCGTTTGTTTTTGGATCTAACCTATATATTATTGACAATAGTTGTTGGTAAAAGAATTAGAATTCAGTCATCTGTACCATTTTGTTAGGCACACCAGAAGACACACTGACTCAGCCTCCTGTAACACAACAGAAATGACAAGAATGAGAAAACATTGAGAAGTCGCTGCCTTAAACTTTCGAAAAATGCTCATTTTATGTCAGCTTTAATGCTTGAGAGCAATGGCTTGGAAGGATATATGCCATTTGTTCCAGGATCTTCGACTCTCCGTGCTGCTGCTCTTACTGGCTACTATGTTTACTATGAAGCTTGGGTCTTCAAGTACTTACAGACGTTGTAAGTCGCCACTGGATTGATATCTCATATTGAGAGCACCTGGTGGTAGGCCTATACTGGGTTATATGAGTCAGTTGGAGAATTTAATGTTGTACCAGCATGTTTCCATGGTAGCTCAGTTGGTAAGAGCAGCAGCACGGAGAGCCAAAGATCCTGGTTCAAATCTTGGCTATGGCATTGAATTTTTCAGTCTGACTTCACCTTTACATCTTAGCCTACACACGGCCTTTGTGAAAGCATTATCATTCCAAAAGCAATAATAATCATGATAAATGTGTGGCTGGTGAAGTCTCTATTTTTCATAATACCTCATATCCTTTACTTTTTTAAACAGGTAAGTTGGAAGCCTTTAAAAAAATTAACTATAATTTAATAAAATTATTTTCCAGAAATGTTTTTAGTATATTAGTTTATAATTTATTTAATGATTATTTCACTTTAGGATGTGCTTTGCTCTTCAGAGATACTGGTCAAAGTCAAATGAATAACTCTAGTGGGAAGCCAGAAGACTATTGGGAGTTGTGCCAGGTTTCTAGAACATTGGATAAGTGAAAATAAAAAGTAAAAAAACTACTTCACTACTTTAGGTAATATGCTACTCATTTGATCTGGACCATAATGTTTACGAAATGTACATGAATCATACCTGAATAATTCATCTCAGTTTAAGCTCTGATCTGAATGTTAAAAGCAGCATGTTCATATATGATTCAAAGATTTTGTCTGTAATATTCAGATATATTAATACAGAATTGAACCTTTATAACAGATGGTAAGCATACAGGACCAATAACGATGATTATTACAGGGGGGAGCAAGAATTCTATTATTAGTAGGTATACATAGGCTTAAATATTATTAAATTTAAATATGGGAGGAAGCATAAGTACTTTGTCCCCCAAAATCTATGCTTACACAGAATGTTGAATGCTCTCAGCTGAAGCAGTGATGAGATAATATAACATAGGACCTGAGACTTCCAGTTGTTGATAATGGATGAGAGAGTCTCAGGTTTCCAGGCAGGGAATGGATTTAGACATTGTGAACTTGTAGCAGCCAAAAGCTTTGAATGTCTAAATTCATTCACCAACAGGAAGCCCGAGAGACTCTCATCCAGGTAATATAATGTAATTGCATCAGCATTAGTGTAACATTTATTAATAATTTCAACTACTTATTACATTGCTTGATAAATTTTTTCAAAGAGAATTAACATTAATATACTATCCGCGCGCCATATCTTGAGCGCTGGATTTACGGGGAAGTGAGGGTTGGGGGGAACAAAACATAGCTACTCCGCCAGTCTTTCTGCAGTGTTGTCAACCAAAGAAATCATATTTCAGCAGAATCGCGAATATGGTAAGCGCACGTCAACAGCGTAAGTGTGGATGCCGAATTATAATTATTTCCGATGAATCATCCTTGCTATTTTATGTAGTGACATTTAATAGACAAGGATTTTAATGCAGTCCAATAATATAACGTGGTGACGGTATTGCGTAACAATTAATAACACGTCACAAGGCTTTAGTTATGAAATAAATCATTTTCCTCCGGGAAGAGAATGTTATATAAATAGGCTCAATATATTTACACTGGATGACTAGTTTTAAGCATGAAGAAGAGTCTTAGCAGAACATGCTTCACCATTTCGTGTTGTAAAACATAAGAGAGGTAAGGCAAGTGGAGAAAATTAGAGGCCTAATTTTAAACGTATTTAATACGTTTTGTGAAAAGTTCGCTCAACTTTCAGTCCATGAAATTGACATCAGAGTTCACGGGAGTGTCAGAAATTAGCACATACAGTATTCTTAAAGAGGTGAGGAAAGTGTTGGATGTACAGTGACGTGTTTAAGCAATTCGAAAAATTGTATTTTTCCACATAACTCCATGCGTCAGAAAAGATAATGTCAATAAATAAATAAGGTTCCTGTGACAGAATGAAAGTTTAGTATTGAAGCCACTAGATGTCAGGGTGTATAGCGTACTTCGTGTTTCAATGTTGTCAGCTCAACCTACGAAGTTGAACGAAACCTACCGAATGAGGACTAGGGAGCCGAGCGCTCAAGATATGGCGCGCGGATAGTACATGATCAAGTTTTCTGTAACATGGCTGCTATGGTCACTCAGTGGAGTATTACATAAGCACATAAATTTGTGGCTTATCAGAGAGTTTGTCTTGTAGAACTGCATTGCCTCAGCTGTCTATTCAAATTAGGTCAAAACAACTTGCAATTGTAAGGTATTCTTAACTCTTCACGATATGTAATTACCAGATATTTACAGGAGGTTTAGTCCTGCTTATTTTATCACCCTTCACTATGTGCGTATATGCAAAGGTGACTTGACAGTTCGTCCTGTAAGATCAGCAAAAACTCCCCAATACTTTTCTTCCCAAAAAATGATAAAAGATATGGATGACCTAAAGCTGCGTCACCAACACATTGCAGTTAACATATGTTAAATGTTTATAATCAACTTGTTGATGTATACAAGTCAAGTGGTTTGCCAATTAACAACTGTCTCCACTACAATGTTATAGGTTAACATGTGTTGGCACGGTTACGAACATAAATGAGTAACATTCAAAAAGAAAACGCCTCTGAAGAGGGCAGCCAACATTACAAAATGAGAGTAGTTTTATATACTTGTTATTATCTTCTTGTCAACTGTCTATGACTTTCTTAAATACTAATTTTGTACAGATGTCTTGATCTTTTCAAAATAACTATCACATTTTTCAACAATGGAGTAGCCTATGCCATAAAAAATAATTTTAAAAGTAGATGCAATACTATTGAGAACACTGATATACCAAATACTCACATATTACAAAATGGATGCCGGAATATTGAGGAAGCTGTCGACTGCTTTTTGTTCACCCGGAAATTTCCGAACCAAAGCCGATTAAGCTGGCGATCGCTTTACGTTTTCCGTAAATTCTCGAAACAAAGCCGATATTGACCGAATAGTCAATTGACTTGACATGTTGTCCATTTTTTCCGGAAAACAAATTAACATCTGAAAATGTTAAGTGCAACACGCTGGGTTTGCATGTCAAGTCAATTGGAACGCGAAATTGCAATATACATGTCAATATCAACTTGTTAATATTGACATGTTGGTGTTAAATGTATATCAATGGAGACGCAGCTTTAGGTGCTTATTTTAAAGATAAAACTTCAAAAGTTCTGATTATCACTGATAATGTCAAAAACTTGTGGTCTTAATTCCACATTTAAAATTAAGCATAATTTTTTTTTCCCCTGTAGAAAGTCCATTTTGCATGCTTTTAATATTAAAGAGAATGTGTGACTTGAGGCTTTCCCAGTGTTGAGAATGAATAACGGTTTCTCTAGCTTCTAGCGATTTAAGTGGGAAAATTGTTTCCAAGCTTCAGAAAGCTTGCTCTGCTGCCATCTTCTCTGACAGCAGTGAGATGGTTGGAAAAAAGTCTGTATTACATATGAAGAAAGGCTAGATGGAGTGGAGGGCCACTTCCTAGCTTTCTTATTGGCCACCACTCCATCTAGTTTTGCTTTGTCTCTTCTGTATAACATAGAGCTTTTCCCAACCAGCTTACTTCTCTCAGAAGATGGGGAGAGGAGCATGCTGCCAAAAGCTTGGTAATAGTCTTTCTACTCACCTGATTGGAAGCCCACCAAACATTATTAATTCAAAATCAACCAATTTATCACAGTTGCCTGGAAAGAAAATGAACCTTACGACTTGCATTTTATGGTCCTAGTTGTATTGCGTTTAGTGATGGACAGAATCTAATGATATTAAGAATCTACTAATCTGTACTTTAGTAATACAAGATTCATTTCAGAAGTCATGGCAACTATTTTATATATTCCGAATAACCACATATGCGGTTATTGCACTATATACATTTGAAAACATGGTGTACACATTACGGGATGGGACCACCAGATGACGTCTGATTGCATTGGTGTCCAGTAGACAACACATGCAAACGTAAGTATTCTAGAGACCTTGCGCATCTTCAAATCGTTCCGTAAAATGCAGAACACTGTTGATGCAGACATACCAGTATATGCGGCTAATTCCGCCACAGTCCAACGCCTTTCATCTGCTAAACAGTGTTCGATAAAAGCCACTTGCACCTCTGTGTGAGCAGACACTAGACGTCCACTGCTCGGCAGGTCAACAGTTGCTACGCGTCCACGTTTGAAGGCCTCCATCCAACATGCAACTGTTTGATAGGGCAATGCCCTATCACCCAATGCTTCTCGTAGCTCAACATGACACTCACAAGCATTTCTGTACACCATTTTGGAACACAGTCTCTAGGTTACTAACGTTTGCATGTGTTGTCTACTGGACACAAATCCACTCAGATGTCATCTGGTGGTCGCATCCCATACTGTGTACACCATGTTTTCAAATGTATAAAGTGCAATCGCATATGCGGTTATTCGGAATATATAAAATAGTTGCCATGACTTCTGAAATGACCCTCATATAAAGAATT
The DNA here is from genome assembly GCA_964059195.1 of Ectobius pallidus. NCBI lineage: Eukaryota > Metazoa > Arthropoda > Insecta > Blattodea > Ectobiidae > Ectobius > Ectobius pallidus. The sequence goes on along the minus strand of CAXKWD010000004.1, from coordinate 157,262,218 downwards.
GAATGTCATTAGAGTGAAAAAGTTCTTGGATGAAAGTAGGATCTTAGAACTCACAATGCGAGATATGAGTACTCAAGTCGGTAGCCGAGAAGTGAGTAATACTAAAAACTGACTCGCTTGATAACTCAAATTGTTATTCGAATGTTCAGTTCGGCAATTTCATCATGTTGCCAAGATTTACCATCACTAATTACGACAGCTAGGACTTCTATGTAAGTAAATATTTGTTTTTATATTAGGTAAAATAACAATTTTGATACAGTGAACTCTCGATAAACCGGACTAAAGTGGGCGGGGGTATGAGTTATGACATGTCCGGCTTATGATGAGTAAATTAGGAAATGGTATTTAAGTAATGAAATTTCGTGTTTAAGATGCAATAACAAAACATATGAGGCAGAACATGATATTAACACTTACAATTGGAGCAAAAAAGAATATCACTCCAGTTCTATATTGAAATTTCTAGTCAGAGTCTGAAATACACACTGTTACATTATCAGTACAATATTATGATTGATGTGGCACTGTGAGCATATTTTTCTGAGAAGATTTAGGCCGAAAGAAATTGTAATGTTCTTCTGTGTATACATTGTTTCTGTTGATTTTGAATAATTACTTCTCTTGCAGTTCTGAAGTGGCCATAGAATGGCTGTAGATCTGGGTCTGGATCGCCCAAGTATCTGTCCGACTTATCCAAAGTCTGGCATACTGAGGTTCGAATTATCGAGAGTTCACTGTATAAGTTTACAAATTGGGACATGTGGACTGGTTTAAGACATTTTATTTTCCATATTTGCCCATATTTCTAGGTATAATAATGTGTGTTCCACATACAAGTTGCCTAATCATGCAGGTTTCTGCATTGCTGCAGCCACAGGTCTAACTCCAGAGCGATCAGGTGAAATTTCTATGCAAATAAAGTTGCTAACAGTGTAATGATTCAGGTTCTCACAGTAACAGTTAAAATTACAATGAAAATTACCACTTACTTCATTACAAGTGATGTTGGAAATGCCCTCCTCTTGCATCCACACAACACTGGCATCTTTGTAGGAAATTTTCTTTCACGCACCTAAGTTCAGCTTCCGACATAGAGTTAATTTATCTTGTGATATTGTCTTTACGTTCTTCTTACAGTATGTGACTATTATTTGTGCAGGAACTTGAAAAATAAAGTGTTTAAGTCAAACCCCCATACATTAGAAGAACTTACAGACAGTATCACAAGAGAAATTAACTTGATCTCAGAAGACGAACTTATGCGGGTGAAAGAAAATTTCCTAAAAAGTGCCTAGCTGTGTGGGTGCAAGAGGAGGACATTTCCAACATCTCTTGTGATGAGGTACTTAATTATTTTCATTGTAATTTTAACTGTTACTGTGAAAACCTGAATCATTACACCGTTAGCAGCTTTATTAGCATAGATATTTCACCTGATCGCTCGGGAGTTAGAAATGTGGCTGCTGCGACTCAGAAACTCGCATGATTGGCCAACTTGTATGTGAAACGCACTGTACATGATTTTACATATTTTAGAAAAACTTGCATATCTTTACATAATTGAACATTTTATTTTAAGTATGTTCCATATTTTATGATTTCGAAGTTATTGTCAAATAATCGTTTAAATTTTATTTTACTACCATCTGTATTTCAGAGCTGGATTCTTAAATTTATATGAAATGTTGAAAACCAGATATAGAACTAGATCTTGATTTAGCTCCTGAAGAAGTTGCAAGGTTTAGGGTCTTATGATGTTGAGCAGAGTTTTGCTGAGTACAAAGCAGTTTTCAGAGAAAATAGACATAGATTCAGTTTAACACACAGCTTCAAAATAAGCAATGCTCATTAAAATAATAAGATGAGGCCCCCGCCCAAAAATGTAGTTATAGCTATAAGAATCCCAATTATATATGTATAAAGGTTAAACTTTAGTTTTGTGACAATCCTTTAAATTATGTGGCATGAATTCTATTCTTATGTTTAAGCAATAAATATTTAATTTTACTCAATTTATAGCTATGCAATGTTGTTAATATAAGTTGTTCTTTATATTATTTTTTATTCTAGCACGCTTATTACACGTGACGTAATGGTATCATAATGACATTCATTTTGACACTGATTTCCATTTTGAAACTGGTGTGATACCAATTATTAACAAACATTATCTTGAGACTTGGAGAGTAGCAACTGAAATATGTGCAATAAATAGCCTGTATTTAAAATAAAATCAATTCTGTTCATGTTCATTTTAATATCACACTAAAATGAATTCTCATTTTGCACTGTAAAAATCCATTGGTTTGAAGAAAACAGCAAAAGGAAGCTTCGATTTAATGATACCATATGTTGCCATCTCTCGTAGAAGATCTTGTCAACCAACTTGATGCAAAGGTCATGGCAGGCTCGTTGCTGTCTGTTTGGGTGAATCTAAAATCTAAAAATTTAAACATTCAGACTAAGTATGGTCGAATATAAACAATCATATGCAACTTATCTCTAATAGTAATTAAGCATGAGAAAATTATGAAACAGGCAACATGAGTTTCATAAACGTACTTCTATCTTAATAAATGCCATTGTAGACTTGTTGCATAATGTACTATTGCACCATTTAAAAAAAAAAAACATTAGTCCATATTTTTCTCCATATTTTGAGAATTTTTAGCCCATATGTATATTCATATTTAGCCAGTTTTTATTACATATAAATCTTATCCCTGTTAATTATACTCACCAGACAACTGAAGGTTTGACATGAGTGGTCTATTTCGTGTTACAGTTTTCACATTTTCTGGAAAACAGATCCTAATCTTTTCAAAATCATCCTTGATGGGAAATTTGAGGTAGCCTACATTCCAATTTTAGTGATGAGCAGAATCAAATGATTTTAAAAATTGAGTAATCTGCACTCTTAGAAATATAAAGAATTGAATGATCATTCGAATGAAAAGGTTCTCAGATGCGAGATGTGAGAACTTGAGTTGGTAGCCGAGAAAGCTCTGTAGCCAGTTGATAACTCAAATCATTATTTGAATGTTCAGTGCAGCAATTTCATAGTGTTAAAAGATTTACTGTTACTGGTTCTCACAATGGGTGTGGGCTCACCCATTCAGTGAACCACAATCCAATAGGAGTTACTTTTGCTCAGCAAAGTCAGATATTGCATTTATCTCGTGTACTACTAGTGTTCATGGAGAAAAGATCCATATGATACATTTTTATTTAAGAAAATTTCCCCATAAGGAGTCTGCCATGATGAATAAGCATACAAGGACCAATGAAAACATTATAATAACATGACAAAATAAAAATTCGTATAAACAAATTAATGGACACACACACTCAATGCATAAACATTATATTATTATATATACTAACAAATAAATAATTCAACTGGCAAAGAGATGGTTACGAAGGATTGCTATTGAACCGCATATTGCAGAGATGGCCATATCTTGAAAATGTATCCTTTGAAGGCCAAAGGAATCCCAGACCTGGACGAGGTGTTGTGAAATTGTAGCTCATGCACCGATCACCAGCCCATGGACAGAGATATGTTCTCATTTGTATTTAGTCTTATAGGAATCAATGTTTGGTTCATATATTGATTTCTTCTCAACATCAACTTCTTTGAGTTGGCCATTATGGGTCTCGAAACGTATAGTACTGCTTTATTAGATTGTAAAAAGCAATCATATCTATACGCTGATTACTTTCATCGGTGGCCAAACCGGAAACCTCTTCATATACCGAATAACCATGATCTCTCATGGAGTTGGCTATCATATGTCGGATGGTGTGATGACAATGATTTTGTAGTACCTCCCCTTAGGGACAGGCTCCCAGGACATGGGCAAGGGTTTCATGCTCTCTGTGGCAGCGCCAACAGAGGGTGTTGTCCTGGGATCTACCCGGCAGGGAACACACTGCAAAAAATTTGCAGTCATTTTTATGGCTTCTCTCCATTCAGCGCAGGATAAACCTTAGTGGTCTCTCATCCACTTATTCGCCGGTGTATATTCTCTGAACAGCTCTATGCCTTTTCCTTTGTGTGGAAGTTTGGCCCACAACTCGACTTCCTTGTCCCTTAGGATTTTCCACACCTTCCTAGCATTAGGAAGGGAACCATGTGGAGATTGAATTTGTTCATTTATGTCTAAATCTAAATTTCTGCTCGGTATAGCATATGGTCCAGAACATCAGCTGGTAGCTGCAAGATTTCCTTCATTCCACTTTTTAGAATTTTATCAGCGTCTATTAGGAAATGCTGCGGAATTTTATTAAGTGGAGTAACTTGTAGAGGATATATTAGAGTAGGCGAGACTGATGTATTCATGATGGTTAACTTTTGATCAGCCTTCAACAAAGATGAAGCAGCGAGAGTATCGATTTTATTACGTAATTTATCAAGCGTAGCTTGTGAATCTAATTTCATCTTGTTTAGGAAATGCACTCCTAAATAGCGAACAGCTTCACCATTGCATTGTGATCCCATTTTGCTGTTCATTGATGATTAGTGCTTCTTCTATAAGCTTGCCTTTCTTGATGGTAAGGGATACTGATTTTGAGGCATTGTTGGATAGCCAATTTCTTAAAATCTGTTAATAGCGATCTTCACCAATTCTATAGTAGCTTCGGGATTTTTCCCAAAAATTACCATATCATCAGCAAAGCTCATGATGGTGAGGTTAGGTTACTTTTCGTCTAGTATGTATCCATATTTTTCCGCTAAGTGTTTTTCTGATAGTTCTTCCACAATATGGTCAGTGGCAATTTTAAATAATGCTGGAGACAGGGATGACCCTTGTCTTGTCTGCCCTGGAATGGTCTGTAAAGAATCAGCAGAATGGCAACACTGTACTGCCCTCTGCGCATGTAGCTGTCCATTCAGATATATATACAGTAAACTCTCAATAAACCGGACTAAAGTGGGCGGGGGTCTGTCCAAGTTATGAAATGTCCGGCTTATGGAGAGTAAATTAGGAAATGGTATTTAAGTAATGAAATTTCGTGTTTAAGCTGCAATAACAAAACTTATGAGGCAGAACACATAATATTAACACTTACAACTGGGACAAAAAAGAATAACACTTCAGTTCTATATTGAAATTTCTAGTCAGAGCCTGAAATACACACTGTTACATTATTAGTACAATATTATGATTGATGTGGCACTGTGAGCATATTTTTCTGAGAAGATTTAGGCCAAAATAAACTGTAAATGTTCTTCTGTGACACATTGTTTCTGTTGCTTTTGAATAATTACTTCTCTTGCAGTTCTGAAGTGGCCATAGAATGGCTGTAGATCTGGGTCTGGATCACCAAGAATCTGTCCGAGTTATCAGAAGTCCGGCATACGGAGGTCCGAATTATCGAGAGTTCACTGTATATATATATATATATATATATATGCCTTTCTTGTCTGCAAAACTTATAACTTTAAGTTAACTAAAGTGATAAGAGAAACAACTGTGCGTAAACTTGTCTTCAGTTCACACATCTGGCAATAAATCATTTGAATATTTTTTTATACAATTCTTGAGAACTCTCAAGAATTGAATAATTTCCGATTTATTCATTTGAGAACTCCCATCACTATTCAGTTTATAAGAAACATGTAGTATTTTCAATTTAGGTTCTTAATATTGCATGAGTCCTGTATTGTTTCTCTTGTTAGTCTTGGCCCAGTTCCCATTTTTGTGCAGTATGTGATAACCCAACTTTTACTGATTTCAGCTTATGTTTTCCTTGCTTCTTTGGTCATATCGTCGCATATACAGAGTGTAACAAATAGGTAGGCCAAAACTTTGGGGAAACATTCCTTGCATACAGAGGGTAAAATTATGTTACATAAACAAGGGTCTAAAAATGCCTTATTTCCTTGTATGGGCTGGCATTATTGGTGGCTGTCTAGTGGATCATATGCACTGCAAGATCATCTCAATAACAAAGGTATAGAACATTCTTATATTATTTATTGAATCTCCATTTATTGCAGCCCTATTTTGCACTACAGCATGTTAGGGCTATAGTTAAATACAAATAAAAGCATATTTACTATTATAAACAAGTACAAAAATAATTACCTTGCTTGTTGAAACATGTGCCATTACAAATACGATGAAACCTGTACTTAGGGCAAGATTGAGTTCCTGCTCTTTTCAGCCTCTCTGTTCATCAGTTCCTGTGATAAATGCATAGAAAGAGGTGGACCAATTTCTTGGCCTCCATGCTTGCCTGACCTAATCCACTAGATTTTTATTTGTAGGGCATTTAAAAATTCTTGTATACTGGTGCAAGATGTAGAGTGTCTCCATGCTCTTATTCTGCAAGGATGCCATATAATACAAGATACTTCAGGAACATATCAAGTGCATCAGGGAGTCCATGCGACAGCAGGTTGATGGATGTATCCTTGCGAATGGAGGACATTTTAAATATTTTGTTTAATGTTCTGTTACAGTTGTTTTTGAGTAGCCTACCATTTCAGATGATTTTCTGTTTCCCACAGTTCTGTTTGCAGATGTAGAGATAGGGCTCTGACAACAAAATAAAGCATTTTAGGACACATGTTCACATAACAAAATTTTGCCCTCTATATGCAAGTAGTGTTTCCCAAAAGTTTTTGCCTATCTGTTTGTTACACCCTATAGCATTCCCGGCTCTGTAGCTTGCTTTTATTACTTTCTCTGCCCATACCATAGGTACTATAGGTAGAGGAAGTATTATTTTCTACCCCCAAAATTTGAAGTTGAGTTTTTAACATAAATACATGTTTTGAGATCTCCTGAATCCAAAAATTCTATTTTCGGAAACATGTCTGAACAGCTTTAAATGTGTATGTGAGGTGCTTATACCTAGAGCTACAACTTTCATTTGAAACTATTTTTGGAAAAAATTATCTGAAAAATAGTTGTAAGCCACCAACTGTTTGTACAAACTCAGTTTTGCCTGGTAAACAAGCTATGCATCAGGTTCAAACAACTGAATATGCTTTAAAACACCACATCATAATAGAACTTTTATACAGTGAAGCAATATAGATGGTTGACATTTAAACGCTTTAGATTTCACTTTTACTTACATTTTTGCAGAATGTACGTTTCATGGACTTTGCCCACATTTTCAACTGCAACTGTTAATTCCTTGCTTGGAGAATACTGATATGCTGTCTGATGTAGGTTTTATGAACTTCTTGAACAAGTTTCTTCTTGTGGTATTTCAAAATTCATTAATCTATCTTCAAACATCTTTATATAAATCTCTTCCCAAACTTCCATATGCTGTCTGATGTAGGTTTTATGAACTTCTTGAACAAGTTTCTTCTTGTGGTATTTCAAAATTCATTAATCTATCTTCAAACATCTTTATATAAATCTCTTCCCAAACTTCCATAGTGTTATGTTTATTTACTGATTTAAATAATTTGGACTCCTATTCCAACTGCTGATTTTCCTATTTCACAGTATTTAATGTTTCTCTTGTGTTCTTTTAATCTTATGTCTAAATTTCTTTTTGGTTTTCCTACGTATGTTTCATTACATTCTGAGCAATTTATCTGAATATGCGCTCTTTATAATACAGCATCTTATTAAATATCAGAATGTGAAGTGAGAAAGATGTATTGGCCATGCTCAGAGTAAAGAAAGTTACATGAGTATATTAATAAGATTTTATTTGAGCTGTTTATCCTTCAGGAAACAATTTGATGTGGTAACGACATTCTATTCATGTTGACAACAATTTTACATGAAGAGAATGTCGTACATAATATATTATACCAGTAGCGATTATTCCATATAGGATGTGAGGATCATCCTACACTTCATAATTTATCTACATAAATGTTTACTAGCATTGATTGTCAAAATTTAAACAGTAAAATGACAAAACAGCATTATTGTAGAGCACTCGGGAAGGAAGTTAGCGGTTCTGTTTTGAGCAGGTTGGTATTTGGGAGGATGTCCTCAGTCGCTCAGTGTTCATGTTACGCAGTCCATGCCGTTGTTAGATCTCTGGGGCAAGTGAAGGGGCTGGTGGGGAAGAGAAAAGGTGGTGAGAAGCCAGTTTCATATGGAGGAAGTTGAGGACGTCTTACAGTCCTTCCTCACATGTGTTCCTCAGGTTCGATAGAGTGTTTTCTAAGGGGCGAGTGAATCAGTGAATAAAAATGGCTTGCCTATCTATTATTAACATTTAAAGTGCTGTTTATATTTCAATATAAGTATTCCTGGAGTAATATCACTAGTGAATTATAAGTTTGATATAAACTACGAAAATTATAGCGGAATAGCTGATTTCTGTAAATGACAGTTTTCATACGTGGTTAAATATTTTCATGTTTTGCGATAAAGCATTATTGTATTAAATTTACATCTCAGCCTTTATGCATATTTTTTACGGCGACGCATATGTACGTTAATAGCAGTAAATGAGTTAATTTGCTCTCTCCGCACCATCCTACACAACTAAAAAACCAGGAGTCGCCACTGTATTATACTAAGAGGCAAACTTTATTTGGGCAGAGGAAGTTATGTGAGTTCACATCAGATTTTTCATTACATCCATTTTGTCTTCAAAATTCTTATGTACAAGTCTATTTTCATTGCTTACCTTTGTAATAAAGCTTATATCTGTATACTCAGCCTTAGCAGTTATAGTTTCTGTAGTAGATCTTTAACTTTTGCGTCCAGGAACTTCTCATTCCTAGAATCATTGTTTACTGGTACAGTTTCGTTACCTTTGATTATAATATTTTTCTTCTTTGCCACCTTGTTTTTTCCCCGACGTTTTAAGAAGCTTCATCCTTCCTTTTACCTGCTCTAGTTGTAGTTGCATTTTGCCACTGATTTCGGCCAATTGCTGTATTTTGTGTCCCATTTCTTGTCTCATTTTAATCCCTCTTTCATATCTTTGATTCCCTTCCATATTTCATTTTGAAATTATTTGTTTTTTATTTCTTTAAAAATTTCGATGAACGTATCTTTGTTGTCATTGCTGTGATTAGTGTCACGATTCGCCTTTTCTGTGTTTGCTTTATCATCTGCGCTTTTCTCAAAATTTTTTACTTCCTCACTTCATGCTATATGGTGTTTTAGTCTTCATTGTGGTGCTATATAAAGTTTGGTTCTCTTGATGACCACTTGGCAGAACAATTCTTCACTCTAGCACTGGTATGCTGCAGCAGTAGATGACAAGCTCTGCTTGCTTAAGCTGTGGACTTTTAGTCAAAGTCTGCTTGGATTCTATCTCAGCTGCAGTATGACAACAAAGATGTCACTTTCCAAGGGCTGGTTTATTCATACGCAGCACACTGCTGATTGTTATCTGTTATGTTAACATTTTCATTTATTTAAAGACGTATATATTATATTATTGATTTGGTTAGCATACCTTATTTGCTCCAGGTCTACTAATTTCCTCATTCTGTTGTGGCCCTACTTCAACAAATTGTTTTCACCTCCTCTGGATGATGGATAGCAAGAATAAGTTTGTTGCCTTGGGCAGTACACATTGTTGTTTAATAACAAGCACAAAATTATTCTTGTGTAACATTCAACAAGTGCCTTTTGTCAGGGAAAAAAGTTTGATGACTGCAAAACTTGCTTGTGTAATGAAATTCCAAAAAATACCTTTAAGAAGTCTAGTAAAATCCTTGTTTGCACCAATAATAAAGGCAGCTGATCCCATTTTGGCTACAGATTGTGCACCCATTGTTAGAGAACCTGACTTACAAGTTTCATAATATAGTTAAATATAAATATTGTAACAAGGGCTCGTCGGGGTTCAAAATCAGAACACCAAGTTTCTAATTGAAGGATGGAGGTTTCTTTATTTCCTATAACAGTGATCTATACAGTCAGAAAACTCCGGAATGTTCTCCAGTTCACTCTTCCGTTTGGTGCTCACTTCCACATCACAGCACTGTCCCATTCCAGTCCAGATCAGCTCACCAGCTCTTCCATTCACTAGCTCCTTCGTTCACCAGTCACTCTGGTCACTAGTTCCCCGTTGACTAGGTCTTCCGTTCGCTGGTCTCTCCGTTGACTAGTCTCTCCGGTCACTGGCTCTTCAGCTTCCCAAGTCACAGTTACTTGAGGTCGCGCTGATCAGTGCTCTCCGTCCAGTTCGCACTCTCTCGACTCTGATTTACTGACTGACTGACTCTCTGACTGACTGTCCGCGTCGCCTTGCTCGTCCCCTTATATAGTCCCGGAGCCAATGTCTCGAAAGTTCCGCCTGCGTGGAATCTGGAATGTGAGTGGGCAACACCCCTTAGCGCGAGCTCCTCCCTACAGGCCTTCCCCCACGAAGCGTGGCCCAATCGCTGCCATTGTCATGCCCACTAGCACTCGCTCGTCTGCCGCCCGTCCACTAGGAGGCCGCGATGTTTCTAGACTCCGTCGTTCTGGCAGTTTCCAGGTGAATCCTTTTTTCTGTCAGTTTCTAAGCGAGTCTTTTCTGGGCGAAACCTGGGCTTTGTGACAATATAGTTAAATATAGTTAAATACATAGTTTCAAGCAATTAATTACTGATACAGTTCTCTAACTATCATAATGTTTCAAATTTATAATGTGTTTGAAATCAACATTTGAAGTAGGGCTTATTTACATTCCTTCATACCAATCATACTTATAATAATTATATCCTAGTATTTACAGTTAGTGATTTATACAGTTCTTACAGTACAATAATAAATAATATATTAATTTCACTATAAGATATAACAGATTACATTTTTTCAGTTTTTAAAATACAGTTATATTTTATAACGTCATAAATAAAATATTTCTTCTTCTAATTGCGGCATTTCCCCTTTGGATTGCTATGCCTATGCGCTGCATCCGATATTCAGTGGGGTGAGGATCGTTAGTAATGGACTGTAGATGTTTGCCCAGTTCATTAATGAAGGCTTTTGCTTCAGAGCACCAGGGACCAAAGGTTTCCACTGCAAAGACAACAAAGATTTCGACCTCTTTAGCTGGACAGCGGATTCAGCAGCAGACCCAGCAAGTTTACAGGTGGAGGGTAAATGAGATAGTGCTACTTTGTCTACACATGTTGCATCCCACATCAAGGATTTGCCTTGTCCCCACAGAATTAGTGTCAAACCGTCTGGGCGTTTACCATCAGACTGACTGATTCCCCTGGGTTCCAAGACAGCAGGAACATCAGCAGAAGTCAAAGCTCTTTTGATTATATCATTCAAGGCAGAATGTCTGGAGAATCTGCCAGAGTTCTTGGAACAGCTCAATGCATGGTATCCGTAAGAATCAGCAGAGGCCCCACAAACACAAGTGTGCTCATGGCAGATTTTACAGCCTAGATGTAACGCTCCAGCAATCCGAAATGAACAATTATCCATAAGCGTACCAAATTGAGAAGATGGTATCGCTGACAGCCAAGAGCTTGCTCCTTTAGCTTGAATTGCATGGAAACGTGCTTGATCCACACATGTGGTTAATGATTTCAAGACACAAGTGGAGTTAATGATGTCCCAATTTTTTTGTATTTCCCATTCTGGAGGGTCTTGAGAATCAGTAAGCTGAGACCAATGTTGTAAAGCTTCTGTTAAATGACAGACCTCGAGATTGTCACCGTAGTTAGAGACTTGAGACTTGGTGAAATCAAAGACTGAATATGAAGAAGCTGTAAAAGCTGGTAAACAGATGTCAGACAAGGTTCTAATACCGAGACCACCTAAGTTAATGGGTAAACTAGATAAACGCCAGTTTTTGTCTTCTAATGGGAAGTTGAGAGTTGATTCCAAACAGTTCCGAAGTAATCCCTCTGCTTCCTTGAGAAGCGAAGGGAAGAACCAAAATGGGGTGGTTCACAAGTAGTAGGTAAATTTTGGAATTGCAAAACAATTTTTTAGTAAGAAGTATGCTACACGTGCATTCAAGTCAAGCAAACGTTCCAGTGATCTTTTCATTTCTTGAATCTTCGTATGAGCAGTTGTTTCTATGTTTTCGACAAAAATTGGAGATTCTAGAAGAGTTAATTCTGATTTAAAAATTACTCTTATGCCAGGGGCAATCTTCCGAAAATTGGAAATAACTTATCATCTACTCCAGAGCAGAAATATAATTCACATTTATCTGGGTTTATCTCCAGACCCAGAGATTGACAATCTTGCACTACTTTCTGAAAATCAGCAAGGACTTTGTCTGACTCGTCACACAGAGTACCATTATCTAAGTAAAACAAATTAAGGCAGCTCTCAAATTCTTTAACGACAAGATGGATAGTGAGACTGAAAAGTAAAGGTCCTGTAAGGTCTCCTTGTTGGGCACCTGTTTGTGATGATATGACATGTGACTGAAAATATAAGTTGGACGAAAATCTATATGCTTGCCATAGAAAAGCATAAAGTTCTGGGATCTTTTCTCTGACATTATTAAGCATGCAGTCTCTTTCTATGCAGTTAAAAGCATTGTGAAAATCAATCTTAGGGAGGACTTAGCTACTTTTTTCATTCTTTGCTAAAAAAAGTGCTTACAGAGTGAATGACGGCTTCACAGCCATTACTAGTGAGGAAGAAAATACTCACTAGTTTCTTTTCTAACATATGAACAGGCTAACTTGGACACTAGCCTGCGAAAAATGTTACCCTGCCTCTTGTGTTCTAACTGTAATAGCTGTTGTTTCTACTGATCCTTTATCTATCCCTTTTACGAGTAGAATAACTCATATCAAGTGTATAAAGACACTACCATTAGAATATTTTCTGTTTTTAAATTTATTTTTACATGATGTGTTTTTGCCTAAGTTATATAAACAACTCAAGCACATCTTTTGGAGTATCAGTAGGCCTATTCCATATGTGTTGTATCTGATTATGAAATCTTTAATTCTGATTCAGTTGTAGTTCTAGAAAATCTGTAGACATTATTGGTTCTATTTTCTTCTTATCAATTGCTATGTCTAATTTTATATTACTGCTTTTGTGTTCAAATATAATTAATTTTGTCTTGCTTAGGTTAACCCTTAAATTGTTTTCAGTTGGGTATTTGATCATTACTGTTCAGTAATTTCCAAAATAAGGTTAAAGAATATTATTCAAATAATATTCTTTAATCTTATTTTGGAAATTTTCAGATTTATTCCAAATCTGCATAGGCTAATGCTGTTTTTTTATTTTAGGCATATCATCTATTTATATAAGGAACAATAGTGGGCCAGGGACTGAGCCTTGTGGTACCCCTTGTGTAACCGTACCATAGCCTGATGAATTTTTATTTTTATTTTATTGTCATCTCTATAGTTTAATTCTGTGCACTGTTTGAGTCCAATTAAGTATGATTTTAGTACATCTAGCATTTTACCTCGTATTCCATAATTTTGAAGCTTCTTTAGTATTGTATTATGACATATGGAGTCAAATGCTTTTGACATATCCACCTTCTCATTTTCCTCCAGATGTAACATAAACTCATGTATAATTCCAGTCATTGCTGTAATTGTTGAAGATTTTCCCATGAAGCCATGCTGTGTTTGGATGTGTAGGCCTACATCATGTTTGTTCAAGAATCCTGTTAATTGCTTAACTAGTAGGCCTACCTTTTCAAATAATTTAGCATGAACCGGTGTGAGTGTTATCGGTCGGTAGTTGCTTTTGTCATGTTTATCCCCTTTCTTATAAATAGGTTTGATTGCACTAATTTTTAAATGGTCTAGGAAATCTACAATGTCGCTTAGGGCTTCACTACATTTTTTAAGAATTCTAGTTGATATACCATCCCACCCTGAAGACATTTTGGTTTTAAAGTTAGATATTATTTTATTGATTTCTTCTTTGTTTGTTGGTGCCAGATACATTGTGTTTTCTGAGACTTTTTTTCTTGTGATCCCATCCCATCTAGTCCACTTAGAAAATATGAATTAAATATGTTACACACTTCTAGGGGCGCAATTATAGTGTTTTCACAGTGGTTCAGCACTGTATTGTCATGTTCATTTCTACTTCTACTTCAGTCTTGGATTAAATTCAAGCTGTTTTTACTTTATTAAAGCTTCCCTTATAATATTTCCAAACTTCTGTGACTTAAGCGATGCAAGAGCTTGTGAATATTGCCTTTTCAGGTTTTTATACGTCTCCCTGTAAGAATCCCTGTAGGATATTACTGTTTGTCATTTGGTAAAATTCATACATACTTTTAGCCTTTTCTCTTATTACTTTAATGTGATACGGTATTTTTACTTTCTGGATTTTCTTGTTATTTTGTCTCTTTAATTATAATGGGCAATGTTTTTTAAAATGCTTTAGAAATATTTCATGGAAGTCTTCCCATTTTTTATTTGTATCTTGTGCTTGAAACACTAATTTTCACCATTCCTGTGACAATACTTCACTCAACTGCATCACTTCATAGTCAGAGGTATCTTGAATCATTCTATACTCTGGTTCCTTAGTTTTAACATGGCAATCAAATACAGCTATGACTTCAGATAGATGCTCTCAAATGTGATCTTCTTTAACAAAAGCAGAGTAATCATTCTGATTAAAATTGGTTGTTATGATCTATGATTGTTGAAGAGTTTTCTGAGATTCTAGTTGGTGAATGTATTACATCATGCAAGTTATAGCTAGTTGATAGGTCATGTAGTTTTTCTACATTATTAGTGGTGCTCCCCAAATGTATGTTAATATCACCTAATATAACTATTTTATGATTTTTTTTTACAATTTTTTAAAGTAATTCATTTAAACCCCTCAAGAAATCATCAACCATTGAGTTTGGAGATCTGCATAAGGCAATTATATATATATGACTGACTGACTGACTCCGTCCTATATCCCCAGTGTCGGGGCAAAGGGCCTCCAATTGGAGGTTTCTGATACTTATGTGAATTTTGTTACGCTTATTTTCCAAGAGAGGGCAGAGGGACAGGTGGTAAGCCCTTCGCCTCACAACCCCCCAGGAAACTAAGGTATTACTTGGATGTGAAAGGCCGGGAATTTTTGTCCAGAGGCTCTAATTTAGGCTTGGAGTTCTTTAACATGCCATAAATCTACGACACGGACCCCCCAGCTTAGGACTCCATGCTCAGATTTATATATATATATACATATATACAGTGAGTCCCACGCAAGAGTTGGCCAATGACGCGGGTTTCTGCGTCGCGGCTGGCACAGCTTTAACTCCCGAGCGATCGGGTGAAATATCTACGCTAATAATGCTGCGGTCGGGGTAATGATTCAGGTTCTCACATTTACAGTTAAAATTACAATGAAAATAACCACGTACCTTATCACAAGAGATGTTGGAAATGTTCTCCTCTTGCATCCACACAATACTGGCACCTTTTTAGGAAATTTTCTTTCACGCGCATAAGTTCAGCTTCCGAGATAGTTAATTTCTTTTGTGATATTGTCTTTAAGTTCTTCTTATGTATGGGAAATTGACCTATACACTTTATTTTTCAAGTTTCCCCATAAATAATATTTACATACTGTTAGAAGAACTTAAAGACAATATCACATAGGCCTATCACAAGAGAAAGTAACTCTGTCTCGGAAGCTGAACTTATGCGCGTGAAAGAAAATTTCATAATATGGTGCCAGTATTGTGTGGATGCAAGAGGAGAACATTTCCAACATCTCTTGTGATGAGGTACATGGTCATTTTCATTGTAATTTTAACTGTAAATGTGAGAACCTGAATCATTACACCGACCGCGGCATTATTAACGTAGATATTTCACCCAATCACTCGGGAGTTGGAGCTGTGCCAGCCGCCAGGGCCGTAGCTAGGCAGTGGCGAGATGGGCCCCCCGCCAAGGGCGCAGGTATAAAGAGGGCGCAAAAGTAACCATGAAAAATACCACCTTTTTTAGGCAATTTATCAAGCAATAAAAATCCTATATTTTATGAATTGATATTTTTTAAGTAGTTCAATCGTCTCAAATAAGGCTTTTAGTGCCTTGAATGTCCAACACTATGTAATTATCAAAGAAAACCTAAACCTCAATTTGAAAATGAACTGTGTTTTTATATTAAAATAATAAACAATTTTACAGAAATTTAAAAGAAAATTGTTCAGACCCCCCAGTATTGGAGGGCGCAGATTTGTCAGACTCGCCAAGGGCGCAAAAGGATCTTGCTACGGCCCTGCCAGCCGCGATGCAGAAACCCGCGTCATTGGCCAACTCTTGCGTGGGACTCACTGTATATCACCAGTACCAGTTAGAATTTTCACTCCAACCATTTCACCTTCCATTTTGACACTATTGTTGGTTACCATACAGAATTGAATGTTATATACTGTAAGTTATTTTGTAAAGAGATGCCTACACCACCACCTTTGTGTTCTTTTCTGCAATATCCACCTGGTAAATTGTAGGTAATTAGTTTTGTTAATTGTAACTGTTCCTTGTCCAGACCATGTTTAGTTACTATCATACTTCATACTGTCCTCTAATACTTCTATCTTGTTGTGGATATATTGTACATTCTGGTGAATGATTCGGAGTAGGCCTACCATTTTGTAGCTATTCCTAGGTTGCTTCCACTATCTTCTAGCACTGATGGTTTTCCAACTGGAAAGACATGTCTGCACTGTCATGCACTATATTGGTAGCACTTAGGCCTATAATATAGTTAGTAGCATTATGTAATTCTGGCACTAGGTGTGTTTCTCCTAATGTGTTAAGGTGCAATTCATGTTTTGTGTGTTATTCCCTTGGCACTTCTTCTAAGTCTATGAGGATTACATTGGGTAGTTTAGCACACAGAACTTTTAACAATTTGTTTG
Source organism: Ectobius pallidus (assembly GCA_964059195.1). Lineage (NCBI taxonomy): Eukaryota > Metazoa > Arthropoda > Insecta > Blattodea > Ectobiidae > Ectobius > Ectobius pallidus. The sequence goes on along the minus strand of CAXKWD010000004.1, from coordinate 157,245,451 downwards.
TTTTCCTAATTTCTTTGTTGACACACGAATTATATTCTAGATTTTACTCTATTCTAGACGCTATGTTACGTGCATGGCTGTCCCCATTTATCAACATTTTCTTACTACCTGTAACTTATTTCTTCTTTTCGTTTGCATATTTACACTGTTTTTCATGTTATTATTCTGATCATGATGTTCTTCAACCTCGGCAAGTGGAGCGAATAGGTTCTCAAATTCAACAGACGGTACCCATGTGTCGACATAGCAGTTTGGGCCAATTTTCTTTTTGGTTCTTGCCACATATTCTCCTGGGTAATGTCATCTTGTTTATAGGATTTCAGGCATACATTTTCTTCATGTAAGTCATATATCTGCTGCTGAGCTTCCCTTACTTACCCATGTGATGTAGGCACACTTGAAAATTTTACTCACTTGTGTTTTTTCTGGGAATGTTTAATTAGTGTTTAATATTATTTTCTTTAGTGCTTATAATTTTCCACTTCAGCAGTCAATAAACATCCTGTCATGCAATCTTCCTGCTTGTGAAATGTACCGGTACTGCTAAATTCAACTTAACCAAAATTTTTACACAGCCTCTTAACAGTGTGTCTTTGGTTTATTTTATTGCAATACCAATATCCTTATAATAAAACATTGTTTTCTAACATACAGGTTTGACAAGATCAACTGAGAAGACAGTACTCACTACAGCCCATTGGATAAACCAGAGGAATAACAATTCCACACCAGATTTGGAAGATCCAGAAAACAATGGTCTTATGACATCATTACTTACAGAACCACCACCTGGTACCTCTCCTCCATTTGTCAGGGCCCCAGCAGAAGATCGCTCCAAGTATGAGAAGCTTGTGTTCGATCAAGAAGATTTATCTTCTGATGACAGTCATTCAAGCCAACCAGACACTGGTATTGTACTTATGTTAAAACATCATTTACATAGCAAACTCCCAATTATCTGTGCAAATGGGGACCATGATATAATAAAAAAATCAGATATTCCAAATGTTTGAAATATTCAGGCAGTGTTGTTTGGGCTACACATGAAATCCAATGTAATTTTAATAGGCTGAAAATACTACTCGTGATGCTCGTTATACTCTTGAGATTTCATTAACAATACCTAGGTATACGGTAGAACCCTGTTACTATGCTTGTCAAGGGATTGTAGTGTAAATGCTTAAAAAGCAGGACAGCGCTATAGATGGGGAATGATTTGAGGTAGGAAAATAAAAAGTCATAAAAATAATTGAGGAGCGTCGATTCAAAACACGTTTAGTCCACAAATAATGATTTTTCAGGAATGACAAAAAACTGTTTGTGGCCAAACTATCAAACGAATTTGCAATATTTTTTTCTGATCAGAATCAGTAATTAATATATAGTAAAATGTAATGGGTGTGTCAAATCATTATTTTCATTTACATCTTTTATTGATAGTTAAAGTTTCAAAAGTAATGGACTTAATGTGTTTCGACCCAACACTATAATAATAATAATTTAAAAATATGAAAGTTAGTATTTTATTTAAGAATTACAATCACATCTTTTCGCGCTAATTCAAAGTGAACTATTGCCAAAGTACCAAATTATCAAAATTTAAACAATTTCTGTTTTTTAAGCATTTTAAATCATTGGAAAATCCATGCTTCTCTTCTTTTATTATTGACCACTAATGACATCTGTTTCGGTGTCTGGTGAATACCGCTTTCATTAGACAAACAACTGCAAAAAATAGATGTCGTAAAGTTCAACGCACCACCTGTTTCGCACGTGATCGCATCTAAAATGTGGACTCAACGTCCACCGAACCAAGTTCTGGACTGAACACATTTTGCATCGAACCCCATATTTCAGGCTCAATTTTAACAGGAAAAGGTTAGGATTTGAAACAAAAACGTTATGTAGTATCATGCAGAACACCTCAGAGAATGCGAATCCGAAAAAACTACATTGCGATCGGAGCTGGACTTAACGTGTTTTGAACCGACACTCCTCAATTACGGTGCAGTGTTTTATAATTACTGTATTATTATTATTGTATTATAAATCTTATTAATATTACTGCATTACAGTACTGTATTTATAATTATATTAGTTACAATGCAAAATGCAAATTCTAGCTAATTTCTTATAAAAACTCTTAAAGTAGTATCATTTCCTAGTTGCTAGATACACCACTTATCTCTAAAATCTGACCCTTGCACACTATAATATGTATAATTGGAAGTGGCGAGAGATGTCTAGTATTATTTGAGGCAATAGTTTCCTCTAGTTCACTCACACTGGATACTTAAAATACTAGGCACGCTTAATCACACTTGTATCATGGTGTTATGTAAATGTTTTTATTAGTTTAATATTGTAACAAAACAAGACCAATAATAAAACACTAAGTTTCACTTTTATCACCTTAGACTTGATACAGTATCCAAGCAACACTGCATCTACCTCAGTAGTAATACATTATTTACATGTCTTCTGTCCCACTGAATTTGGGGTTATGTTACTAGGACATTTAATTTGTATTATTATCACGTGTATTTTCTATCTGAAAAGTTTGATTAATGTTTAATAAGTATTCTCATGTAGATGTATATTTGTCATATTTGGCTTACCAGTTTATATTCATTGTATGTTAAAATGTTAATTATTCAATCTTGGGTAATACTGTGTCGTGGAAACATCGCACAGCGTGATTCACTTATGGAATTGTAATTGGAGTCTTGTCCACTGTGTTAGTTGAGCATTTTGTTGACAACTGCTTTATTCCCCCCAGATTACTTTTACGACATGTATTCAAAATTTTAAGTATGGGTTTAAATACTAGACCTTTGTAGTCGCCTCAATATAATTGGCATTAGCTCAATCAACCGTAAATCAAAAGTGGCTTAGTAATGAAATTTTCCAAATATCTTATGAATTTCTCAATGATGAAACGTAATGATGTTATATTAAGTTATGCCTATCATATGTTTATTATTTAATCGTAGCAAGTGTTTATATTAAATTATAAACATAATCCTTTGTTTCATTTAGTGCTATTTAAGGGTGTTAAAAATGGTCATTCTGTTTTGATATATCATTAATCAATTGGCGATTGATTTTGTCATCAGAAATTTTTAACCAATGAGTATTCAGACTACATCATTCAATTACAATGCAATTACTTTCAATTATATATGAAGCTCGCACCCTAAGGTGTTAGTCTGTCAATGGCATCAACACTGGCCAATCAATGCTGGTCAGTGATTCACCACAACACAGTTTCTTTGTTACAATACATTTTCAGTTATTCACATAATAATTTAGCCTATAGCATTACTACAAACAAGTGCTACACAATGTACGAGGGCTGTTCGTAAAGTAAGTTCCGATCTCTCACAACACGCGAATGAGTGGCGCTAGCATCGCGAACTGTGTTCCGTTGTGTAGCTTGGTTCATTACGTTCACGGCAGTATAACTGTGAGATTGTTTTCGGCCATTTATCTCAACAATACAGGCGTTTGAAATGTGCGCAGCGATAAGAGATCCCGCCAAGTGTGAGGTATATGGAGTAATACGATTTCTGTGAGAAAAACAAATGGCACCGGCAGCATTTCATCGTGAGATTACTGAAGTGTACGGGAACATTATGAGTGACACTAAGGTTCGACGTTGAGGTCGTGAAATTCGTGAAGGACGCACTAACGTCCATGATGGAGAACGAAGTGGCCGACCGTCTGTTGTGAATGATGAACTTGTTGCAAAAGTGGATGAAGTGGTCAGAGAGAATTTCCATTTCACCATGTCTCCACTCTCAGAGCATTTTCCACAAATCCGTTGGACTGTCAGATCGCAGCGATTTCAAACGGATGAGGAGCTCAAGGAGAGCGTCAACGGGCGGCTACACGCACAGGCGGCAGAGTTTTATGCAGAAGGAATTTCGAAGCTTGTGAAGCGGTATGACAAATGTCTGAATGTTAGCGGAAATTATGTTGAAAATAGCTGAAAGAGTGTACTGTTCACTGGTGTGTAATAAAAGTCCCTACAATAAAGGGTTTTCTGAAAAAAAGATATCGGAACTTACTTTACGAACCGCCCTCGTATTTAATTATGTAGACACACAAATTACCAATATATATACATAATGCATAAGTCAAACATGTGTGAATTCTGCGTCCAACAAGATGGCCGTTGACAACCATTAAACATAGTGAGCATTTATGTACTATTGGACTTTACAGTGAATCAATCCAACAATTATTGTTATTATCAACAACACTGGGCAACAAAAAAGAAACTTTTTTTTGTCTCAGAAAGAAAAATATGTGATTCTGATAGCATTTCTTCTCCTGAATTCAAATATGATATCGGTTTTTCTCCATCACACAAGGTTTCCGAGAGACAGGCATTTATAATTTCAAACACTTTAATATTTTCTACATTCTTAAATACACAATATCCGAACATTCGGACTCACCTAGAAAGTAAGAAATTACGATTTTCTGCTATATTTTTCCTGTGGAGCATCCCTCTTGATGGTCCAACAATAATCGGCCAGCATATTAGGATTCCATTTGCCTTGATATCTCTTCTATAGCTGAAATCTCCTGATGAAAGCGTTCCCCGTGCTCATCGCTCACTGCGCCAAGATTTTCCAGGAAGAAATCTAGGTGCGAGTGCAGGAAGTGAATTTTTAAGGACATATTACAGCCCAAATTTTTATAAGATGTTATAAGATCATTGACAATATCACGGTCATTTTCCGCCTTTCGATTTCCCAAAAAACTGTGAGTTACTTTTTTGAATGCTTGCCAAGCTGCTTTCTCCAGTGGATTCAATAGTTCCTCAAACTTCTCATCATGGATTAGTGATCGTATTTGTGGACCCACAAATATCCCTTCTTTAATTTTTGCTTCACTAATTTTAGGAAACTTCTGTTTTAAGTACATGAAACCAGGAATATTGCCCATGGCTTTCACGAAATTCTTCATCAATCCTAGTTTGATATGTAAGGGAGGTAGATACATATTTTTAGAATTACACAATGCGTCATGTTTCACATTTTTCTGTCCAGGAATGAATGATTCGCGTTTAGGCCATTCTTTTCTGATGTAATGGTTTTTTCTGTCCCTACTATCCCAAAGACACAAAAAGCAACAGTACTTTGTGTAACCAAGCTGCAGACCAAGAATAAGTGCAATTACCTTCAAATCACCACAAATATTCCATTCATACACTGCATATTGAAGCTTTGCCAATATAAATTGAAAGTTTTCATATGTTATTTTCATACTAGCAGAGTGAGCCACAGGTATTGATGGGAATTTATTTCCATTATGCAGAAGCACTGCTTTTAAACTTGCTTTGGAGGAATCAATGGACAAGCGCCATTCTGTTGGGTTATGTTCAATACCAAATGTCTCCATAAGAGAAGAAATGTCATTACAAAACACTTTGCCATTTTCTTCAGGAAAATAGCCTTTAAATTGAGAATGACGACTACGATAAGTACATATCTTTGTATTCTTTTGAAGAAGATTTCATCCTTTTAGCCGGGAACCAAGCATTTCAGACTGGTTTTTGGATAATTTTAAATCTCGTATGAGATCGTTAAGATCTTCTTGAGTCAATAAATGAGGCTCAGATGAACAGCTTTGTTCAAAAGTTGTATCACCAAAATCTGTTTCTTCTTCTTCCTTACTTCCATCGGAATCTGAGCTCTCTTCATCTAATGTCACATGTTCTGGAGGCTTTGGTATGAGCAATTCTTTGCTGTGTGGAACTGGTCTCATTGCAGATTGCAAGTCAGGGTACACCACTGTATGTTTTGATTTTAAACGTAATCCCTTTCATGTTTGTTAAGGAGAAATAACAGTCAGAGGAGTGATCTTTGGGTTCTCTCCAAATCATAGAGATAGCAAATGGCATGTGGCGTGTGCCATTCTTCCATGCAGTGAGAAGCCTACTACACGATAAACAACAGATATGTGGGGCCCAGGTCCTTGTTTGGTCCCCCACTTTACACCCAAAATAAAGTTCATAACACTTTTTTACTAATGGAGTAAGGTTTCGCCTTTGGGACTTGAGCGTCACTTCACCACATATATAACAAAAGTTGTTAGGATGATTTAAACAAGCTCTAGGCATTTTGTAACTAACAACAAATTAAAAGAAATAAATTTGTAAATATGTAATATACAATATACAATAATCCAGACACAATGCACTCACAATTACGTGTTTACTGGTTCACTGCTCTCTCACAACTGACATCGTTGTAATGAATGCATGCATGATCATGTTTGTGCCTGTCTGTACAGTCTGAACTTGCACAACAGTAGCAACGGTACCATTTGAGTTAGCTCATTTGGTTCCATCACATTTACAATGCTCTAGGAGTTTTTATTTTACAATGGACAAATGACCGTTTATTAAAAAAAATATATTTAAATCCATTAATTGAAATTGAAATATAAAAAAACTGTGGGTGATGGAGAAATTCCTAATACATATTTGAAAACATGATAAAACACTGCATTAAGTACAACTATTGATACTCATGAGACAAAAATCATGTTGACCAGTGCAATCAATCAACAACAGTTACTCTCTACATGTGAACACCTCTGCCGGCTTCGTTATCAGAAGCCATCGTTCAATTTCATCACTATGTGACTAGGTGCGAGTGTATGGAAATTAGAGTAATTAACCTTATCAACCACATGGCCTCTACTGCTCATTCACGTTCAGTTACACATGTAATTGGCTATCGTTTTGCTCTCAGAGACTTTAGATGCATCTCAGTGAAGCTTATATTTAGCTTCACCTCATCAATCCTTCACAGGAGTTTCATTATGTCATTCCAGTTAACCTACGTTTGTTGGTCACAACAACTACAAACAATTTCTTCATAGTCAAGCTCAATCCGATATTGACCTCAGCATAGTGTTAAATTATTAGTGAAGTTAATCACTAATAACTTCAAAATTGTTCAACATTACCATCAGTTCAGCACAGTTACACTTCAACATCTATACATAACATCTTCATATATGGGGACTTAATTAAAATTGCTTGGAGAGTATTTATAATTATATTGAACAAATGATTACTACATTATCAACCAACTCCAAGTATGAGGTCTGTTAGATAAGTATCCGACATTATTTTTTTTCTCGAAACCCTGAAGGATTTGAATCAAGCCCGCTTGCATGAGCTGACCTTGAACCTTCGTGCGCATGTGTGAATTTTTTCCCGCCTGTCGATAGCGTCTGTTACTGGCAAGCAGCATTTGAGTGAGGTAGTGTCTAGTGCTCTCGTCGTTTTTTCATTGTGACTCCTGGAATTTGGTTTCCGGGTCGCACCCGTACACCAGGACTCGTCACCACTCATTAAGGTGTTCATGAAGTCGGGGTCACTGTTTGTGGAGTCAAGCATGTCATGTGAGACTTCAACACGAAGTTGTTTTTGCTCCGCCGTCAGCAGCATCGGCATTGAATTTCGCCGCCACTCATTTCATTGCCAAATCTTCGGTCATAGTTGAATGGGCCGAAAAAGTGCTGATGCCCACCTCTTACGCAATTTCTCGGATACTCACACGACGATCCCGCATCACTACAGCGTTCACTTTGGCAATGATCTGGTCATTTCGGCATGTTGATGGCGGACCGGAGCGTGGCTCGCTCTCCACCGATGTGCGTCCGTCTTTAAACCGGTTGTACCACTCCTTAATCTGTGTGATGCCCATAGCATCGTCACCGAAAGCCGTCTGAATTTTACGAATGGTTTCCACCTGGCTATCGCCCAATTCCAGGCAAAATTTAATGCAATAGCGCTGCTCCAGACGTTCCGTCATTTTCCTAACAATGAGAAAACGACGAGAGCACTAAACACTACATCACTCAAATGCTGATTGCCAGCAACAGACGCTATCTAAAGGCGGGAAAAAATTCATGCATGCGCATGAAGGTTCAAGGTCGGCCCGTGCAAGCGCGCTTGATTTAAATCCATCAGGTTTTCGAAAGAAAAAATAAGGTCGGATACTGATCTAACAGACCTCGTATATCAAGAAACTCTTGAACAGTAACAACAAGCAGAAGATAGTGCAATCCAGTGCAGTTCATCCAAGATTCTTATTCATACTTTTATTTTCTCAAGTGTAATTTAAAGTGTTTTTCATATTTTATTCACTTAAACAGGCTACAAGTCATGAGAATTAATAAACAGTATTCAAATTAATTTATTGATTCTTCTTTTCAATCTGGAAGGGGTTTGCATGATTTAATTGGATTACTCCACTAATCACAGAGGGTGCAAACCTTTTCAACGTGGAAAAATAAACCAATATATTCACAAATGTAACAGTAACCAATGTATAATATCTGTGGTGTTATGGCCTTCAAATTCACAAGTTTAACTGTTTATGTTGTAGCCTAAAAGCTGTTACTGGCATGGCAAAACATGAGAATGTTTATTCATATCAGTTGCAGAGTTATTGATATTTTTAATCATTGATGTTTCTTTTTCTGTAGATAAATGTTATGTAACATAGTGTTTTGCTATCATGCAATATGTACATGCCAGCTTCTGCCATAACACCACAGATATGCACTGTCGGCAGCACAGAAACAAATAGCAGGCTTGTGTTATATTATTTTCAAATTTAATTTTTCAATACTCAATTTGCTATTAGATGACAAGTGCCAGTGTGATCACTTAAAGTTGTGAACTCTTTTTCTCTTTACTGCTTTGAATGTTTTCCCCAATTATGATCATCTATTTACATTCTATCTTAACCATTTTCATTTTGGGACCCCTAGTACTTCACCACTGCCAACTAAATTGCTAAAGCCTCCAGTGAGAACCCAAGAGACTTCATAAACTCATTCCACAACATCAAGATAACTGTGTAGCTCACTTGAAAAATGTAGAACTAGTAATTCCATGTCCCAACACTGACCAGTAAACTCCAGACAGTGGACCAAAAGACCATAAAAGTGTTCAAACATTATTATAAAAAAAGTATGCAGTACATTGACAGTGGAGCCAAAACCTGCATCGCCTTAATGGAATCAATTTTATCTCCACCATGTGGGAAGAGAATGATCCACATACCATTGCTAATTGCTTCAATAAAGCAGGTTTTTTGAGATAAGATTGTTAGATAGGGTATTAGCGAGCTTCTGTGTATACATATATATTTTTTTGTTTTGACAGGAGGATTAATTTTCTTTTTGAAGTGAAATTTCTTTAGGCACGCTAGGAATAAATTGAGAGCTAACCCAAAGTTGCGTTACGCTCTAGCGTTACGAACAAAATCATCACAAAAGTAGTGGCGGTAAGTAGCAAGCATAGAGTTATCGAAAGAGTGGGGCCACAGGAGCGCGCAGGGGAAAGGTAACAGACATTGAGTGGGGGGCTATTACTGCTTTGAGCTAGTGGTGTGGTGAGCCCTTTACCATTATAGATGGCTCTACTCGTTGCATGAGCATCGTTTACACGTCATTAACGTTCTTGGAAACTTAACCAAAGCGTCCTGTTCATGTAAACAAACACAGTGGCTATGATCAGTGACAGTTTGGGCATCAGTTCATCACAACTGTGTTATTGTTTTATACGTATTGGATTTAAAATGCCGAAAAAGTGAATTTCTTATTTTATTTTTTATTCAGATGATTTCCTTCTTCCATTCGATATAATTATAAAATAATGTATTCCTCTATTTCACTCTCAATTGCCAAAGAAGTTTCACTTCTGTAGCATGGCGTTCCATGCACCCGATGTTTTCTTTAAATTTCTTAGGAACCTGGTGTAACACCCAGTGAAAGAAATGCTCTTATCACAATTGGTAATGACTAGGATTGGATTGCTGTATGGAAGATTTGTTTATCAGTTGACAATGGTCTAGTGATGTCAGAAATCCATGATGTTGACGACATGATTGATGCAAGAAGGCAGTGATGAGGAAATGGAATTTGCCAAAGGAAAATGTCCCCGCACAAAATGAAGCTCTTGTTCCAATAAACAGTTATCTATAAAAGTAGGATTTTGCAATTGGCTTTTATCACTTTTTGGTCTAAGTCTTTTGAGGCAAGAGACAAACAAGTCAGCAGTCTTCCAGGTACATGGTTGATGTTTCTATTCATAAGGCAGTTGTTTAATGTTTTTAAAACTTTGGGGCCTAGCTAATTTCCCCAACATTAACAATGCTATTATTTCAGAACCTTCGTAACAAGACCATTATACTTTGGAAAACGTAATAAACGAGAACTTTAAGTCTTTGCGAGGTGCAAGTTTTGTAAATTCCCACACCTTATTTCATCATAGAGAATGTTACATGGCTTCCAGAGAAGCCAGATAGCATTCTTTGAACACAATATGGCTACATAAAGTGCAGGGAATTCAAGATTAAAAGTGGGAAATTCAAAATCTCTCACCTGGTTATGTCTATAGTCTACATTAAAAAGGAAAGAACCTTGCAAGGATAATCTGCCCACAGATAATTAATCGGGAGTTTGCTTTAACTTATTTATTCACTTCTTTCACAAACGTTTTCTTATAGCCTTACAATCCTATGGCCTTATAACCTGTATGAATTAAGCAAGGAGATAACTACTTAATATGGGGAGTGGGATTGATTGATTAATTTTATTAGTATGGATTATTAATTTTCCTTTAAAGTGGTTTGTTATGAATTATTACTTCTCCAAAACTAAAGTCTCCTTCAAGTTCACTTGCTTCATTCACATTAAACTATCTTTGCCAAAAAGAATTCTCAGTACTCAGTCAAGTATTTAAGTATTTTAAGTATTCTTAGCAGTCTGACATAGTAATTGATTTTGTGCACTTTTCTATGCAAGGACTGTTGGGGATTGGCAATAGTGTTATGTACAAATAGGTTTCATATACTTTTTTAGAAAAGAACTAGCAGGCTTGTCATTGTGTCTATACTATAAAGTAGATTTTATTTTATACTACTGCAATGGAATGTGATATATTATAAACCTCCTGTGCTTTTAGGCAACACCAGAGTGATAAGAAAACGTCATAAACTGAGAAGCAATCTGGACGCTGTTGCTAGCAGGAAGTTTAAAAAAGATGTCACTACTCGCAGTTCCAATCCAGATCCTGGGCACTTATCTGATGACTCTATAGGTGTGTATTATCTCCAGTAAACAGTGTTGAAGCTGAAGGGTAATCTGGGAGTCTTAGAATACCCAAAATAATTTGAAGTAAAATTGTTTATATTTTTCACATTCCCTTATTTTTTCTCCCTTTCTTTCTTTAATCATGAAAGAAAATTCAAGACTTTAGTCCTTTTGACAATATTATTGTATTGTTTATTATTGTAATATTGTATCAATAATATTGATAGACACCTTGGATTATGTGGCATGCACCCTCTGGTCATCATCTATAGGTCTCGAGATGTCTATTGTACTCATTGGGAGGGTTATATCTCTGTATTCCAGGCTGATTGTTTTCTATTTTGGCCTGTGCTCATCATATTTTAAGGATGCCTTGGCTGCGTAATCAGATTTGTATCTGTACTGACAGCCATGCTAACCTGAAGGCACTGTGTATCACTAAAACAAGGTCAAGGGTGGTTCGGGAATCCCAAAGGACTTTAACTTAGATATTCTGTGTTCCCACTGCCCAGTGCATGTATGTTGTGTTCCTGGATACGCAGAGATCAGATGTAAAAGAATAGTATAGGCTAGTATGGGAGGGCTCGGCTAGTGTTTTCACTGGACCAGAACCTGTCCTTAGCATCACTCCAAGAAGGGCTAGAAAGGAGATCACAGAAAGGATGACACAATAGCATGGCACTGTCTGGAGCAATCTTACTACTGCTAGGCAGACTCAGTCTATGATCAAGGGGCCTAGCAAGAAGAATGGAAAAGAGTGGTCTCCTTAATGTCGGGCAGCCACAAAGAAGACTTCGTTACCCCCACTACTCGTACAGTAGCGCAGTACAGTAGTCAAAGGACTAGTGACGTCAGAATATTTCAAACTCTAATGTAAAATTATATAATTATTTGATGGGTTTGTTTACACTTAACAAAAGAGGTACTGTGCGCAAGTATTTCTTATATTAAAAAGTTCAGCACAGTACAAGTGGGGGAGGGAGAAATATGTGGATTGTTGTGATAAGCCTGGAAGGGAGGGATAACATGAATGAGAACATGGGTGATATCTCTGAAAGGGCTAAGGAGAGGCAAAAGGAAGGTTGTGTATTATGCAGTAAAGAGGAAGGAATATCACATTGGCCGATATGTATAAAAGTAAGTATAAAGTAAGAGCATCTTATTGCTGAGAAGTTGTAGTTACTCACAAGTCGTATGCATAAAAAATCGCTGCGACAGAATACTACTTACTCAGAGCAGAAAGTATATACTCCGGCAACCCACGCGGAACATCCACCTGCATAAACAAAGCTAAGAAAACAAACAAGGGTCTTCTCACAGTGGGGCATTTAAATCACAGCCACATCAGCATAAAGAGGAGGATAAATAATTCTATCTTGCTGAAGTTTTAAAACATAATACTTTCTACTTTTTTTTCAAAATCCCAATAATTGCTAGTAGTTCGATTGAAAAGGGAAGCAGCAATGAAAGTAGTTCTTACATATATAAATTCGAAATTAGGCTTCAATTTCAGGGAAATCTAAGTACAAAAAGTACAAATCGTGAAAACCAGGATAAAAAATAAAACTGACATGGAGAAAACTGGGAACAAACCCACATTTTGAATGAGTGGAAGAAATAAATCCAGGAAATAATAGAGCATGAAACAAACCCATCAATCAGCAAATTTCAAGAGTACAATATAAATGAGATAATTATTTTCGTAATATGCAAGAATTAGTTTTTAGAAGTTTACAATAATAATCACTATAATACAAGTATTCACAAGAAACTTGAAGTGAAATAATATAATAAATGAAAATATTTATTTCCATAATGTTTTAGGATTAAATTAGTTTAACGAAAATTCACTATAACATAATTACAACATTATATATAATTAGTATTTTTAAAATGTGATATGAAACATTCATATAATTCCCTCTACTTTTAATATAGCCTTCTAGTGTAGAGTACACAGCTGAATTGCAGTAGTGCGCATTCACTTGTTACAGCCTCATTTCCAAGTCGCATTATTCGCGAGGTAAGATAAAAAAATCCAAGTCTGTGTATAAAATGAATGGTTTCAGAGAATTTATTGGGAGAAGTTTTTCAAATAAAAGTTTTAGCACTTAGTATAATATTTTTAAATCTTTTTCGAGAAAATTAAGAAAAATGAAATTTTCTTCAAATAAAGTGCTTGTAAAAATGAAAAGAAAGTCGTTGCCATACCTCGTGTCGCATCCCTGAAGGATACACAATCCAAATAAAATCTTAATAAATGTACTTGCATACTTTTGTATAACCTAGGTGTGGCAATACACCTTTCAAATTCTAATATAGAATAAGAGGCCATGTTGCAGAGAATAGGTATTCAGTTGTATTAGCCTGATGCAACGCATTACCGTTCACCAGGCATGATTGAGTTTCTGTGAATGATGTCTGCCTTGTAACTACCCGTCAGAGAATTATTGTGAAAAAAATATTTCAAATAAAAGGTTAGCTCTTAGCAGAAGCACCTCAATTACAAAATTTTAACAAAATCGTTAGACCCCTTTTTGAGAATGTTGCAAAAACAGAAGTTTTCTTCGTGTAAAGTGGCCAATCTTCACATCCCCGAAAGATACCTAAGCTAAATTAGTAATTTTGTTTTTGTACAATCTTTCGTTCTCGAGCTATGCAGAGAAACATCTTTCTGAAAATAACATTTTTTGATTCAGGGAACCTCAAAACACGACATCAGATTTCGGGATTCTACACAATATAAACACACTTTTGCTAATTGCTGATTTCACAAAGAATTCACATTGTACATCCAACACTTTCCTCGTTAAGAACTTCGTATTTGCTAATTTTTGTCACTCCAGTGAACTCAGATGTCAATTACACGGTCTGAAAGTTGAGTGAACTTTTCACAAAACATATTAAATACCTTTAAAATTTGGCCTATGGTTTTATCCAATTTTAAATGCTTTACCTCTCTTACGTTTTACAGCACGAAATGGTGAACCATGTTCTGGTAAGACTCTTCTATATGCTTAAAACAAGTCTTACAATGTAAAAATATTGATCCTATATTATTTAATATTCTATTCCCGAAGGAAAATTGCTTATTTGATAACCAAACCCTTATGATATGTAATTAATTGTTACGCAATACAGTCACCCCGTTATACTGTTGCATTGCATTAAAATCGTTATACATTAACAGTAACCTTCAAATAAGGATTGATAATATATTACATGGGATTTTTTACAGTGAAGTGGTACTATAAATAATGTAGTATATGGTAGGTTGTTTAAACTCAAACTACCTGCCACAGAAGTCACCGAACACACAACCCGCTCTAGCGTCACAAGGTCAAACAACTGAAATTCAAAACAGTCGGACACAAGCTGAGAATGATCAGGAGGCTGATTGAAATCATGATTCTTGAAAAGAAACAAGTAAGTGAAGTTTGAGTTTGAACAACTGACCATATACTACATTATTTAAGGATTGATAACTTTATTTTAATTTTCTCACGACTCATTCATGGCACACCAATATGCTGCGACTTTCTTGTTGCAAAACGCTGGTCTGTACAGTAGATTATGCAACTATTGATTGCCAACTTTTCTATTGTTTGTGTATAGTAAATTCAACTGATATTAATTCAAATGAATACTGTACAACAGGGGTGCTCAAACGGTCGATCGCGATCGACAAGTCGATCGCGAGTGCTTTTTGAGTAGATCTCGAGAAGAAAAAAAATTTTAATAAGTAGGTAGGTAACTAATAAAATAACACTTCTTGCGGCAAAAGGTGGCTTTATCAAAGGAACGCGCGGCACTTGTCAAAGAAAAGCCGCGTTGTTTCTAGACTAGACAGTGGAGTCTAGTCTAGAAACAACGAGAGACAGTACAGTCTAGTTTCGGGCGGCGCGTTTGACGGGAACATTCGAGACTTTCGTTCACGCCGATATAAATGTTGCGCCTGTAGGAATTGGAGTCATTCTGAATTGTAACTTGATGGCGATACTACGTCGATAAGTACAAAGTTTATTATTAAATAGTGGAAAATGAGTGCAGTGAAGAAATCTAAAACGTATCATTTTAATAAGGATTGGGAGGAAGAATTTTTCTTTTGTATGGTGAAGGATAAGTGCATTTGTGTTATTTGTCGTGCGTCAGTTGCAATACCTAAGCGTGGTAACTTAGAGAGGCATCATAAAATGGTTCATAAAAACTATGAAAAGGATTTTCCGCCACAGAGTGAATTAAGAAAACTAAAGGTACGTGATTTGATATCTTGTTTGAAAAAAGAACAATCCATGTTCACAAGACCAGTCAAACAATCAAAAGCTGCTACGATCGCGTCATTTAAAATATCTCATATATTGGCGAAACACAAGAAACCATTCGAAGATGGATCGGTGGTGAAGGAAGCATTTATTGAAGCGGGTGAGACTTTATTTGGAGATTTTAAAAATAAAACAGAAATCATGTCTGCTATTAGAGAACTTCAGTTATCTCGTCCGACTGTCACAAGGCGTATTGAAGTCATGAGCCAGGACATCGCAGATAAACTAAAACATGATATCATGGAATGTACATACTTTTCTTTACAGTTCGACGAATCCACCGATATGACAGACACTGCCCAGCTGTGTATTTTTATTCGGATGGTATTCAATGACATGTTGGCTAAGGAAGAATTTTTGACAATCATACCTCTGAAGGGGAAGACCCGTGGCGAAGATATATTTGACGTTTTCTTCAATTTTGTAAAAAACTACGAGCTACCAATATATAAATTAGTGTGCATTACAACCGATGGAGCACCAGCAATGACTGGAAACAAAAACGGTTTTGTGGCATTGTGTCGAGCTAATGAAGAATTCCCTTCATTTTTTTCATTCCATTGCATTATACATCAACAAGTTTTGTGTTCAAAAGTTTTAAACACGGAGGAAATTATGGGCATTGCGACAAAAATTGTGAATTCCATCCGTGCACGTAGCTTGCAACGGCGGCTCTTTCAGTTGCAGTTGGAAGATAGGGAGTCAGCTGAACACACTGATTTAGTTCTTCACACGGACGTCAGGTGGTTGAGTCGCGGAAAATTCCTAGAAAGGTTTCAAGAATTATTGCCCGAAATAACAGCTTTTCTAGACGAAAGAGGTGATGACACTCAGATTTTGAAAAACGAAAAATGGCTAAATGATTTGGCATTTTTGACTGACATCACAATGCACTTAAACACCGTTAACTTGGAGCTTCAAGGTAAAGGAAAAACTATTATTGAGATGATTAGCGCAGTAAACGCATTCAAAAGTAAATTGCAACTTATGATAGATCAACTGAAAAGAAAGGATCTGAAACATTTTCCGTCTTTGAAAGCAAGGATTCCTCAGTTGAATTATGATACGTATGAGGCTGAATTATCAAATATTTTGGGACAATTCGAAATGCGTTTTCATGATTGCAGTAAATTGGAAAATATAGCATCATTTATGAGTTATCCTTTTTCATGTAAAAACATTGAGGAATTAGCTACTGAAATAGCCAGTCAGTTTAATATGAACTCATGTTCTGTTGAAAATGAGTTGGTGCAGATTATATCAGATATACATCTCAAAGCTACAGCATCTGATACAAATTTCTGGTGTTTTATATCTGAAGATAAATATCCGAATGTAAGGCAAATCGCCCTTCAACTGACGGCATTTTTTGGGTCAACTTACTTGTGCGAGTCTGCATTTTCTGAAATGAAGATAATTAAGTCAAAATATCGCAATCGACTAACTGACGATCATATGTCATCATGCTTGCGATTAGCACTCAGTGGTTACGTACCATCTTATGAAAAGTATGCTGAGGACATGCAGTGCCACGCTTCAACATCCAAAGCCACTCCTTAGTTAAGTTTAACACCATATGTAACTCTTTTGTTTTGTAACAACCAATAAACTCGCAATTTTGAATAACTATGAGTTTTTTCATTGATATTGTAGAGAAGAACCTAACTAAACCTAACCCAAACCTTGACTAAAATAATGTACCTATACTGCGCAGAAAGCTAATATCTATATATGCTACGGTACGCCCTACCTAGGTAGGTAGGGTGTATCGTGTATGTACGACAACCCTGCATCACACACACTTGCAGTCTCTCAGAGTCGATCGTAAGTAGTCTAAAAATATTGAGGTAGATCGCCAGCAGTTCAAGTTTGAGCACCCCTGCTGTACAAGATGAAATAGCGAGGATGTTTCACGGCAAGTATTTATCCAATTCAGCATTCAATTTATTGTTTGTCCACATACCTCACACTTAAGCTGTTGAAGCACACTTACCATATGCGTGATTCTTCTGAAATGTGGTTTCTTTGGTTGACAACACTGCAGAAAGACAGGCGGGCTAGCTATCTTTTCTCCCCCCTGCCCTCGCTTCCCTGGAAAAACCAGCACCCAAGATAATGTGCACGGGTAGTATGTATGTAATTGTGTTAAATAAAATTCTATTCTATTCTAGTACATTGTGTTATGATTATTATTTATTATGTACAGCGACAGATGAATTATATTTAGAATTTTGTTTGTAAATCTTGGTTTCAGATAACTTTAGCTTTTCACTCAAAGACCAAATTTGAAGTAAATAAAATCTGGTATGTCATTCCAGCTGTTAGGTCCTCGTGAGTCAATTTAATAATATTATTATTATTAATAATACATTTATTAATTTAATAATATTTTAAATACTAGAGCTTTTCTCTCCTTCATTGGATGAGAATATTAAAGTTGTTGCAATAACAAATATGTTTTTCTTCATCCAGATGTAGCCAATATAAATATATTTTTCTCAAATTAAACTTTGACTTTAAACTGCATGGGAAGTAATGTTCTATGAGACATTGGAGGTTTCTCATTGTGTGTTGAATAAGTATAATTGCATCATATCTACAGTACGCCTTGTATTTCATCCGTAATTAATATTCTATGCATTATATTTACAATACACCTTGTATTTTATCTGTAACTAATATTCTGTGCATTTTGTTTAAGGTTCTGCCAGTGATCTTAGGGCCATGAATGAAGATGAAAATGTTGGAGAAGATGAAGAGGAAGAGAGACGTAAACACAATGGAGGAAAAATTAATGACGAAACAATATCAGAAAGCATCGTAACATGTGGTTCATCGGCTTATCATGCAGAATGTGAAAGTTTGGCAACCCGAGAAGAAGAAGATGATGGAAGACGTCGTAGAAAATTACCAGCAAGTAAACGAGAGGCTGCCATTAGTCAATTAACCACAGCTGAAGATGAAACTGATGTTAACGAACATCAAGATCTACTCTTTGTGGGACATCAGTATGGTGATAAACCACTTCTTGCTGATGACGAATTGGACACTGATGATGAAACTTGTGCTAAAATTCCTTCCTCATCAACTCAGAACAACTACTGGCAGCAATCTCAAAATGAAGAAAAGCGTCTTTCATGGGAAAGCAAGGGTAAAGAACTTGTGGATGTATTTGCATTGGCACCCTTCCAGAAACCAATAATATCCACCAAAAGAAATTCAAGTAGGAATAGTAATAGGAAACTCACATCACACTATCAGAGCAGAAGCCAACCTACTAGTCAGACAGTATCACCTATGGATATTCTCACAGGCGGACGAAAATCATCGCTTCTATTAAATTCAACATCTCCTTTGTTTCAACCTGTCACTCCACCCCAAGAAGCTCCTCTAGTGGACTTCAGTGAAGATGCTGATGCTCCCAGTGACTCTGTACCTGTCCAAATTGTTGTTGATGATGGAACAAGAAATCATCCTGAGTGCAGGTAAATATGATCTTGGCTATTGATTAATGTGTTTGATTTTAAAAAATAAAAGTTATACAGTGAAACTTCTTATTTGCGGACATTGAAGGGACTTAACAATCTGTCCACGTCTGGAAGGTGTCCTTTATTGGGAGGGAGTCTGCCCCATCTAATAGTAACTTTATAACATGTATTTTGTATACCCTCACACTTTAATTCTAAATACACTTTAGTCAATTCCTTGCAACTTTGAATGAGATAAGACCATAAAAGTAAAGTTCTAAATCTACATATACGCTATTTACAGTTTTCAGTGTACGAACAATGTGCTTTAATAAGTCACCTTTCTGTTGCAGAATGGTACTTTTCGGTATCTCTCCTTTCAGAGAATTTATCTGCACCAACACTGCTTTTAGCTCCCTCCCCCCCCCCCCTCCCCCCGCACACTCGATAACTTCAATTTCTTTGCAGATTGTAATATAATTTTGTCATACCTTAAGTTTAGATGCCATAACTCTGACACAGAACAACTGAGCAAAGTGAATAGTGAAGAGAAAAATATACTCTAACCTACTACCCTATTATATGTCGGATACAATTTTGTGGTCACCAAAACCTTGGACCCATCAGACAGGCAAAGTTTTATGACTTTGTGTATCCACCTGCTTCCAGCTATTTAAGAGGGTTAGCTGCTGGACTAGTACATGGTACGAGACCCTTATTGTCTTCTTTCATGTTAAGGAATTTGTGTAATATACATTTCTGTACAATCTCAAAACTAAATTTTCCAATTTTTGTTAACACATTAGGTCTTAGAAATCCGAGTTCTGTCTGAAGTAAGGAGGTAAGGCAAGTATTAGGACTGTCAAACAGCTGTCCATGAACGAGAGATGAATTTATCATTATTTTTACAGTTGGAACATGAAAATCTGTCCGCAAATGAGAAGTGTCCGTAAGGAGAGGTTTCACTGTATTTAGCTTTTCCTTCAAATGATAGTGCTGCATAATCATCATTTCATTATGAATCTTACTTTACTCAAAATGTGGTATATTTAAAATAATTTTTAAGGTACGAGTAGTTCATTCATTCATTAATTTATTCAAATAATATTTTAAGGTATAATGTGGAAATTTAATACAGCAAAGCTACTTTTTTATTATAATCAGAGAAAGGATCCAGAATGGTATGTACCCCAGGCAAAAGTAACAGTAAGGCCCCTTTATTAACAACATAACGATGATGATATGGTGATGATGAATTGATGTTGATGAATTGATGATGATGATGATAATGACAATGATGAATTGATGATGATGATGCATTGATGATGATGCATTGATGATGATGATGATGATGATGATGAAATAATGATGATGATGATGATGATGATGAATTGTTGATGATGATGATGATGAATTGATGATGATGATGATGATTAAACAATATCACCAATAATAACAATAACTCATCTTTGATGAAGATGAAATTCACAAATTACTACACACATATGTTATTAACACACTTCGTTTAACCTGTCATTTGTTGTTATGTGAACATTTTGCTCACGTCTTTATAAAATTTGTGAAATACCATCAACATCTGCTAACATGATCTTCCTGTTCTTTCTAGCCGACTTTTCACTTAAAACAGATTTATATTAGATACAATAATGGTCTCATTCATTTTAGCCTAAACGATTCTTGTGTCAGCTAACTCAAACGTGCAAGCATTTCCCTCAATATGGGACAAAGCACATTATTTAACTCTTATAAAATGCACTTTTTTTCATGTTAGATTTTGAAACATACCAGTAATAATAAGGATTTATCTGCATAACATTGTGTTCCGTTGATGTTTATATGATTCAAAACAAGGGCAGTGGAATTCTCTGGATAAGGAGAAGTGAACCATTCTTCAGGCAGTGATCCGGTTTGGAATATAAAATGTAATCATTTGTAGCCAATTTCACTGCCATTATCATAGGTAATGCCACGTGTGTCTTGGAAATCGCTGATAAATTCCCAAGTGATGAAGAGTTTGAAGTCACGAATTGTATTTATAATGACTATTTAATGAATAATATAAAATAAATAATTAATAAAGTGATTGAAATTGAGTTATTTGAAAGCATTTTAGATTGCGACCATACTAAGCTCAATAAAAGGTATTCATAGGTATAATTCATGTGGCTGTTTTCTCTGAACAAAATATAATCAATTCACATCGATTGATCGATTTATTCAAGTATTGTTTGCTGGAATTGAATATTGATGATACCTTATGTAAAAC
This sequence comes from Ectobius pallidus, assembly GCA_964059195.1. Lineage (NCBI taxonomy): Eukaryota > Metazoa > Arthropoda > Insecta > Blattodea > Ectobiidae > Ectobius > Ectobius pallidus. The sequence goes on along the minus strand of CAXKWD010000004.1, from coordinate 157,224,242 downwards.
ATAATTATATTATTCATATAGTTCTAGCGATGCGAACTGGTAAGTACTGGTACTGTTTTTAAAAAATATTATGATATGATATGATATTTATTGTACTAAGAAAAATTACAAAAGAGTCTACCGGATTCGATGTTTGTCGTTTTACCAGTAGACAATCTTAAAACATAATTACACATTTTTCGTGGAAGTGTGTGTGTAAGCATAAAGGGCTACTAAACAATATAACTGGATTCCAGAAGGAAACTTCAGAAATTCTTTTTAAGATAAAAATAAAATAAAATAAATGGCGTAAGTTTCATCTGTGCTTTCCTTAAAGCTATGTTCGTATGTCTTTTTTCTGTTCACATCATGTAACCATTTTATATTCTTATTACTCTTGCCTAAGCCATAAAAAAATCACTAAGTAAATAAACTGCGTTTTTATGGGATTCAAAAACAATGAACTGGTTTTCTAAATAAACCTTATCATACCGATAGCGTATATATTTGAAAATTAGCCTTTTTGTCAATACTCCGAGTCTTTAAGCAAAGCGCACTGAATCGAGTTACCTTACATTACACATGATATTGGCATTAGCTAGCACTTTAAAAAATATTATGAAGGAGAAACATATGTATTATAAATACAATTTTTCGACCTGCCTGGACAAGTCTATTATTGAATAGGAGAGGAATGATAGCTTGTTTCTTTAAAAAAAACTTCCGTTCAGCACATTTTGCCAGTGTACGTTCATGCTGTCTTTAAAATAATGTTTACAAGAGGTATATGTTTTACAGTAATTAAATGACAATGCTGCTGAACTATGGAATACATTTTCCATAAAATATTATAATGCTGATTCCTAAACAGATTGTATGAGTAATATTCACTTTATTTCCAGAATGAATTTTAATATATATAGTTACTGTGACAGTGGCAGCATATGCGTAAGCCACTGCCTAGAGAGTTTCCAACCTGGTTAGAATATAAAGAAAAGAGGATCTGTCTTTATCACTTTTGTAGGAGGTGATAAAGCAAATTGGATAAAGATTGAGTGAATCAAGCCTGTGATTGGCTGATTCCAGACTCATTCTTGTATGTAATTGGTCTAAATCAAAAGAAAGACGTATGACCTAAATCAGGGGTTCTCAAAGGGTTTGCTGCGGCACACTAGTGTGCCATGAAATTGTTGAACTGTGCTGCGAAAAAATTGCTTGACCTGCATTATACTATTTATTAAGTGCCAGTATGGTACTTTATGAAATTGTGTGGGGGACGGGAAAATGTCTGTCCGTTCGTGTGTCTGTACACGCAATTACTCAAATACGCTTTATTGGATTTTAATGAAACTTGGTATACACATTTATCAGTGATGGGAAGTAATTGAGTAAAAGTAATCGGATTACAGTAACGATTCCTTTTTTGGTCCCATTTACTTGTAATCGTTACTTTTTAAAAAAATGTAATTTTTACTCGTAATTTACTTCTGGAAATAAAATTGTAATCGTTACTTTTGAGTAATCGTTACATTTTAGTAATCGAAAAGTATCGAATTGAGAATTCGGCAATATTGCTTTCTTCTACTCGTCGGCAGTCGCTGCAACGGCGGTAAATTTTGCATTCTTTTTAAAGCAATGGGCCATTCAGATAGAAAATTAACCGTAAACGTAACGTAAACATAGAAGTTTGGGGCCATGTTTTTCAATGTGACCATTCACAACGCATCACGTAAACGTGAAACTTAATCGTAAAATTAAACGTAACATAGAAGCTTGCAAACAACAAGCTTCTGCGTTACGTTTATGCGAAAAATAACGATTCAACCAATCAGAGAACAGAACAGGAAACGGAACTGGAAGTAGCCAAGAAGTATTATGAATGAGAAACTCCTCGTTATGATAAATGGCATCCTTTATATAAAGATGCGGCATTGAAGGAAAATACAGTAAAACCTGTCTTAAAGACCACCCCTCTTTAGCGACCACCTCCTTTAAAGACCAATTTTTCTAGGAATGGACAGTATAACGAAAACCCATAAGGCCAATGTTATTTGTACCCCTATTAAATGACCACCCCTCTCCCCGACCAACGACCAGAGTTTAATTTTCGTTAAACTCCTCTATAACGACCAAAATCGTAAAAAAAAAATTCCTCAAATGATAGGCATTAATCAGCATTTGAACAGAAATACTGATGTGGGCACTGCAATTTTCAATACAATGCTTTAGGCTGTTTTCTTTTCGCGTTCTGGGAAAATTCTTACAGTGGACAGCGTACAAGTACCGTACAGCGCACGGCGTGAAAAGGACACATTCCAGTTTCCTACTTCTGACCTGCTTGTTTCAATACATTCAAGAATTCATGCCTTTATTATCTACATGATCGCAGTGACTCAGAGGGGAGGGGGTAACTCTATTTCTTATGAAAACGTTTATTCAGTGGACATGAGGGGGTTTCTGAAATTCTCGATTCTAAGAAACGTGCTGGGCGAGAACCCTTTCATTGTCCACCAAGCAAAATGTAATGTAATAGACGTGTCTTTCTTTTCCTGGAAAACATTACCCCGGTATACTTTAAATAGAGGCTCGGTGTTCTTGACCTGCATAGCTTAAAGTGTCTTATTGTTGTGCTGCAAATTTTAAATACATTACAAATAAGTAATAATCAACTGTGTGTTACATAAGACACCTACTGTATTGTACTGTATTCATTCTATTGTATTTTCACTTTCAAGACATAAAAATGCATTCCCCCTATTAAGAGACCACCCCTCTTAAAGACCACTTTTTTTGTGGAACCAGCGATTGTCGTTATATAGAGGTTTCACTGTATATGAAAATTAGTTCCCCAAGAAATGAACTACAGTATTAAATACAGCCCATACAATATTCTGTTAATTTTTATGTGCCTGCGTACGCTTGTATGATTTCAATTTTTAATGGCCTACATATGTTTAATAGAAACATGAAAGTATTTTCGTCTGCTGCAGCCATTTTATAAGTTGTTCACGTTCTCGTTTGTGATTGGTTGTTACTTACGTTTATGTTTTCATTGCGAATGCTCAATGCCGTGCTAAAGTTTGCGTTTAAGTTTACGTTCTTACGTTTACGGTTAAGTTTCTATCTGAATGGCCCATAAAGCGCTTTACAGCTGTTTCAGCATCACTGTATGGTCGCTGCAGCGGTGGTGAAGTGATGTAAGATCTGGCTTTACGGGTTTTGGTTCATTTACTATCAGCTGGTCTTTCTTTACACTTTAGTTGGCTGCAGCGAAACTGTAGCGATTTAAGCAGCGACGCGACATTCTACATGGCAAGTCAGAATTTCTGTGGAAAAACGTGGGAACGCGACATCAGCTGAGATGAGCGGAAGTCAAATGTATTTTGTGTGTGTGTGTTTGTTTTTTTTTTTTTTTTTATGATTTCTGTATGGCTTCCATTTATTTCAAGACGTATTCAAGAAATTAAAATTGCTGTTCTCAGCCTATAAAATTTATTTATATCCCTTTCTTTGAAAAGAAGGTTCCACAGTATAAAACTAAGCTCAAACTAACCTCAACTTCAAAGTTAATTACCGAGCATTCAGTCGCGGACGCAGAATTTTTTTTGGGGGGGGGGATTTGATTAGGTATAAAGAATACTAAAAAAAATTAACTTACATATACAATAAGTTTATAAAACTGACTGTTTAGAGTGAATATATAGCCTTTTTTCAAATTTCGGGGGGTGGGGGTGGATATATCCCCCTATTCCCCCTGCGTCCGCCACTGCAAGCATTAGAGGCTCTGCTGAAAATACTGCTTCTGGCATTGGAAATTCATGTATGCTGTATGAGGACCAGTGATTTACAACAAGGTAACATTCACTTATTCTGATAGTAGGATTCTGGATCCCGGTATTGTCTTTTTCTAATTTTAATGAAATCTAATCTATTGTGATACTGCAATATTACGCCGCGTGTTGCGGGGGGGTTTCACTATTGTAAATGCCACTTTATGGGTTTTGCTACATGAACTGTCATGTTCCCCAGTGAAGCTGAAGCGATTTACAGATTCGGTTTAAAAAAGAACGGAAAGCATAATGCGCAGACAGAACGGGGTTCGGTGTGCAATAACATCAGACGTTTTTAAAATGGCATTGGAATAACTATGTATATCTTCATTATTTGATGTTTAAAGATTATGCATAATATTGTAAGCCGTGGGAAAATAAATAAATATCTATTTCTTCCCATTTATGACTTTTCCAGTTAAATGTTTCAGTAAGAACATTTCTTAATTAAGTATACCGTATTTTTAAACTTGCTTCTCATTCTCAATTGCTATAGGCTGTCGTCATCATTACTGTTTTTGCAACTAATATCCAAATTAGAGGTAATATTAACAAAGGTTTCTCAATGTGTCTGGAAATATTGGTGTTGATTTTTTGTTGTTGTTGTTCATTAATAATTTGAGACTTGGTAATGTCCCAAGCTGCTTTACCACTGAATGGCCCGATAGTTTATAGACTTGTGCCCCCCCCCCCCAAAAGGGGAAAAAACATAGGTACTGCCATTTTGTAAAGGAATTGTAATAGTAATTATACTGATTACTTTTTTATGCCCCCCAAAATGAAGGAATTTTTAGGTACTGCCATTTTGTAAAGTAATTGTAATTGTAATTTTACTGATTACTTTTTCAAAAAGTAATTTGTAATTGTAATTAAGTAAAAGTTCCTCAAGTAATTGTAATTCAGCCCAATTACTATTTTTTTGTAATTTTCCCATCACTGACATTTATAATGTTCATGGGAAGAAGACTATTGACATAGGACCAAATCAGTTGACCGGTACCGGAGTAAAACCCAATTTAGTGTCTTATGTTGAAGGCATGGTAACTCAAATATGCTTTATTGAATTGTCATGAAACTTGGTATACGCATTTATAATGTCCATGGGAAGACGTCTATTGGTATTGAACTAAATCAATTGGCCGGTATCAGAATAATGCCCAATTTAGGGTCTTTTTTATGGTAATATATCAGAAAGGCACGATAACTCAAATACGCTTTATCAGATTTTCATGAAACTTGGTATACACATTTATAATGTCCATGGCAAGAAGCATGTTTATTTTGGACCAAATTGGTTGACCGGTACCAGAGTAACGACTAATTCACATGTTTTTTAAAATCATGTCTAATACTACAATGCCGCATTTCTAATCATGAGGCCTTTGACTCCAATGCAGTCAGATGTTTGTTTATTTCGTTGATCAAGTTTAAATTGAGTACTACATGAATACTGTTATATACAGAAGGTATGTTGCTGTGAAATAAGCAGAGTTCTTTGCTACTGAATTTTGTGAAATGTTGACATATTTTAAAAATTTCAAGCTGCAATACATTTAGCTTTGACAAATAACACTATTCCTTCACATATGATTATCAAACTAGACCATTAAACTGAGCCAGAACGCCAAAATGGTCACGTCTCGGACTCGTATTCTGGAGGCCCATGGTTCACATCTCAGAGCCGGCCAGTTTGACATGGTTTTTATTTTTTTTTATTTTTTTTATTTTTATTTTTTTATGTGAGTGTAATTGTGAAGATATTATCACGAATCTGCAGTTCTCTTGATGCTGGACGATTTTAATCTGATTAAAAAAAAATTATTTTCTGCATATCATAATTGCAATTACAATTGATTCAACAAAAGCATTCTGGCACTTTGTTACATCAGTTTACCTGATTTTATTAATATTACAGAACGGCATAAGCCTACAAGCAGTAAGAATTCAGAAAATAAGATGCTCTACCAATAATATTGCACTATTGTTGCAGTTTCGTGGAAAATGTGGACTTGTTTGCTTTTGCCACAATTGCTTGATGTGGGGAGGAATCGCAGACAAACACAGCCATAAATCTTGGTATACAGAAATAAGTTGCTCACGTTTCTAATTTTTAATGCAGGTCAATGTCGAAAATCCCTGTTCACACAGATATGTTGATGAAAACTACATTAATATAGATATGGCATGCTCTGATAACACTGAGAACTCTTTTTTTCACTGAAATCCAGAACTGAAGTAGTGTTTCTTCCCTAAATTTCAAAGTTCAATTGGCTTGAAGTTCAGCCAGTTCTTCTGCCTCTTCTAATGGTAGATGTTTTGTGTCCTCAGTAGTAATGGCAAAGGGATTACAAACCCAGTCGCATTCGTTCATGTTTATTCTCCAAAACAGAAAGATGTTCTAAAATCAGACTGGATCAGTTGTTGGTATCAGCTGTGAGAGGAAACATTTCAAGATCACTTTTTTCAAATTTTGACTTCCACAGTTGAATTTTTCTTAAGAACCCATACAGCTTGTCAGCTGATGTAAGAATATTCTCTTTCTTTCCCTGCATACTGATATTGAGATTATTCAAATGTCCAAAAATATCAGCTAGGTATTCAACTATGGAACACCAAGTTTTGTTGCTAATGTGGTCAGCAAACTCACGTTTTTCTGTGTCAGATATTTGTAATAACTCATTTCTGAGTTCATAAAATCTTGAAAGTACATTTCCTTTGGACAACCAGTGAATTTTGGTGTGAAGGACCAGAGTTTCATGAACAGCTCTTGCTTCTTGACACATGACTTTGAGAAGTCTAGTTTTTAGAGCTCTACTTTTAATGTAATTAACCATTTCAACAACCGAGCTCATTACGTTCCTTAGATCTGAAGGAATGGTTTTTGCCACCAAAGCTTCCAGATGTAAGAAACAATGTGTGGATCCAATGTGCGGAAATTCTTGCTTCAACCTTGAAGTAAAACCTCTCATTCAATCAGTCATTGCTGGGTTTCCATCAGTGCACACTGGAATACAATTGTTCCAACTCAGTCCATTTTCTTCCAATGTCGCTGTCATAAAATTATATATGTCTGATCCTGTTGACGTCAGAGGTAATTCTTTGCAGGATAGGAACTGTTCAGCAAGTGATATTTCATTTAAAGTCTTACGTAGTTCATTAAGTGACATTTTCTACTTATGTCTGTTGATTCGTCCAGTTGAAGTCCAAATTTTTTAGCATCATGTAATTTTTCCACTAGTTTCTTTTTTTTTAAATATCAGCTGGCATGTCTTCTATGCGGCGAGCAACTGTATCGTTTGACAAAGGTACTTTGGATATCGCCCTCTCGATAGCCTCTCCTAACATGGATTTAACTATTTCTTTACAAGCAGGTAAAATCAAAGCTTCTGCTGCTGTATGTGGCTGCATATTCCTGGCAATTATTTCTGCTACTTTATAGCTAGCTACTAGCGCTTTTTCTGAAGTTTTAATTATTTTATTTATTGCCTTGCCTTCTTCAATTTGAGAAGAGATTAAACAGCTGAAATAGGCTTTATATTTATTTTCCAAGTGACTGTGTTTCGTTTTCAAGTGTTTCTTTAGTTAGCTGGGAACCATACATTCATTGCCTAATTTTTTGTCACATACAATACACTCAGGAAGTTCACGATTTCCAGATTCAGTAAATGTAAATCTGAAGCTTAAATAAGAATCCTGATACCTACGCACAGCAGCAGATGATGAACTGCTCTACTGCAGAAGTAACTTCTCACTGACACTTGATCTGGGTGATTCACTTGTTCTATTTTCACTCTGATGTTCTTCCATCTGTTTAATCATTGGCATTTAATTAAAATCTTCTCCACATTACAACACAACATCTGTATATTTACTTCACTTTTGTAGTAACACCAAATATTCCGATTTATTCAACAATCAGTTGCACTAATTTGTGTACTTACATTTAAACATCTCTCCGTTTCCAACTGAAGTACTGAACTGACTGCAAGTGATCGTTGATTGGTTTATATATGCTCCACTAGGGTTCGAGAGTGATCGACATGTTTCATATATGTTCCACTAGGGTTCAGGAGTGATCGACATGTTTGTCTAACGTTCCAGTGGTTCATGTACCCTCTGCTAGGGTATTTAATCTTTCGGGACTGCTCTGTAGCGTTCAAAATTCGTCTAAAGCAGGCATAGTTACTTGTTCATTGGGGTGTGCCACTATATTCAGCATAGCGAAACAGTGTGCCGCAAAGGAAAAAAGTTTGAGAACCCCTGAGCTAAATAGTCACCATAGTTTCTTTTGGTTGAAAACATTGAAGTCTTATTCCACTCAATATATGAATTTGTGTGATAAATTTGAGAAACACAAATGTGTGTTAAATTTTAAAATTGACATTGGAATTGTCTGCTGCCACAGTGAGTAGGTACCGCACATGCCTTCCACTTCAGAGCAGGATTTTATTCCAGACCGTGGTGGGATTTTTCAGTAGTGGGAAATTCCCTTCCTAGGTTCAGGACTGGATGTTTCACCTTGCCTAGTATGCCATAGGCAGTTTGTGGTACTCATCCCTTGGTTCCGCCTTGGGATCCAAACAACCTTTAAGGTGTACAACTCATTACCACCATCATCGTCACATTGAAATTTCCTTTATAATTTTAAAATTTAATCACCTTTGAAATGTGAGTAAAATGCTCAAGTGCAACAAATCCCATCACAGCTATGAAAGCTAACAAAGTAAGGATTAAATATTAGGCCTTGTGTAAAAAGAAAGAAACTCTGCCTTTTCAATATATAAAATGTTTAAAATATCAATTCGTTCATCTCAATCAACTTCCTATTATAATTTTCTGTGGACTGCTTATCTGGTTTGTGGATTATCTGGGCATGAATATTTTAGGTTCGAATTTCCAGGCACTTTATTTTGAATTACCTATACGTTATTTTGAATTTCCCACACTTTATTTTGAATATCCTGCACTGTATTTTGTCAGAATTTTAATTTCCCACACTTTTGTCATATGCCCAATAAGAACGACAAAGTTAATTCCAACATTTGGATAATCCATGTTTCAAAATCAATCTCTGCCAAAATTTAAATTCAATCCTTAACAAATTAATTAATTAAATGTGGTTATGTCATGCAGTTTCTTCATTCACCTTTTATTGTGTAACGTGAAACGTTCTCCAAATGGTTTTTGTCCAGTGGTAACAAATTATGTTATAAAATATATTCTGTTAGTAGCTTCCATTTTGGGGACTGGTGACAAAATATATAATTTTTTATGTGACTGTAGAGTTTGAAATATCACCACAATCCTGTTTGTCGCCAGATTCTTTTATTCATTTTCAGTTATGCAACAAGACACTTCACATTCAAATGTAAACTCTACAAGAATAGGGTCTCCATTATAAAATGTAGTAAGATTTTCACAGTACTTACATTTCTGAACTGTCCTACAGATATGATTGCCCGCAGGGTATAGTGATTAAGTGTTGCAAACTATGGATCAGCAGATCTTAGTTCAGTCACTAGAACCTCCTCAAATTTGTTTGAGGCATGGAGGTCTAGAACTCAGCCTTGTGAAGACAACTGAGGAACTAGTTGGTAGAGAAATAGTGGCTGTGCTCACAAAAATCATCACATGCTTCCCATCCCTGCCATCTGCCCATGCAAGATGTTGGAGCATTCAAATAGTCAATGTTTTTAAAAATAATTGTTATATAACTTATATTTACCTTATCTTTCAGATATGAAAATGTATTGGAATCACCATTTCAAGATCTTCCAGAGAAGGCAAATCAAGAAATCCTATGCAGTAGTCGATTTGAGAATCCAGTTCATTTTGCATCTACTGTTCCTCCAATTGTAGAACAAGATGAGGAGCCATCCAATGGAGGAGGAAGTTGCAAGGATCTTTTTGGTTCGTCGCCATTTACATCTGGAACGTATATTGTAAATCCTTTCACTGGCAGCAGCAGTAAGAATGTTCCTGAAGCAAGCAATTTAATTTCACCAACAAATCCATGTCATGATCCATCTCCTTCTCAACAACTTAAACAGAATTCTTCCTCTACCTCAAAACAGCCTGAGTTCTTTGGTGCCTCTCAGAAATCACTTGCTCAGAGCCCTGAGTCACCAGGTCCCATTCTGAGAGCATCCGGTATTCACAAGCAACCTTCTTTGCCACACCAAGATCTGTTTGGTACAGTTCCATTCAATGAAGTAAGCACGGAAGTACTTACTAAGCAAGTCAACTTTCCTAGACCAACAACTCTACCTCTCAGTCATTCGTCACTAATCACAGATACCATGCCATCATTAATATCAAATCAGAGGCATTCTTGCATCACAAGTCAAACACCAGCAGCTGCTCAGACCTGTCATTTCCACGCAGAAATAGATGGTTCTTTTTCTTCAGAAATTGGACATAAAAGTACTGACATATCTCCTGTATCTCTTCAACGTAAGGAAAAAACTAAGAATACAGATAAATCCAAATACCATCTTATTGAAGACAACCATACTAATAAACAAGATAAATGTAATGTCATCCCTTCTAAACTTTCTCTTAAGACTGGAAAAATGGCAGCTTCAACAAGTTTTAAGAAATCGTCAAAAGTATCAAAGAAGGTTGTTGGTGAGAAGGTATCTAAAGTTGCAGCAGCTGGGTTTAGTAATATGAGTTTTGAAGACTTCCCAAGTGATGAAGGAGATGAAACTTTAACAGAGCAAATGGTAGTTCCATTTGAAGTAGTTCGAGATGATAAACAATCATACGAAGGTGAGAAAAGGTTTGGTTCTCTGAAACGTCGTTCGAACCCATTTTCTTGAGGACTAATGCAAGTGAATAGCAATTACCAGCTGTTGTGCAATCCATAGCACCAAAAACCAAGGTCATCCGTGTCCACAGATCAAGAAAAGTGATAAAGTATTGTGATTGATATTTCAAAGTGATTGAATTCAGTGCAGGTTCCAAGGAATATTAACAGTATTATTTTTCAGGAAACACAGGAAGCATTTTACTTTGATATCTGGTTAGTATCTTTTGTTTCATGAATACAATTTGTTTCTACTTAAACTTACTACAGCACAAAAGCACACAGGATTACCTTACTAGAACAATGTGGAATTGTTACATGTGATTAGATTTTATCAGTCTGATAGACCAGCAGAAGAAGAAATCAGGCAGTATTACATTTTCTTTGAGCTCTTTATGTATATACCATTATAAAACAGGTTGCTTCCTGATCTATGAGGAAAATGAACATATACAATATACAGGTAATTACCTCATTTTATTATATTGTGAATTTTACTATTCCTGGAGATGAAAAATGCAAGGTTTATTTTAGCCTTTGTTTATAGTCATTCCAAAAATATGTTTATATATCTTGCACACCCTTCTAGGAATATGTTACATCACAAATTATAAATGTATATATTTATAAACAAATTCATATGAGCTGCAAATACAAAAAAAAATAATAAGTAAATAAAATTGCTACTAAGCAGAATAAGCCAAATAAAATAAACTACTGGCTTTAGCCTATTAGTCAAATCAGCATTGTTAAGAATATTTAAAAGTTAGGTGCTGTATGCATTTCATCTTTACTAAAAAATCGCCTTCTAAACCATTTTTTTAAACTTTGGTACATAGATATTAATATTGTTGTCTCTGTGTTATAGACACAGTACTAATAAAACTAGCTTTTTTGTTCAAACTGTGATATTTCATTTAGACACATGCTTTGTAATTATATATTTAATTATATCCAAACTTAATTTCCTTGTATTGTGGACGGAATAATAATAATTTTTAGCTTCTCCAAACCATCTTATTTAATTTATGCTTTGTAATATATGTGGCTAATCATAGCTAAATCCAAAATCTTAGTAAATAGATGCAGAAATGAAAAACGTGGCAGCTGAAAGAATAATCTTACCCACAAGCTCATGCTATATTATTATATCGTATTTCCAGTGCACTCTTACTATATTTTCTATCTTGGAAGTGTATTTGCTATCATGCAGCTATGTTTTATTATTGCTATCCTGGATCTGGGTATTGTCCACTATTAATTTAAGAATTGCTGCCATTAGTGATAAAAATTACATCAGGATTAATTTGTATTAATGTAGACATAAAATCTAAATACATTCAATTGGCTTAGAGCCATTCTAGTTATGTTATAATATCTGCATTATACAAATATTGCAATTGAAGCATGTTGCAAATCTTTGCTGGAAAGATTTGATTTTAGTTCATATTAAGGTACCGGTATGATTAAAATTTAATGTTCCACTGCCTTTATTCCTTAATGTAAGATTTTTGCAGTATATTTTGTTCATTAAATGGTAAGTGGTGTAAGAGTCATGTATGAAAAATCATTCAAGTGAAAAATGCTTTAATTTTGTATTAAAACCTCAACTTATTAATTTGGGTGTGCAAGAAAAGTAATTCACTTGAATGAAGAGAGTGAAGTTATATTTCTTTTTAATATGACTGCTCGCAATGGAAGTATTTTAATATACTGCCAAGCATTTATAGCCCTTATTATATTATACTGAATATTATTGTGCATTTGTTTAGTATATGTTAATACCGAAATGTATGATGTATATTTGCATGCTGTATGTTCAGTTATTATGCTATACTGCATATTTGTATTATTTATGTATGTTGATCCTTAAATTGATTTATAATTTAAAATAAGTACATACATTCATTCCAGTATTTAACCCAGAGAGGAAATTGTTTTACTTAATAAATTGTGCTGATGAATTGTCTGCCTTCTTGAAAATAAAATTGTCACATAATTATACTGTATGTGACATTTAAGGAGATGCCTTTGGATCAAGAACATTGTTAAATGTGTAAAAGAGGTCATTAATTTTTCATACGATACTGAATCAAATCAGCATTATTTATTTATTGTTAATAAAAGTTGCTGTATGAAATCATTGGGTATGTAACTGCATCTAGATACCCATATAGAACTCATGTGTTCCTTGTAATAAATGGAATAGAAACATTAAAAATATTACATGAAAAATACTCCATGTCTCTGTCTTACAATTGTTACGTATTTGTAACACTATAACTATTCTTTCTGTGATTAACTTCTATTATGCTTTAATGTTAATAACATGTCACAAAAAAGGATGAGCACAAAGATTGCATTTTTAAATTGCTTTTAGGAAATGGTGAGCTGTTAATGACATATTATTTTGGCCTTGATAGAAACTACAACAGCAAATTCAGTTAATCGTTGTTTTCCTCATTTGAGCTTGTTTGTATTGATTGTTGATGTTATAGGTATTTGAATCTATTAATCTACCAAATATCATTTTCATAAACAGGTCTGAAAATGGGCATGCAAGTCTGGAAAGCATCACCACCTTTTAAAAACCTAATAAGAAAAAAGTGTTAAAATTCTCAATACACTTATAAATAATTTACGATACATATCATATATATAGGCAAAATCAAAACATCTTTGCCATTATTTGTAGCCACAATAATACCTATACAGGAAAATTAAAATACAGAAGTACCTTTACTGCTTTTCCACATATTATTCACAGGCATTTGACCACCTGCATAGTCCAGAGATGCCAACTGCTACGGAATTTCCGTAGTTTCTGCGATTTTCTTGAATTTGCTACCCCAATACAGAAATTGTACTGAATATTACGGATTTTACAAATCTCCCGCGAACATAACAAAAAAAAAAGTTAATGAATGTGTCAGCAGAGATGCCAACTGTTATCATGAGAAATAGTTTGTAAAAGATATCACCCGTTGTGTTGGCGACATTGGTCACTACAATCTTTGACGTGAGTGTGTGTTAACCCAAGATGTTATATCTTACAGTTATAACATAATTGTACTTATAACATCTTTGGTGTTAACATATTCCTGATGCCGCTGATGACTGCCGAAGTCGTCGCTTGCTTTATTGAGTGGTGCAGTGCAAGTAGAATATTGAGGAAATATGTCGTGTAAACGTAAAACCAGTGACGAGTCTGATGGACAAAAACGAACAGCGGAAAATCAGCAGTATCAAAAGCAGTATACGGAACAGTTTTCTTGCCTCGGACCTTCAAAAATTTCGCCGAGTCACGTATTTTGTGAAAACTGTAATTGTGATTTTTCGGTTAAACATGGAGGACGCGATGACTGTAGACGCCATGTGATCTCAAGAAAGCTTGAAGAGTATGGACGCGTCAAGGGGCAGCACAAGAAGACGCATATGTTAATTTGCCCGAGACATTGAGTCCCCCACCATCCGATTAGACTCACACTACTGATAACCACCTTTCAAGGTTGGCATCTCTGATAGTCTTATAGTTAGTGTTGCTGCCTATGGTTCTGCAGGCCCGGGTTTGATCCGCAATACCTCCTTGGATTTTCTGAGGTAGGAAGATCTAGAACTGGGTCCACTCAGCCTCAAGATGCAAACTGAGAAGCTACTTGATTGAGAAGTAGCGGCTCTGAGCACGGAAACCATCAGTAACTTAATGGCCATACGTATTAGCTATTAGCTTGCAGAGCACATGCCCCCCCCCCCCAATCCTGCCAGCTGCCTCTGGTAGATATCACAGGGTTTGGATGGTTGGCCTAGTCCCTCCAGGGGTGTACCACCATGGAGTTTAGAGTTCTGTTCACAGGCATTTGTGCCATTGCATCACTAATTTGGATTTGCTACTGTTGGCTGATAACCACCTTCAAACAGAGAACTTCTTCAACGGACTGAACACGTAGTAATCACTAGGAACAAGGTCTTGTGTATATGGTGGATGCTCTATAATCTCCCATCCAAATGACTGCAGTCGGGCAGCAGCCTGTTCACTGTATGAGGCCTGGTGTTGGCATGGAGGAGAACCACACCATCCCCAAAAATCCCTAGGTGCTTTTTCCTGATGGCAGCTTGCAGACGTATGAGTGTGCTGCAGTAGCAGTTTGCATTGTGAATGGCATCTAATGGCATGAAACCTAGCAGGAGTGGTCCTCGCCGATTGCAGAAGACCGTGAGCACAAACTTCTTGGTGGATAGCATTCTGTGGAATTTCTCCGTAAGAAGAAAAATTGGGATGTTTCCACACTCTGCTGCTGGGATTGTGGAGTGAAATGAAATACCCATGTTTCATCTGTGATGACAATGAGATCCAGAAATCTTTCACATTCCTTGGAGTAATGCTCCAAACGTTTCAGTGACATCATTCTCTAGGCCTTATTCAGGTCATCAAGCAGTTTAGGCACCCACCAACTCAAAAGGTTGCATTACCTGAAGAAACTGGTATGATATGGTATGGTACATCTTTATTCTTATATACATATTAAATACATTATCCATAGAATAAATCCAACGCACGGGCCTAGATGGCCGTTCATGCTTTTACTATGCACAGGGCAAAGAAAAAAAATGTAACACTATAATACAAAACAATATAATACGAAAACTTATAATATAGTACTGCTATACAAAAAGATTAAGAAAAGAAAGAAAGAAAAAAAATTGTACTAATGACAGAAAAGATATGACAATAATAATACAATATAATACATAATAATACACAGACAAAGATTACTCCCCCTGCCCCTCCCTCCCATCCTTTTCTACCCTGAGCTGTCGGACTTTAGACATGAATTTCCCACCCCTTTGGAGAATTTTGTATCACTCAACAGCTCGAATATCGCCAAGTGACCTCTTGTAGAGACAACAAAAGAGTCTGACAGATATCGTTGCCTAAGCATCTCAGTGACTTCACATTCAGAGAGGATATGCTGTGCTGTCTCATCCTTGTCACAGAGTGGGCATATTCTGGCTCCTACTGCATTGACGCGTTTCAGTGATTTCCAGGCTCCTAGGCGAAACCAGGCTAAATCTGTCCTACTTTCAGCGCTCCCCTCATAGAGATATCTTTCCGTTCCCCAGTTGGTTTTAATCATTGATTGGATCTCCAGAGCAACCTTGTCCCTACATTCCCCTTCCGTTATTTGCCTGTCAATATCTCTTAGACGATTCCTGACTTTCCGTCAAACATTTTGTTTGTTCCTCCTGCCTCTTTCGTTTATAAATCCCATGCCTATTTCTTCCAAGCCCCTGCGTATTCTTCCCGCCCACGTTATTTGGTCCCTCAACTTAAGTTGTTCCCTATAACATATTGTCCTGATAAGGGATTGATCGCCATGCATAATCTTCAGGTAGTATTTTTGTGCTTTTATCTTGCAATCTATTGAGACCCTGTGGCTCCCAAGTTCCCTTAAAATGCCACTATTAGCCGTTCCTTTCCCCACCCCCACTATCTGTTTCAAGAAACCACTTTGCACTTGGTTAAGTTTTTCTGTTCGTTCCCACCCCCAAATCTCTGCCCCATATGTAATTGTTGATTTGACTACTGCATTATACACCGTATCTAAAAAATTGAGAGAGATTTCCGGAATTTTGTTGCGTATCTTCAGCGTCTCCTAGCTGTGAACATTATCGTAAACACCGTCATATGAAATGCTAAGTTCCTTGCAAAAAAGATGCAGATGCACACCACTGTCCGCTCATTCTCAATATTGTCTTCTTAGCCTTTAATGAACTCATAGCATGGGGGGATTTCTCTTACAGTGCTACAGTGCTGCAGCACACAGGTTGTATTCTGTTCTTCATTTAATTTAATTTTAAAACTCAATACTGATTTCATTTTAACTAGACCAGTGGACGGAACAAATTTTTTTTTGTGTGTGTTAATTCCATGAAATTTTTGTTGCACAAATGTTCATACATGCAGCATTGCACATATATGCTTTGTATATTCAGTTGTTAGGCTATGCATTGTTTATGTATTAAGTTATTAGGCTGAATGAATGAATGAAAATGAATGGGTTGGGCCCTTTCGGTCCCGTGCACGAAGGCCACATAATTGGGCCCATTGTGCCCTTCTTACTGGAGAATTCATTCAAGTCCCGTTGCCTTCAAGAAGGACAGGATAGATCTTGGGTTAGTTCTCCTTATGTCATCTGGTCTCAGTTTATCCGAGCCTAGGAGGAAGTGTCTAATTGTAGCAAGTGCTTCGCACTCGCACAATATGTGTAGAGAGGACTCATCTTCTCTACCACACTTCCTACATGTGGGATCCGCACTAAGCTTCATCACATGTAGGTGTCTCTTTAGGGTGTTGTGTCCTGTTAACAGGCCAACCACACCTCTAAGTTGTACCCGGTTAAGGGTTAACAGAATCTTGCTGTTCTTCTTGCTAGATCCCTCGATCATAGCTCGAGCCTGCCTAGCAGTAGTGAGATTACTCCAGAAAGTGCCGTGCTGATGAGACATCCAGTCTAAGACCTCTCGTCTGGCCCTTCTTGGAGTGATACCAAGGACAGGTTTCGGTCCAATAAAGACATTGGCCGATCCCTCCCTTGCTAGCTTATCCGCTAGTTCATTTCCTCTGATTCCAGCATGCCCAGGAACCCAGCAAAGCTGTACTGGTCGGCGGGAGCAGAGAATATCCAAGGTTTTTTTGGCACTCTCGTACCAACCTAGACCTTGTTGTACTGGCACATAGTGCCTTCAGGGCAGCCTGGCTGTCAGAACAGATACTAATCCGACCTTGCAGCCAAGGCATCCCTAAGATATGATAAGCACAGGCCAAAATAGCAAATATTTCAGCCTGGAATACTGTAGTATAACCTCCCAAAGAGTACGACAGCCTCGTCTTAGGCCCATAGATGCCAGCCCCGGTCCCCTCGTCCGTCTTGGAGCCATCCGTATACCAGACAAGCCCCTTAACAGACTCCGGAGCCCGTGGGCCATGAGTCCATTCCTCTCTGGGCGGAATACTGACCCTATATATAGAGTCAAAGTTATAACTTGGCTTCATATTGTCACAGCCCATCGCAAGGATAGGCTGCGACTTCTGAAGTCTGCTAAGTATTTCTCTGTGTCCTTTAACTGTATTTTTAAAAGACCAACAGCCCAAACTCCAGAGACGATGAGCAGTCACTCCGGCCTCTCCCTGAATAACCAGATCCAAAGGAGGTAAGCCAAGCAGCGCCTCCAGGGCACTGAGCGGAGTGGTGCGCAAGGCTTCAGTAATCCCCAAACACGCTAAGCGTTGGATTTTATTTAATTTGTTCTTGGTGGCCTGTGTCTTAACACATGGCCACCACACAACCGAAGCATAGGTGATGGAAGGCCTAATGATGGAGACATAGAGCCAATAAACCACACGTGGTTTAAGTCCCCACCTCACACCAAAGGCCCTCCGACAGGCCCACAAAGTATTGCAGGCCTTAGCCACCTTGTTTTCAATGTGCTCTTTCCAAGTCAGCCTAGAATCCAGAATGACTCCCAAATACTTGACCGACGTAGATCGAAGCAGCTTCTTCCCGAAGAAGGTAGGTTCATGTAGACCATCAAGCCGTCGCTTCCTCGTGAACACAATGAGGTTAGTCTTATCAGGGTTAGCCGACAATTCTACCTCACGACACCATCTTTCAACAGTTTCAAGGGCACCTTGTATAAGGCCCGAAACTGTATTGTCATGCCCCTAACAGGGAGTAGAAGGGTAGTTTCACACGAGCGGTAAGGACTTAACTTCTACTATATTAAGGACGACAAAAATTTAAAAAGGAGATAACAATAAAATATATTTGAATAATAAAATTATGACAAATACAATCCAAGAAATATTTTTTAAATACCAACGGTGAATAAAAAAAAAATTATTTATTATTATTTAATATCTTCTTTGGATATTACAATCAGTTACTAATTAAAACATAATATGTTCATTTAGGAAACCCGTCAAAGACAATATTATGGTAGCTGTGGTAGCAGTTAAGAATAAGAAACCATTTACTTACATTTGAGAAGCATGTTGCTGTTGTGCACTGAGTTTACTATCACAGTTATAAGCTAAGTTATGATGATAAAGTTAAGATGACTTTATATGACAAACAGGTACCAGAGACCAACTCGGGTATCAACTACAATAACACACTGTTCGTGCTAGCCAAGTATCAAGAAGAAAGTCTAGATGCCAAAAGGGCTGTATTTATAAGTTTATTCAAGGAAAATCCTGTCAACTTAATAAAATAACACGGGCGTTGTCCCGCTCTCTGATTGGCTATAAGCTACATTCATAATGGTGTCTCATCGGGGCTTAAATCATGGAAAATATAAAAGTACATATAAGGAAATTGTCAAGTTCCACAGAGTTCTGTTGAAACACTTAGAACAGAACGAATAACAGGAAACCTGTGGTTTCACTTCCTTGATACAATGTTAACTTGGTGACAATTCCTGAATATTACTTAAAGACTATAATATTGCATGTAATATAATATGATGTGAATATAAATGAAATAAAAGTATTACAGGGTGAAAAGGGTGAAAAGAGATTAAATGCGGGGTGATACGCTAGAGAATCACACGGCATCACACTCTCCCCTGATTAAAGTGACCTATGCAGTGAAACGAATGGTCACTCCAATTAGTAAAATTAATTAATTAACACATATCAAAACTTCAAACAATCAGCTATTAAGGATGTGGTTTTATGATAACCAACCTCTAAGAAAGTTATACTTCTTAAGTTTCTCATAACATTATTTCATTGTAAGCATGGCTGAAGGAAACGACGTTCCTATATTACTTGATCCTAATAGTATTTTCAATGTAAGTACCTTATCCAGTATCAATAACACTTTAAACATAGTATACATGTGAATAAAATTCATAATTGGTGATTACATAATAATAATAATAATAATAATAATAATAAGTGTTTCTGTATATCACTTGTAGTGTAACATAATTGTGTTATCTAAAATACATAAAATACATATTAATAACTTGAATAATAATAATGATAGTAAAAGATAAGAATAATATTGTGTATCTGTGTTACATTTATCAGTGTTACATAGGTGTTTTATAGCATGGTTACATTCAGTTTAGTATCAGTGAACGACAAATATCGTTGCTTCCTTTGCTTTCTTTTCCTTCGGCGGGGGCGGTGTTTGCTTCGCTTGACCAGCCGGATCTTCTTCTATTGTTCCCAGTATTACTTGACCTTCGGTATATGCTATCGGCGTATTTCTCTTCTTAGGTTGAGGTGGTCCTCTTGGATTAGCTCGTACAGTCCTATTTAAACAAGCCGAAGAACAAGACATTAGTCTTTTTCTTACACAAAACAAAGTAATGCCTATCACAATTATTAAAACAGTTGTGGTACCAAGATCTATGCCTAAGGTCTGATTATCTTGATGCTTATCCATAGCTTCTACTGCTTGGCGTAGGTGCTTCAGTTCCACTTCTGGACTTTTTCCATCTTCTCTTCGTGACGAAATAGTTTCCACTGTGTCCAATGCTTGTTCAAGTCTGCTCTGCAACAAAACTCGTTCGTTGGATGTTAGTAAGGTTTTTATGTCAGGTACAATAATGTCGTCGTCTGAATGTAACTTATACATACTACGTCCTAATGAATGTGGTAACAAAGTGAATGTTCCACCATAAATGTAACAATTGTAAGAGTTCCTTAAGATTCCGGTACCTGATATTGTCAAGTCATCTTTTGGCAAATATTCTAAATGCTGTTCTGAAGATTGACACCTGCGAGTTATTTTAGTGGTCTCCGGCACACTGTACACCCAGAAGGTGTTACCAGGGGCCCTGATCCAAACAGGTGGAAAATTAGGAGCTACTCTCACTCTTTTACAAGTATCATGTGCAACATCAGTTTTCCCTAAGTACAAAGCAATTAAACAATGTGTGCTTCTTTGATCATATAATGCAAAATCGGCAGGGCATACAGTATAAACGCCTTGCTTGCATTTGCTTAACTCATCATGAGTTAATATGGTAAATAGTTGCTTACTCTCGCTCACAGCTAAGTATAATTTATCAACAATGATACTGACAAATTGATTTATAGTAGGATCGAAGGTAGGAAGGGAATGAGTTTGGTATACATGATAAAATCTATCTGCTCCTTTTAACGGAATATCAATAAACAATCTAATTTTCCTATTCGTTGCCGCTGCATGAACTTCTGCAACTTGATGAAATAAATACATATTTTCTTCCGTTGGTTGTGCCATTAATGCTGTACCTTCTGGTAATTTAGTTAATATATCCTTCAATATGTTTGTTAAATTTTGAGGGGGTAGCAATGTTGAAGACAATCTACCCACTGAAGTAATATCTAATGCTTCTTGCAATTGCATTAAATCTGCTTTAGTTTGTAAAAGTACTAATTCTATTTCACGGATACTTGAAGCAAATATAGACATTTGATGAATATCTGAATTCAATGCTTGTACTGTTGTAGTAATTGCGGATGCAAAAGCTTTGCCTAATGTAGTGATTGCTTTAGCATTTTCTGCTACTTGCTTATCTAAAGATTTTAAATATGTCAATTGCTGATCAGCTACATGTGTAACTTCCTTTGCAAATCCTTGCAAATAATCAATTTCTCGGCTTAATCTATTCATATCTTTTTCATCTAATATACCGAATAAGTACTTGAGACCATAGCCTACTGCATTAACTAATCCTCTTTTATACACTCTTTGTATTGGTACACCTGGGGGTAACAGTGATTGAAAAGCTTTGATTTGCGCTTCTAATCCTAAAGTCATGTTAACTAACCTATTCAGCTCTGCTTCATACAGCATTTTATCATAACCATCTGCCTCTCTGTCTATTAAAACATAAAGATTCCTACCTACTACTTTCAATGACGCTTGTAAGTCATAAACCAGTTTTGCATAATCTGTTATGTCTATGTCAGCTACTATTGTCCATTTATCTCCAGTTAACAAAATATCTCTGTCTTTCAAAAAAATTATTCCTTTATCCAAAATGGGGTCGTTCGTTGTTTCATTCTGCATCATTACTCCAGTAACGAGTATAATTATTATATCTGAAACACCGCCGTCTCGAGAATTACACTGCCTGTCCTATGCTTTATTTTAACATGGAGTTCAGAGTAATGCTCAATTGCCTAATTTATCCAGTAGAGGCGACACAGTTCACACCCAGATTGCAGCAATCACTAATCAAAATAAGCATTAAACAGACACAGATACTTGTGTTATCTGTTTAGAACGTAATATTATTCCAGTATATGACACTTACCTTGAAATGGAATTTTGGAGCAATCATTAAAATAAATGTAAATTAATTAGACGCATTGATAGACTATATTATGAGCACCGCCGTCTCGAGGAGTAATACAGTTTAGAAGGCAGTGATTATGAGACGGCGGTGACAGCACTACATAATCAACAATGTCGTAGCAAAAAACAAGAAGCAGTCTGGGTGTGAAAGGTGCTGCCATCTGTAATGTCGCCGAGTACGCAAAATTAGCCGTATAGGACAGGCAGTGTATACACGATTAGTACAGTTTAGAAGGCAGTGATCTGAAACATACAAAAATTTATCAAAATTAATTACTTGTTTAATTCCGAAGTGGTAACTGATAATTGTGTGTACTATTTGTTATCTCTTGTTCTCTTTCTAGCTGTGTCGCGTTCATACTACTTCCTGCGTTTGCTCTGTTATCTACTTCCTGAGTTGTAGAAATGTTTTCTCTCGTACTGTTATCTGCAGTCATACTTAATTCTTCTGTTTCACTAAAGTGCTCTTCAGCCAAAAACGAGCGTCAAGGACAAACCAGTGTTGTCAATATGATGACAGAAGCACTGAAGGAAGGTCAAGATTTCTTCCAGGAATTCCCAAAAAGCAATAAACCAGTCGATTCATTCAGTGTTATGGATCTTTTGAAAACATTTGACCCTCTGTTACCAACACAATTCTTTTAAAACAATTTCAATGTAACGAATGACCAATACGAATAACTGTTATAAATTATAATTCTATTGAATATTTTAATTTTAGACAGTATTGTATGTATGCTATGTATATATACCTACTTACTTAATGGCAACAAACAATTCCTCAGTAAGCGAAAGGATATTATCTATTTTATGGAACCCGAAGGTTCATTGCCGCGCACACCTGAGCCCGCCATTCAACCCTATTCTTTGCTAACTCTATCCAACCATCCTTTTCAAATCCTCTTTTTACTGTTGTAGTAAGATTAGGAGCAGGGCCGTATTTCTAAATAGGCTAAGTAGGCTGCAGCCTAAAGCGGCAAATTTTCAGGGGCGGCAGTTTGGCAATTTATTCAAAAGTTAAACTGAAGTTTTTCAGACGTTAATAATATTTTCGGTACGAATTTAAGAATACTTGTTATTTAAAAATATGTTTTAGTCCTTCTACATAGCCTTCTTTCTAAAACTATAACATACAAATTCACAGCACATAATCTTGCATTATAACTTTCTTAGTAATGAAAGATAATGAAGGTAGTAGATAACGAAGTAAGTAAAAAAAAGTAGATAACTAATTTGATTATATAATTTATTATGTAAACCATTAAAATTGTAGTTTTATCTAAACTAAATGAACTTTATGTTTAAGAAAGATGAAAACACCAATGGACTCTATCCTTTTGTTGTATAAAACAAATGTATTAAGCAAAGGGGGCGGCAAATGAACCTTAGCCTATAAACGGCATACTCTTAAATCCGGCCCTGATTAGGAGAACGTTCAATACTTCCCGGCATCACGTTTATAAATGTACGAATAAAAATTATAGAAAAACTAACAAAGCATAAAAATTATATATGATTAATAAAACAATAAACATGAAAACATATATCAATGAAACAAAACAAAAAAGTAACGATATCGTTGAAAATTCGCTTCTCACAGAACAACCTGCAACCACTAAGATTTCTGAAAAGAGACTGATAGTTTCAAGATGTACAGTAGCTCCTTTAGGCTAAATCCCTCTTTTCGGAGGGTTGGAGGCAGGGTAGCGAACCAGTTTTCTTGTATTGAAACGTGAGGGTGTTGAACTTGGAAGGGTGCACCTGTTCTCCGGATTGGCAACGTAGTGTTAAACATTTAGAGTTGGGGGTCAGGGGGTTGAAGACAGCCAGCGACCTTGACGCTCGTTTTTGGCTGAAGAGCACTATAGTATCATTACTCTCCATGCTTACATTATTTTCTAAGCTACTAGTTGCTCGTGACCTTAAATTGTATCTATTTTCATTACTTGCTATATTATTTTTAAGATACCTAGGAGGTTCCCAATCCGTTTCATCATATTGACCATTGGTTTCATTTAAGTCTGTTTCGTCAATATCACTTGGCTCTTCATCCTGTTCTACAGGATATGCTCCATCTTCTACCGTCACTAGTAGAGGATGCGACTCTATTATACACGGTGTAGCATCGAAACTTTCACCTGTATTTTCTTCACGTTTACTTCGTGGCTTAGGAGGTCTTTTCTTTTGTGAACTCTCTTTACTCGTGTACTCAGGTCCTTTTATTCTACTTTGTTTTAACCTATTTACATGAACTATCTGATCTCGACCATCTTCACGCCGAATCTGATAAGTTAATTTAGACATTCTATTCATAATCTGGAACGGGCCTTTCCACGTAAATGCAAACTTCCGGCCAACTCCATGTTTGGCAGTCGGGTCATGCAAATACACAAAATCTCCTTTTTCAAACTCCTGCAATTTTGTACCTTGGTCATAGTATTCTTTTGACCGTTTCTGACCCTTCTGATTACATTTATCTACCTTATCATAAGCTAACTTTAACTTACATGCTAATTCTTTTACATGCTGCAAATAATCTATGCCTTCACACTTTACTTTGGTGTAGTGTCGGATGTCATCTTCTTCCGGCAGTCTTAGTTCTCTACCATACACTAAGTAATGTGGGGAGTATCCGGTTACGGAATGAGGTGTGCCTCTGTAAGCCATAACTGCATAAGGGAGATATTCGTCCCATGTTTTGACATTTTTAGTCACAAAATGTGATATCATATCAACTAGTATTTTGTAAAATCGCTCACACACTCCGTTACTTTGTGGATGTAAGGGTGTGGTGTGCAGTCGCTTAACTTGCAAGAGCTTACAAGTTTCTTGCATTAGCTTGGACATGAACTGCGCTCCTCTGTCCGAAAGCAAATAGGACGGGGCGCCATGTTGGATTACAACATTTTGCACAAACACTTTTGCTATCGTTTCTGCAGTTTGATCCGGTACCGGTATTGCATAGCAATATCGTGTAAAGTGATCTACAAAGGTCACTATATATTTATTACCTGTGTTCGAAACTGGTAATGGTCCAACACAATCTGTGGACAGGATTTCAAGAAATTCTGTTGCTACAGGGGGGGTCACCTAAAGGAGCTGTAGGATTATATCCTGTTTTCCTTTTTGAACAACTATCGCATGCATTTATGAAATCTTCAATATCTTTTCTCATAGATTTCCACCAATATTTTTGCTTTAAGCGAGATTCAGTTCTCTTTATGCCTTGATGTCCTGCGAAAGGGGAAGTATGGTACAACTGAAGTACATATGGTATAAATACTCTAGGTATTACTATCTGATACAATGAAGTTGAGTCATCACTTTTCTTTACTAGCAATCCTTCCTGACTTAACTTAAATTCTGGACCTAGCGATTCTATTGTTTTACAACAAAAACTATCATCTTGCTGAGCTTCTCTTAGATTCTCTACAGTTAAACTCAAATCAGTTGTTACTGCTGCTACCTGACGCGATAAGGCGTCCGCATGGGGAATCCTCTTCCCGGGCTTGTGAATTACTTCATAATCAAATTCAGCTAATCTGAGACCCCACCGAGTGAGTCTCGAACTCGGGTCTTTCAAGTTCAACAACCATTTTAGTGCTGCATGGTCCGTATATACTACAAATTTACGGCCATATAAATAACATCTGAACTGCTTAGTAGCAAATACTACCGCTAGCAATTCACGTTCAGAACATGTATACCTGCTTTCTGCGCCATTCAACTGACGACTACAGTAAGCTACAGGTTTATCAAGCCCATCTCGAATTTGAGACAGCACTCCACTGACCGCTATCTGACTCGCGTCGCACGTAAAGTAAAAGGTGTCCGAAAAGTTTGGATATATCAATAATGGTTCTGTGATCAATGCTTCCTTTAATTTTTCAAAAGCTTCCTGATGTTCTGTTTTCCATTGAAAGGGCACATCTTTTCTAGTTAACCTAGTTAGGGGGTGTGCTATGTCAGCGAAATTTGGAATATGACGTCTGTAGTAAGATGTCAAACCTATAAAAGCTCGTATATCTCTCACAGTTTTTGGTACAGGGTAAGCTTGTACAGCCGCTATTTTCTTTGGATCTGGTTTTACTCCATCTTTAGTAACAATATGACCTGAATATTCAACTCTTTCTGATGCAAATTGGCATTTTTCTGGTTGCATTTTGAAATTTGCTGATTCTAATCTTTGAAATACTCTCTCTAATTTTTCTGCATGTTCTGGTATATCCTTCGAAAACAAAATCAAATCGTCGATATAGGGGATTACATCTATATCTCGCAAGCCTACTAAAATCAATTCCATACATTTTTGATAAGTAGAGGGTGCGTTACGTAGACCAAAGCACATTTTATTATAATGAAAATGACTTTGGGGGGTGCTGAATCCTGTCTTATCTTTCTCTTCTATCTCAATCTGATAGTATCCACTAGCCATATCTAACACAGAAAATATTTTACTTTCTCCTAAGGTGTCTAGAGTGTCTACAATGTTCGGTTTTGTTACGCTATTTAAAAGCCTTAATTCTACCACTAACCTGAACTTTGGATTTCCATCAGTAGATTTCTTCTTCACCATTATTATGGGGCTATTCCAGGGGGAAATACTTTCTGAAATAATTCCTTTCTTTAGCATATCATTTACTTGCCTTTCTACTTCACCTCTTAACGCATAAGGGATCCTATAAGGGTTTTTCTCAATTGGTGCTGCATCTCCTGTATTTATTTCATGCTTAATTCTAGTTGTACATCCTATATCTGAGCTACCTTCAACATAAAATAAATGACGATATTTTCTCAACACATTTTTCAAAATTTCTGCCTCTTTTACATCCAAATGTTCTAGTTTAGATTTCAAATATTCCTCGAATAATTCATCATCATTTTCTATATTCCTATCTTGGACCTGAGTTACACTATTTACCTGTTCCTTCGGTAAATCGTCCACTACATCTATGTCTGATACATCTGCTACATATGTATTCTTACTTACTACTATTTCTTCTTGTGACATATTCAACAATGTTATCGGAACATAACCTAAAATTATTTCTCTTTTATTTTCTTTACCTTGAACAGTGACTGTATTTATCTCTTTATACTCTGACTTTAATTCTTCTTTTCCTCTATTTTCATTTTTCAATTTTAAGCTACTGTCTTTAATTTCATTCTTCCCAAGATGTGTAGTTTCCACTTGTTTTCTCATATTATCGACTTTATCAGTAACGGGACACTGATTCTTACTATTCTTACTGTATAACGTGCATCTCAGCGGACTGTATGCATAGATAATTAGGGCTGATTAAAATCAAAATGCACGCCATACATACGAATAGAAAATAAAATAATAGGTTTACAAGAAAACAAAAACCATAGGCGATGTAACACGACACTGAATTCTTCTTAAGCACAATCACTCACTAATTCTTGTTTGATGTCTTGACGATCTTCTAAAGCTGAGATGATTGAATCCGCCCAATAAAAAACCTTGTTGGTTTCAATACAGATTTATTTAAAATTCCAGAGGACCACTCGACTTGATACGTCGAGAACTTGTAATTATTAATTAAGCATATACATATAGCAATTGTATGCTATAAAATTGATTTACAGTTAATCTTGAAATGTCTTTTAATCTCAAGTCACAAACGCAATACTAATGTCAATAAATTAATTTGCGTTGTGTAGCATTAAAGCAATATTCAAATATTTATGAATGTTAAAATCTTTTAAACACTCACTTGTGAAATAACTCCTTCTTGTAACGAATATCACTACAGGAAATAATCCTGAAGTCCAATCAAGTAATATTAAAGCTAGTAGATAAGCTTAGCAGCGACGTAGAAGAAATTCACCATTTTGCGGCGAATAATAATTAAAACTGCTTCTGTGCAGATAAAATTAATGTTGATAATTCCTTGAATCGTTGTAAACAGATTCCAAGACGAATAAGTATTATTAGCTGCTGCTAGCTGCATCCAGAGAGAATTGAAAATCCTTTCAGAGGATTACACAATAGACGACGAAGGAAGAATACTGAAGAAGTAAGGTTTGAATTGAAAACAATGATTAGTAACAATACTAAAGAATCAATCCCATTGGACGAAGATAACAACGATTAGGCAATTAAAAGACAAAAGATTGTATTTTGACAATAAAAATAATAATTACTAGAAGGCCGTGAGAAAAAATTACATTGAATAAAAATCTTACCAAGGCCGAAAAAAGACAAGAATAATTATTAAAAAATTATTATAGAAGGCCAAGAAAAAATAAAAAACTCCAAATCTCAAGTATCAAACATAACTGAACATATTGCCCGCGATTATTCCACTTGTGGAATAATCTAACTAGAATGCGAAGTTATGTTTGACCTTGAGAAAGACAAAAAAAAACGACAAAAACACAAAACAAATAATGAAAAAATAACAATAACTAAGAATACATAGATGCCTAGAAGACAAAGACTAACTATCTAGTCTTCTGAGTCATGGATAGGTAAAGGTGCCAATTTAACAATTGGCCTCTTAAATGAACCTGAGGGGGTACGAACAGTAACCACCCTGACAAGGGAATCAGGACCAGGATGAACCTTTTCAATAACACCCATAATCCATCTCAAAGGAGGAACGTTGTCTTCCATAACTAAGACTGGAGTGCCTATTGACACATTAGGCATAGTTCTAGTCCATTTAGACTTCCTTTGAAGCGAATGGAGATAATCAGATGACCATCTCTTCCAAATACAGGTCACTAAATGATTAAGATTGTTCCAACGGGAACGGAGAGTATACCCGCCAGAAAGATCTGGACTAGGCAAAGATATAATAGCCTTTCCAATGAGGAAATGGCCAGGAGTAATAAAAGTAGAGTCATTGACGTCCTCGTACAGGGTGGTAAGAGGGCGTGAATTCAATAGAGACTCTATCTGAATGAGAAGAGTAGACATCTCTTCGTAGTCAAAATTAAAAGAAGGTGCCATCCTATTAAGATGAATTTTCATCGAACGAACAGCAGCTTCATGAAGACCTCCCATATGTGGCGAATGAGGAGGTAGGAAATTCCATTTAATACGTAGGTGAGAAGTGGCATCCTGAATAATAGATTGATAATCATTAGATTGGAGTAGCTTGACAAGATTCTGTAAGTCAACCTTAGCACCAATGAAATTACTACCATTATCAGACGTAATGGAAGCAGGAGTGCCTCGACGACAAGTAAATCTGGCGAAGGCAGAAAGAAAAGCACGAGCAGTGAGAGCGGTAACCAGCTCAATATGAACTGCCTTCGTAGACATACATACAAAGATAGCTATGTAAGCTTTGATACGAGTCTTTGAGCGAGGACCTCCATATTTGATGGAGTACGGCCCAGCGTAATCAACGCTAACATCATTGAATGCAGATGAATAATTAACCCTTTCAGAGGGCAAGTCAGCCATCTTTTGCTGAAACGGCTGAGGATTAAAGCGTAAGCATTTAACACAGGTTCTCAAAACACTGCGGATAGTCTTACGAAGAGAAAATATCCAAAATTTCTCTCTTAAATGAGACATGATTAGTTGAGGTCCAGCATGCAACAATCTAATATGAGTATAATAAATAAGGTGCCTAGTAAATCCATGTTTAGCTGGCAGTAGCATCTGATGCTTGTGTTCAAACGTTAAGTTGGAATTTTTGAGGCGTCCACCAACTCGAAGGATACCATCTTGAAGCATGAAAGGGCTAAACTGATGTAGCTTGCTAGTAATCGATACTTCAAGACCAGTGGAAAGAGATTGAATCTCCTTGGAATAAACTTGACGCTGAATTATTTTAACACAGCAATTGATTGAATTCTCAATTTCAATAGGTAACAATGGACCTTCAAATCGAGTCTGAGCCTTACGGCAATTATTGGCAAATCTCAAAATGAAAGCCATAATGCGAACAGTCTTTAAATAACTGAACTTAGCTAACCAAGTGCTAAGGTCAGAAACATCAGACTCAATAAGAGCCACAACCTTCAGTTCTGGAGGCGGAGTAGAATGAGAGGGAGAATACTTAGCAGTACAATCCTCAATAGCAGGTTCCATATGACCCAGTTCTTCATATTCAGACATAAACTTGCAATTCTCTAAATGGAGAGAGGGATTAGAAGATAATCGCTTCTCCAAAGAACGAAACCTTTTTAAAGCTTGGGCTTTAGTACTGCCCAAAGTCTCTGGGGCAACCGGAAAGGGAAGCTTCACAATATACCTCCCATCAGAATCTCTCTGAGTAGTGTCTAAGAAATGCTTCTCACAGAAGGACTCGTCAGGGAAAGGAGCACAATTAGAAACCTTCTCTGACTCCCAAAATTTAGTGAGTTGATTACTAACATCTTCATTAGAAGTTAGGAGGGCTGAATAATTGGCATAAGTTTCCCCAGAATTAGCAGGTTCGAATATGGGAGACTCATTCTGATTGAATCGCTTCTCGCAATGAGTCAAATGAGTATGAGGACGTTGGGGAGAAGGAGGCAAATTGCCTGATAGATACCAGCCTAGCCTGGAATTCTGAATGGTGGGATAGTTGGGGGCAGATATCTGACCAGGAGCTATGATTTGGGAAAAGATTTCAACTCCCAAGAGCAGTTCAACATATTTAGGTTTATTAAACTGCAGATCAGCTAATTGCAGATTGGGGGGAATATTCCATCCCTGAATGTCAATTGAGTGTTTTGGAAACTTGGATGTGGAGATTTTTGGGATAACAATAGCCTCAGTATCATAGTGCCAAGGAGTGGTACGAGATTTAAGTGATATCGATGCAAGCCTTTGTGTGCTTACATTAGTGGATAGTACACCAGCCAGCGTAGTGCGATGAGGTAAAGTAGACAAGCCTAACTGTTTAAATAACTTCTTACTGATTAGGTTACAGTCAGAACCGCTATCTAGAAGCGCTGTAGTCTCTACAGCACGACCATTTATGTCAAGAATTACCACAGTGGCCGTGGGAAGCAGACATTTCTGCTGTGATTTTCCAGAGGACATTACATTGACTGTATTTTCTGCCGGCGAATTATTAGAAGCAGGATTGTGCAAATAATTACTGTGTTTTGCGTTGCAAATACTGCAACGAAAGTTACTACAATTGGATTCGTGGCCGTTTGCGCCAAGGCAAACACGACAACAATTGTGATCTTTCACAAATTGATCACGATGCACAAATTTCATTGTCTTGAACTTGTCACAGCGATAGAGAGGATGTTGCGCATTATGACAACAAATACAATTGTTTCTCGTGGGCTGATGCTTGACCTTAGCTTTGGTAGTGAGAGCAGAAGCAGGCGCAGAATTAGCAGACTGACTACGCAAGGCTGCCTCCGTCATCTGCAACACCCTGACTCTCGACTCCAAAAAGCTAAACAAATCTTCGAGTTTAGGGAGCCTACCAAGTTTAATTGAGGACTCCCAATCCTTGATTAGACTCACAGGGAGCTTGTCCACAATTATACGTGAAATGATGAGGTCAGACAAGGAAACCTCAGTATTCAAAGCGTGCAGAGCATGCACGGTGCTTACAAAATGGTCCAAGTAGCGTTGAAGCGACTCTGCGGAAGACCCTACTATGGCGGGTGCAGAGAATAAATGATCTAAGTGCGTATTTGCAATCAAACGATCATTGTCAAACCTTTCTGCTAAGGTTTTCCAAGCCACTTCGAAAGTAGCAGATGAAACGGGAATATTTTGTATAACAGTCATCACTTCAGGTGACAAACATGATTTTAGATATTGGAATTTATCCATATCTGAAATATGGCTGTGATTTATGATGAGGGATGTAAAGGTATCCCTGAACTCAATCCAATTCCTAGGATCGCCGGAAAATTGAGGTAATTTTAATTCCGGGAGCTTGGGCAAATTAGGGAGATGAGAGTCGAGCGATGAACGCTGACTAATCGATTGAGATTGTTCAGACTCATACAATAACTTGTTGTCGAGAATGAGTGAATCAATAAATAAAAAGGCAGCAGCATATTCGGTTTGAATATGTTGTTCTAGCTGCTCAGCCTCCTGATCCGAAACATCAAAGAATTGAGGACTTTCATCCCTATATCTATCCATAAGCCTTTGAAGTTCGGAACGATGGAACAAAGCCTTACGGTATGAGAGTTTATCTTGAATCTCAAATTCATGTATAGTCTGAAATGTATTGAAGAGTTGAACCCTTAACCGTTCAAAACTAGCAAGAGCTTTAGCTTTGGCCTCGGCCCTTTCTTGCTCAGCCTTAGCTGCGGCTTCGGCCTCTTTGCGCTCAGCCTTAGCTGCGGCTTCGGCCTCCTTGCGCTCGGCTTTAGCCCTCTCTTGCTCGGCAATGGCTTTAGCCTCAGCTTCTTTGCGTTCGGCTTTAGCCCTCTCTTGCTCGGCAATAGCTTTAGCCTCAGCTTCTTTGCGTTTGGCTATAGCCCTAGCCTCGGCTTCTTTGCGTTCGGCTATAGCCCTAGCCTCGGTTTCTTTGCGTTCGGCTATAGCCCTAGCCTCGGCTTCTTTGCGTTCGGCTATAGCCTTCTCTTGCTCGGCAATAGCTCTAGCCTCGGCTTTTTCGCGGTCGGCAATAGCTTTATTGAAAGAAGTAACCTGTTTATTATAATATTGAGTAGCTCGCTTAATAACTTGCTCTACATCTAATCTGTAAGCTTCTTCATGTTCAGAGTAAGCTAGCTCGTCTATTTCAGATTGAACCTTATCATATTCATTTTCAAACTGGTCTAGTTTACTTTTAAAACTCAAGAAGTCTTGGTAAGATCCTTCATCATCAATAACTGAATTAAGGATATCATTAGCCTTACGCGTGATCTTCGCCTTTATGGGAGTACGCTTAGCCTTAAGGGACTTTAAAACAGCCTCAGGATTATCCATGATGTGATATTCGCAATTAATTGTCCAAAAAATCACAATACTTCACTTATTGAAGTTGGGAACCTGAGCTAAGTCTAAGGTCAATTGTTGCCCGCATTCGGGACAAAACACATGATAAGTGTAACTGGTTTTACAAAGGTAAGTACAAGCGTGTAACACATGAAAAGTGTAACTGGTTTTACAAAGGTAAGTACAAGTGTGTAAATATAAATACCCTTGAAAACATTCAGTGAAATCAGCTGTTGAAAATGGCCTCACACGTGTAAAACACGGAGGCGAAGCACTAAAATTAGCTTGAATGATAAAGATGTAGTAATATCTACTACGCTCAAACTGACCTAAATGGTCAGGAGAAGAACAATGTGCTTCAATAGTCAATAATATAGTTAAATATAGTGCTCAAACAGCAATATCTGGAGCACCAACAGCTTTAAAGAATGAACTTATATTGAATAAGTCCGGGCGGAATGAAAAAATAGTGTCGTTTACAATAAGTCTGTTACAATAGAGGTTCCATCCGGCCCGGAAAGGATCCAAAAATGTAGAACGTGCATCTCAGCGGACTGTATGCATAGATAATTAGGGCTGATTAAAATCAAAATGCACGCCATACATACGAATAGAAAATAAAATAATAGGTTTACAAGAAAACAAAAACCATAGGCGATGTAACACGACACTGAATTCTTCTTAAGCACAATCACTCACTGATTCTTGTTTGATGTCTTGACGATCTTCTAAAGCTGAGATGATTGAATCCGCCCAATAAAAAACCTTGTTGGTTTCAATACAGATTTATTTAAAATTCCAGAGGACCACTCGACTTGATACGTCGAGAACTTGTAATTATTAATTAAGCATATACATATAGCAATTGTATGCTATAAAATTGATTTACAGTTAATCTTGAAATGTCTTTTAATCTCAAGTCACAAACGCAATACTAATGTCAATAAATTAATTTGCGTTGTGTAGCATTAAAGCAATATTCAAATATTTATGAATGTTAAAATCTTTTAAACACTCACTTGTGAAATAACTCCTTCTTGTAACGAATATCACTACAGGAAATAATCCTGAAGTCCAATCAAGTAATATTAAAGCTAGTAGATAAGCTTAGCAGCGACGTAGAAGAAATTCACCATTTTGCGGCGAATAATAATTAAAACTGCTTCTGTGCAGATAAAATTAATGTTGATAATTCCTTGAATCGTTGTAAACAGATTCCAAGACGAATAAGTATTATTAGCTGCTGCTAGCTGCATCCAGAGAGAATTGAAAATCCTTTCAGAGGATTACACAATAGACGACGAAGGAAGAATACTGAAGAAGTAAGGTTTGAATTGAAAACAATGATTAGTAACAATACTAAAGAATCAATCCCATTGGACGAAGATAACAACGATTAGGCAATTAAAAGACAAAAGATTGTATTTTGACAATAAAAATAATAATTACTAGAAGGCCGTGAGAAAAAATTACATTGAATAAAAATCTTACCAAGGCCGAAAAAAGACAAGAATAATTATTAAAAAATTATTATAGAAGGCCAAGAAAAAATAAAAAACTCCAAATCTCAAGTATCAAACATAACTGAACACTTACATCTCTGAGCTTCGGGAGGTTCGTCCTTCCACTCACTGGAACCATGGATTTTTCGGTGACATTCATCCGCATTTTTGACTAGAGACTGAGGGAATCCTTTCTCTATAGGGGCCTTGGGACAGAATGGGATTACCACGCGAGGTACAGGGAGCCCTGCTTTCCACTGTGCTAGCTACTCTTGGCGCACATATACCAGGTAGAAACGTGGCGTCTACCGGTTCTATTATCACTTCACGAGGGACCGTACAATCATTGCGTCCAACAATAGTACCACGGACTATTCTTGCTGCAAGAGGTGGTAGCAAGGAGGTTTCTGTTAAGAACACCTGAGCGCGCCAGTCGGGTATAGCCTCAAAGGTGATTTGTTCTGTCTCTGGGTATAATCCCTGGTTGATCAGGCCATTGGAATCAGCCACTAGTGGTGTAGGGTCAGTCGTGACTGCCGCTACTCCTGAGCAACTCAATGGAACATTATAATCTCCTATCCTCACAACACCGACTCTAAGGTCCACACATGTGCCCACCTCGTGCAGAAAATCGGCACCTAAAATTCCATGTCCAGGGGTGTTTAACTCACATACCTGAAATGTATGCTTAAACTTTTTATTTCCTATATACAAAGTCACAGTCTGTTCTAATATGTCTAGTAGTTTTCCTGATATTCCCCTAGCCGCGACCTCACTTTTCCTTAGTTGTGCTTCACTCACCGCCGGCTTAATCATCGAAACAGTAGACCCGGTATCTACTAGAAATTCGTTATCGATTCCCTCTATCACGGAGTGAAGCAGCGGTTCCGTCGCTAACCTAGGTGCTGCTGGCACAACTAATTGCGGCTTGTCTCCTGGGTGTTCCGCGGGGAAGTTTTGGTCCACCCATTCCCGTTTTCCTGATGGCCCTCACATCTGTTTCTACAATTTCTTGCCACGTGTCCTAACTGCCGGCACTTATAACATTGTATACCTCGTCTGTCCGCGCCACGGTGACCGTCGCCACCTCTGCCTCTACCTCTTCCTCGTCCTCGTCCTTGCCCTTGGTATTGTGACGAGTTATTTTCATTTTCACTATTTCGGGAGGCACCTATTCTATTATCTGTTTGCCTATGTCCCCAACCCATAGGTCTTTCTCTATTACCGCGAGAATATGCCCAGTGCGACGGTACGTCTCTAGTCCCTTCTATAGCAAATACTCGTGAGGGAGCCAACTCACGATCCGCACTGGCCTCCTTTTCTGCTTTAGACGCCGCTATGGCTATCTTCAGTGCTTGTTCTATTGTCTCGGGCATATTCACCTTAACCATGAAACCTGGGTTACCTCTTAAACCATTAATAAAAGTTGATAACAAACGCCTTTCTGCTTACTTATTGTAAATGACCTGCTCTGCCCTATTCTCTGAAATTTCCATAGTGCGTATACTTAATCCACGCAACCTATCTGCAAAATCTTCTGGGCTTTCATCTTTCTTTTGTTTGGCAGATTGCAAATGAAAAAGATGAACAAAATTCTGATTCTTTATCTTTAAATCGCTCTATCAGCGTACTCTTTAATTTATTATATGTGACGTCATCTCCTTGCAGGTCTGGGTGTGTCTCTACATATGCCTGTGCAGTTCCCTGCAGTTTCATCAACACTAATCTAGCTTTGTCTTTGTCTGTCAGTCCTCCTAAACCTGACGCTGTATCTACTGTCCTAAAGAAACTTTGGATGGAACCACTTCCTCTAATATTCCAATTTGGAATCGCGTTTATTACTGTTAAATCTTTTGATGCCATTCTTACTGCTTGAGTTACTTGTTCTGCAGCTACTTCTACAACTTGTGCTTGATCTCCATCCATGTTAATTAAATTCTATATTAATTTAAAAATTTCTATGTTCTAGCTACCGCCTAACTCACTTGCGGAGATTACTGTCTCCTTGCGTTGTCCTGGTTGCCTCCGACAGGAGCTCTACTCCTTCATAGGACTCATTGAAGGAGACGGCGTACTAAAACTCCCAGGAACGCGAGTTGTATTTTTCAGTGATCCGGGGGCGAACAACTGTGCTCCGGTGATTGTTAAAATTTCTATTGTCCCTTTGGCTAAAAACCAGGAATGCTCCGTCGTCGCTGAATATGTGTAAAACTACAGGTATGCTAACGATTTTGAGAGCTCGAAACTCGTCTATTCTCTTGTACGCTATCTTCAAAATGATAAATTGGTGCTAAATCAGTTCTTTCTATCTCTAACAGATCATATTCTGTGCCTGGACCAATATATCTCTGAACCAATTTTACTTCTAATTCAAAATGAACTACAATTCCTCTCCTATTTTCATATTTATACAGCTTGTAAGAAGGGGCATCAAAATTGTGTGGTTTACCTTCATATGCAATTTCAATACGAGTATGATTATTCAATGATCTAAATTTATACTCATGTTCGGCTACTAAATCTGGACTGATTCTAGTATATTTTCTCAAAAATCTTTCAACTGTTTCTCTCGCGTATTCAGTGGTTCCTTCAAAAGCTTGGGGATGATTTATACTAAAAACATGTACGTCTAGTACAGTAAAAGTCTTTACACAGGACTCCTCTCGACAACAATTTAAAAAAGACATTTGTATTCATTTACATATACACACAGATATTCCAAAATAAACGGCATAACTTACTACACACACTATTCCTACTACGAAAGTCACAAAAAATCCTATTATTAATTTTTCCCAATCCATTACAATAAGTACACAAAATATTAATTAATTAATTTGCGCACTACTAATTCCTCACTAATTATAATTCAATAATTTCCTATGCACTTTGAGTCGTGCCGCCGCTGCCACCATTTGTCATGCCCCAAACAGGGAGTAGAAGGGTAGTTTCACACGAGTGGTAAGGACTTAACTTCTACTATATTAAGGACGACAAAAATTTAAAAAGGAGATAACAATATTATATTTGAATAATAAAATTATGACAAATACAATCCAAGAAATATCTTCTTTGGATATTACAATCAGTTACTAATTAAAACATAATATGTTCATTTAGGAAACCCGTCAAAGACAATATTATGGTAGCTGTGGTAGCGGTTAAGAATAAGAAACCATTTACTTACATTTGAGAAGCATGTTGCTGTTGTGCACTGAGTTTACTATCACAGTTATAAGCTAAGTTATGATGATAAAGTTAAGATGACTTTATATGACAAACAGGTACCAGAGACCAACTCGGGTATCAACTACAATAACACACTGTTCGTGCTAGCCAAGTATCAAGAAGAAAGTCTAGATGCCAAAAGGGCTGTATTTATAAGTTTATTCAAGGAAAATCCTGTCAACTTAATAAAATAACACGGGCGTTGTCCCGCTCTCTGATTGGCTATAAGCTACATTCATAATGGTGTCTCATCGGGGCTTAAATCATGGAAAATATAAAAGTACATATAAGGAAATTGTCAAGTTCCACAGAGTTCTGTTGACACACTTAGAACAGAACGAATAACAGGAAACCTGTGGTTTCACTTCCTTGATACAATGTTAACTTGGTGACAATTCCTGAATATTACTTAAAGACTATAATATTGCATGTAATATAATATGATGTGAATATAAATGAAATAAAAGTATTACAGGGTGAAAAGGGTGAAAAGAGATTAAATGTGGGGTGATACGCTAGAGAATCACACGGCATCACAGTATCTGCGAATTTGCCCCTGACCACAATGCAGATATCTGCATAGCCTTGGGCATATACTCCACTTTCATTGAGCCTGGCAAGTAAATTCATCTACCACCAGGCACCAAATAAGTGGGGATAGAACCCCTCCCTGGGGGCAGCCTCCAGGGATGCCATAATCCATCGAGCTTTTTTCGGGGGGGGGGGGAATTTGAATAGGTACAAAGAATACTTACATATATAATGAGTTAATAAAACTGGCCACTTACTTTGCAGGAAGAACACAGGTTGAAAGTATTTGAAATCAAAGTTTTAAGGAAAATATTTGCACCAAAAAAATGGGATGCCAGGGGAATGGAGAATGCTCTACAACGATAAACTTAACAGTCTGTATCGCTTGTGGTTAAGTACCTTCAGAGATTCAGATTCCTTGGTGCCAGAACACACAGGCCTTTGTTTGATCCCCGACCAGGAGGCGGGAAGGCATAGGGAGACACATCACGACTGGAAGCGCAACTATGCGGCTTCAAATACAAGCTTGCACCTTGCGGTAAATGGGGTTGTGGAACGAAAGCCACTTATCAAGTGTAATATTTTCTGTTTTCTAGAGTCCACTTTCTTTTCAACTGATGAGAAATAAGCTCGCTAACATCAATGGATATAGGTGTGATTTATACCTTGTTTAATTGAAATACTCTTCAACGCCTGCTTCAACATAAATTATATTTAATTATACACAATTAAGTGTTTCACTTTTAACCTAACTTGATGTTAGTGAGCTTTATAATTCACTATTTAAGATTTCTTATGCTTGCTTAGTGCCAGATACAAACAAAAATGCTCAAGTAATCCAACATATTTTAGATCATAAGTTATGTGATAATTTTAGTTACAAATACTATTTTATTGTAGGCCTATTAATAATAGTTCACTTAACTTATATTTTAATTATTTTGAATAATAGTGTGATACTTGTGTGAAACGTTCCATGCCAAATATCTTGAATGTAATTACTTTTATATATAACAATATAGAATGAACATGCTCATCTAATTGACACTTTACAAAAGCTGTAGAATTACGAGGGTCGTGCAAAAAGTAAGTATCCCTGTTTTGTTAAACAGGGGAAAATTTTTGTGGGACTCTCATATTTTGAGGGATTTTTATTACATACTTAGTGGCAACACTGAACCTGTTACCATTTCTTTACAACAATCAGTTTGGCGTCAGTAGCTTCTTAACCATGGAGACACCCTTACTCTCTCACGCCACTGTCAAATTGTGTTCTGTGATCCGTTTTCTCCATGCTAAAGGCAAAAATTCCAACTGAAATCCACCGAAAAATTGTTTCTGTGTATGGCGCGGGTGCGATGAGTGTCCAAATGGTGCGAAAATGGTGTTCTGCTTTCACAGAGGGCTGTCAGAATGTTTGTGATGAACCGCGCCCCAGTCGTCCTTCGACCGCCACTGAGGGGATGCTGTGTAGTGCGGTTCAGAGATTGTTTAACGTGATGGGCACCTCACCCTAAACGATATTGTTGCTGCCTTACCTCCCCACATTGAAATCAGTCGCAGGTCAGTGGCTAACATCTTAAAAAAGAATTTGGGAATGACAAAAGTGTGTGCATGTTCGGTCCCCAGCGAGAAAGACAGTTGAGCTGCTTGAAAAGTTAAATTGGGACATTCTGCCACATCCACCCTACTCCCCAGACCTTGCCCGAAGTGAATACTACCTGTTTTCGAAGTTGAAAGTTCACCTGGGTGGACAGCACTTCCACAACAATCACGAACTCAAGATGGAAGTCAACCAATTTTGAAGGAGGTGGTGCAAGCGGAGTATGAGGCTGGACTGAAAATGCTTGTACCACGGTCACAAAAATGCATTGAGAAAAACGGTGACTATGTAGAAAAATAGTTCTTGAGTCGAAGAATCGAAAAATAAAAGAATTTTTTCGATATTTCCTGTAGTTTTTATTCTAAAAATAAGGGAAACTTACTTTTTTCACAACCCTCGTATTATATAAACATTTGCTTATACAAAATTCTAAATAAAATTTTAATTGTATATCTCCCAAGTCTTTCATATTCGGACATAATACGTTATATGTGGTAATGAAATTTTACTAGTACAAAGGCTGAAAATCTTATTAAGTTATATGATGTAATTGTACTAGTTGATATATATCCAAGCTTCAGAACGAAGTTTATCAATGATACTGGTAGATAGTTTTCTTTTATGATTCATGCTATTTTGAACATAGGCACCTTGCTGAATTATAAGCATTGCTCACAAACATAGCAATCCAAACCAAGCAGTTAATACATACAGAACCAATCGCTGCTTGGAGAGAAAGACCAGTATTAATAAATGGACCTCTTTCAAAGTCTCTCTCTTCATGTGGATGGTTGTAGTAAATATATTCTTTACGAAAAAATGGTCTTGTAACAGGTTCAAGATAATCCATTAAGTCAAATATGGCACCGCATGATAATCTGCCAGTAACAGCAGCTGCCATTTGACCAGAAATAAAATCATTCTTGGCGAGACCTTGCCTGTATTCTTTGCATGTTGAATAATAACCATCAGTTAAGACAACTGCGTTGGCTATAAGAAGAATGCTTACAGCACACGTCAAAATAGTTAGAATTATCCAACAAATGAATCCTGGTTTTCTAGATGCATTTCTTCTTTCTTGGTGCATAACTATTACCTCACCATTCCTATAAAATAAAAGATATGCACAGATTATATTCTACCTTAAATACATGGTAAATTTCCTTCCTACAATATGCCCCTTGGTTTGTAATTAAAAATAGTCTTTAATAGTAATAGCTTCATAGTAATAGTAATAATGATCTTAAACACTTTGCAAAAATTAGATCCATAACATTACTACAAATCCAAAATAAACATATTTTTCCGGATTCTCTCTTCCTCAGATGGTAGATCATAAGTACAGACAGCGAGTTCTGGTGTCAAATGAATCTTTCTTTTATTATTCTCATGTAATGTGAATATGTATATAATAATCTTGGTAAACAAAAATATTTATTTTCATCTTGTATTAGCAGAATAATATTGTAAGATTATGTTCTGATATAAATGCCAAATTGAGAAGCAAACATTTATTATAACTCTGTGATGGGTAACATTGTTTGTTTCAGGATGCGGAACAAATCATAATGATTGATCCTGATTTCGTTTGTAGGCCTATAATTTGCAACAAAAATCTTGAAGGAGATATAGTGGTGGTTACAAAAGGTTTCAAAACAATAATTGAAGCTATCCTAATACAAAGACATGGGTGGCACAAGATAATGAAAGGAAAAAGAACTGTTCGAGTACACACATTGTGCAAGAAAAACTATATGAGATCGACAAGTATTATAGCTGCAATTTCATCATCACCTGATGAGTTCATTCCATCTTGGAACATCAACGTCTTCTCTATGAACTGTAAGACAGATGTTAAAAACCAGCTGCTTTGTTTGTGGGAAAAAGGCAGTGATGGTTTGCACATATTCAGTGACTAATGCCAATACCAAAGTTAATAAATAACTAACCCTGATCACGGTTCAGTGGAACCGAAAGGCTTAGGCCATAAGTTGAGAATGAGGATACAGTATTACATAATTACTTTGCTGATCAAGCTCAACAATACCCTATAACATGTCTCAAACACTTTGCAAAAATTAGGCCTATAAGATTACTAAAAATCCAAAATATACATGGGTTTCTGGATTCTGGCTACCTCAGTTGGTAGATTGTAAGTATAGATAGTGAGTCCTGGTGTTAAATAAATCTTTCTTCTATTATTCTCATGTACTGTGAATATGTATGGGTCATTCCATATGAAATCATCCAAATTTTTAAAAAATGGTTGCATGACCATTTTAGAAAAAAATAATTTTTTGTATATGAGTTCATACATGTTTCAAGATATCAAAACAAGTTTTCAAAAAAATCTTTTGT
The DNA here is from genome assembly GCA_964059195.1 of Ectobius pallidus. Lineage (NCBI taxonomy): Eukaryota > Metazoa > Arthropoda > Insecta > Blattodea > Ectobiidae > Ectobius > Ectobius pallidus. Next base: position 157,182,158 of record CAXKWD010000004.1, on the reverse strand, counting down.
TTTTGGTTTCCCAGGGGTGTCCATTTTTCAATCCTGGTGTAACACATTTTTTGCGAATATAGCTGATTACGAATATTTTCATAACTCAACAACCATAAGAGTTAGAAATTTGAATTATGAACCATTTTGTAACTATTGAAGCGTACTTTCAGAAATACTTTATTGTTTTCTTCAACACAAAATTTTTCATATGAAAATATGAATTTGAAATTCGGGTAAATTTTTCCAAAAAAATCACTTTTTGGACCAAATTTTTTATGAGAAGGAAGTGATTGTAAACGTTCAAATTTTGGTTATGTTCAAACCTACATGTGATTTGTCTGTGAGGAAAAAATCATGGTCTAAAAATTCATCCCTTATTTCTAAACTGGCCTCGAATATTAGCGTTTTTCAGATTTTGACTACTTTTGGGCTTAAATATCTCTGGTGGGTACCCTTCAAAAAATCTGAAAAATTGCATAAAAGAAGCCTTTCATGTCCCTAACTCACAGTTAAAATTTCTATTTCTTGATTCAACTTCTTCTATTAGTTTTATAGAACTGAAATATCACACTTTTTAGGGCAGCGAATTTGGGAAAAAGTACATACAACTAAACAACCATAAGAGTTACAAATATGAATTATGAATCATTTTATCACTATTGAAGCTTGCTTTCAGAAATAGTTTGTTTTCATCAACACAAAAATTTTCATATTAAAATATGTGTTTGAAATTCGGGTAAATTTTTCAAAAAAAAAATCACTTTTTGGGCGAAATTTTATATGAGAAGGAAGTGATTGTAAAGATTCAAAAACATTTTATGTGCAAACCTGCATGTGATTTGTATGTGGGGAAAAAATCAGGGTCTAAAAATACATCCCTTATTTCTAAACTGACCTCAAATATTATCGTTTTTCAGATTTTGACTATTTTTGGGCTTAAATATCTCTGATGGATAACCTTCAAAAGATCTGAAAAATTGCATAATAGAAGCCTTTCATGTGCCTAACTCATAGTTAAAATTTCTATGTCTAGAAACAACTCTTTCTATTAATTTTATAGAGCTGAAATATCACACTATCACATAGGCTATTATGTAGTTTCTCCCAAATATGCTACCCTAAAAAGTGTGATATTTCAGTTCTATAAAATTAATAGAAGGAGTTGTTTCTAGAAATAGAAATTTTAACTGTGTGTTAGGCACATGAAAGGCTTCGTTTATGTGATTTTTTCAGATTTTTTGAAGGGTACCCATCAGAGATATTTGAGCCCGATAATAGTCAAAATCTGAAAAACGCTAATATTCGAGGCCAGTTTAGAAATAAGAGATGTATTTTTAGACCCTGATTTTTTCCTCACAGTCAAATCACATGCAGGTTTGAATATAAAAAAATATCGAATGTTTACAATCACTTCCATCTCATATAAAATTTGGTCCAAAAAGGGATTTTTTTTTTAAATTTACCCGAATTTCAAACTCATATTTTCATATGAAAAATTTTGTGTTGAAGAAAACAATAAAATATTTCTGAAAGCAAGCTTCAATAGTTATAAAATTATTCATAATTCAAATTTCTAACTCTTATGGTTGTTGAGTTATATGTAGGTTCTCCCAAATACGCTACCCTAAAAAGTGTGATATTTCAGTTCTATAAAATTAATAGAAGGAGTTGAATCAAAAAATATAAATTTTAACTGTGAGTTAGGGACATGAAAGGCTTCTTTTATGCAATTTTTCAGATTTTTTGAAGGGTACCCACCAGAGATATTTAAGCCCAAAAGTAGTCAAAATCTGAAAAACGCTAATATTCGAGGCCAGTTTAGAAATAAGGGATGTATTTTTAGACCATGATATTTTCCTCACAGACAAATCACATGTAGGTTTGAACATAACAAAAATTCCTTCTCATATAAAATTTGGTCCAAAAAGTGATTTTTTTGGAAAAATTTACCCGAATTTCAAACTCATAATTTCATATGAAAAATTTTGTGTTGAAGAAAACAAAATGATTCATAATTCAAATTTCTAACTCTTATGGTTGTTGAGTTATGAAAATATTCGTAATCAGCTATATTCGCAAAAAATGTGTTACACCAGGATTGAAAAATGGACACCCCTGGGAAACCAAGAACACAAGATTTTTTTGAAAACTTGTTTTGATATCTTGAAACATGTATGAACTCATATACAAAAAATTATTTTTTTTCTAAAATGGTCATGCAACCACTGTTGGATGATTTGGCATGGAATAACCCGTATATAATAATTTGCATAAACAAAAATATTTATTTTCATCTTGTATTCAGCAGTATAATATTGTAAGATTACATTCTGATATAAATGCCAAATTGAGAAGCAAACATTTATTTATTCTGTTCTGTACTCATAAATTGGGTAGTGTGTAGCCTCCAATCCAACTAGCTTTCCTGACAAGTTGGATGGTGTATGAAGGCCTCGGATAGTGCCCAGCAATGTTTTCTGTTAGAATGTGAAAGGAATAGCTTCAATATTGCACGCCCATCCCATTTATTTCTTATGGGAAATAAGTGTCGGGCATTATGACTGCTGCAAGCGTTTTGTAAATGATACAGTGTACTGCTCTCAAATCTTGTGAACCTGGTGGCAACTTTACAAAATATTTCCATGTGTTATTTTGTTTCTCTACAGTTGTGGCATGGTAAATATGAATTCTTTGGTTCCTATTTTGTGTTGGTAACGCCATGGCACAGTAACACAACCTCTAAGGCTGCCACTGGAAAAAGGTCAGTAATTCATTTAAAGTCTGCTTTACATCATAGGAAGGAAATTCACTTTGTACAGGTAGAGGGAAAAAAAAGCGGACTGACTAAAATATCTAAGTTGCCGATATGAGCCACTGCGCATGCCTAGCAGCATTCACAGGATAATAATAATAATAATAATAATAATAATAACAATAATAATAATAATAATAATAATAATAATAATAATAATAATAATAATAATAATAATAATAATATTTATTCACCATTAGGGATTACAAGAATCCAAAAGCTTCGTCATACGTAAGAACTAAAAAAAATATTAAACAAAACATACCTATACATACAGTACACACTCATACAAAATGCAGACATTAGATCAAAATAATACAGAGTACAATAATACACGGACATTTAGAATTTTACTTGTGATTCAATTTTGACTTATAGAAATGGAGAGGAAAAGAGAAAGAGGAGAAATCAGGAGAAATCACGCAGCTCCAATTACTCCATAAATTATTATCCAGTAAAAATAAATTTATAGAGTCAGTAAATTGGCGGAGATGAAATCTTGAGTACTATAGAAAACATGCTCCATAAGAAGATTTCTCACTTTGGTTTTGAAAAGTTTTAGTCTGGTGTGCTTAAAAGAGTGGGGAAGTTTATTGTACAGAATTAGACCCGTGTGATTGATGAATTTTAAACTTCTGGAGGTTCGGTGGGATGTGAGGTAAAAATCATTTATTCCTCGCGTGTCAGGGATAGCAGGGAATGTATTGAAGTTTGTTCTAGTGTTGACTGTTGACTTAGCCCATTTCAAAACCCATTAGAAAATAAGCTAGTAAAATTCATTTTCTGGGAATAATCTGTTAATTAAGTAGTTAAATATTGCAGCAATCGAAAAGTAGTGGGAAAACAATGTGCATTATGGAAACAAAAAATTTCCTTCCTTGGCAGGATTTGAACCGAGAACGTGTTACTTCTGTTTATAGGCTAAGCGTACGAGCCACTGACTACCATCAATGCTGTGAAAACCATACATCAATAGCACTTTCCATGTCCGAAATATCTGCGGTGCAAGTTTTAGGTGATTCATCCTGTATATGGTCATCAGTGTCTATTATTGTCTGCTAATGTATAACAGGGGTGCCCACAGGGGGGAGGGGGTTAAGACGCAGACTGCGTCATTGACTTTCTGGGGGGGGGGGGGCAAAATATTATCGTTTTATGAATTTTCTGGGGGGTTGAAAATTGTTGCAAAATTAGCGTTTTATATGTTAAAAATAAAAACGGTCAAGTTCTATAACTTCAAAAGGTCTCTTCTAATTTTTTATAAAGATAAAGATGAAGAATTTCGACAGCCATGGGCGCCCATACCCGGGGCAGGGGGGGGGGGCGCAAGGAAAAAATTTATATTAATAATTATTATAGTCAGGTGTTTTTCTTTTAAGACAATTATTTGAAAGTCAGTTAATACATAAAAAGTTTGCAGAGGTTTTACCAAATTGATAACATGGAAGCAGAATCCACAGTGGATTAGGAAAGGGGGTCCAGGGGGTTTGGACCCCCAAAAGTCAATACCTAAAATTCTATATTTGTATTTAAAAAATAAAATATTTATTTAATTAAACAAGATATGTTGGTGTGTCAAATATGATATAGCAGTTATTTTCTTTTCATAACATAATGAGTAGGCCTATTATGTCCACTGTTCCATGTGTTATTCAACTTTTCTTATAAATAGTAATAAGTATTATAACTTAGGTAACAGTTTCTTGTTTAAGTTGCCATGTCTTAGAGTATAGTAAAATTTGCTAACTAGTTTTTCAGTACTAAAATAGCGTAAAATGTGATTTTCATTAGTTAAACATTTTAACATTTCCCGGGGGTGGACACCCGACTTAGGTAACATTTTCTTGTTTACATTGACATGCCTTAGAGTATGGTAAACAAATTTCCTAACTAGTTTTTGAGTGCTAAAATAGCGTAAAATGGGATTTTCATTAGTTCAATATTTAAAACTTTTCTGGGGGTGGACCCCCCCACTTAGGTAATGATTTCTTATTTACATTTGCATGTCTTAGAGTATGGTAAACAAATTTCCTAACTAGTTTTTCAGTGCTAAAAAAGCGTAAAATGTGATTTTCATTAGTTCAGTATTTAAAAATTCCCCGGGGGTGGACATCCGACTTAGGTAACATTTTCTTGTTTACATTGGCATGTCTTAGAGCATGGTAAACAAATTTCCTAACTAGTTTTTGAGTGCTAAAACATCGTAAAATGTGATTTAATTAGTCCAGTATTTAAAAATTTTCCGGGAGGTGGACCCACCACTTAGGTAATGATTTCTTATTTACATTGGCATGTCTTTGAGTATGGTAAACAACTTTCCTAACCAGTTTTTCTGTGCTAAAATAGCGTAAAATGTGATTTTCATTGGTTCAATATTTAAAAATTTTCTGGGGATGGACCCCCGATCCCGTTTTTGGGGGGTATTCCAACCCCCCCGGCACTTTCGACCCTCCCCGCAATTATTTTCTGGCTACGTCATTGTTGCACTTATATTATTAATATAATGTTACAAAGTGGCCCATGAAGTTAAAGCGACAAAAAATATATTAATTTAAAAAATTTCCCCTTCCTAGAAAATATCATATTGGCGCCCTTGATGACAGCCAATTAGGTTGGGGGTGAGCAATGAAGCTTGAGGGGGGTGAGTCATGAAGTTTGGGGGGTGAGTCTTGAAGTTTGGGGGGTGAGTCATGAAGTTTGGGGGGTGGGCACCCCTGTGTATAAGAATTGGTTGACATCACTATTATAATAATATTGCTGTATTATCAACTTGCGTCCTTTAAGTTTCTCATTTTCAGCATCTGAATACTGGGACAGGAAAAACGATGCAAACAATTAGCAAAGACATTAGCAAACAACATATAGACATTGATGACCAAATATTATTACATTGATAAATTTCATTTTTGCCAATGAGGGGATATTATATAGTAAGAATTTAATATCCACCTTATACCCTCATTAATATGGATGTAGGATAACCCAGAGAATTTGCCAATAACATTCACTTTTAGTTAACAGTACTTTATTTGCATTTATAAGTTTGTAAGTTAATTGCTTAAAAAGTGATGAAACATAAATGATCTAAAAGTTACATTAGATGTAAAAAATCTATAGGCCTGTTTATTAAAATTTAAAAAAATAAAATTTAAAAACAGTTGCGCCAGTCATTAGTGTGCAACTTAATTAAGTTGTGTCTGTATACCGTATGTTACAACATTGAATAAAAAATCTTGAGTTTTTTAAAACCGAAGTTAAAATGTCTTGTGAGTTTATGTCACACGCATATAATGTCATAAATATAAAACAACTGTGTAGTCACGATGTTCTATCACTGTATTTACTGTTAGAAGTTTTGTACTTGTCGTATTTTCCTTCTTCTTTTCCTTTTCCAAACATTTATTAGATGAGAACCACAAACACAACAATATAGAACAAACTATGGAAATTCTACACAAACAAAACAAAAGTAACAAACTAAACACGTTAGAAAACTTAGAATTATATAAACACAAACAAATTATACTAAACGAAGACGCAATTGGCAGAAACCCACTGTTTGATTTAAATCCCAATCAGAACCATTATATTTATGTCATATTATATATGTCATAGCACCCTTTTTCCATACAGAAACCATCAAAATGTATTTTATATTCAAAACATTTTGGGTTGAGGTTGAAAAGCTCATTTCAGCAAGAAACTATTGTAATATGGATATAATGTTGATTACCTTTCTTCCCCCTGTTTTAACCCTTGAGGAGATACCAAGGGTTGGAGAATTATGTCTTCTTATAGGATTTTTCAATAATAATTGATTTTACATAAAAATACTATAACAATTTTTTCTACCCCATGACAACCTCTAAGCATTTGGGACAAAAGGAGATATTCACAAGGTTGATAAATTTCATGTTGATTTCTATGAGGATAAATTATATGTCCAGGATTTTCCCAAGTCATATGATTAAACTAGCTTAAAAGGCCCGGCGTCGCCCAGGTTTTTTATTTTGTAATTGGAAATTAACTTATGAAGGACTTTAGATTTTTAAATTCTAGGTCCTTATATAGGTATTTATAATTTGAAGTAGGAAGAACGACTTATCACACTCAAACTATTCCCTAAGAAAATGCTTGATATAGCTTTTTATGGCTATATGTAGAATTTTGCATCCCATCGCATGTACAGTACAAAGCAAGCCCGGTAGGGGTTCTAATAAGAAGAAACAGAAATTCCGGTAACATAAAATTGTATTTTCGTGGCGGAAAATTTTGTTTCTCACTCTCATGTTACCATAAAACCGTTTTGGGAATGAAATTAAACAGAAATACAATATCACTTTCATACATCTCTTCCCAAAACATATTACCTTACCTCGTATTGTTTTCTCTATTTCCAGGCTAGAGGAAGTTATGTGACTGCATTATTTTCGTGGATTTCATTCTGTGATATAATAATATATATATATTACCATACCTCGTATTGTTTTCTCTATGCCCAGGGTAAAGAAAGTTATGTGACTGCATTATTTTCGTGGATATTGATAGTTCTCTCATTTGTCAAATTTATTCTACTTTCATTTTTTTTTTTTCCTAACCCATCTGAGACAAACTGGCAACAATATGTTTTAATGTCAAAAGTGATTTGGACTGGATAATTCTGTGTAAAAAGGGATTAAGTATTCTCAAAAACATTTGATTTTTGGCATTTAAAATCAAAATTTTTCAAAATCCTTTCTTAATGAGCACCTACATTATGAAACGAAGGTACTGTCCAAATTCCAAGTGTCTACCTGTTATAGTTTAGGCTCTACGTTGATTCCTGTCAGTCAGTCAGTCAGTCAGTCAGTCAGTCAGTCAGTCAGTCAGTCAGTCAGTCAGTCAGTCAGTCAGTCAGTCAGTCAGTCAGTCAGTCAGTCAGTCATTCATTCAGTCAGTCAGGACAAAGCCTTTTATATATATAGAGATAACATTTTATACCCTATGGTTTCTGGAGAAGAGTATGAATATGACATTGACTGCTGGCGTGCTCTTGTGTTTAGCATCGCTGCCTACAGACCCGTTGGCCCAGGTTTGATCCCCGGTAGCTCCTCGGATTTTTCGGCTTGGGACAGTGTGCACTGAGCCTCGTGATTCAAATTGAAGAGCTACTTGATAGAGAAGTAGGAGCTCCGGTCATGGAGGCCACCATTAACAGCCATGGGTGTCTGCTTGCTGGCCACATGCCCCCAAATCCTGCCATCTGCCATGATGCAGCAGTCGGGTAGTAGGCCTAGTAGGCCTTGTCCTTTCAGGGATGTAGTGCCATGGAGTTTAGTTTAGTTTATGAATATGATATTCAATTGTCTTTTTCCCCATTTCCCTTTGAAATAGAAACAAAGGATGGAAGACATCTTCTAATGGAGTAACGGTAAGCGTCTTGTCACACTGAGCTTCGATCGATCAAGACCAACCGACTGCCATCAAGCGCTCTCGACTAAATTTCTGTTCCTTGTCACACAGCATTGAGCGTCATCGATCAACAGATATATTATAGGTTATGTACCTATATGATTTTACTATGCCTACTCATCACTATTTCGCACAATATCATATTACATGTGTTGAGATGTAGGGTTAATATTATGCCTACATCTGTTTACTTCAAGCTTCATCAGTCGGCCGAGCGAAGAGGTTTGTTGATTGTTGTAGTTCGATTGCCCACCTCTAGGTGCTGTATATTTGTATTTGTACAATTAAATTACATAAGAAGATATCGTTTTAAGTGACTTAAATGATTCGTGCAATTCTATTTCATTCAAATATGAGTCTAAAACGACATTATTGTGTAAATTAAATCTTCCAGCATCAATTCTGAAATTCAGGTGGGTACGAAGATTCAGTGTGCTGCCACCATTTGCCTCGACTGTCGCTTGAAAAAAGGACAGGTTTGATTTCACAGACCAGTTGATCCCTCTCGCTCGTTGTTTATCACTGGGGATCGATGCTATGTGACTGGTACCACTGCTGTCTATTGTTCGTTATATCAGCCGGTCAGTCGCTATCGCTCGATTGATCCAGTGTGACAGCCCCTTAAGATTTTAAATTCTAATTATTTTTTATAGGCTTAATGTAAATATGATAGGCAATTGATTTCTCAACTTCTCAAGATTTTGACTCCTGAGCAGGGAAAGCTTTAAAAGTGATATTTCCATTTCCGGGCTGTATGGCCATGGTCTATCTGTTGATATTGCTGACATTTTGCTGCGAACTATGTCTGACATCTTCAGAGCTGGTTACAGCTAGGTGGTCGGCTGCGAACTGCTGGTAAGCTCTCAAACCACTGGTATTTATACCTCCTCCTCCTTGCGCTCTGGTTGGTCAGCGCTCAGCTGATGTGAGCCATCCTCTCTTCTGATAGGTCCGGGTTTTGTGGACCTGCATTTGGTTTTAGAAATGACAGGAATTCATGTTCTGTGTACTCTTTGCATTTCTTCTTTTCTGTTAGAGTTGTTCATGTGTTTCTGTATCTCAATTAATAGCTTCCTGGTATAACCTGGGGAGGTAGTGTGTGGTAGAACTGAGAACTTCTGTTTCTTGAAAACGGATGTCATGGCCTGACTGTAGTGCGTGCTCTGCAACTGCCGTTTTTCAATGTTTCCCAATCTACATTGTCCATTATGCTCCTTTAGTCAAGTATTAATGCTTCTCTTTGTGGTGCCGATGTAGACGCTCCCACAACTGCATGGTATTCTGTACACGCCCGCTTTATCAAGACGCTTTATCTTTAGCAGTACTGAGATACTTTTTAATTTTCTTTGTAGGCCTGTAGATGGTCCAAATATTAAGTTTGTCTAGAATTCTGCCAATACGATCAGTGACTGTTCGTATGTAGGGTAGAAATGCCTTGGCTCAGGGTCCCATAGTCTTGTTCAAACAGGCCTTTTTCAGGGCCAACAGAGTTGGTCACCCTTTTTATTTCTTTTTTACTGTATTCATTGGCTTGGAATGCTGCATGTAAGTGACTCAATTCCTTGCCCAAAGCGTGGGGGTTGCAGATTTTCTGTACTCTTAATGTTAATGTCTTGATTACTCCAAATTTCTGACGGGGATGGTGGTTGGAGTCCTTATGTAGGTACCTGTCCATATAGGCTCCCCCAGGAGACGCCGCCTTATCGTAGCACTGACCGTGCGGGCGGGGGAGTTTGCGTGGTCTAATGATGCTGAGGGCTATACCGGACAGGGTCACCCATACCGGGCAGGCCGAAGCTGAAGATCCAGACTAAGAGTGTCCCACAACGACCTTTCAATCCCCTTTTTCCATTATCCTCTCCCTGTAGGCATGGATGCAGAGAGGAGGCAGCCCCTCCACCATGCTAGGGTGCTGTGGGCCAATCACTCGCACGCCTGAAATATTATAGATTAAAGAAACAGCAGTTAAGGAAAACCGGACGGACCTTTTGTTGACAACCTTTGGCATGAAGAGGAATACGAGAATTGGTTTTTGGAACATAAGAACATTGAAAGAAACTAGTAGATTAAAACAAGTTGTTAAGGAGATGAAAAATTATCAACTTGATATTTTGGGCTTGAGTGAAGTTAGATGGCCCGATTTTGGAGAACAAAAAACAGACGAAGGTATAGTCCTCTTGTACTCTGGACAAACTGGGGAAAACGCTGAACATAAAAACGGTGTAGGACTACTGGTAAACAGCACAGCGAGAAGAAGCCTAACAGAATGGCACCCAATTTCTGACAGACTTTTAACAGCTAGATTTAGAACCAAGATAAGGTTTATTACCATTTTCCAATGTTATGCTCCAACTGAGACAACAGATAGAGAAGAGAAAGAGAAGTTTTATCATCAGCTACATGAGGCTTTTAAGAGAGTTAAAAAGAGGGATATATGTATTGTGATGGGGGACCTTAATGCAAAAATTGGTAACCAGAATGATGGATTGGAGCAAGTGATGGGAAAACATGGAGTTGGAGATATAAATGAGAATGGTGAGATGTTCATAGATTTTTGTGCTAGTCACGATTTGATAATAGGCGGCACGATATTTCCACATAAAAACTGCCATAAAGTATCGTGGATATCTCCAGACCGCATCACAGAAAACCAAATTGACCATTTAGCAATATCAAGGACCTTCAGACGATCTCTTCTAGATGTGAGGAATAAACGACGAGCTGACGTTGGAAGTGACCACCTTTTGATGTTTGCAGAGTTCAAGATGAAGATAGTTGCTGCTGGTAGAAAGTTCGAAAAGAGAAGCAGGATATATGATACCAACAAATTGAAAGAGGAAAATAATAGGGAGGAATTCCAAATAGAACTCTCAAACCGTTTTAGAGAATTGGGAAATACCCAGGAAGAGGATATTGACGTTTTCTGGGATCAAGTAAAAAATGTATATCATAGTACTAGTGAGAAAGTTCTTGGGTTCAAAAACAGACAAAAGAAAGACTGGAAGCAAGAAAGTACCTGGGACCTAATAAATGAGAGGAGAAAGATCAAAGCCAAATTAAATACAAGCAAGACAAGAAACCAAAAAGTTCAAGTACAAGCAGAATACGCAGCAGTGGAGAGACAAATTAAAAGATGTGCTAGAAAGGATAAGAGGAAATGGGTAGATGATTACGCACTGAAGGCGGAAGAAGCAGCAAGAAAGGGAGATTCCAAGGAACTATATAAAATTACAAAAATTTTGGCCAAGAAGAGCTTTATAAAAAATAAACCAATAAGAGATAGTAGAGGAAATCTGCTATCGAGTCTACATGAACAGCTACAAAGATGGAAAGAATACTTTATGGAAATTCTCAGCTGGACCGAAGAAGAAATAGAGGAAGAAGGGACTGAATTTGAAATTAATCCTGATATTACAACACACGCTCCAACACACAATGAAATAGTAGCTGCTCTGAAGGATATTAGTAATGGTAAAGCTCCAGGGATAGATAATATCCCGCCCGACATTTTAAAAGTAGATGTTAAAACTTCAGCAGAACTACTGCAACCTCTAATGGAGAAGATTTGGAATGAGGAATAAATTCCAAAGGAATGGAAAACAGGGCTTATTGTAAAACTGCCTAAAAAAGGAGACCTGACATTATGTAGAAACTGGAGAGGTATTACCTTACTATCAGTCCCTAGCAAGATTTTATCAAAAATTATATTGAATAGAATAAAGGAGGCCATAGAAACGAAGCTTAGGAAAGAACAAGCTGGTTTTAGACAACATCGTAGCTGTACAGACCTAATAAATACGCTGCGTATAATTTTGGAACAATCTGTAGAATGGCAAAATACGCTCTATTTAACGTTTATAGATTTTGAAAGAGCATTTGATTCTGTTAGTAGACATGCTATTTGGCAAACCTTGAAAGAGTATGGTATTCCACCTAAGATTATTAACATTATTAAGGATATGTACCAGGGTTCCAAGGCACATATATTACATGAAGGGAATCTCTCAGAACCTATAGAAACTAAAACTGGAGTGAGACAAGGATGCATTCTATCTCTAATTATATTTCTGATGGTGTTGGATAGAACTATGAGAAAGGTTATAGGAAAAAGAAGAAGGGGAATCCAGTGGGAGATTAATAACCATCTTGAAGACCTCGACTTTGCAGACGATATATGTTTGCTAGCACAGAGATTCAGGGATATGGAAACTAAGGTCGAGAGATTACAAGAAGAAGCCAAGGAGATTGGATTAAAGATAAACTCCTCTAAAACCAAACAGATGAGGGTAAACTGCAAGCACGACAATAAAATAACAGTAAACAATGCAGAAATAGAAGAAGTTGACACTTTCCTGTATTTGGGAAGTGTAGTTACAAAAACAGGTGGTGCAGAAAAAGACGTGGAGAGAAGGATTCGGTTAGCAAATGGAGCATTTGTACAGTTATACCCCATATGGCGGAATAATAATATCTCATTGAAGACAAAGCTTAGGCTATTTAACACCAATGTAAAATCAGTTCTTCTTTATGCATGTGAGACATGGAAAGTTACGAAGGCAATGAGTAATAAGATACAGACCTTTGTTAATAGATGCCTGAGGCGTATTATAAATGTAAGATGGCCTGAAACAATAAATAACGAAGAACTGTGGAGAAGAACTAACCAACTTCAAACATGTCGCCAAATAAAACAAAGAAAGTGGAACTGGATAGGCCATACACTGAGGAAGCCAGCTGGAGCTATAGAGAAGACTGCACTTGATTGGAACCCCCAAGGGGCAAGGAAGAGAGGACGACCTAGGAAAACATGGAAGCGATCGGTAGAAAAGGAGGCAGAGAGATGTGGGAAAAGCTGGAAGGAAGTAAAATGGTTGGCTGGAAACAGAGTACGCTGGAGGAACTTTACTGCTGCCCTATGTTCCACCTAGGAATAACAGGAAATAAGTCAAGTAAGTCAAGTGTCCATGTAGGGCTGTTTCCTGTAGACAGTGTGTGAAAGTTTCATGTGAACATCTCTGGCTACTAGGACATCAAGAAAGGCCAGCTTATTGTTTTGTTTTTGTTCCATGGTAAACTTTATATTGTTACATATGCCGTTTATGTGTACTAAGAATTGAGTAAGTTTTTCTTCCCCATGAGGCCAAATGATGAATGTATCATCAACTTTTCTCCAGATCCTGGAGACAGCTACACTAAGACCAAAGAGCTGGTGGAGATACATTGATGTAATGTTCATCATTGAACCTCAGGGGGAAGAAAAACTGACTCAATTCTTAGTACATGTAAACGGCATATGTAAGTTTACCATGAAACAAGTACAAAACAATAAACTGGCCTTTCTTGATGTCCTGGTGGCCAGAGATGTTGACATGAAACTTTCACACACTGTCTACAGGAAACAGACCCACACGGACAGGTACCTACATAAAGACTCCAACCACCATCCCTGTCAGAAATTTGGACAAAGAATTGAGTCACCTACACACAGTATTTCAATCCAATGGATAAGTAAAAAAGAAATAAAAAGGGCAACCAACTCTGTTGGCCCTGAAAAAGGCCAATTTGACCAAGACTATGGAACCCAGAGCCAAGGCATTTCTACCCTACATACGAACAGTCACTGATCATATTGACAGAATTCTAGACAAATATAATATTAGGACCATCTACAAACCTACAAAGAAAATTAAACAGTACCGTATCTCAATTCTGCTAAAGACAAACAGGATCCCCTTGATTAAGCGAGCGTTTACAGAATACCATGCAGTTGTGGGAGCATCTACAATGGCACCACGAAGAGAAGCATTAATACTTGACTAAAGGAGCATAATGGACAAGGTAGATTGGGAATCATTGAAAAATCTGCAGTTGTAAAGCACGCACTACAATTAGGCCATGTCATCCATTTTTTAGAAACAGAAGTTCTCAGTTCTACCACACATTACCTCCCCAGGTTATACCAGGAAGCTACTGAGATACAGAAATGCACGAACAACTTTAACATAAAAGAAGAATTGCAAAGAGTACACAGAACATGGATTCCTGTCATTTCTAAAACCAAACACAGGCCCACAAAACCCAGACCTATCGGAAGAGAGGATGGCTCACATCAGCTGAGTGCCAACCAAACAGAGCACGAGGAGGAGGTATAAATACCAGTGGTTTGAGACCTTGCCAGCAGTTTGCAGCTGACCATCTAGCTGTAACCAGCTCTGAAGATGTCAGACTAGTTCGTGGCAAAACGTCAGCAATATCAACAGATAGACCATGGCCATACATCCTGGAAATGGAAATATCATTGAACGCTGGCTGTGAAGCCTTAGTAGTAATAAAAGCTTTAAAAGGTTGGAATATCTGAAATTCTCAGGTCATGGTAAAATGACACTACCTGTCATGGTAAAATGTTATACCCTGCAGATTTTAGTTTCTGTCAACAAGACAAGGAATAAGCGCAGAGGCCAAAAGAAAACTCTTGCAACTCTTCAATGACTATGACACAGTATTCAAAACAAGAGATGTGGAAAGTTGTCTGAAAAGGCGTTTTTGGTTCACGACAATGCTCGGTATCATTTGGCTGCTTAAAGACAGGTGCAACTTCAACGTTTTAAGTGTCAAATTTTTGGATATCCTCCTTACAGCCCTGATCTGGCATCCAGTGATTTTCACTTGTTTTCGGAACTAAAGGACTTTTTGGGTGGAAAAGTTCCCAATCGACAAAGACCTCAAAGCGGCAGTGACATCTTGGCTCAGGTCTTTGGCAGTGGAAGAGTAAACATTGGCATCAAAAAACTTGTACCACATTACAATGAATGCCTTGACAGCAATTATGATTATGTTGAGAAATAGAGTGAGATACTGTATCTTTGTAAATAAAGTTTTGTTTTGATATCTTTTGTTATTATTTAGTTATGCTAAATTGCTCTTTACTATCTGAATGACCCTAGTATAAGTAACAAGGACTGTAAATTAATTCCCTCTAATCATAATCACATCTTACATTCAGAAAACTATGTATTTTATCAAGAAGTCTGAAATTATGTCATAAATTCAACACATGATACTTCATTAAAGTGTGTTTTGACAGTAAACAACAATTTCAATGTTACAGTTTTCATTAATGTAGCGTAAAATAGACAGACCAAAGGAATCACAAAAAAGTGGGACATTTGAGTGTCCTGGAAAACTTTTGGGACAGTGGAACATTTTTCCATAGAAACAGGAAAGCAGGATGAATGGGCACCCTAGAATAGACAGAAACAGAGAAAAATAGATTAGATTAGATTAGATTAGATTTATTTGCCACAGACATTGTACAATGTATTAGCAATAACAATAAACACAAATGAGATAAAATATACAAGTACACATTTCACCAGATAATGTCATTGAAGTCCTTGACACTGTACAGGGTATTTGACAACAGGTTAGATTTAATTGACCTTTTAAATGGAACATATGATAACTCCTTAATTTTGTTTGGCAATGAATTAAATAGTCTGAGGGCAACATATTCAAAACTTTTCTGGGTGGTGCTGAATTTACATTTATTTATATATAAGTTTTCATTGTTTCTGGTAGAGTAGCTATGGATAGTAGAGCATTTATTATACAAGTGTGCATTCTTTTTTATATAGAGAAGACTGCTCAAAACAAACACTGATGGTAATGTAAGTACATTAAGTTCTGTAAAGAGTGGTTTGCAGGATGTTGTAAGTGATGCTCTAGAGATAATTCTTATTGCTCTTTTTTGCAAGATGAATATTTTGTTGGCATAAGGATGACCTCCCCACAATAGGACTCCATAACTGAGATGGCTGTGTATATGGGCATGATACACTAGTAAGAGTGACTTAGCATCTATGTTATGAGTTAGTACTCTCAACATAAATATACCTCTACTTATTTTCTTGGCAACATAGTCAATGTGAGAATTCCACTCCAAATTAGTTTGGATACATGGCCGTCCGGAAGGGGGGGCAGGGTAGGGCCGCGGCCCCCCCCCCTGGAAATTTTGAGAATCTTAATAGCATTGTATTTATCTTGAAACAAAATTTTGTGATATGTATTATTATTGCAATTATAATAATTATTTTGAATAAGATCAAGGTATTTGCACAAAATTAAATACTATTTAAGATAGTCACATATAGTGAAATTATAGTTAGGCTTTTATTAAATAACTAACACAATCCAAGTAAAGATACAGTTATAAATGGTTCAGGTACGGCAGATGTTTTACGAAATCATTGAGGGCTTGCAATAGCGAGGTCACATACAACGATATATAACAGTTTTCACCAAGTCCCAAGGACAATAAACAAAGTATTTTTACCCACAAAGTTGGGAGAGATTTTTTGCAGATGGCCCACAGAAAGGAGCCGATATCAATATAACGGTAGGTCCGTTAGGTTACGTCCTGTCAGGCGGTGGATGGTCCAATAAAATTATATTACAGATAAATCACGCTAGAGAAAGCTCGCTTTCTTAAATGAAGTTATGCAAGCAGGTTTCGCACTCAATACTTAAAACCAATCATAGCATTGTCCATCCTACATCATTACGGAGATGCCCAATAGGAAATGTGGGGAGGTTCTTTGAAAAATCATTAAGACCGCGATAACTCTCGAGAATAAATAATCAAAACTAGTGTATGAAAAATCGCGCAGATAATCGCATTCTTCAAACGTTTTGTTGGTGTTTTTTACTGTGTGTTTTATGAAATGGATATAAGAAATTTCTTTAAACGTCAAAAAATAGATAATTGTTGCAATATTGATACGGGACGTGAACTTGCAATAACAGAGAATGAAATATTTTTGGGACCAGGTGATAGTGAAATTCGTGTTAGTGTCGATCAGTTGGAACGAGCTTCAGCTGAAATAATCAACAGTTGCAGTTCCACAACATACAGTGAACAAGATAAAGTTTCTGTAGCTAGTAGTGATCAAGATGTTGGACGATACTTGCACCTAACAGTTCAAAGTTCGCTTTCAGACAATGACACGTTTAAGTTAATTAGCGAGCCTTGGGTGCCTAGTTCCACTTATAATTTTAAGGGTGATTTAGAAAAAGGACAAAAGCGGGCCTTTTTGCATAAGTGGCTAGATCAGCTAGAATACAAATCATGGCTAGTGTATTCAAAGGAAGTGAAAGGTGCTTTGTGTCGTCATTGTGTACTTTTCAGACCCACGGTTCGACGGGGCATACAAGGTGCGTTTATAATTACACCATTCACAAAGTACAAGGATATGCATAGTTTTTGTCAAAAGCATATGAAATCTGAATGGCATAAAGATGCAACCGAGCGCTCAAACAATTTCATCCGCACCATGAACAACAAAAATATTAGTGTAAATGAACAAATAGATTCCGCACTGCAAAACAAAATTAGAGTAAACAGGGAAAAACTAGTGCCGATTGTTTCTTCCATAATATTTTATGCTACACATGATCTTCCTTTGCGTGGAAATGACTCAAACACTGGTGTGCTGCATGATTTATTACATTTCCGTGTAAGGCAGGAGATACTGCTCTTAAAGATCATTTTGAAACGGCTGCTGGAAATGCCAAGTACACTTCAGTTCGTACACAGAACGAAATAATAGAAGTTTGTGGGCAAGTTCTAAAAGACCAATTGGTCAAGGAAATAAATAATGCATATGCCTTCTCAGTGTTAGCGGATGAAACGGCTGACATTGCAGGAACAGAGCAATTGTCTTTAGGTATTCGCTTCGTTGATGAAAAGGCACAGGAAACCAATGTACGCGAAGAATTCATAGGGTTTGTTCCCCTTGATCAGCTCAATGCGGAATCATTGGCTAACACTATTTTAAATTATTTATTGGCCAGTGGTTTCGATATGTCAAAAATGGTAGGTCAGGGCTATGACGGCTGTTCTGTAATGGCAGGAAAAGTGGGAGGTGTTGCAAAACTTGTTCAGGACAAATACCCAAAGGCACTCTACCTTCATTGTGCATCTCATAGACTAAATCTTGTAGTAAATGATCTAATCGGAGTGCAGGAAATAAGGAATACCTGCAGCACAATAAAAGAAATTATTGTTTTCTTTCGAGAAAGCACTACTCGAAGAAAACTCGTTCCCAAAATTCCATTATTTTGCGAAACTAGATGGTCTGCTAAGCATAAAAGCATAAGAATCTTTGCGGAAAATTACACACAGATCGTCACAGCCCTAGAAGAGCTAGCAGTAAATGGTAACTCGAACACAAAACAACGGGCACATCAGCTTCTTCATGCCGCCACAGCTGCCACCTTTATTATAGCTCTTCACATCATAGCAAAGTACAGTGCCGTGCTTGAGCCAGTCACTAACATTCTACAGGGTGTGTCAGTGGACATCGGTGCAGTGCGCGCTCATATACGAGAACTCATTTCATTATTTCAGAAGCACAGATGTGAAGCAGATTCACAATTTCAGGAGCTTATGAATACTGTGTGTGAAACTGCGTCACGTGTGAATGTTGAAATATCTGTTCCCAGGCAAACCCTTCGACAGACGTATAGAACAAATATCAAAACAGTAGTTCCAGAGGAGTACTATCGTGTTTCCCTGTACATACCTTATTTGGATTCACTAATAACTTCTCTAGAATTACGTTTCTCAGAGGAAAGCAGTGCTGTTTATAGTCTTCTGCAGCTGCACCCCGAAAATATAAAATCTATGTGCCCTTCTTCATTTGATGAGATTATTCAAAACATTCAAAGGCTTTATACCATTGATAATTTTGTGTATGAAGCTAAAAGCTGGTATGAACTGTGGAAAAACAGAGTGAGTAGTGGTTCAGCTGGCGATACAAGCACAATGCAATACATCGATATTCTCCAAGAAACAAAACTCTTTTTCCCGGCCGTGTCTACAGCAGTAAAGATTGCAATGACTCTCCCTACAACAACTTGCACTGTGGAGAGATCCTTCAGTGCCCTACGCCGTGTGAAAACGTGGTTACGTGCAACAATGACTGATGAAAGACTGGACGGTCTCTGCATGATGAGTTTGCATCGGGAGAAAATCTTCAAGGAAAAGGAAGAATTTATTCAAGAAGTTATTTCAGCATTCGCCAGGCAGTCGTCAAGAAGGCTGCAGTTCCTCTTTAAAGATTAAGGTACCGTTTTCATCAAATAATTATATTTAACCCGTTAGTTCCATCCTACATATGCCAAGACCCGTATAGTGCTAAATATATATATTTTTTTCTCGCGAGTAACGTTTTTAAGTCACGAAAAGTAAAAGTATAATAGGCTGTAGAAGAAATTTCACTCTTTCAGGATATGCATTTGTGGACACATCTAATTTAGTTTTAATATATTACACCATGGTTTTAAAAAAGTTAAAGTTTTGGCACCGTATTATGTCAAACTTTATTTTTGCAGTTGTAACGAATACTATATGGATATGTCATAAATTATTGTAAGAAACCTTGGGTATTCATTTGAAAACAAGTCCCATAAGGCAAAAAGAAATCAGTTTGCACCGCGTTCTTGAAAGCAAATTTAGTAAATGTTTAGTCAGCTAAAAATTTCCTGTACTATGTTAGATCAGTTAGGGGGTGCCACAGCTAATGGAGAGGTGCTTTATTAGGAAAGTCACACCACAAAGTTTAAAAAAATTCAATCCTCACAAGAGGCTGTTAAGTGCATGAATACGATAAGAAAATATATATGTTTACTGGTGCCAGTAATGTGATGTTGGTCCCTGCTTTACTACGGTATGTGAGAGTAATTAAATTATTTTATTTCATAGTTTTTCTATAAAAAATAAGAGCTTCTGTTATATTTATCCATTACACAAACTTATATTTTTTACGTTAAGAAAATTTTAATAAGTACTGTGCACGTTGTAAATATTTGAAGAAGAAGTCACACTTCAACCCTCATAAACCATTGACCAGGAGGTTGTTTGTGTTACAGTCTAGAGGGTGGGATGGAAGAGGAGTTTGTGAAGGAGTTTCCAAAGTGTACATTTTTGTGTTATTTACTCCTTCTTTTGTTAGCATGGCAATAATTAACCGAATGCTGTATGTGTAAAATTTAGCTTTAAGATCATCCAGGATTATACTACAATCCTCAGGTTTACGTTTCAGTCAGAATTCTATCTAAAGCCATTTGTTTTTAACCATTTTATAACTATGTATAACTATGTATGTTAATAACTGGCTGCTGGATGTTTAAATACCGGTATCCTCCATTCACGTTGAAGTATGGCATTTAAATTCTATGCGTCACTGAAGAATTAACAGAGTACCTAATACATTATTTTGTATTTCCTATCCTTGCACGAACAATTCAGTCTTTATTAGGTAATATTACAGGTTTTGAAGATGATAAATAATTATCTGAATTTGAAATCCTGAAGACATTTCATGTAATTATTTTCTCTAGGCCTACACATTATGACAAGTAAAATATAGGGCCTACATTGTATTGAATTTTCTAAGAATAGCCTATAAACTGGGATACCATCAGAGATAGGTCATGACATAATTATTTTAAAGCTCACTAAAATACATAGGCCTATCTCGACCGTTTTCAGAACATTGCATGCTATATATTTATATTTTGATAACTGTAAATAGGCTACTACCTAGATATTGACAAAAATAGTCTGAAGATTGGTGAGACTATATTTTTCACATTCATGATGTCATGGCGAGAACGAGCTGTAGCAGTGACTACCTTGCATATGAATATGTAGAAATAATTACTTCACTAAACCTGAAATCATTTCTAGCCAAACATTTTATCGTAATGAAAGTAAGGTAATAAAATTATCGCACTTTATTTGAATTGTAGGTGGGAAATTGTAGGGGGTAGAAAAGTCATGTGTGTGTTCTACATCATATTTTTTCTTTGTAGGCCTATCCAGTTTCATAGGTCCAGTTACAGTAAATCAAGGATGTGGATTGTAATAATAATAATAATAATAATAATAACGAAAACAATAATAATAACAATGACAACAATAATATTAATATTAAAGTATTTGCACATTATAGTAGCATAGTGGTGGAAGTAATTTTCTCATTTGCTCGTTTGCCCCCCCTTGACAAAATTTCTGTGGACGGCCATGTTTGGATATATAATCCTAAAAATCTTACAGGATTCCTTAGTAGGCTATTGGAGCGTTGAAGATTAATTGTCAATTCAACAGTCTTACTAGCATTAAGACTTAGGTTATTAGCATCACACCATTTAGTAATGTCAGAAGAAGCATTGTCAATACAGATAGAGTCATTTCTGTCACATGATACAAGTGCTATATCATCAGCAAAAAGATAGGTAGTGAGACAGTTCTCCCGTACTGTAGAGGGAAGATCGTTAATATATATTATAAAAAGGACAGGACCCATGACAGAGCCTTGAGGTACACCATACTCTACCAACTTATAATCTGATACATTATCATTAAAGAGAACAGATTGATATCTATTACTCAAATATGAACGCATAAGTTCTAAGCTAGATTCGCTGAAACCATAATAAACAAGTTTATGAATTAATATGTCATGGGAAACTGTATCAAAAGCCTTGGATAGATAAAAAAAATGGCTTACAACATGATCACCCTTCTCGATACCTTCAAAACATTTTTTAATAAATGCAAGTACAGCTTCAATAGTACTATGTCCCATTCTAAATCCATATTGTGAGGGTGTAAATATAGAGTTGCTTTCAAAATACATGGTTATTTGTTTGTTTAGTAATATTTCAAAGACCTTTGATAGCACTGGTATTATAGGCCTACTTATAGGCCTATAGTTTCCATAATCGGATTTACTCCCTTTCTTATGAACAGGGATAACTTTGACAACTTTAAAAGTATTGGGAAAGTACCCCTTCTCAATGCAGTTGTTAAATATATGGGTAACAGGTTCACAAATATACACAGATGCTAATTTCAAGATTTTAGAGTTTAAGCCATATATATCAAGACATGAACTATTACTTAAATTTAGTATGACAGAGTAAACATCTTCAACACTTACATGTTTAAATAGGAAACTGATCTGAGGCTTGGATAAGTTGTTCATGAGATTCATTGGATCTAAATCACTTGGTATGTTGTTGACAATGTCATGTACTTTGTCAATAAAATAAGAATTAAAATTTTCAGCGTCTAGGTCAATATTTGGAGTAGAACTCCTATCACTCTTGTTTATCAGATCATTAATAATTGACCAAGTAGACTTAGGTTTATTGATTGAACCATTGATTTTATTAGAATAATAATTTATCTTACTGGCCTTAAGGGCTTTTTTATACTTTTTTTGTAATTCACTGTATCTATCTTTATATTGTTTCTTGCCATTGTGTATGTACATTTTGTAATACATAGTACATTCTTCTTTTAATTTATGGAGGTCATCATTGTACCACTCTTTGTTATTCCCTCTTTTTGGTCCAATACGTGATCGTACAAAAGGGAATGCTGCATCAGTGATCTTTGAGAAGATTGACAGAAAATAATCAACTTTATCACTTAGATTTGTTAAGCCATACAATGTTAACCAGCTGACTAAACTTAATAAATACATGAAATATGGTATATTAGATGCATTAAGTGATCTTTTAAATGTATATGCAGGGTTAGATGGCTGAGTTCTGCTGGGCTTTAGATTAGTGTTGAAGTGAATGGCATCATGGTCTGATAGAATTGTATGAACTACTTTGGCTGAGCATTTGTTGGTATCAATATTCGTAATAACATTGTCAATACAAGTTCCTCCAGACCCATTGTTGTGAGGTCGAGTGGGTTCATCGATTAAATGCCTGACACCAAAGCTGTCGAAGCAATTATATATTTCTTTTACTTCGTTGCTATCAACGCAGAGGTCTATGTTAAAATCACCAGTTAAGACAATTTGTTTGTTCACACTGTGTTTGTAAACTAGGTTGAACAGATCATGCAGTTTTATCACAAAATTGTCGGTGCCATGTTTACTGTGGTCAGGTATTCGGTAAAAGCACACACACAGGACATTAAATGAATTAAGCATAATAGCACAGGCTTCAAATTCAAACATAGAAGATAAAGTAGAGAGATCAAATTTAGAGACCTCAAGACCATTTTTAACATAGATAGCTGAACCACCATGCTGGCCACTTCTGTTCCGGCAAAAGAAATCAGATAGTACATATCCTGGGACATCAAGTATGGCCAATTCATAGGCGCATAGCCAATGCTCTGTTATACATAAGACGTCAACTTCCCACTCAGAAAGTAGTAGAGAAATGTAGCTTAGCTTATTCACAAAACTCTGCACGTTCCAGTACAATATACTCAAACCAGATATTGTTTCTACTTCATAGTAGTTCTTTGTATTAGAACTGCTTTGTGTTTTCCACTCCCCAACCTCTAGCTTTCTGAGTCCATTACTGTGTCCATAGTCCATAGTGACATGCACACAGAAAAAAAGTGGAGTTGAAAATATAATAGAATTATAGTGATAAAGAATATGCCTACTAACAGCATATTAAACAAACTGTTGCAAGGCAAAAATTAAAAAGTCCGAATAAAAAACAAAAATAAAGAAATAACAGAGGCTTACCAGTAACTTCTTGTTTTTGTTGATCCTTCTTTACCACTAATGAAGGCTCTATAACCATGGTATCCTGCCATGAAAATTGCGCATATGAAGGATGGAACTGAAGCAAATGTTGTAAAATAACAGAAAGAGTTGTCACCTCCAATAAATGTGGAGAATGTCTGGGTCCCATACAGAATACATGTGCATCCAACATCCAGACATGTATCAAGTATTTCTTTCCAGTGATTCCATGGAACTGCATTGCCAACAATTGTAACTAGAGATAAACCAGCAGCAACTGCATAAAGGAATGTGAGCTGCCTCTCTCTCCTGAATAATCCCATTTGCTAGCCTGCAACACAAGACAAGGTGAGATGTTTTCTTGCAGCATGACCAGACATTTCGTTTTCAACTGGATTGTCCCATTTTCTAAGGACTTGGTTCCCTTTTTCCCTTTTGCAAGCCACTCATCACTCTCACCTGGTATTCAACCTTAAAACAATATATCATGAATTATGGTTAGGGTGATCAGACATTCCAGTTTTACTTGAACAGTTCAAGCTTTGAGCATACTGTCCAGGTATCAAGGAAGCTTTTCAGGATGTCTGAATGTCCTGTTTTTTAAAAATAGATTAGGCTATTATTGCTAGAAATAAATATAGGCCTAGGCCTGTAATAGAAACTGCCAGCATACAATTATTGTAGGCCTATGCATTCTAGAAAAAACTGTATTGTACAAGGAACCATAAAAAAATAAGATTATAAAACAAACCATAGAAAATAAGTGAATAAGGATCGCACAGAATTTGGGAGTTGAGAGGACTGACGATCCAAAGGAAAGACTGCGATCTCATTCAGGAAGGAAAAATAATGAATAAATAAAGCTCGTAGCCTGTTTAAAAAAATTTGACGGAATTATTTCACTGAAAACACTAATTTAAAAATTGGAAGCACTGATGAAAAAATAAAATGTATAGAAAGATCGAAACACAGTCACTGAATGACATAAAAAATTAAATCACTGTTTTTATTTAAAGAAGAAAAAATAATTCAAAAATTAATAAACATAAAATGATACTTAAGAAAAAATGGATATCTAATCTTGAAGCGTGTAGCAATGTTCACATTTCTGTTCTTGATGTTATGGAGGTAGTGTTCGCAGCAAATATTGTAGAAGTAGAAAGCATTGGTGATGAAGAGTCACCATGTTGGAGTTTTGAGGTTATGATAAGTGTGTTGCATGTGTGTAGTAGTAGTGGTAGGGCCTAGTAGTTTTATTCATCCTTATGATCATCCTACATGTGTAGGACACAAATGATATAGGATACGTCATCTCTTAGATATTAAGTATCATTCATACACTCTGAGTACCTATATGGTTCCTCGTATACACTCACACACCCATACATGCACATTTATATAACAGTAATATTTACAAGTTACTTCAAGTCAATTAATCAGTAGGCCTACATACACATAGCATTATACTATGGGCCTGAAGACTATAGGTATGGATGGGATGGTGCGGGATGAATGTAATTTCTATTCTAAATCATACGACATGAATTCATCTAGTGTATAGAAGGCATGTAGTAGTAGAAAGGATTTTACCTCTTTTTTCAATTTAGTTGGATTTTCCTGTTTTTTAATTGCATTTGGTACTTTATTGTAAATTTTTTATCCTAAGATGAGTAGGCTACATTCTGCTTACAGACTTCAGTTCTGCAGTATTGTGTGTTTAGATCCAACTTGTTTCTTGTATTGTATTCATGTATTTCTGAGTTTGATTTTATATCTCCTATGTGTTGCTTTATAAAACACAGTGTTTCCAAGATGAATATAGAGCTTAGTGTTAATATTTTCAGTTTCCTAAATATTTCTCGACATGATGTCAGTCTACTTAACCCGTGCATTATTCTTAATGCTTTCTTTTGTATTCTAAAGATTACTTCACTTTGTCTGCAGCTTGCCCAGAATATAGCTCCATATCTCAAAAGTGAATGGAAATGCGCAAAGTAAACGTTTTTCAGAACTTGGTGACTCACTTTATTTCTTAGGGAGTTGAGCATATAGCAAACGGAGCTTAGTTTAGAGGTTTTCTTTATATGTGTGTTCCATTTTATTGATTCATTTATATGTAGTCCTAAAAATTTTGTATTTTGTCCTATGTTAGAAAGGCTTAGTGGGCCGCAATGATGATTGAGTATAGTGAGCCGCAGTGATGATTGGGTTTGTGGGCCGCCATGATGATTGAGTGTAGTTGTAGAAGCATAGTGGGCCACAATGATGATTGAGTTAGTGGGCCACCATGATGATTGAATCTAGTTGTAAATGTTTAGTGGGCCACAATGATGATTGAGTTAGTGGGCCACCATGATGATTGAGTCTAGTTGTAAATGTGTAGTGGGCAACAATGATGAATGGGCTAGTGGGCCACCATGATGATTTTACTAGTGGGCCACAATGATGATTGAGCTAATGGGCCACCATGAGGATTCAGTGTAATTGTAGAGGCATAGTGGGCCGCAATGATGATTGGGCTAGTGAGCTGCCATGATGATTGACTGTAGCTGTATAAGCGTAGTGGGCCACAATGATGATTGGGCTAGTGGGTCACCATTACAATTGAGTGTAATTGTAGCGGTGTAGTGGGCCGCAATGATGATTGGGCTATTGGGTCACCATGGACGATTGACTGTAGTTTTAGAAGCATAGTGGGCCGCAATGATAATTGGGATAGTTGGCCGCCATGACGATTGATTGTATTTGTAAATGCATAGTGGGCCACAATGATGATTGGGCTAGTGGGCTGCCATGGCGATTGAGTGTAACTGTAGAGGCGCAGTGGGCCGCAATGATGATTAGGATAGTGAACCGCCTTGACGATTAAGTGTAGTTGTAGAGACGAAGTGGGTCACAATGATGATTGGAGTAGTGAACCACAATGATGATTGAGTGTAATTGTAAATGCATAGTGGGCTGCAATGATGATTGGGCTAGTGGGCCACCATGACGATTGAGTGTAGAGACGTAGTGGGCCAAAATGATGATTGGGCTAGTGGGTCGCCATGGCGATTGAGTGTAGTTGTAGATTGTTGTGGTGGGCTGCAATGATGATTGGTCTCATAGGCATGAGCCACCATGACGATTGAGTGTGGTTGTAGTTTGTGTGGTGGGCCTCAATGATGATTGAGCTAGTAGGCCACCATGATGATTAGTGTAGTTGTACAGGAGTAGTGGGTCACAATGATGATTGAGTGTAGTTCGCCGCAATGATGATTGGGCGTAGTGGGCCACAAAGATGATTGAATTGATTGTAGATTGTTGGTATTCGCTGACACGTGGTTGCAGAAGGAATGAAGAGCTGGCTATAGCCGTTGGCGGAGAGATTTTGACCAAACGCTGACTGGAGAACAGTGGCCGCCCGAGAGGCACGGACATTGTATATATAGTGCGTTATTGCGTACTAGAAAATTGGACAAGGTCTGAACTCTGATTGGTTAATGGGGAGATAAGTAGCCAATGGGAGCTGGTTATGACTTCACGGCATGATAACCAAGATAATGTACAGTTGAGATGTCACTAACAAAGACAAAGCAATTGTTTACATTGTTTAAACCAGAACGCTTGATAAGTTGAAATAACATGTAGATATAAACGCCTAATACGCATGTCATTATGAAATATAAATTACGGAGTTTTAAACAGAGGCTCAAAAAATATTTGAGAATTTCATGATAGCCTTATGTAAAGACGTAGTTACAAAAAGCTTGTGAACGCATGAATAAAAGTTTCACATCCATATGCTGAATCGACTATGATGGGAAGCTATGTAATTCTATATTCAAATTTGGAATAGAATAAGGCGAAATGGCGGAAAATTAAGAATTGTTGGGATCTAGTGGTGTTGGAAATTTCTGGTGAGATTTAAGGGAGGTTGGCAACACTGCTCTTTCTCGATGGAATTAAGCGGAAGCAATATCGAACACGCAATCTCATTAAATATGGCAGCATTCGTATTGAAACACAAAACATTGCTTGAAATTATTCAAACAAAACAAAAACACGATATATGAAACCATGAAATAGGCTATAGTAAACAAACAAATTATGCAGATTGTAGCCTCAGGTCAAATAGAGGTAAGACAACCTCTATTTGTCATTGCAGCCACGCGCTTCCGTGTGACAAGTAATATAACCTGATCTTGTCATATACCCTAGTAGCGCACTTCGTTGGCCCAACGGAGGGCTTTGGTTGGCATGGTAGGGATATGTTGGGAAAAGGTTCGTTGTAATTTCCTCGTTTGGGCCAATTCATTTGTTGGTTGGCGTTCGCGCCCGCCCTACCGTTGGGGTTATGATTGTTGGCCCAACATTGGAATATGATCGCATTTATCTTCTCACCAGTCTTCGGCAATTTCCGGCGTGTTCGTAGGTCATCGGCACAGCGCCCTTGAAGGTAACGGTCATTCGCCATCTTGATATGTAAAGAAGTTAACGCAGTTTTGATTCTCATTCATATTTCATACATAATATTAGGTAAGCCCTTTGGTTGTTCTCTTAAAATAACGTTATCATTTTTACACAATACTGTATTATGAGTGTTGCATTCATATTATAATTGAAGGTTCGTTCAACGTTACAGTACTGTAATTTCCTATTGCAAATTTGTTTCAGATGATTTACATAAAGAAAGGCAGAAGGAAGCAGAGAAGGAGCATCATATATGCAACGAAATTCCAACTGAATTGAAACGCAGTTCAAGATCAGCAGTTCTACAGTTCAAAATCTACATCAATTGCGGGATTTTCAAGATTTCAAACTTGCAAGTAGCCTACATGGAGCATGCATGATTATTTGTCAGAATCAAGTTTTTCAAGTTTTTCAGTAAAAATGTTAAGGTATAAATATTTGATTTATTATTAAAATGTAGATGCCCTCATTATATAGTCTAAAAATCCAGGGAATGTTGCCAGTAACATTTAAATATGATGTTAATCTTTATATTCTCATCGGACTAGCTACCCGGGTCTGCAAGAACCCAGCTACCTTTCATAGAAAGAGGCCCTTGCCCGATAGGGATGTTACGGGCTAATACTAATACTAATAAGTTATAATGTGCCGGTACTTCATTATTAATAATATGTTGATTGCGCACAAGTGTGCAAGGTTTTGTCACTATGTACAGTCTTCCGTGCTGAGTTCGGTTACACTTTTTGGGCAACTGGTACAGCTTAGAACGTGGTATTTGTCACATCGTCTTCCGAAATATTTGCAAACACAGTTATATATTTCATGGAAGCTGTTCGTAGCGCAGAGTTTGTGATGATATCCATGCACTGCCAATCTTGTCACTACATGTCTCATACACTGGTTTGTGCCCGTCCAGTTCCTGTCTACCATTTCACTTGTTGCGTAGAACGGCTCCTCTATCTGCCTTTTCTTGTCCATGTTTTCTGCGACCAGGTCGTTATAGGCAATTGTAGCTGGTAAGAGCATCCTGTGTCGGAGGTCCTCGATTAGGAGGGGCTCTCTAGTCAGGGCATACACATAACTACTTCATTATTAAGCTCTATCCACAATGTGCAGTTGGCCGCTTGAGAGCTGCCCACAATATGAAGTGAACATTGAGGTTAGGGAAACATTTTACAGTACAAATAATGGGAAGGAATCGATTTATAGTGCATAATATGTAGGCTATAATAAATACATCTTGCTTTTCATAGTAACCTAATCTATTTCTTTGCACTAGTAGGCCTAAATAATTTTCAATCTCGTAATATGTAACTTGCAGTTGGGGTAGGTAGTCGAAGATGAATTTCTCGACTGCTGACAGCAACTGTACTTTGTGAATGGCGTACATTACTCACCACATGTTTTACTTTGACTACCGACTACAGACTGCCAACTGCACATAGTGGATAGAGCTTTAGGCCTAATACGTTAGTTATATAATCAACTCTACCAAGTAACTTGCATTCTATTTGCCTGTATAATTTTAAAACATAGTTCATGACAGGGTTAAAAAATGCATTTACATTATGTTTGAATAACCGTCTAAATCTGATTAGCTTAACTTGATTGCTAGAATGCTTTTCCATCAAATTGTTTCATCTATCCCTATAGGCCTATATGTGCACTTTATTGATTAGGTTATTTAAAACATCTTTACGAAATCATGTAAAATCTCTTCACAAATTTCTAAAGAATTCTATCTGTTCTATTCTTAATTTAGGCTTACATTCAGTCACAATTTTGGTTATAACCCCAATAGGCTACAGTTTGTAGAATTCAATTTAAAATGAACTCTAAAATGTTGTGTGTAGGCCTAATCAATTTCGCTAATGATCTTAACATCAGTCTTTGTAAAAGTAAAATATTACTAGATTATGGAATAAAATGGGAATAATGGAACTTTGTGCCCCACGCGTTCCCCTTTCCACTCACCTGGCTGCTTCCCGCATGCCACCTGCCACGCTTCCCCGCAGGTCATGCCGTCATGCCTGTAGCCGCTGCTCAACGCCGTTAATGCGTAATTGCGATTGGCATGTCACCTAATATTTAACAATAAAAATAAAATACCCTTGCACCTGGCATTCAACCCAATTCTGTACTAATTCCATCCTACTATCCCCCACAAATCCTATTTCCCTTAAATCTACATCCTAATATTTTCTTTCCACCTACGTGTAAGTCTTCCAAGTGGTCATTTCCCTTTGGGTCTCCCACTCAGCATTTTTTAGATGTCTTTCCCCCCCATACGCACAACATGTTTAGCCCATTTCATTCCCTGTGATTTAATTTCCCTTACTATATCTGGTGGCGAGTACAGATTATGAAGCTCGTCGTTATGCAGTTTCCTCCAGTCCCCATTTTCATCTCTCCCATAGGCCCAAATATTTTCCTAAGCAGCCTGTTTTCGAACACACTCAGATTATGTTACAAACTGCATCTTACAATCAAAATTGTAATTGAATTTAAATTAAGAATATAATAAATAGAATTATTATGAATTTTGAAGAGATTTTACACAAATTTTTAAAGCTTTTTTAAGCCTATATTGAAGTCTTTTAAATATTATTTGATAATGAATAAGCTAATCTAAGTGCATATGTCTATAGGAATAGATGGAACAGCATTTTAGAAATAAAGGTCTTACAGGTTAAGCTAATCAGGTTAGACTGTTTTTCAAACATAATGTAAATACGCCTTTTAACCCTGTTATGAACTATGTTTTTAAATTATACAGGCAAATAGAATGGAAGTTACTTGATAGAGTTGATTATATTTCTAACGTATAGGCCTAATAATGGTGATGCTATAACTGGTCACAAGACAGCTGGATAACAAATTAACTAATCACAGTAGGCTAAAAGATTGCACATTGTTACTTATATGAGAATATAAAGATTAACACCATATAATATTGTAAACGTTAATGGTAACATTCTTGGATTTCCTAGACTATATTGAGGGCATAAGGTGGAAAGATCAACTTACATAAATCAACTATTGTCACATTGCATAAAAATGAAGTTTATTAATACATGTTATGTAGTTCATAATATATATATCTGACTTATCCATAACTTGTAAAGCAGCAATAACAATAAACTATTCATTATTCATTTCTCTGAATTTTGTTTAGCCTATAGCCAAGATTCTTTCCTTATGTTGTACCATGTATCACCATTTTTCTGAGATATAGAATTCTGGACCAGGGTGCACATAGCCTCATGAAGACGAGGAGCCACTTGATAAAGAAATAGCGGCTTCAGTCATGAAGACCACCATCTGCCAATGTAGAAGAATGGAGGAAGAAGATGCAACATGGGTAGTAGGCCTTGTCCCCTCATGGGATGAAGTTCTCGACCATTAGTATTACAGTGCTTTCACTGTACGACTTGGCCAGCAATCGCACGGGCCGACTATCCGTGACTCATGCATCAAGCGCCCAAGTGATGCCTCGTTGTCTCACCGCTGAAGTCTAGCATGTGATCTGATTGCGTTCACACGTGAATAATTATTACAGCAGTGTTTGTGTTTTTTTTATGGTTAAAGTAATTTTTAGTTTTGCTTGAAGTGTTTTAAAAATGCCACGACATAATTATACATTAGAACTACTGCGTGTGAATAGCAATTTCCTCAAAAGGTGCCGTAGATGTAATGTTGCAGAAGGACGGCATTTCCAACATCTCCTGTGATAAGGTAAGTTTGTATTTTTATTTTATATTTTCATATTTTATTGTGATTACAATTACGGAAATATATACGATTCGCCAGGAGTACCGTGATATGTCACGCGCCTTGCCCCGCAAGCGGTTTATCTGTGATGGTGGAGCGGCCCGTGCGATTGCCGGCCAAGTCGTACAGTGAAAGCACTGTATAACCATCAATAAGCCATCCAAATCCAATGATTTCCCTATTTCCTCCATTAGGTTCTGCTTTTTGTCTTGGTTTCATGTTTATTTTATCATAATTAGGTAGTTGATAAAATATTTTCCTCAGCAACTGCAATTTAAGAATGATTAGCAAGTCCATGCAAATCTTTCGCACTTCGCCCCTTTTGATAGGTGCCCAGGAAAACTAGGCATTTAGCTAACTAATAAATTTCATTCTTATACATTCACAAAATACAGTATACGGTTGAATTAAGAGCAACATATGAACTGTATACTGTGTTTTGTGAATCTGTATGAGTGAATTTATTAGTTTGCTAAATACTTGGTTTTCTTGGACTATTATCAAAAGGGGTGAAGTGCGAAAGATTTGCATGGATTTATAAGTCATTCTTAAATTGCAGTTGCTGGGGTAAATATTTTATCAACTACCTAATTGTGACAAAATAAACATGAAACCAAGGCAAAAAGCAGAACCCAATGGAGGAATGTAGGGAAATCGTTGGATTTTGGTTGGCTTATGGATGGAATTATGTTGGAATTCGGATGGCAACAGTTGGCATTCTGTTGGCATTACAATGATGGCCCAACAGATCGCCAACGAACATTCCCAACTGTTGGGATTTTGTTGGATATTGGTTGGCTACAGTTGGCAATTGGTTGGGTAAAATGCACTTTGCCAACGGAACCCCGACGGACATTCCTAACCGTTGACCAACGAAACATGACGATCATTTCCCAACATTGGCCCAACGATCTGTGCTACTAGGGTAGCCACCTGCTTCCGCATGACGGAACATAATAAATCATTAATCATCTACACAGCTCTACTACATCACTGTGTATCTTTAACACATTTATTATGAGGAATATATATATGGCGGGGGTCCTACAGCCTTTTCCGCATCCCGCATTTTGATCCCCATGCCTCTTTGTCCCTCCATTCATCTTCTCCTAAAGCCCTGTCGATCATAGCAGTTCTAATTCCTTCTCTCCATTGTGTTGTCTGTCTTCCTCTTCTCCTCCTGTTCTCTGGGCTATAATTCAGAGCTTTTTTTGGCCATCTTCCTTCTGCCATTCTTTTTACATGGCCATACCATAATAACTGTCTCGTTTATATCCTCTCTGCACTTGTAAAAACCCTTCCAATTCGCCTTCTAATTTCTGCATTTGGTACATGTTGCAGCTTCGAGATCCTGCTTGATCTCCTTAGGAATTCCATTTCCACTGTATCAATTGCCCTTCTATCAATCCTCGATAATTGCCAACATTCAGATCCATAGGATAGTATCGGTTCAACCACTGCCCTGTATATTCTCATCTTTGTCTCAATTTTCATTCTATTTGACCATAATATTCTGTTTAAAAGTTGTAATTTATTTTGAATATCATTTCTGGTTGTTCCCTCTGTTGAGATAGTACTCCCCAAATACTTAAACTGATCTCTGATATTCCGAATATACAGGTCTACATCCTCTTGTTCTTCTCCAACTCTCATATACTCTGTTTTCACCATGTTCATATTGAGACCCCATTTCTTATACTCCTCTTCCAGTTTCCTCATCATATAAGGGTCATTCTTCCGATTATGGGGAATTTCGTGTCCCAACCTTGCCAATCTCGTAAATTAGACATTTCCTCCCTTTTTACTATTTACTCTTATGTAATCATCATTTATCTAGTTAAAATATAAAGAAGTATATTTTTATTCTGATATATTGTGGTATTTAATAGCTTGTAATGTTGACAATGAAATCAATGTCCCAACTCGAGATACTGGATGTACGAAAGATAAGAAATTGACCGAGAAGTCTTCTTAAAAAATTGTAAATACAGGAACTGCAGAAGGTATGCTTACTCTTTTTGATGATATTACGATAATTAGTTTAATCTTATTTATACTGTGTTATTTATTTTTATTTAAGTGCTTAACTGAGTGTCCCTGCATTACGCCAGTCAACACCGTAACGCACGTAGAAATTAAATTTTCGCCAACTATGCTATAGCGGCATTACCTACGGCCATAAGTTAATTGGGAAGAACGATGTCAACAGTGTGGCAACCACAAAAATATTCCTTGTGTGGTTGTAGGAAGCACAAGAGCAAAAAAAAAACAGATTTTTCAGGAAAGTACCTTAATTTTATGTCAACACCGTAACGTAGAAAAAAGTGTGATTTTGTGATTTTTATAAATATTTTTAGTCTAGCAAAGAATTTTTAGCTGTAGGCCTATTTGAAGATAAAGCATGTGATGAATCGTTGTTTTTTTTTCAGTTTTAACTTGGAAAGTTATGAACAAAAAAAAAAATGTCCACCTCCGTAACGGTCAACTCCGTCATGAAGAAATTCGTTACGGTGTTGAACACTGTTACAATGGTGACTTTCTTGGCTTGCATATGTTTAATTTAATTTTAATTTAGCGTATTAATTGTATTTACCTTATTATGTGAATACATTATCGGAAACATGTCCACACCATAACGCAAGTGTCCACACCGTAACGCAGTCTTCACCCCGTAACAACAAGTAAAATGGCAATAGTTAGCACTAATTTTTAAATTCTTTTTCTCAATGAGGAGGCATTTATGCACTCTATTCTTAATATGCTTAGGATAGGAAAATAAATATTTTACATTAAAAAGTCTGACCATAGTAACAAAATGTAGCATTAAAAATCTCGATTCTATATTCTGCACTAAAAGTTTTAATTTTTTTGTCCATTATAGTAAATATTTGAGATAAAATTGATTCAAGGTGAATCGCATGCCAATGACCTATAGAAACAATAAATAAAAATGCTTTAATATTTTAAATTGTTAATATTAGGACCGCAAAACGCTGCGTTACGGAGTTGACTGATATTTGCACCTACTGATATTAAAAAAATTATATCTAAGTTAGTGATTAACATTGAGCTCGGCCAATTTACTGGGAATAGGTTAACATCATAGTAAACGAGATGACATCAATAAAACACAGTTTTGTGACAATTGTAATTCCAGCTTAACAGTGGATGAAAATCCCCACAATCGTGAGAATGACCCAATCAATATCGTACTCTTCATTTGCTGTAACCACTTGGTCATTCGCATATAACAGTGTCATCAAGTCCTGAATTTGCTCCCAGCCACTTCCACCTTTTTCCAAACTTGAAGAAATGGCTTGGCTCACAGCGGTTTCAAACAGATGAGGAGAGCATCAACGGGTGATTACATGCACAGGTGGCAGAGTTTTATGCAGAAGGAATTTCGAAACTTGTGAAGTGGTATGACAAATGTCTGAATGTTAGTGGAATTTATGTTAAAAAATAGCTGAAAGGGTGTACTGTTCACTGGTGTGCAATAAAAGTCTCCACAGTAAAGTGTTTTCTGCAAAAAAATATCGGAACTTACTTTGCAAACCACCTCGTAGAAGAAAAAGATTATATCAGTGATACTCTGAGAGAGTTTGGGATGGAAGGTTGTCTTGGTGTACCTACTCCAGCTGTCTTGGGAGTATCATCGCTTGAAGCAAGTGAAAGGAGTGAACCTTTTGATAATGATGTTTCTCGAAGAGCCATTGGGAGGTTGTTATACGTAAGTAGCCTACTTGTACAAGACCAGATATGTCTTTTGCAGTCAGCTATTTGAGCAAATTTTGTAATGCTCCTACTAATGAACATTGCGCCGCAGTCATCTGCATTTTCAGATATTTGAAGAAAACTATTGATTTTATTTTAGTTCATACTAAGGATCCGAAAATGAATCTCACAGTGTTTTGTGATGGAGACTGGTCAAATGATAAGCAAGACTCAAAGTCTGTTGGTGGTTTTGTTGTACTTATGACAGGTGCAGCGATTGCTTGGAGAAGCAGAAAGCAGAGTATTGTGGCAACCAGTACTATGCTTGCAGAATGCTATTCTTTATTTGAAGCATGTAAAGAAATCATATGGATCAGAGATTTATTATCAGAGCTTGGTAATTCCTGCTAATTCACCTACTACCATTTATGCTGATAATCAAGGAGCAAACAGCCTGGCAGAGACAAATAAATTGTCTGAGAAAAGTAAGCACTGCAGGATGCGGTACCATTATGTTCGGAACTGTGTATTTGTTTTTATGTAATGTCAGTTGTGATTTATTGAATTTGTTGATTTCTGAGGAGAGGTGTTGGTACCCATGCTTGAGTTGCGTAAACCAACAAATGAACATCTGATGTTGTTTGTCATGTTTCTCATTCTGTATCCGTGTCTGTATGGTGCTGCCACCACCAGTCCTTGTTGGTGTGTCATGTCGCAGGGACAAGGTAGGAAATAGGTCGCGCGGGGCCATATCTTGTACCCTAGAAATGACGTGTAACACTGTCTTCCCCTTTTCTTTAACATAAACAATATTTATTGAGAAGAACTAACCAATAAAACAGATTAATAAAACAAATAATTAAAGCACAGATAAAACACATCTCTTCGAGTTCCATATTGATTACTATATATACTTGAGTTTAATATTACTTGGTTATTATAAGTTTTAGTTACATTTGTTATTTTTCTTTACATATATATTTATTACACTTATGATATTGGAAACATGTTTAATATTCTTTGCTGAATTTAAGCGATTCCTACTTATACATTAATATAAATATTACACTTGAAATCTGTTTAATATTCTTGTTTGAATTTAAAGGATTTCTTTACTATATTTTACTGAACTAATCCGCGCAAGCCAGTCTCTTGAAAATAAGACAGAAGTCTTCTCACATAGAATAATTATGTCCAGCCGTTCCATGATGCTTTCTGCTCAAAGTATAGGTTTGCCAAAAGTGTCTACTACCGCCGGGGATAAATCGCACAGTAATTATCTCCCGTGAAGATGTCCCAAGTTGATATCATGATGAGCTGGATGGCTGGCGTGATATTTACTGGCTTACTCCCACGGTTTAATGGGGGAGACAGGAAACTCATCCTTTTATTATATATGGTATATAGGCTAATCAACATAATAAGAGACTATAACCTGCCTTGCACGGGAATCAAACTCAAGAAAATCTGATGCAATATTCTGCATCTCTGAGTCACATATGTGCTTATTGTTACAGGAAGATATGTGGTCAGCTATATCCTATGAAGTTTCCAAGATGTACATTTTAGTATTTCAGTTGACCACAGTATCATGTCGGTATTCCTTTGTTACAACATACAGGAGATTGATGAGTTAAATGTCATATAAGCTAATGAATAATATAATCAATAAATTTGCAATATTCAATAATATATCATTTAACAAAAAATAAGTGTTAATAATAAATAAAAACAATCTGATGGCTGGGCCATCACAGGTGAGTTAGCAGTTTTGGAGTACAAATATAATGAAGCAGCCATTATCTCAATTCTTCTGCTGTCTTTAATATTTACCGTAACTAGAGTTCTTTTTAAAATTAATTATCAGAATATAATACGCATAAATAATGTGCTGCAGTCCTAGAATATATCTTAAGTTCAATTTATTACATTCTTTTCTGACTTAATTATCAAAATATAATACACTTAAATGAGATGCTGCAGTCTGAGAATATATCTTAAGTCCAAGTTATTAAGTTCATTTCCAAATTAATTATCAGAATATAATATGCATAAATGATATTCTGCAGTCCTAGAATATATCTTGAGTCCAATGAAGTTTCTTAAAAATTCTATTTTATTTTAAGTGATGTAATTGTCCATGGTCCTGTACCATTGAATTTATGAATATGAAAATAAAGTTGATCTATTTGTTGTTTCTTGTTTTATGTCTCGTTTCTAAGGGGGTATAGATGTAAGTTCAAGTGCTTCAATTTTGAACACTATCACATATGAGAAACTGTGATTACTATCTACACTGACCGGCAAAAAAACCAATCACAGTAAAATTTGTTATAATTTTAAGATTAAACGTAATTTTGATTGGATATTTATACATTGTTATTGGTGAGGATGAATTATTATTTTTATTGAACCATTAGCTGTAGATAAAGCATATCTGCTTTCTTCATATCTTCACTTTATCACCAGACAAAACAAAATAAACATTGCAATAGGGCAATTCGAATCTGATTATGTGCACTAGCTTGTCATACATATTGCAAGGTGTTTCATTGTTGTATTGCGTAATTTCCTTCCAAACTGAAAGGAAACTGTCTCCCTTCGTATCGAAGTGATTCTGTCAGTAAGATTAGTTGAAATTATGCCACTCAGTCCTGAAGACGTTGCCAGAGCTGTTGCTCTAATTGGTGATGGATGCAGCCTCCGTTATGCCACTGCAACCTTAGGGAGCATTCACACTGAAGTAGCATGCCACTTGTGACGTGCTACCTGGATGCACGCTGCACGTTACTCATTGTAAATCCCAAATAAACAAGTTTAAGTCTTCACACCGAAGTAGCGTGGCTATAGTGCAGCTCGCAGAGTGTGACAATCATTTCTTCAGATAGATCTGGACTTATTTCATGCGACGCTACTTGAGATGACTCATGCATACAGTTGCCTTTTCTGCTGTTTTCTAATTGTCAACACATATTCACTTGTGTAGCGGTAGATTATGGCAAAGATGTCATGAAAACTATTGGAAAGAGAGCTATTTAACATACAATTTGTACATGCATAGACTATACGATATGGTAATCGAAACTATTATGAAAAAAGCCTGGAATAAAATTGCTGAAACTATATCCTCTTTAGGTAAATTACATTAATTTAAATGGGTTTCTCAATTGTTCAAGTGAAAATATATAATGTACGTTAAACTGCAGATCGCATTCGCTACTTCGGTATGAATGCAAAACTGTGAACCATGCAACTCGATGTGCAGTTTGCATCCAGGTAGTGCGATTTGCATGCTATGCTACTTCGGTGTGAATGCTCACTTAGGCTCACCATTCACCATGGTGCAAGAGGCAACATGGGGAATTAAGTGTGAAATGTGTCATTAAATTTTAATCTTAAAAACGTATACAATTGCAGTAATTTTATGTAAAGCACTAGGCCTACTAAATAATTTATATTTAAACTTAATTTTTTTTAATTTCTTTAAGTGGTCGGTTTTTTTTTGTTGCCTGTCAGTGTAGCTGGGAGTCATGTGAGTGACTATGATGAATAAATGTTTGTGTTAATTAGATGTTCATTTAAAAAATATTAACATATCTTCGAGACAGTGCATTTCTTTGCGGTGATTCAATTGTGTGCCCTAAAACCCCCATAAAATGATGGTGTAAAATTACCCTTTGTTAATTAAACATTTAAGAGTCAATTTGCTTGGATAATAATTAAAGTTTATATTCTGTAAGTTTTTTCAGTGAAAAAGTAGCCAGTGAAGTAGCCTCTTAACTCTGAGCGGTCATTTTGACCTCAAGTCCATGTTAACGTAACAGAATAGCCATGTATATGTTTAAGGGTTAAGGCTGTTGGTGTCACTTGAAGAAATTGACCAGTAAACCTATTTTTAAGCATATAAAATCAATGAGTGAAGAGGGGGATTTTGTTGCATAAAAAAATCAACATCTTAATATTAAATTATTATTCTTAAAATTATTTATATAGCAATGAAAAGGTTTTCTTGAAAATTAGGGTTTATGAATTACTTTAAAATACATTTTTAAATAAAAAATACACTTTCTTAAAATTCATGCAGGAAATGCTGGGTTTACTCATATGAAAATATTTTGTGATCCATATATTTAAATAGGGTACCATACCTAATAATCAATGTGCACAAAGAACCAACTTATAAAACTCGCTACAAACTGTGACAGCAAAAACT
This sequence comes from Ectobius pallidus, assembly GCA_964059195.1. Classification (NCBI taxonomy): domain Eukaryota; kingdom Metazoa; phylum Arthropoda; class Insecta; order Blattodea; family Ectobiidae; genus Ectobius; species Ectobius pallidus. The sequence goes on along the minus strand of CAXKWD010000004.1, from coordinate 157,142,197 downwards.
TACTGTACTTCTCTTCTTCACTTAATCTACTAATAAAAAGCTTACGCACAATACAACTCACCTGCTTTATCTGATGGAAAGTAGGTGTGACTGAGATAAGATACCATACACATATGGTATGGCAGAGAAGTGAGGTGAATAACACCTGAGGGAACTACTTAGTCCATTTTAGCATGATTCTTGTTCTTGTAATAAATTCTTATCATACTAGTTTCTTAAGTTTTTCACTTCAATGAATGTTTGTTTCTCTCATATTCTTGTATATTTTGTATAGGCCTATGTAAGCTTATTGAATAATTAATCAATAAAATTAGGTAAACTGATGTAACAAAGTGCCAGAATGATTTTGTTTAATCAGTAATAATTGCAATAATATTCAAAAAATAAGTTTTATTTATTTTTTTATTTATTTTTTATTTTACTTACTCGATTTTTGAGTTAAGCTCCAGATTGATTCAATTAAGCAGGACTTACGAAAGAACAAAGCTCTAAAATTTGGTAAGTATATGTGAAGGAATATGTGGGTAGCTAAGTGTATTGCAAATTCCAAAGCTGTAAATGAACACTGTAAAACAATATGTTGTCATGAAAACTGATTGCATTTCATAAATTAATATACTATCATAAATATTACCATAAAATAATCGATATATTGGCCGCAAGGTTCAGTGTTAGGGCAAATTTTATTCTTAATAATGATTAACGATATCAGCATAAACCTATCTACATTTTCATTAATATATGCAGATGACACAACTTTACTAAGTACCCATAAAGATTAACCTATTAAAAAATTTAGCAAAAAATTCGTTGGAAGAAGCAGCAGCCTGGTTCAAAAATAATGGCCTATATTTGAATGAGGAAAAAACTAAATCATTTCTTGTCACACTAACTCCAGAAAATGATCATGAAATTGAAAAAAATGCAACATTATTAGGAATAACCATTGACTAAAATCTATCATGGAAAGAACTCACAGAAGTGGTTTGTAAAAGGCTCTCACGTGTAATATATTTAATAAGTAGATTAAAGAAATGTGTATCTTTAAATTATGTAAAGACTGCCTATTATGCATTTTTTCAGAGCATAATAAGGTATGGTCTAGTAGTATGGGGTATTGGGGTAGGAATAATTAATCAAGTATTAGTCATTCAGAAAAAGGCAATTAGAATAATAACTAATGCTAAAAAATTAGAGCACTGCAAGCCTCTATTTATAGAGACAGGTATACTAACAATAATAAATTTATACATTTTTGATGTCTTGTCATTAGTAAAAAAAAACATAGAAAACTATCAAACACGAAGTCAAGTACATACATATCAGACTAGAAATCATAATAAACTTGATCTAATTAGGTGTAGGCTAAACAAAACAAAAGGATACCATAACAATATTGAGATAACATTATATAACAAATTACCAGATAAACTTCAAGAAATGTCTCCAAATTTATTTACAGAAACCTATATTCCTGGCTTCAAAAAAATCCTTTTTATAATATTCAAGAATACCTAGAATCTGACATACAAATAGAATAGAACAACTTAGTGCAAATAATTAGTGTAAAAAGGTAAGAAATTAGTGTAAACTATAAGTACACTTTGTTCATTTAGTGTCACTTAGGTTATAGTATTAGTATAACAATTGACTCGTATAATTATATGTTTATAAGATTGTAAATAATTATAGATTGAATTAGCATAGCTTAGGTTGTTGTTGATAAGTATTAATGTTGTTGATAAGTATTAATGTAAATAGCTTACATGACCGATTGCAGTTTGTACTGCCTAAAGGTCTAACAAATAAAATATGAAAATATTACGCAGGTACTAGCCAACCGATCTGGTCCAAAATCATCCCATAGACGTTATAAGCATATACCAAGATTCATGAAAATCCAAAAAACATATTCGAGTTATTGCGCATTCAGACACACGGATGGACAGACGGATGGATGGACAGACATTTCTCATCCACAACACAATCCCATAAAATATCACTTTGGCACTTAATAATGTTAACATAAAATCTGTGAAGCCTACTATCATCTACCACAGCTTCTGCTACTACTAGCACTATTACTAACACTACTATTACTACTACTACTACCACCACTACCGCTACCATCAACACAACCAATACCAGCATTACCGTTACCACTTATTACCACCACTATTATCACTCCAAGCAATATAACTACCAGCACCACTACATCTACCACTACCACTACAACTACCAACCAACACCTTACAAATTACTACTATTACCACTACCAACACTACCACTACTACCACTACCACCACCACAACCACTACCACCACTTTCACTACCACCACCCACACCACTACCACCAGTGCTACCAACACCACCACTGCCACCCTACCTCTTGCAACAATACTTCCACCACTACCACAATAACTACCACCAGCAGTAACACAACCACACTACCACTAGCAGGAAAACCACTATTCCACCACCACTACCACCACAACTACTTCTACTACCACTACTACTACCACCATCAAAACTACTACCACTACCACCACTACTACCGCCATATCTACCACCACCCCTATGCTACAACCACGACCACTACCACCACAACTACTACCACAATTACCACTACTACAACCATTACCACAACCAACACCACTACTACCACTAACACTACAACTACCACCATAACTACCACTAACACCACAACTACCACTAACACCACAATTACCACTAACACCACAACTACCACAACTACCACTACTACCACCACTAACACCACTAGCACTACCACCCCCACCACTACCACCCCACCACCACCACTACCACCCCCACCACCACCACTACTCCCTCCACCACTCTTACCACCACTACCGCCACCAACAGCACTACCACCACTACATCTATAACAACTACCACCACTACCACTACTACCACAAACACCACCACCACTATCATCACCTCTACCCCACCACTACCACGACCACTACCACCACTCACTATCATCACCACCACCACCATTACCAATAAAACTATCACTACCATGACCACCATTACTCCCACCAACATAACCACCACCACCACTACCACTACCGCCTCTACCAGCACCACAACCACCACTACAACTACCATCAATTCCACCATCAATACCACCAACACCACTATCACCACCAATAGCCCTACCACCACCACCACCACTACCACCTCTAACACCACTTCAACTACTACCACTACCGCCACTATCTCTACCACATCTAAGAATACCACCACTATCACTTTACCTTTACCATCTTTACCACCTCCAACCAGCCCCAATAACAACACCACTTCCACCACTAGCATGACAACCACTACTGCTACTACCATTACCATTATGAATACTACCAATACCAATACTACCACTAAATTTACCACCACTACCACCGCTATCACTACTACCCCTACCATTATCACTACCATCCTTACCACTACCACTATAATAATAATAATAATGGCTTATATTTGAATGAAGAAAAAACTAAATCATTACTTGTCACACTAACTCCAGAAAATGATCATGAAATTGAAAAAAATGCAACATTATTAGGAATAACCATTGACAAAAATCTGTCATGGAAAGAACATGCAGAAGTGGTTTGTAAAAGGCTCTCATGTGTAATATATTTAATAAGCAGATTAATAAAATGTGTATCTTTAAATTATATAAAGACTGCTTATTATGCATTTTTTCAGAGTATAATAAGGTATGGTCTAGTAGTATGGGGTAATGGGGTAGGAATTAATCAAGTATTAGTTATCCAGAAAAAGGCAATTAGAATAATAACTAATTCTAAAAAATCAGAGCACTGCAAGCCACTATTTATAGAGACAGGTAGGCTATACTAACAATAATAAATTTATACATTTTTTATGTCTTGTCATTAGTAAAAAAAACATAGAAAACATCAAACACGAAGTCAAGTACATACATATCAGACTAGAAATCATAATAAACTTGATCTAATTAGGTGTAGGCTAAACAAAACAAAAGGATACCATAACAATATTGGGATAACATTATATAAAAAATTACCAGATAAACTTCAAGAAATGTCCCCAAATTTATTTACAGAAAAACTATATTCCTGGCTTCAAAAAAATCCTTTTTATAATATTCAAGAATACGGTACCTAGAATCAGACATACAAATAGAATAGAACAACATAGTGCAAATAATTACATGATGTAAAAAGGTAAGAAATTAGTGTAATCTGTAAGTATATTTTGTTCATTTAGTGTCTCTTAGGTTATAGTATTAGGAGGCCTATAACTTAGTATAACAATTGACTCCTATAATTATATGTTTATAAAATTGTAAATAATTATAGATTGAATTAGCATAGCTTAGGTTGTTGTTGATAAGTATTAATGTAAATAGCTTACATGACCGATTGCAGTTTGTACTGCCTAAAGGTCTAACAAATAAATATGAAATATATAATTACTACCACCACTACCAATTACACTACTACCAATACCACCACTACCAAGACCACCACTATAACCACCACTACTGCTACGACTATTAACAATACTAATACTACCAATACCACAACTATTACTACCACTACCACCACTACCAATTACATGTCAAAAAGCTCACCTAAATGAATTTCAAACAAATGGAACAAATCATGAGCACAACACCAGAGTAAGAAATAACCTCTCTATTCCTACTCATAACACAGCACAATTTCGGAAAAGATCTAAATACAATGGAATAAATTTGTTCAACAAACTACCCCAGCACTTAAAAAATATACAATCCCCAATCAAATTCAACAAATGCCCTAAAGAAATTCCTAACTCAATCATGCTTCTACAGTATTGAGGAATACTATAACTCAATCTCTTGCTAATTCAAAAGAAAAGGAAATAAGAAGTGTATACCAAGTAACCTTTTTTGAGATGCTATATAACATATGCACTACTTAGTCCATTTTAGCACGATTCTTGTTCTTATAATAAATTCTTATCATACTAGTTTCTTAAGTATGCCACTTCAGTGAATGTTTGTTTCTCTCATATTCTTGTAGGGTATATTTTGTATAAGTAGGCCTATGTAAGCTTATTGAATAATTAATCAATAACATATGCACTATATGTATTATCAACATTCTAATGACCTAAAATTGTTTGAGAAATGACCTATAAAGTGATCCTAATTTTTTAAGAAAATTACTTAATAATTATAAAATTAGACCTAAAAACTGATATTTTATTTATAAAAAAATATTATTGTACACACAAAGTTATAGACTAATTTGTACATAATTGTAAAAACTGTAAATATGTTGTGGATGTTCTTTTCCCATGGAAATTTATACTGGCAATGAGGCACTGGCGAGTCAAAATTCGGCATTTCCTTTTGTGGTCTACCGGATTATATTGTTGCTTAATTGAGGGTAAACAGTAGTTTGCACTCTCAAATCCAAGCAGCCCACGCAGCACGATATGTATAATATACGTATATTTTAGAGCTACATATATATCTTACGATTGGTCAAAGTCAAAACGTAAATTATACGTATATTTTATGTCCAATATATACACGTATAAAAACTTATGTAATTTAATCCTGCTTTATATTTATAATATATCAAAATTAAAGTTACTGTTACATAAGTAAGATTAAATATAAAACAAAATCGATTTGATTGTGAATTTGTAACATCAAATTTACGTACCAACTATACGTAAATTTTACGTCTAGAATTGGTCATTGTAAACACCGGTTTATTGTGTTTTACTCTAGTAAATCGATTTGGTTAAATTAAGGGAACGCAATAAAATTTACTCACGCTAATCAGAAATTAATTTAAAAAATGGTTTAAAATGATTACATCCGTACATTCATGGACTATTTTTTATAACTGGCGGCCATCTTGTCTGTGACGTCAGCAATGTAGATCTCCTGGTTCATGGCTGACTGTTGGGTGCTTGTGTGGCGTATAAGTTTCTCTTTTATAGTGTTTTATTAACAAGAAATTGTGTGTGGAGAGAATTGCACTGCTCTGTTGCAACCACTCCCTATGTATATAACATAGAAACGAAGAATAAATGTACATGTGTGTGTATTTAAAGATGACGAAATATTACGCAACGTGCAGTGAATACCCTAGAATAAGTTTCCTAATGTAGGCCTACCTGAATGTTTGTGAAGATCTGGTCCTTCATGTAGAAGATTAAATGAGGCAGAAGAAAAACATTTACACAGAAAACAGTACTGGTAAGTCCCTGTACAAGACTTGTTTCACACACATAAATAGGCCTATCATAACCTCAACGACTTGCAAACTGATTTATAATACAGATGCTGTGGTAATTAGCTCTGATCATAATAATTTACGATAACGCTGCTAAAGTATTTCTTAATTGTTTCAGGAATTCACAATGCCTAGGTGCTGTAGTGTTGCTGGCTGTAAAAGTAACTACAAGTCACAACATGAAAGTGTTAGTACATTTTCTTTACCAAAAGACGAAGAACTTAAGAAGACATGGCATAGAAAGATTCCTACAGACTTTACAGGGGTAAGCAAGCCTGTTATTTGTGTGAAGTATTTTCCTGAAGAGAGTGTGATAAGAACAGAGACATTTGTAGTTAACGGTGAAATAAAAACATTTCCTAGAACTTGCCCTAAACTGAAACTTGGTGCAGTACCATCAATATTTCCTAATCTGCCTGAGTACTTGTCAAGACCAGGTCCATCATGCAGAAGATTAATTGATGCAGAAGAAGAAAATTTAAACCAAGCAGTTACAGAAAGCTTAAAAGAACTTAAAAGTTATGCTGAATGACAAGCTCTGCATTGTTTGGAAGATGTGATGCAGTAATTCCTAAGTGTAACAGAAGGACTTAAAGGGCAGTGGATTAGCATAATGGCAGTAGAAAGGCTAGTGCTGTGCTTAATGGATGTTAATGATGATGTTCCGAAGATTCTTGGTTCAGTGTGTATTATGAGCGATCTCAGTGTTTTGCTTACAATAAATAATTGCAAAATACCTCAGCAAGAAGTCCCAAAAAACTGCAAGATAGTAAGCACAAAAAGTGTTCTTGATGACATTTTTAGTTATTGATATCTCATGTATTGATAGTATATGTGAAATGTATGTGAGCAGTGTACATTTATGAACCAAAGGCCCTATATAGGCTACATAAATTATATATAAAATATACTTTTGATAGATCATCTTGACATATTTTTTACGTATAGATATTGTACATCAATAGTATGTATGCGATTGTTCGTATAATTGATATATATTATATGTCTGTATTGACATGAATAGACGTACGATATACATAAAAAAGTGGGACATTTGAGCGTATATTATACGTAGATTTTATTTAACCAATATGTGTGATATACATTAGCTAGATCTAGGGATAACGCAATTTTTACATATATTTTACGTATGTGTGCTGAGTGGGAGGTGGCAGACTCTGGTGCCAAGTCAATCTAATAACAATAGTAATATAATACCAAATTTTTGCATTTCTTTGATTCTCATTTCCGACTGAGACATGACAACACTTAACTCCAAATTTTTCCTTCTTGCATTAAACAAATAACACTTCAAAGACAGCACCGCTAGCGACGAAAAAAGTTAATACACTCAATGTAAATACATGAAAACGACTAAATAGGGAAGCAAATGACACGAAAATGACAAAATAATTGCCTAAAATTGAAATAAATGCCCTAAAAATATAAAATTGCATAAAATGACAAAAAATGACCTAATAAAAATGTACTTCTTTAATCTAGAGGCCATGGTTAGGATTTATCTACAAGTTGGCAATGTCTATGCAGCATCAATAAAAAGATGACATGTCATTAGAATTCGGGCCCTGATTATCAGCATGTACTGCTGCTTCACACTCATATGTTATTATACACATATCGATATTCTTTACAGAATGTCCATCATCCTATATCAATGTAATTTGATCCAAAGGATGTAAATAAATTGAAAACTGAAAACTACTACTCATACCACCACTACCAATACCACCAATATTTCTACCGGCACTACCACTATCACCCCCACCACTACAAAAACTTTCACTACTACCACCAATATGAACATCACTACTAAACCATTACCACCACCACTACCACCTCCACTACCATCACCATTACCATCACTTCCACACTACCACGACCACCTCTACTACCACTACCAGTCACTAACAATACCACTACAGCTATGAATACCACCACTACCCCCATAACCTCCACCACTACTGCTACCACTATCACCACCACTACCAACACCTCCACTACCACCATTATCACTACTACAACCACTAACACTACTCCTAGTACTATCACCTTTGTCACTACCATCACCACTACTGCTACTAATACTAAAGTGTTTTGCAGATGACAAGCAGTTTTGTACTTCTCCTGCTTAGATACGTGGTCCAATCAGAGACGGTGAGACGGAGGGAAGAGTCTTGCTGCTAGCTGTGCTTCGTTAGCTCGTACACGTGATTGGCGGTGACGGAAATGGCTTCTCATTTGAAAAATACTGTAAGACTACTACTACTAACAGCATCACTACAACTACAAACGCTACTACAACTACCACCACCAGTACCACCACCACCACCTCTACAACTACTAAGTTACCACCACTACCATCTCTATCACAACTACATGCACTACCATCACTACAATTACCACCACCTCTACAACTACTATCACCACTACCACTATTACCATTTCTATCACAACTACATGCACTACCATCACCACCACTACCAACACTACCTCTACCACCACTAGCTCCACGACCACCACCACCAATACCACCTCCAACTAGTCCTAGATTTGTCAATAGGCCGTATAGGCGCGATTATAAACTTTAATCAAGTCACTTGTAGGTAGATAGTTTTCTATCTATTAAAATATGTTAAATCTCATTTTGTAAGGCCCAATACTCATTCCTGTTCTATGTTAATTAGGTGTAATATTTGAAAACTTCCGGGCATTTAGGCCGTGGTCCAAGGTTTTTGGGACCTGACGTTTCACCCACTACTATGAAAGGCATCCTCAGAGGCTGCTCAAGCGTCTTCTTATGAGCTCGAGCTGCAGACTGCGTTCTGATGTTGTTGGGCACTGGTATTTATACCGTGGTTCTGGAGTGGGGGGTGGTTGACAGCGAGGTCCGTCTTGGGTGGCAGTACTGCTACTTTCCGTAATATCGGGTGCCAAAACTTAGGCACCTTCTTAGGCCTTCCTCCTTCTTATTAAAGTTGTTATGGTGTTTAAAGATTTCATTAGCCTCTCTGTTTAGTCTCGGGTAATACTGTACGTTAGTAGAAACGACCTGTGTTTCACTGTACATAATGTCGTGGTTTCCAGTCCTCAAAAAAAGCATGCTCTGCTATGGCTGATTTTTATGGCTGGTAGAGTTGGCAGTGTCTTTTATGTTCCTTGATGTGAGTTGAAATGTTGCGTTTTGTAGTGCTGATCTAAATGCTAGAGGCAAAAAGACTTAGGGCCTGTATGACGACCTCCTGATATCCTTTTTATCTACCAGATAGAGAACCTATCCGGAAGTTGGCCAAGAATTACGTATTATGGTCTCCTGACAAAATCTGTCTGGGAAGACAAATTCCAGATAAGCTAGCAGGAGGATGGAGTGACTGACAAAGTACCAACTGCTAGTTAGGGATCTTGGTTGAAAGAATATGGCAGGACGCGGAAGCTTGCTGGCCACCTGATTTTCATAATTGATGCTGGAAGATTTCATTTACACAAAAATTTCATTTTAGGCTCACATATGAATGAAATAGAATTGCACAAATCGATTAATGCACTTAAAACGATGTGTTATTATGTAATTTAATTGTACAAATACAAATCCGAGCTGCCACACCTAGCGGAGGACTACCGAACTATAACAAACACACCTCTTTGCTCAATCAGCTAAGGACCATTTTACAAATTTTTACTGCGTTCTTGCCGGTAGCAGTTCAGCGGTGGTATTACATGGCATCTTCCAGTTAAGCTATCTGGAAGTCACGTATCGGGAGGAATTGTCGGCAGGTGGTAATACAGGCCCTTAAAATGCTAGAAGCTTATTGCTAGTGCATCATGCCCATATACACAGCCATCTCAGTTATGGAGTCCTATTGTGGGGAGGACATCCTTATGCCAACAAAATATTCATCTTGCAAAAAAGAGCAATAAGAATTATCTCTAGAGCATCGCCTACAACATCCTGCAAACCACTCTTTACAGAACTTAATATACTTACATTACCATCAGTGTTTGTTTTGAGCTGTCTTCTCTATATAAAAAAGAATGAACACTTGTATAATAAATGCTCTACTGCCCATAGCTAAAACATATATATAAATAGATGTAAATTCAGCACCACCCAGAAAAGTTTTGAATATGTTGCCCTCAGATTATTTAATTCATTGCCGAACAAAATTAAGGAGTTATCATATGTAGCTTTTAAAGGAAAATTAAATCTAACCTGATGTCAAACACCCTGTACAGTGTCAAGGACTTCAATGACATTATCTGGTGAAATGTGTACTTGTATATTCTATCTCATTTGTGTTTATTGTTATTGCTAATACATTGTACAATGTCTGTGGCAAATAAATCTAATCTAATCTAATGTAATCTAAAATCAGAATTCATGCACTCGTCCATGGTATAAAAACGGTTATTTACAAGGTACTCATGAACCTTTTGTTTGTAGACACTGTCTGATACATCTTGTGCTTCGGTTGGGAGTTTGTTAAACAACCTGATGCCCATGTTAACATGGTTTGACTGGATTTTTGCTAATCTACAGAAAGGTGCATCAATTTTGCTCTTAATTCAAGTGTGATAAGTGTGAACATTTTCTCTGTGAGTAGTGTGGTTTTATACATCACGTGACAGGAGGGTCCGGAGGGGAAGTGATGACGTCATAGTGGGCATGGCTATGACGTGATTCAAAATGGCGGACCAAGCGCGCGATTCAAATTTGGAAATTCAAAATGGCGATAAATTTAAAAATTGGATATTGGTAGAAGGCGGGGGATTTGACAAATAAAAATGGTGGAAAATTTGAAAATTGTATATTGGTAGAAGGCGCTCAATTTAAAATTACAAATGGTGGGTGGCGGTAAATTTGAAAATTGCAAATGGTAGAAGGCAGAGGATTTTAAAAATTAAAATGGAAGAAGACGGGGATTTGAAAATTGGAAATTTTTATTTCAAATGTTGGTAATACAAGATGACGACACAGGAGGGACCGGAGGGGAAGTGATGACGTAAGCGGAGGGACCGGAGGGGCGGGAGGGTCCGGAGGGGAAGTGATGACGTAAACGGAGGGTCCAGCGGAGGGACCGGAGGGGAGGGAAGGTCCAGAGGGAAGTGATGACGTAATAGTGTGCGTGGTTATGTTTATACGACATACCTCAACGGTGGATATGGAGGTCCGGGGGGGAAGTGATGATGTAATCGAAGGGTTCAGTTCAGAGGGAAGACCGGAGGGGCGGGAGGTCCCGGAGGGGAAGTGATGACGTAATAATGTGCGCGGATATGTTGTTACGACCTACCTCAACGGTGGATGGGATGACGTCATGGCTTACGTCATGAATCAATATGGCGGATTTCAAAAAGTATATTCCAACTTTGGTTAACCTTCATGCTGTTCTCGCATGAAAGCATCACAGCCGCGACCGGAAGTGTATCAGACATACACTGTAGTTTCTCACGGAAAGTAAATGCAACGACATCAATATTTTATGCCTACAAGCATTTTTATAATTGTGGTAGCGGACGACTTAAAATTATATTTTATCATAAATTTAAATTTCGAGTTTGACCGTAAGATGTCTATTTCTCTAAAACATTAATTTTTCAATAGGGTCCTGGGATCGACTAAGCCTCTAAGAATCCTGGGGGTAAAGGCAACCGTTGAGTAAGGTTAATCTTCACCTCAATCCCTACATATCTTCATGGACGTAAATCAATGAATTACAGATTTTCGCTGAGTTAAGCTAACCTTGGTGGATAAGATTTCTGCTGACGTAGTCATAGTATGTAGTAGTATTTCTTATCAACTGCTAACGTGTCAAAACACTGCTACTACATGCATATCAGTATCTTTAAATATTAACTATCCATTCAATATACCTTGTGTTTACTCTATATGTATTGAAACACATTGCATGCTCCTATTTTCATAATATAATAAACCAATGTTTCATCCCCGACCGATCTCACGTTCATTGCTTTACCATGAAATATTATTAAAAATCATATAAGATGCCTGGTTCATATTTCAATTGTCAGCATTTAATGTGAGAAATTGTATATTTTATTTTCACAAGACCAGAAATATAATTTTTTTACAAGTAAGCAAACTAGTTATAGCCGCGACCGGAAGGGTTTCAGACATACAACGAGAAAAGTCGGTACATGTTCTGATCGGAATTGAATATCAAATTACTGCTGATTTCAACGAAATGTTACCACATCATCAATTTTTAAAGCTTACTTTCATCTCATTGGCGAAATAATTTTATCCAGTGGCGAGGCTAACTTCATAGCGTCACTATATATAATCAATGACGTCATGCATTAGCCTCACTGCTTATCAGACCGTCATCGAGTACTGATCTCTTCGTAAAAATGGAAAGCATAAACTTTGACCAGTGCTCCAAATGTGATGCCAAATTTAGGCACAAGTAACATCTGAAGAGACATATCAACACGCAACATAAGAAGTCTGAGTATAAATGTAACACCTGCGTCGTATTATTTACTCGCAGGGACAACTTAAAAAAGCATTCCGTCGTTGTCTTCATGTGAAAAATTTTCAACGCAACTTTCAAGACGGCAAGTTATTTGACCGATAATATGCAGACCGTACATCATCCCTCAAGGAAGGAGGAACCCAGGCACATTGGGCTCTACACCAACACCGGTCGCTTCCATCTACCAACGGCTAGCGGGGACGGAGGAGTCCGATGTGTAGCGGGCACATCCCATCCTACGATGCAGGGAGAAGAAGCCAAGCCTTCCGGTGTACAGACACAGGTTCGTAGCGAAATTATATTTATTTCAGTGATTAAAGAAGACAAAAAACGGAAGATTATTATTTTTCTCGTAGTTCATTGAATATTATTTTTCCTTGTTATAGAATGCGTGACCATTTGGAGTGGGCGTTAGCCACCCCCGGCCTACCATCCAAATGTTGGACTATGCCAAGCTGGGACTTCTGGTGTACCACCACAGGTATGTAGCGAAATTATTATTATTTCATGACTAAAAACAAGACATAAAACGTAATATTATTTTTTTCCTATAGCTCGTTGAATGAAGCTCAATATTATGTTTTTCTTGTTATAGAATGCGAGACCTAATCCAGAGGCCAACCGCCAATCACGACCTAGCGTTATCATGCATACGCGAGATATTCCAGAGGTATGTACAAGTAAATATCTTAGTATTCTATTATTACATCCGCTTACCTAAGTCTCGATTGCTAATGTTGCTGTTTTCGTTAATACAGAATCAAGATGGAATGGATCGCGCCGCTAGATCACTGGGTGCCGACTCACCATCGGCAGATACATGTGAGGTTTTAGCTAGTGAAACAGCACTTAGGTCCCGACTGGCAACATACGCCGCAGTAAATTTCCCAGCCGGCGATTGGAATCAATCCTATCGTCGTACCAGCATAAAATTGAGAACCTCCTTTCAGACTCATTGCTAAAATTTACATCAGTCAAATTCAATCTTTTCGTAGAATGTGAATTTCATCATTTAGTGTTAAATTCTTGCTTGAGAAATGTTAAAACTAAAAACTAATCTCTGCGCAATACCTCCAATATACACGAAATATCATTTAGCCACATTGCTAAAATTCTGAGATGGAGAGGAGTGAATTACTAGGGTCTGGATGGCTTTACAATAAAATCCACAGAATTGAAATTCGCGTGAATGAATACATGCCATTTGCGGGACGTGGTCACATGATCCTCCCTGAAAGATTACAGCATCTTAATCAACATTCAAAATGGTGATGACTACTGTTTCAAGTATTGTATTTTATCAAAATTTCTGGATTCTGGTAAGGAAATGTGGACTAACTATCTTGCCAGGCCCGAATTGAGCGATAAGTACGATTGGAAGTGCATAAAATTCCCCGTTCTCTAAAAGAAATAGCATTTCAATCAGTGTTTTGGGCCTAGAGGAAAAACGGGAAGGGAATCACATTTCACATTTCGTGTTTCCTACCAAATTGTTGAAAATGAGCTAGCCAACAATAGAGACCTGTTGTATGTTTGTAATGAACAAATTCACATTACGTTGTCATTTCAGATTGCGATGCTTTTGTTAGACCTTTTGTGACATCTTTCCATCGTCAAGTCAGAGCGTTTAAACGGTGTTTTACGCATTTCCAGTCGTACGGTGGCGAATCTGCAGATGAAAGACTGGCTAAACACCTATCGTTATGCAATTCTTTTACACCTGTCACATGCAAAATTCATAAAAATTCCGAAGTTGTATTTAATAAGTATGAATAGATTAGATTCGTCATTTATGCGGATTTCGAATGTTTATTGGAGCCGATTTCAGGATGTTTGGGGGATCCGCAGAAAAGTTGGACATCTCCTTACCAGAAACATAAACCGTTTAGCTATCGCTATTTCATCAAAGATGCTGAGGGCGCATATTCTCAATTGAGATCCTTTAGAGGGGAGGATTCCAGCGTCGAATTTATGCGCTCACTTGTCGCTGATGTAAAAGAAATTGATAAAATATTAAATAGTGTAAATAAGCTCATGAGCCCCCTGACAGAAGATGAAAATAGAGTTTACATGAACAGCACCGTCTGTGATGTATGCGGCGAGGGTAACTTTACAGATGTGAACTATAAAGTAAGGGACCATTGCCATGTTAGTTGGTTCAGAGGGGCCGCCCACAGAAATTGCAATTTGAATTATAGAAATCAGACATTTGTCCCGGTGGTATTGCATAACTTATCTAACTATGACGCTCACTTTATTGTGAACGAGCTAGGTTTTCATGAAACCGAATAAACGTTATTTGCAATACACAAGAAAAGTATGTTATATGTTCTATATTTATTACCTCTTATTTGAAAAGAGAAGGTATGGAGTTGAGATTTCTAGATTCTTTTCGGTTGATGAACAGCAGCCTGGAACAGCTAGCAAACAATCTGCCCAAGGATACATTTATAGAAACCATGGAAGTGTTTGATGAAAACGCCGATTTCGTGTGTCGCAAGGGTGTGTTTCCCTAAGATTATGTAACCTTAGTTGAAATTTTGAAGGAGAAGAAATTACCGTCAAACGAGGCATTTTACAATAGACTCGTGAATGAGGACGTCTCCGATCAGGAATATTTTCATGCGAGGACTGTCTGAAATTCATTTTCGATTAACTCCTTAGGTGAATATTCAGACTTGTATTTGAAAACTGATGTTTTGATTTGACCGACCTTTTTTGAAAATTTCAGACAAATGTGTTTTGATATGTACGGGATGGATTGTTTGTACTATAGTACTGATTCAGGCTTCGCATTTCAGCAATGCTAAAGTTCAAAAAAGTAAAATTACCGCTGTTGACCGATATGGATATGATTCAAATGTTCGAGCGCGGCATAAGAGGAGGTATTTGCCAGTGTGTTACAAGACACGCTAGCGCAAACAATGAGATGTGTGAAGATTATGACGAGTCGGCAAAAATCTTTTCTGTATTATGTAGACGCCAATAACCTTTACGGTTATGTAATGTCGCAGGCATTTCCATCAGGTGACTTTCACTGGCTCGACAAGGATGAGATCGCATACTTTGATATCATGTCCATACCGGTCATTTCTAAATTAGGCTACATACTTGAAGTCGACATTGCGTATCCAGACCATCTTCACGATGATCATTCAGATATGCCGTTTTGTGCGGAAATGAGAATTCCACCAGGAAGTAAAAATAAAAAAAAACTTTTGTCCACTCGTAAACAAAGACAAAATTATGTTGTTCAGTATTCTGTTCTAAAGCAAGCAATGCAACACGGACTCAGGTTATCCAAGATCCGCAAAGGTGCTGGTTGAAACCCTTCATTGACTACAATACCTCCAAGCGTAGGGCCGTGGCCAAAAACTTTGAAAAATACTTTTTTAAATTAATGAATAATGCTGTTTTCGGGAAAACATTGGAAAATGTAAGGAAACGTGTAAATTTAAGGCTTGTCTGAAATGAGAATCAAATTCGTAAGCTTGTTGCCAAAAATAACCTTATGGGCAGAACAATTTATAGCGAAAACTTGGTTGGTGTCCATCTTGCGAAAACTGATCTAGTATTTGACAAAGCAATCTATGTTGGCATGTCTATTTTAGAGATATCAATATCCCGAAAGTTTGAATTTCATTATGATACAATGAACCTACACGATTAGAAAAGGACAAACGCAGACGTTACTGTTTCAAAAATGCGGACTGGGAAGACTATAAAGCGAAGCTCGGTGAGCTGCTCGTACCCCACAGGCCACTTACTACAAGGACGAACATAGCAATAGATATCAGGGACACAAGTAAAGTGATAAAGCAAGCAGCGAACAAGGTAATCTGGAAAACCATACCCCATAGGACCACTGTAAAATGGTGGACCCCCAGCTAACGGAACTAAAAAGGGAAACATATGCCCGGATAAGAGCCTTTCAACAGGCCGACGAAGAAAACAAACCGCGAATATACGAAATATACCGACACCATAGATGACTATACACACAAACCATACGATCCGTAAAAAGGGAAAGCTGGCATGACTTTGTATCAGAGCAAAGCATGATAAACAACTGGGGACTTGCATATCGTATACAAGCAGACAAACTAAAGACAAAGACAATAACAAGTAGTTTTAAAAAAGCAGGACGGGAGCAAAGCCCAGACGTGGGATGCTATAGCCGACACAATGCTAGGGACACTAATCCCAGTTGACGATAGGGACCACGAAACAGACGAACAGATACAAATACGAACAGAAATAGAACAAGACTACCCAAACGCAGAAATAACCGAACCGTTCGACGCCGTAGATATACAAATAGCACTTAGCCAGACAAAACAGAAAACGACGCCGGGTATAGATGACATAAATCCAGAACTAATAGTCAACGGAGGCGCAGCACTTCATGCTCGCCTTTTAGAAATCTATAACGCCTGCCTTCGTCAACACATGTTCCCGAACGCATGGAAAAAAGCGATACTCTTCCCGTTACTGAAATCAAAAGACATAGACTCCAACCTACCCAAATCATATAGACCGATTTGCTTGCTCCCCGTCTTAGGAAAGATATTCGAGAGACTGATTCTCTCAAAACTGGATCGACTATTAGAAGAATCGTGCTCCGCGCCCAATATGGGTTCCGACCGGAACGGTCCACGGAAGGCGCGATCTCTAAACTACAAGACATCGTCAGAAACTCGAACGCAAAATACGTGCTAGGTATATTTGTGGAGATAGAGGGAGCCTTCGACAACGTTTGGTGGCCCCTCGTCCTAAAGCGACTAAGGGAAATAAACTGTCCACATGACTTATATACAGTAATAAAGAATTATTTCCCGGATAGAGAAGCAATAATGCGAAATAATCAGGAAACAAAATCAAAACGAGTTACAAAAGGCTGCCCACAGGGATCGGTATTGGGACCAAAAATTTGGAACCTAGTATTTGCGCAAATCATTAGAAAAATCGCACAGACTTTTCAAGCAACACCAGTTGTGTTTGCGGATGACATAGTCTTCCTAATAGAGGCCGACAGCCGACCCTTACTAGAAAGAAAAGGAACAGCAACCATGTTAACATTCACCAATTGGTGCGAAATGGCCAAGTTAAAGATCTCAAAGGAGAAGACAAGAACTCTCCTACTATAGGGTAAACTTCATCCGAGAAGGCCCCCGACAATTAGACTTTCAGGGACAAACCTACGAAACATACGAGGACTTAGATATTTAGGAGTAGAACTGCAGGCTGGAAACAGAATAGAGAATCGGGTAAATATGGTATGCAACTCAGGAGTACACCTATTCCACGAGCTAGGAGCACTATCTGGCCAAATATGGGGATATAAGTACACAAATTACAAGCGTCTATATCGGGCAGTATTAGAAACAGTAATAACATACGCGGCGCACGGGTGGGCTCCGTACTTACTCGTCAGACATAAACACAAGCTAATTTCTGCCCAAAGAAAATCCCTACTCAGACTAACTTGACCGTACTCCACAACCTCAAATGAGGAACTACAGATCATTGCAGGAGAAATCCCTATGGACTTAGGGAGGAGAAAGTGACATCATACCAATGGGAAACATATACCAACCAGAATTGGTGAAACAAACATAACACTGGAAACATGAAACACTCGGAACAAGGAGGAACTTAACTACCAGCTCAGAGAATACATGCTAACCCAATGGGAAAATAGGTGGAGTAGATCAGTAAAGGGCCGTATCACCAAAGACTACTTTCCTAGCGTCAAAAACAGACTGAAAAAAACACATACGCATAGACATGGGACAGCACAATTTTACACAGGACACGGATACTTCACTGCAAATTTATACAGATTCAAGCTAGCAGACGATTACCTCTGCTATTGTGAAGATAGTGAACTCGACACAATGTACCACGCATTATACACGTGCCCTAGATATAGAGAAATAAGACGAGACCTTAGAAACGTAACCACCCTGTTTTGGACGACCAAAAGGGCTCATGAAGTCTGTAGTGAATTCGCACGACAGGTCATAAGAATCAGAAAAATAGAAGACGCAGACGATGTCTAGACTACATGATTTTGAGACAAACCGATTATGAGACGTAACTCGTGTGTAAGACCTCTTACAGCAACCGGACTAAGTGAGGTTTTGCGGGGTTTCCCTCACTTGTAAGGCGAATGCCAGATCGGATAGCACCCCCGTGTAGACAGAATAGGACAACACAGACAAAGAAACACAGTTCTATAGTGCTGAAACAAACAGCCAGCTCAGATACACTTTCCCCAGTGCTACGTATTATAAAAAAATGAGCAATAGAACATATGCGCCGAACGGTTGTTGGGAGCGGAGTATGGCCTATGATCGAGGTATCTCCGTGGGTGGTGGTGGGCCCCCCAAAAAATATGATACAATGAAGTCATTCAGAAATAGACATACAGTACTCTTAATACAAGAACCATATACAAACCGGGGAACGGTAAAAGGACTTGGAATACATGATAGAGTCATCATGTGGCAAAACAAAACGAAGAACCTTTAGTCATAGACAATCCAGGTATACAAGTTATAAAACAAAGTCACTTATGCACCACACATGTCGTCTGCGTAATCATCCTAAATGGACCGGACAAAATACACCTAGTCTCAGCATACTACCAGTTCAGTTTAACAAGAATGCTTTCTATTTCGACAGCTACGGAGACTTTCCACTTGCTATGGAGATAATAAATTATGTTGGGTCCGCATACAAAACTATTTTACAACGTTACATGATATAAAAAATACAACACTTTGATTTGTGGACATTTTTGTCTAGCGTTTTTACTTTGACATTTAGGTGTTAAAATGACTCTTACTTTCACGCTAATCGGATCCAAGTCGGAAATCTCCAACACGTTTTATCCACCTACAGAGCTGGAAGGTGGAGCGGACTACGAGATTGCGACTGTTTGAAGCAAACAATTCCATACCTAATGTGTCGGAAAAGAATTCGTTGTCGGTTTTCGATGAAGGAGACAAGGAACATGTCATCACCATTGCAACTGAAACGTACGAGATTGAAGATATTTCATATCATTTAGCGTACGAAATAAAAACTTTGACAAACCCTACTAAAGATCTTAATGATATATTTAGAGTTATTTCCAACACGAACACTCTGCTAACGTCCATCTACTCTTTCCTCGACGTTTCTTTCAACGTTCCAAACTCTTTGGCGACTTTACTGGGAATTGAAAAGACCGACAGAATTCCTAAAAGAACTGTTATCGTTTCCAAGAGACCTCCACACATAAACGGTGTTAACGTTATAAGAGTGGAGTGCAATCTCGCAAGCGGATCGTTTCTCAATGGGCAGTCCACTCACACCATTCATGAATTTTTCCCTACTGTGCCTCCTAGTTAAAAGATCACCAAAGTTAGATCAATCTTGATTTTCCTACCTTTAATCAACACACAAAAAATATCCGGCATACCGTCTCTCTTGTGGATCAGAAAGGACGACTTATCGACTTTAGATGACAGCGTGTATCTGTGAGAATTGCAATTAGGAAAAATGGGTCTTAATTTCAACAAATACTACCCGCCACGAAGCTATATGAAAAAAGAAGTACTCTACGTCTTAACGCCGTTGAGATTACAAAAAACAAAAAGGTTTATAAACCTACGCAACGTGTAAGAGGCCACACTCCGAGTCTTAACGTCGATCAGGTAACACCTACAAATAAGAAGTATCTAAAATCTCTAGGATACAAAGTGTACTAATATGGATATCCTCGCTGTGAAGACTAAGGCTATATTTGAAGATTCCATAGAAAATTTTCAATATCATGGTTTTAAACCATATAACAACTCGGCTCTTGGCGAAAATGATGAAATACAGATTCCTATTTAGGCTGAAAACTCGTATGCATTACCATGCAGGAGTTTTATTATGGTTTCTGGAAATATAACAGACGATAAGGATGCTGAACATAAAGGAAAAGTGGTAAATAATGGATTCTCACATCTATTCGATGAAATAAAAATAAATCTTCATGGAGAAACAGTGGATCGTAGCAGAAATCCTGGAATCACAGGCTTATTGAAAGCACTTTGTTCTTACACCGTTCGGGATAGTGAAAGATTGGAAAACGCTGGGTGGATTCACCCCTCCGATGGTGAAGTGGAGGCTATAATAAAAAATAAATAATGTGCGCATACCTCTAAGCCACATACTTGGGATCGCTGAAAATCATGATAAAATGTTCGTCAATTTCAAGATGGAACTGGTTCTGATGAGATTGAAAAACACGATCAGTGTCACTAAAGGTGAAGTAAGTAAGATTACCATTACAGATATCGAGTGGATGGTGCCTATAATTAAGGTCTCCGACGTTGAAAGATTTAAACTACTCGATATGTTAGGATCTGATCGATCGCTGACAATAGATTTTAGAAGTTGGCAACTGTACGAACATCCATCATTACCTCAAGCAACCAACATTTCATGGAACGTTACGACATCTCCTCAGTTGCAGAAACCTAGGATGATTATCATAGGATTGCAAACTGCTAGGAATAAAAAGGAAGCTCACTGTTCAAAGTTTGATTTATGTGATATCCAGAACCATGCTTGAACCATGAAAAGTACCCCTAACACTCTTTCGGGGTAGACACCTCAAATGGTTCGTACGGAATCCTTTATGAAATGTATGTTAGATTTCAAGAGTCGTACTATCAACACCATCCCATCCTCTACTTAAAAGAAGCGAATTCTTCACGCATACACCAGTCTTTGTCATCGACTATACCAATCAGAACGAGGTTCTGAACTCGGGAGCCTGCACCACCAGAATTGAAATTTCTGTGGCAAGCAACATACCAGCAAACACAAAGGCTTACTGCTTAATCCTGCACGTCGAAGTGTGGAGTATACTACTTTAACCAACATTGTGACTAATGTCGTGAGACAACATGATTATAATCGACTGTCAGGGATATCAGTCAAGGTGCAATTAA
This sequence comes from Ectobius pallidus, assembly GCA_964059195.1. NCBI lineage: Eukaryota > Metazoa > Arthropoda > Insecta > Blattodea > Ectobiidae > Ectobius > Ectobius pallidus. The sequence continues at coordinate 157,120,393 of CAXKWD010000004.1, read as the reverse complement.
TTCATAGCGAAAGAGGTTGCAGTGTCTTCGGTGGATGGCAGAAGTGTACATTTTGTTCTCCGACCGCCTAAAGACATTTATCCAGATGCAAAGTCGCAGCGGTACATCCATGGAATTCCGTGGCATTGTGGATACTTACCTTACGACGACTTGAAGCCTGTTCTTGAAAATGTTTAAAACCAGTGGATGTTCTTCATTGTAAAGCTTGGAAAAGGATCGGTTTTCTAAAACCTGTTGCAGAGATCTGTTATAAACATGGACGATCTTGGTGTTCCAAGCTTGACAAATTAAGAGACTGTGAAACCAATTTTTTTTTCATAATGAACCTAATATGAGCTGCGCATTGCAAAATGTTATTGTACTTACGCTGTGGATGAAATTCCAGGACTTTGTTAAAGATGTACGAATGTAATAAAGTGAATAAAATTTTAAAAATCTGAGATGTATTTTGTATTTCACAGCCCCTCATTCTAGGAATTAGAAATAGGTTAAACTATGCAAAACTGGACTTTGTCAAACGTATATCATTAAACGTACGATTTTTGACAAAATCCAGTTATGAAATAACTTAAAAAGAATACAAGCTTATCAATTTGGTTTTATTGAATATTTACAAAATGAATTTCACTCAAAATCTTGAGAGTCTCCAACTTCTGAAACATAGAAAAATAAAAACATGCATAAGAATTTAGCTTACGATGAATAAGAATAGGAAATAGTTCATGTTAATAATACATACCTTTCTAGCGAAGTCGATGGGCGTAGGGTGCCTCCGACTCCATGGCTGTTGTGCTGTGTAGCGCATTGGACGATAGTCACTTTTAGTATTTTATACCCTTCACACTAAAATCTTAAGACGTTTCCAAGAGCACATATCACCGTCACAATGTTCTACGTGAAACAGCGATTCCATGTTATACAAAGTTGAGAACGTGGTAGTAGTAACCAGCTGAATTCGGCTCCCTACCGTAGTACATCAATGAAAGTTTCTCCTCGTTCATCTGTTGAAGCTGATCTTCACTCAACTTCCCAAACCTTCGTGGTAGAAAAACGCTGCACCTAATAATTAAATCTAGAACGATTCTTCTTCCATACCTTTTATACACGGAGCGAGCTTCCTTTATCGGAAACTCAAGTCCAATTTGCAGCTCGCTCAACGACTTGTTACATTTCACATCGGGGATGTTCAAAGTTGAATATCGCTCTCAGTGTGTTCCGAGAAGTCATTCTGTTTGGTTGTTCTAGTGAATTGTGGAGTATCCTTATTCTAGAGTGACACATTTGAGTGGCGTACGGGATTTCGGGATTGTATCCTGTGTAGTTCGAGATTGGTGCATTATTATTAACTGGGTGTATATCCATTCTTACTCCCGCATTTTCTCCAAATTAGAATCCATCTTATTCTTGCGTAACTTCCAGGATCTTCTTCCTTAGAGCACTTTTACATGCAGTAGTGACTTGTGTACTCGGTGTTTGTCATTATTTTGGATAACGGTAAGTCTTACGATGCGAAGGAAACGCAAAAAAAAACTCAGTCATTGGTTAAATTACCCAATAGAAGCTACTGTAACTACTGTTAATAACATGGATACGGATAGTCCTCCGTCGGAAAATTATTCTGGTTCGGACGTTGGGCCGTATCAAGTGTACGCGGAAGCTGAATCAGGGAATGTGGGACATTATCATCCGTTAGCACTGGGTAAAATTATTTTTGATTCCAAGATAGACAATGTATTACGAATCGATCGTATGGGCCGCAATAGGATAAAGGTGATCTTCTTGACGGCTCAGTCGGCGAATGCATTCCTACAACATTCACTGCTCAAACGACACCAATTGAAAGCATTTATTCCTTTCAAGGCCCTATTTGTAAAAGGGATTATTAGGGGTATAGATACGACACTTAATGTAGTTGACATTGCTCCACATATCGTTTCTCCATTCGGCCCTGTGATGGAACTTCGTCGCCTTACGCGACGGATCCAAACAGGGGACAATACTGAATATGTATCGACGCAGTCGGTCCTTGCTTCTTTTAGGGGTAAACGTGTGCCTGCCTATGTCCATTTGTAGAAATTAGAACTCAAGGTGGATCGATTACAACCAGCAGCCCTATTCTGTAACTTCTCGATTTCGGAATCGGAATCGGAATCGGCGAAGAAACCGATTTTTCCATGTTTTGGTATTCTGTAACTCCATTCCGATTCCGAGCGATCGGAATCATACCGATAGCAATGGCGGCTGATCGGAATCCTTGCCGAGAGGTCTCACGGATTCGTTTGGAAATTTCTAAGTCAAATAAATAACGAAGGAAAGCAATACACAATGCCATTCTATTAAATTTGTGTTATTAATGCATAAGCATAACTAATTAAAATATTTAAAACTTAATAAACTAATGAAAACACATTAAAATAATATATGTAAAAATGTAGGGTTATGTTTGCCTTACAAATCATGGCCAGAAATATTAGTTGTAGTAAAAATGTAAGTAGCCTACTAATTTTCTTTAATTGTAATATAATTTAATCGTTAATAACACCGTCAACCCCAATTCACTACCAGTATAATATGTTCTTGCCATAATTATGAACATTAAGTACAGAAAACAAACTACAAATAAAATAAACAGCAGATGATATTGTATTCATTCCTAAAATGCACTGTACATATATTTTACCTATGTCACCAATCTCCGAAATAAATAAAAATTAATATAGGCCAAGGGTGCCCAAACATTTCATATGAAAGGTCAATAAATATTTGAATTGTTTATGGCGTGTCATATTTATACTAGCAGTAATTTACGTTTAAAACTAGACTAATCTCAAAGCAAACATATATCATATTTTTAATAATTTCTGTAATCACTGTTTTTGTTAAATTAAATGCAGAACTATAAACAAATACTGCAATAAATAGAACAGACGTAGTACGACAAAAGACTACTTTAGCAAATATTAGCCTACCCAATAAAAGTCATTTAGTAAATGCTTTGGATAAACTTTGATAATTTGTGTAATTAAAAAAAAATGCAGAAAACATGTCAATGACGCGTAGGCCTTAAAAATTCTGAACAACAATAAAAACGCAGGAAACGGCAACTTTTTTTGAAGGGACATATTCCAAAGTTGAGTCAATGCTTTTAATTAGACATAATATAGTGTACTATGTAGTCAGCTTGTGCAAAGTAGTTAGGAAAATGCAAAAGTAATTACCTGGCAATGAGAAGTGTATATTTTAATACTACAAACCACTGATAACTGGATTCTCTCTTGTGGAGACGATATCGCTTGAAATAACACACCACTATGCTTTCACAGAATAATTACAGAACTATATTCATTGCACGGTATTTCACTGTTAATCTATTATTAACTTTGCACAGACTCGATAAAACTTGCATTAGTGACAATATTACACGGAATTGTAGCCTATGGCTTCTGTAGACTACAAATGCCTTAGCCTGACTGCCGTATGGAACAAAAAATCTGAAAGATTGGGGACATAGCGGTTTATGAGAGATGAACGACCGCTCTCCCTCGTCCTTGGAGTATTTCTTTGAATTGCAACCCTCACCTCCACATTCCTAACATTAGAATTGAGATCCATTGAATAGAATGTCGTCTAGCTGTGCATTGCAAAATTTTAAAACCAAAGCAGTACGTAGGTTTACCTTATTTGTAAGGCCCGTCAAAAAATAAGCGGCCTATTCATATTAAGTTCTTTTAGTACGACTTTATTTTATAAATTGTGTGAGATATTATCAAGTCTCATGAATTTTAGGGTTAGTTAAACCATTTTCATTATGGCGGGAGTGGTGTTTCAGACGACAAAATGTTCACAGTTGAGATGACGTCACTTAAAACCCTTGTCTCTCATTGGGTAACGTCACCTGTACGTCACTAATGCCTCGGCTACCTTCGGGATTTCGTTTTGAGATACGCAAAACTAGTGGATGATCTCGATTGGTGTTACAGAATACCAAACAAGCCAACATTTCGATCGACTCGGAATGGGGAGATCCCGATCGGTAACATCTCGAGTCGAGCGGCTAGCAAAACGAAAAGTTACAGAATAGGGATGCAGAGCCCGGCAATCTGGGTCACGGCGGTGAAGCCTAGCCTTGCGCTATGCCGCCATCTTGCCTCACCAGAAGACACCCATTGAACTACACGTAATTCAATGGGAAACTATCACGAGAACTTAGATTAAAGTCTATTTTCACAATTTTCTATTGGAAATTTTGTATCCACTAGTGAACACACTGAAACCACATTGAAAAAGCACGTCCCCTTGCTATTTTTCTCAAGTATTGGTTCCTATTACTTGCTAAAAATTAGGTTTTCGATGTGAAACTTCTTTAGCCGCGGTAGGATTAAATCGAGAGCTTGCGTTACGGACAAAATCGTCACAAAATTAGTGTTATGCTCAAAATCGTTGCGAAATTAGTTTGGTGTGTCGGAACGGACTGCACAGAAAACAATCAACTCAATAATTAGGCTTATCCAAAATTTAAAAAATCGAAAATTCCAAAATTTAAAAAATAAAAAAATTCAAATTAAAAAATCGAAAATCCCAAATTTTAAGTCTAAAAATCCGAAATAAAAAAATAAATTAAAAATATAACATTAAAAAATTAAAAAATCAAAAATTCCAAAATTAAAAAATTCAAAAATCAAAAATTTAGAAAATCCAAATTTTAAAAAATAATTCAAAGTAAAAAAAATCCAAATATCCAAAATTTAAAAAATAAAAAATCCTAAAATCCAAAATTAATTATAGTGCATAAGATGGCTTATATGTTAATAGTTACTTGCACTATTATAACACATTCTTAAATTCTTAAGAAAGTATGAATAATACAAGAAATAGCTATCAATGTATGCTTACAGTTATTTATAAAAATATAAAACATTCCTAGTAACTAAAGCATAATATTATATACAATGCAAAAAATAAGCATAAATTGAGGTTACGTTTATTTGCAATTTCTAAATGCTAAAGTAATATATGACTATTTACAGTGTATGAAATAGTTAACAATATTAGGTTATGGTTATTTACAACCATATAATACATTCCTAGAAACTAAAGCATGTATAATGCATGAAATAGCTAACAATAATAATGAAAGGCCTACTTACGAATGTATTGAAACGTGTTCCTTTCCTTGTTACTTTCTGTCGTAGTATGAAAAATTACACCCGAATACCACACAGGTATTCACCATTTTAGAAAAATTACTTATACTCCTCAGTCGAATTACATTATTAGCTAAAATGCTAAAATTCACATCGTCGTAACGCTCTTGTGGCTTGTACTCGATCAGCTTCTACAGTGTAGTAATACGGCGGTCCGTGCATCAACGTGGCTTCACTGCCGCCAATAGTACAGCATACACCATTGTCGATCTATCTCTATATATCTGTAATTACAACATAGATTGACTCAATGCGCGAAGTGTTGGCGGTTTGAACATAGGGATCCACAATGCCGTGGAAAACGTCCATGTGCTAATTGCACGGAAGAACATCGGGAAGAGGTTTGTACTTCTCCACTTCTAAAGTGTGGCAATTGTCGTAGAAGACATAAAGCTTAAGATGGAGAATGTCCAGTGTGTTTGAAACAACATCAAATTTTGGAAATCATGACTGATAGCCCAGTGGTTGGGGAGTAAAAATAAGCAGAATTCGGAATTAATTAAGGGAAAGCTGGAAATTGTTTTAATCCCTTCAGTAAAGGTCAGGAATTAACATACTAAGTTTTCCCCCTCCTGCTAGGTGAGCTTTAGCTGTAGCGTAGTGATTTATAGTCGGAAAACAAGTTTTTTAAACTAACATAATAATATCTCAAAAACTATCAACGCTATCAAAACCATTGGCCATACAAATTTTGTAGAGCTTGAAATTCTGAATAAAATGAGTACCCACACTTAATACCTTCGGTGAAAATAAAGGTCACAACTCTTTTTTAAAGTTTTGCTTACATTGCTAATCATGCGTTTCGAGCCAGGAGGTACCAAATTACCAGTCCACCTTGCCCCCAGTTGTAATAATATATATAACTATATATAATTACTGATACTGTTATAAATATATATGTAATTATATAATTTTTTTTGTAACCATATATCATTATATATTTAATTTATTGAGATCTTCATGATGTTTTGTCAGCCATTACACCAACACATAATTGACTTACGCACATCAACGTATAAAAACTAAAGTAATTCAAACAATCTTAACATTCATATGCTCAGATATTTTTAACTTTAAGCCACCTTGTCACGGACTAACTTATTTTGGACATAGGTTTCATCTGTAGAAATAAAACCGAAAATTTCTGTGATTTGCAATAGATGTGTTTTATTTGTTTTAAATAGGTAGGTATATAGTGGATTCTCTCAATGCCAATTCTTGTAGAGGTTGCTCAGAAAATTGAGGAGTTTTGTAACTTATCATTTGCCTCTACTGACCAGCATATGGATGCTAGGGATTCAAGAATTGCAAGAGACGAGGCAGATGTACAGAAACTAGCGAACTGGTACTCCTCCCATGACCCATTTCCAAGTTGTGAACATCTTATGTTAATATCAAGTGGTATTGTGGCAGATGAAAGCATTAATTGTCACAATGCTCACGAAATCGGAATTGATTCTTTGTCAAAAATTGATGGTAATAACTTTGCCGATGTTAAATTTAAAAGGAAAAACCGAGTAATGCCTATTCGTGGTTCCAGTTCCAATGCGAAAGTTCATGATGAATTTATTCCTGTAAATCCTGACACAATTTTCAGAAGAATATCCCTACTGAAAAAATCGGATGCAGAGTTACAAAAATATCTCGAATTTGAGTTGGCTCCTTTTCCAGTGTCACTTTTTGATAAAGGAGGACAGCGTAAGACCCGCAAGTCATTATTTTATGACTTATTTTCTACTACGACTGATGTTGTGCAAGTCAGTACTGCTTGTCATGTGGTTGATGGTGGGTTTCTGTTGCATCGGTTAGTGTGGCAGAAAGGGTATTCATTTTCCTCCATCCTGCAAAAATATGTTGAAGGCACTTTAGTGCAAGGGCCACAATAGTTTTTGTTGGGTACCTTGAAGTTATTGCAGAAGAAAGTACAAAATCAGCAGATTGTAACAGACGAGCAAAGAAACCCATAGGTGGTTATGTTATGTTTGACGAGACTATGACAGCTCCTATGTCTCAAGATGTTTTTATCAAATGATAAGAACAAGCAACAGCTTATAAGTATGTTATGTGTGAAATTTCAAAAAGAAGGTTTTATTGTGAAGCAAGCTGATGAAGATGCTGTCTGACTGATAATCAAAACTGCTATGGAAATGGAAAACGGATCACAATGTGTTGTAGTTGTTGGTGAAGATATTGACCTCTTGGTAATATTGGCAGCATCTACTACTTTCAAAAATATGTTCTTCTTGAACATCGTGAAGGTCTCAATAAATTAAAAATATAATGATATATGGTTATATATAAATATATATAATTACATATATATATATATATATATATATATATATACGTATTTATAACAGTACCGGTAATGATCTAAAGTTATATATAATTATATATAGGCCTATACACATATATAATTGGGCGCAAGGTGGACTGGTAACTTCATACGGTCTGGCTCGAAACGCATGATTAGCAATTTAAGCAAAACTTTAAAAAAGAGTTGTGACCTTAATTTTCAACGAAGCTATTAAGAGTGGGTACTCATTTTATTCAGAATTTCAAGCTCTACAAAATTTGTATGGTTTAAAAAACTTGTTTTCCAACTATAAATCATACGCTACAGCTAAAGCTCACCTAGCAGGAGGGGGAAAACTTAATATGTTCATTCCTGACCTTTACTGAAGGGAATAAAACAATTTCCAGCTTTCCCCTAATTAATTCCGAATTCAACACCCCAACCACTGGACTATGAGTACAATTTGGCATATTTTGATGCCTTACATCAGTTTAATAACTCTCGAACGTATTTTCCAAAGGAGAGATCTTTCCCGACTCTTACATATAGTAGGGCTAGTCAACAGGCTACGGTGGTTCCTCGTACGAATTCGTGCACTAGTTCTCAAAGTCAGGCCCAGAGGTCTCCTATTGCGCAGTCACGTGTGGCAGGAGGGAAACGGGTTACCTCCGTTCTTGTTGAGACTACTAAAAGGGCAAGAAAACAAACGGTCCCCGTCGTGCCAGACACTTCGTCGTGCTTAATTTGGCCACATGGTATGCCTGGGCAATCAGAGACCTCCGACAGTCGTGTGGAAGCCCCCGCTGACAAGGAGTCCCTCTTGGAAAAGAAAAACCAGTGCATGAGGGATCCACCCCAAGTTCAGCCCCTCTCGGAGGAGCTGCAGAAGGAAGCGGAGCTCTTTAAATCCAGACTTAATAGCCTCGTTTATTCGATGGGGCGTAACATCAGAAAGACACGAATGGTGGACATGAAGTATCAAATGATGCGTCATGTATCTCAGTTGGTTCAAACTCATTTTACATAGAGTGTGGATGTATTCCTTAAAGTCCGCTTCAAGGAGTCAAGTATTTATTTTCTTGAACTCGGGTAGTAATCCACTAAAACAACTGAACTGTATCCATAATTCGTCGACTACTTTTACACACTCTGAGAGGAGGACCACCATTGAAATCAATGGAAAATGTTTATTATAATTTATTTTAATTGCAATTCTGCTGAAGACACTTATATTATATTATATGAACACAATGATCTGACACACATGGATTGCATCACCTTGACACCTTATTTGTAATATAATCCATATTACTAACTTGAATTCTCTGGTACACAACTAATTGTGTCTGACCAGCATGAGCGCCGAACCGCAACTGACTATAAAGCGCGGGAATAATACCCGCCTTGCCTAGATGATGCAAACAATGTTTCCAAATATCTATACACAAATTCAAAGAAATAAACAATTTACACCAAAGATAATAGTTCATCAACATGCTCCCCCCCTTGAGCTCCCTGGCTCAATACATAATTGAAATAATATCTCTTGAAGTGATTCTAAGTTATATAAACAGAGCAAGAGTCCTTTATTCAATATTCTTGGGGAGAGGACACAATTTCACTATGGCTCTTTTGAAGACACCATTATTAGTTTGCACTGATACTACACGAGTCACATTATCAGCACCAGTATGCAGTTGCTTAATTATGCCGATTTTCCATACTAACGGAGGGAGGTTATCGTCCTTTATCAATACCAAGTCTCCAATAGTTGGTTTCCACACACCTTCAGAATGCCATTTTTTGCGTTGTTGAAGTGAGTGGAGATAATCCTTAGACCAAGTGTCCCAAAATTCTTGATAGAGTTTTTGAATGACATTCCATCTTGAATGACAGGACATAGGAACGTTGGAATTATCAGAGCAGGGTACATTAGTCAATAGTCTACCTGCCAGAAAGTGACCTGGAGTCAGATAACATAAGTCATCAGGAACGTTAGTCATGCTACACAATCGTCTAGAATTTAAGACAGCTTCAATTCTACATAATAGAGTATTCAACTCTTCAAAATTAAGTAGCTGTTTACCCATAGTACGTCGCATTAACTGCTTACATGACTTTATTCCGGCTTCCCAAACACCTCCAAAGTGTGGGCTGGAAGGTGGAATAAAGTTCCATTTCACAAACATGTCAGCTGAAAATTGTTTAAGAGAAGCTTCATTTTCCTTAAAAAATCTTACGATATCGTTCCTTGCTCCCACAAAATTAGTACCATTATCGCTCCAAATTGTATTTGGGCATCCACGACGTGCTACAAATCTGTTGAAAGCAGCAAAGAAATCATGGGTAGTTAAACCCTTGACTAATTCCAAATGAATGGCCTTAGTAGTTAGGCATATGAACAATGCAATGTACGCCTTAAATTTAGTTTTACTACGAGGGTTGTCTCCCTTAATTATGACTGGACCACCGTAGTCTACTCCTACTACAGTAAATGGTAATTGAAGTTCAACTCTATCAGCAGGTAGCTGACCCATCAGCTGAGTGGCTGGGATAGGCTTACATCTAAAACATTTGTAACAGGAGCGAACAACACCACGAACAACTGTTCTACCTCGAGGTATCCAATATCTTGTCCTTAAAGAAAATAGTACAGCTTGAACACCTGCATGTAACAGTCTTTCATGTTCAGAAGTAACCATTAGTTTAGTAACAAAATGTTTTCCTGGGAGTATAACCGGATGTTTCTCATCATAGTTTAACTGAGAATGGCCAAGTCGACCACCGACTCTTAATAACTCTTCACTATCAAGGAACGGATTTAACGTCCTTAGTTTACTTGACTTAGCTACACCCCTTTGTGATTTCAGGTCACCAATTTCCTTGTAATATTCTGAAAATTGTATCATTCTTACAATTTTCCTTTCACTATATTTCAACTCATCAGCAGTAAGAGGTCCTGACTGCCGTTTGTTTGCTTCAGAATGTGCATTATTCAGGAATCTGTATACGTAAGCATACACTCGCCTTAACTTAGCAAAGGACGAATATCTTTCCAAATCAGTATTTTGCACACACACGTGCAATACATTCACAGGAGTCTTAGATTCCATGTTTACGTCAGGTGAAACATTGGAAGACATAAATTCAGGGTATTTGGGTGACACTTCACGCAACCAATTGGGACCTTCCCACCAAATACAAAGGTTAACTAGATCAGAGGGATGAACACCACGAGACAAATGATCTGCTGGGTTACAACGAGTAGATACATGTCTCCAATCCCTTATGGCAGTTAATGACTGGATTTCAGAAACTCGGTTAGCAACAAAGGTTTTCCAACTGGTTGATGGTTTTTGTAACCAACACAAGACAATAGTACTGTCAGTCCAGTAATACATTCTATACGGAACAGACAGCTTTAACGACTCTATGACCTTGGTCATAAGACGGGATAATAGGAGAGCTGCACAGAGCTCTAGCCTAGCAATGGATTGTTGTTTTAAAGGAGCCACTCTTGATTTAGACGTTAGCAAAACAACTGACACTTGTCCATCATTGGACACTGACCTAACATAAACACAAGCACCAAAGGCATTTTCTGACGCATCAGAAAACCCATGGATTTCAACAAGTTTAATATGTTCGAAGGGCAGAACTAAACTAGGAACTCTTATCTCATTTAAGAGATGTAGACTGTCATACAACCTCGTCCAGGACTCATACACTGACATGGACTGATCAATGGACTCGTCCCAGTCCAACTTTAGTTGCCATAGCTGTTGCAGCAAAAGTTTACACTTGACTACAACACACCCTAGTAGTCCTAACGGGACGAAAATAGATGCTACAATAGAAAGAATACTTCTTTTCGTAACAGAGGCAGAAAAATCTCTCAGATTAATCTGGATTTGAAATTCGTCGCATGAGGGATGCCATGTGATCCCTAAGGTTTTCACTGCATCATCCTTGGTTAAGTCACGAGGAGAAGTACACTCCAAGTCTTCACTGGGAACATTAGACAAAGCGTCTGGATGATTAGAGCACCATTTCCTCAAATGGAATTGTGCACTACTAAGAATAGAAGATACTTGTTGTTGAAGCTCCTTAGCCTTCTGAACACAGGATTCTCCAAACAAGGCATCGTCAACGTAGAAACAAGCACGTATGATTTCTGAAGCTTGGGGATATGAATGTTTATTTTCATCGGCTAGCTGAACAAGACATCTAGTGGCAAGAAACGGAGCAGCACTCGTTCCATAAGTCACTGTTGTAAGTCTATAATCCTTTATTTCCTCATCTGGGGAATAACGCCATGTAATACGTTGAAGATCCCTATCTGCTGGATGGACTTCAATGCATCTATACATTTTTTCTACGTCAGCTGACATAGCAACATAATAAGTTCTAAACTTCAACACTATTGCCAGCAAGTCTGACTGAACTGTAGGTCCTACCATTAACATTGAATTTAAGGATATGCCATTGGACGATTCACAGCTTCCATCGAAGACAACTCTCAACTTTGTTGTTGAGCTAGACTCCTTCAGCACACAATGATGAGGCAAATAATAACTCAACGAATTAACATCTGGAGGATGAGCAAGCTCCATATGTCGTAACGTCTCATATTCCTTCATAAAATTAATGTAGCCTTCCTTTATTGTAGGACATTTAGAAAATCTGGCCTCCATATTCCTTAGACGTTTGACAGCATTGTTACGGGATTGCGATACCACAGGGGCGTCAGGAAGTATAGGCAACCTAACAACAAATTTTCCCATTTCATTTCTTTGAACATTATCAATAAAATGTTTTTCACAGGCCTTTTCTTCAGCTGTGAGCACAGGTTGATTCATTTCTTCTAGTTGCCAGAAGCGTTGCAGTTGTAAATCAAGAGCATTCAATTTTACAAAATTAACATTACGAGGTTTCTCTGAACCCTTATCCAGACACCAATTCGGAAAATTGCCAGATAGTATCCAGCCAAGCTTAGTCTCAATGAGTGTTGGATAACCCTTCCTCGTAAATGTATGAGGAGAAACAATATCATAGAATACATCAGCCCCTAACAAGACATCAATGTTAGAAGGTTGATTGAACGTACTGTCACTTAGTTGAACATTTTGAGGAATGTTCCAATTTGTGACATTTATTCTTTGTGCTGGCAGCTGCGTTGTGATAGTCCTTGCCACAGCACAAGTTACATTAAGAACAAAATCAGAAACACAAGACTGTAACCTCAAGTTACATGTCGAACTAACTGGAGAAGCCTGAGCATTGCCTATACCCACGATAGGAATTCTACAGGACCTTGTCTCCAATCCAATCCTTTCAACTAGTTTGGACGTGACGAAAGACAATTGACTTGCACTGTCAAGGAGTGCTTTCACAATAATGTTGCTGCCATCTGCAGCTCTAACTGCAACACAGGCCGTACTCAATAAAACATTTGACCCTAAGCCAGAAACAATTTTCATGGCCGCAGGTAAAACTACAGGTGAAGACTGACCATTCACCTCATTAGATGAATCCCTTTCAAAATGCAACAGTACATTGTGGTTACCTTGACACTTTGAACAATTACTTTGCTTACAAGCTGCACTAAAATGAGATGTTGCAAAGCACACATAACAAGTTTGTTCTTTCTAACAAATTCACGTCGCTGTTTTATGTTTACATTTCTAAATTTTCTACAATCAGACATGTCATGATTAAGAGCGTTACAATAATTACAATGGACAGAGCTGGAATTACTAGCAGCATGAAACGATTTCACCTTGTGCTTGGATTCGCTCACCTTTTCTATAGATTTCCTGGAATCTACTAGTTCCAAAGCTTGGCATTTCCTTTCAAGAAATTGCAGCAAATTATTCATGTCAGGAACATCAGTGGGCATAAGATTTGCCTCCCATTCGTATCTGTGACCTGGCTTAATTTTACTCAACGCTAATTCTTGTAACAATAAATCATGAATAGCAACTTCACTTTCCAGATTTTGAATGGCACTGATATTCGATTTAACTTGATTAACTAACCTCCTATAATCTTGAAAGGAGCCAGTCATACAATTTTGCAAGTTAATTAGCTGCTTAACATGCTGGCCTATAATTAACCTTTTGTTATGTTATCTGTCCTCAATCAATTTCCAAGACACTTCAAAATTGTCTCCACATATTGAAATATTATTTAACAATTCACGAGGTTCCCCCTGTAATGAAGATAGTAAATAATGAAGCCGTTGCACATTGTCTAAGCTAGCATTATTCACAACTAGACTCTGAAATGTATTTCTGAATGACAGATACTTGGTTAAGTCACCTTTGAACAATGGGATTTCTATGGGAGGTAACTTCAAGGTACAACTAGAATTGCTAAACGATTCAGAAACATGAGCGGGAGTGGGTTATCCAGGCACATTGAATAAATTCAACAGATCTTGAATTTTCCCTGAAATCACACGAAACCTATCTTCAAATTGAAAATGTTCTTCCTCATGGGCTTCTGTTCTATCAGATTCAATTTCAAGTTCTAAATAATCCTTGACTTTCATAAACTGATCCCATATCTCAGCTAATCTAGTTTGCGTGAATTCCAATTCACTAGCAGAAAACCCTTCCCTAGCTAAATATTTCTCTATGTGAGTTAAAGATTTCTTTAACATTCTACGCTTCTTTACTGCCTTCGATTCAGATTCAAAAGCCATTATAATTATTTAAAATTCAATATATATCAGAAACATCAATTACCTTTAATCTTCATGGAATAGAACATTAAACCTTGATATTACTTTTAGCATTTAACATAAAGCTGTCCTAAATACTAATTGACTTCTAATAATCTAGCAGTCCAAGTCGTAGGAATTGTCACTATAATGGAAAAATTTGATAACGATGGAATGTTCTTACTTGATTGATGACTTATTTCTTCATCAGACCTTGGACACCCTTGTTCCAATAGTGCATTAATCAATAATGAGCCGTTGGTACTCCTGTCCACGATACTCAGATGAGGAACGATGCTCAGCCTTTGAAATCCTTGCATTGATGCGGGCGATGGCCACTAATTCACTGGACACCCCTGATGCTGCATCCCTGGCACTGCTTTGTTGAGTCAAAACCTGACGCAATGGAGAATCGAAGCGCCGACTTCTGCATTCAAATTTCTTCCAACTGTAGAACGTTCCTTTTACTTCGCACCACTAAAAGTCTCCACCTTGCACACACGTTTGTAAGTGCAATTGCTTAAAACGATGATAACAATAATCTCTTGGATTCAGTTTAATAACAGTTTTAGTTTTCAATGTAATGTTTCTTTTGGTGCAATCACAGCTGTTCACTTTGTAGCGACATGCCTTCTCGACACGAGGCTCGAATGCTCACGAATAGTCCCGAGCGCAGCCGACTTTGTATTAAGAACCATGCTTCTCTGAATATTGCAACAATGAACAGTTTCACAATATTCTATTTCTGTCCAATACTTTCAATGTTCACATTCACGCTTGGCAAACAAAAAACTAATCTGTAGATCACTGCTACAAGTCCAACTTCGTGAACCAACACGTAATATTCAATCATGAAGTCCAAAACTGTGGTCTTTTGCCAGATCCATCATCGAGCCCGGAGAACCAAATTTATGTTGATGTATTCCTTAAAGTCCGCTTCAAGGATTCAAGTATTTATTTTCTTGAACTCTGGTAGTAATCCACTAAAACAACTGAACTGTATCCATAATTCGTCGACTACTTTTACACACTCTGAGAGGAGGACCACCATTGAAATCAATGGAAAATGTTTATTATAATTTATTTTAATTGCAATTCTGCTGAAGACACTTATATTATATTATATGAACACAATGATCTGACACACATGGATTGCATCACCTTGACACCTTATTTGTAATATAATCCATATTACTAACTTGAATTCTCTGGTACACAACTAATTGTGTCTGACCAGCATGAGCGCAGAACCGCAACTGACTATAAAGCGCGGGAATAATACCCGCCTTGCCTAGATGAGCAAACAATGTTGCCAAATATCTATACACAAATTCAAAGAAATAAACAATTTACACCAAAGATAATAGTTCATCAACATAGAGTATGATCATATTACAGTGGAATGCTAGAAGTATTCGAAGTAAACTGCCTGAATTGCAGCGGGTTGCGGATTGTCAGGAGATCGATATTTTACTTCTGTGTGAAACGTGGCTAACGCCCGATATGACAGTTTCTTTCAAAAAGTATAGTTTAATTCGGACTGATAGACCCAATGGAAGGGGGGGGTTCTGCAGTTTTGGTTCACTCTTCCCTACCTTACACTATAGTCAACATTCGATCAGTACATGATATGGTGAATACTACGGCAGTTCTCATACATGACATTCTGTATATTTCTCTCTAGTATATTAGTTAGTACTACAGCTTGGGAATTTTTTTTGTCACGATTCCACGGTCCAACGATCTTAGGTGGGGACTTTCACTCCCATCATGCATATTGACACTTATGCTTCTTCCCATGGACAACACAGAGCCATAATCAATAGTCCATTCATATGTCTCAACACACACACCCCTACCGCTATACATCCCATTACTCATACCCGATCGGTCTTGGACCTTACTGTTGTTACACCCACTATAGCAGCTTATACAGAGTGGTTGATTCATTTGGATTCACTAGGCAGTGATCATTTTCCTATCACCATCCGGTATTACTCCCCACGGTGTAATCGAAATGACCATACTTCCCCAGGGGGCTCCCAACTCCGACCCAGGTGTCGTAGTGTCACAGGAATTAACTAGACACAATATTCAGATTACATCTCTCGACATTTTCACTTACTTTCATCTGCAGAATCGGCACAACAGGCATATAACAGTATAGTACGAACAATCACTGCATACTTGAACATTTTCCATCCTATCATTCCTCATTTCTCACCACAAAGGAGGTTATACAGCAAGTTTTGGTGGCATCCAGAATGCTCACGGGCGGTTGCGCTCATAAGACGGGCAATTTCACAATACACCCGTACGCCGAATAATACCACGTATTTTCTTTTAAAGAAACAAACTGCGATAACATCTAAAATAATTAAACTAGCAAAACGAACGGCATGGAAACCCTATTGTTCTACTCTCAGCATGCAGACACCCTGCTCTTCCATATGGGCTACGATCCGTTCGTTAAATGGCAATCCTCCCAAGCCGGTCAATGACAATATCCCGGAAATTTTGGAAAACTTTCATGCGGTGCTGACACCGCCTTCAGTTGAACCACTGCCACCTGCAATTGCTCAAGCGGAAGGACATCTGCCAATTCCATTTGATACTGACTTTCGGTTCACTCAGTACATTTCAATCCTGAAAAAGAAACGGAACACGGCCCCAGGGCTAGATGGGTTTTCATACCCCATGCTCCAAAACTTACTCCATCACATTCATGAATCCACATTGTACTGGTTTAATTACATTTATCGACACCCCACCATACCGCCCTCTTGGAAGGATTGTCTAGTGATCCCCATACCGAAAACAAAACCAGTAACAGACTCCTCCCATTTTCGGCCAATCACTCTACTCTCATGTTTTTGGAAAGTATTTGAAGCCCAGTTACAGAACCGCATCTTATAATAATAATAATAATAATAATAATAATAATAATAATAATAATAATAATAATAATAGTTTATTTAACCTGGAGAAAGTTAAGACCGTAAGGTCTTTTCTTCCACTTCACCAGGGACTAAAAGTACATTAGTTGTTACATTATAGCATAATAAATAACATAAAATACGTTAAATGGCATTACATAACACATTAAATTATTTAGGATACATTAAATGAAACACAAATGATATGAAAGAAATAAAGTGGTACAAAAATAATTTAGTTACACAATAGTATTAAATGATAGAAACTTAATAAACAAGATACACTATTAAGATACACTAAAAAAGATACACTATTGATAAAAAAAAGTTACACTATTAAGTACTATATATATATATATGTGCTGTTAACTGCGATTTGAAGGTTGACAATGGCCGGCAGTCCTTGATGTGAGATGGTAAAGAATTCCCCATTCGGATGACTGAAGTAGTAAACGATGATGAGTAAAGAGATGTATGATGTTTAGGAATTGCGAGAATATGATCTTGCTTGGACCGGGTGTTTATGTTATGATAAGATGAAAGAGTTTGAAAGCGTAATGACAGATAGTGAGGACAGGAAGTGTGAAGAATTCGATAGCGGAGGCAGAGAGAGTGCAGTTTTCTTCTGTCGTCCAGTTGAAACCATACTAATGTTTCAAATGCTGGCGTAATGTGATCTGATTTACGAATACCACAAATGTAGCGAACGCAAGCATTATGAACACATTGTAGTCTCTGTCCTAGTTTGGAGCTCAGGTCGCTTAATAGAATATCACAGTAATCGAAATGAGGCATTATGAGTGTTGATACAAGTGTTTTCTTTAATGAAGAAGGTAGAAAGTTTTTTAATCGTTGGAGAGCGTGAAATATAGAGTAAATTTTTTTGCAAATTTCTTTTATATGGTTGTTCCAATTTAAGTTACTGTCAAAATGAAAGCCAAGATTTTTTTACATGTGGACTAAATGGGACAATGCTTCCGGTTAATTTGACGGGTGTTAAATTTTCCTCATCGACATTTTTCAACAAATTACGATGCCCCATTAAGATCGCCTGAGATTTTCCTGCATTAATTGTAAGTTTAGAATGTCTTGCTCAATTAGTTATTGTTTCAAGATCGTTATTAATTTAATTTATAGCCATGTTAATGCTGTCAGGTCGTGTATGTTTATACAGCTGTAAGTCGTCAGCGTAAATATGGTAGTTAGTATCATTACTAATGGTGTTACAAACGTTGTTTATGTATATAGTAAACAGTAATGGTCCCAGCACCGAACCTCTTGGCACTCCACGTTCTACAGGCCTCCATGAAGAAGACTGGTTTCCCACAATAACACACTGTTGTCGGCAGTAGAGGTAAGAATGAAACCACTGGACAGTGTTTTCTGACATGTGGAAGGTTCTGAGCTTTGAGATGAGTAATTCAAAATTTACTGGGTCAAAAGCTTTAGAAAAGTCAATAAGTCAATCGTCAATTTGCTGTCATCCATAGCTTTGCGAATGTCCTCTGTCACATTGAGCAACGCCGTCGCAGTGCTATATCTGGAACGAAAACCTGACTGATATGGATTGAGGTAGTTATGTTCATTGAAATAGTCCGTCAGTTGTTTGTGTATGATTCGTTCCAGTGCTTTGGACAGAGTGGGCAGGATATTAATTGGTCTATAGTCACTAGCCGAGGATGGATGTTTCACTTTTGGTAAGGGACGTACCAAGCCTTTCTTCCACAATGTAGTAAAGGTAGCAGTCATTATTGATGCAATAAATATATGTGTCAAAGTCGGAACTATTACGTGTATAAGTTTGTGAATTGGAGTAATATTGATGTTATCTATGCCTGTTGCTTTTGTCTTTATTACTGTTACAGCTCTCTTTACTTGGTCTGATGTAATGTATTTAAAATAAAAAACCTCGTGGTCTGTCCCATGTGTCGGTATTTCGTCAGTGTTGCTGAGTTCGTCTATGTTCGTGTCAGTGGGTCTGCTGAGCGTAAAATGCTCATTCAGTTCTTCTGGTGGGACACTGATCCTCTCACCTTGATCTTTTGCCCTACCTACTCCCATTGTCCTAAGATTTCTCCACATTTCTGCAGAAGAAATGTTAGAGTCTATTAGTCTATGTGCATATTTTAATCTGACGTTTCTAATTGATTGATTAGACCTAGTCCGCAATTGTATATAATGATTAAAATTCTCGTCTGATTTGTTACGTATATATTTTCGATATGCTGCGTCTCTCTCAATCATTAAAGTGCGTATGTCAGTAGTCATCCAAGGTGCCGGTGGTCGACGTGTTCTCTTAGTTTTCAGTGGTGCATGTTTATCGTAGAGCTGCAGAATGTTATCATTAAGCATTGCAATTTTTTCATCAACAGTTCTTAGGTGCCATATGTTATTCCAGTCTACATTTACAGCGTCTTCAAGAAGTGCGGGGTCGTCAATGTGTTTTAAGTCTCTGTATGTGATCGTCTTAGAAGTTGTTTTAGGTGTAAGTAATTCGTAGGCTAAATAAATTAGTGTCATGAGCTCATATGCCAGGTACTGAAAACTGTCCATGTGTCAGAACTCTGTTAGGATTATTTGTTACGATTAGGTCTAGTAAAGTGTCTGTAGTAGGGGTGTGATGAGTGAGATTTAAAGGAAGGATAGTCATGCCGCAGCACTGAAATAAGGTCTGTAGTTCAGTGACTTGTGTCGAGTTAGTCGCCATGAGGTTCGTGTTCAGATCCCCCATGAGAAGAACGTGTTCATAATGAGGTAAATAATTTAACAAGGGAGTTTCCAATTCAGACCAGGAATTTATCCTCGGAGGATTATAAATAACGCAGAGCAAGCATTTGCGATATGAGGCAGAAATTTCAATGAACAATACTTCCGGCTTAGCTGAATATTCGGAGGGAGTATGGTAGATAATTTTGGGGTTTAAGTCTGACCTGATATAAGCAGCAACTCCTCCACCACCCTTACCTGTTCGGTCAACACGAAACAAGGAGTAACCAGGGAGATGGTACTTGGAATACAGGAGATATCTTGGGCAATACCAATCGGGATTTAGGAAGGGAAGGTCAACAGTCGACAATCTCACTATGTTGGTTATTGATATCCTTATGGCACTTTCTACACAGACTATTGTGGATTCTCTTTTTATTGATATTTCCAAAGCCTATGATACGGTTCAAGTCCCCATTCTTCAGGATATTCTACTTCATCTACAGTTCCCTACTAATGTGATTCAACTTATTCAATTCTTGTTTACAGACAGACTTGTTTATAGTGAAAATTCCACTGGCTATGCACAATCCCCTCAGACTTCAGTGGGTCTTCCTCGAGGGTCTAGTCTCAGTCCGATCTTATATCTTATATACACCCACACATTGGAATCTTCAATTAACCCCTACTGCCGCATCCTCCAATATGCTGACGACATTCTGATATATACAAGGAAATTGTCCCTGCAGGAATCCACACCGGACCTGCAACATGCAATGGATACGTTACAACAATGGTGTGCAGAGAAGGGTTTACAGGTGCAAAGTGGTAAAACGGTAAGACTTATCTTCACTAGAAAATCTAAGTATCAAACCCCCCGATCAGATATAATGGCTCTCCTATTCGTGTGGTTCCGCACCATAAATTTTTGGGGCTTATCTTCGACTCTAAATTAAATTGGAGGCCACATATTCGGGAAGTAATTCATCAGTGCGAACAGGGCAGTAAAATCATCAAAACATTGACCACCACATGGTGGGGAGCGAATGTTCAACAACTACATGTTGCATATAAAGCAATTATTCGAAGCAAGGTGGAATATGCTGGTTTTCGACTCTCCAGCTCTCCTTTGGGCGTTTGACATACTTCACCCACATGTTCAGGATATAGTTCGCTCCCCAGGTCTCCCCTGTTATAGGTGCCCTTATGAGGTCCTACGTTTATCTTTTCCTGTGAGATATCAGATGACAGATGAAGATCGTGCATTCTTGTTTTCCCCACTCACAGAGAATAGCAGTCATACTTCCCTTATAGCAATCTACACTGATGGTTTGAAACAGGGTCCTGAGCCTGCTGTTGGAGCAGTCTTCATTATAGCTTCCCACCACGTGGTAGCACAATATCGACTTCCAACCGACTCTACTGTATACGTGGCAGAATTATTCGCGATACGACAGGCACTACTAAAACATTCGGTTCCACATCCGGTAGTACTCTATTCGGATTCAAAAGGGGTATTACAGCTTTACATGAACCACAGACACAGGCACACAGCGATTGGTGGATTCTACTTGTAAAGCAACTGTGGTTCCAATTGTTACAAATCAGGCCTTCTATTACCATGTGTTGGCTCCCGGTACATTCGGGTACACCGGGAAATGAAGAGGCTGATAAATTGTCAAAACAAGCTAGTACCCAAGGGCAATTTACTAAGATTTTACTTCCAGCATCCACTTATAAACGTCAGACGATAACACATGGGTGATTATACAATTAGGTGTACCTTTACTGTCCCTTTCATTTAATGTTTCTATTTGAAATTGCAATTCACTGGTAAAGTTTTTCCCTCTTTTTCCTGATGAGAAAGATTAAATAAATGTGTGTTAAACTTAAATTCCTTCTATATTTAGCTAAGATAAATTTATATTTTCTTATGAATTGTCATTAGCATGGATGTCCCCAGTCATAGTTTCGAGAACAAATATCGAAAAACGTGGAAAATTATAAATATTTTGTTAAACTTAACAGTATTTTCATTAACATATTACTACTAAAAGCACATGCACCAAATCAAAGAAAAAAATAACTTTCATTAGAACATAGGAACAAGCCAAAACTTTTTCCCTACACTATTTTGTCATTAGCATAGCCACTTTTCAACTTGAAGATGGAGTAGGAGAGAATTTTTTAAAAGCATGTGGCAACACTGTTCTCTTCTTCAGTGAACCTGAGTGTGATTTTGGCTATCAGGTTGCTTTTTTCTGGATGCTGGATATTTCAACTCTCAGACCCTGGCGAGTACATTAATTGATTGTCATTAGCATGGACTGTGTAAAATAGCATACAAAGAAATTAAAATTTTATTAATCATGTGATGAAACATGTTAAATTATCACAAAACTGTCACCATAGTCTCAGTTATCTAGGTCAAAACTCAAATTGGAGGGATGCTATTTTGGCTTGTTTTGTCATTAGCATGGACATCATGTTGGTCATTAGCATGGACACAGGGTGATGCCCAAACAGTCGGATCAGCCGATGATGGTGGAAAATGTCCATCGAAATGCATTCTGAGGTAAATATAACTATTAAGTGAATTTCGTGTGCAAGTCCCGATCTCAATGTTTAAGTTTGAAATCACTTCACTGTGTATCTTCCCAACCCAAATTATAATTTTCTTAAGTTTGTTTAAGAAAAAATTGTAACCTTGTATTCAGTTACTTTATTAATAAATTTTTATACAGATTCAGTTTGATATTAATTTTGCTATTATTGCTTTCAGAAAATTGTTGTTAATGTGGATACAAAGTCATTAGCATGGATTGTAACGTCATTAGCGTGGAGGTGAACAATAAAAAGAAAACAAAAAATGTCTTAAAACCATAATTTCAGCTATGCTGGATAATAGGCTGTCTTCTACTACATGTCAGGTTGGCCTACGTGTAAATTTTTTGGAAAATATTACTATAATTTTTTCATTTTTTGAAGTTAAAAAGGTACACCTAATTGTAGAATCACCCACATATTAGAACTGAATGGCAGAGGAAATGGGATACCTATGGTGCCTTATGAAAAACTAGATATTATTCTGTTCAACCCACAATCCTGCACAGACCGTGGTTTTATAACCTTCAATTCCCTCGATGGTTTATATCCTCTATTATCAGAATTAAACTCCACCATACTAGTTCACCAGAGTTTCTTCAGAAAATTAAATTTTCGGAAACGCCACTATGTAGTTGTCAACAGGAAGGCATGATCAATCACATTCTTTTGGCATGTCCTCTGAATGATATTGTAAATCAACAGTTATATTAACGTCTCCACAAGGAGGTATCCCCTTCCCGACGTCACTTCTTCAAATACTTCACTCAACCACAGTGGACATACTTTATCTACTCTATCAGCATATGAAGAAATGCAAAATCAAATTATAAAGTTCACACACCTCTTCATGGTATGGGTTCTTCTTTCCAAGGTGCATTTTCGGTTAACCAATACATCGCGGTGCGCCTCAGAGACGACCTATTTTCCTTTGTGTCCTTTATTCCTGTGAACACACGCATTAACACATTCATTCCTGACGCTGCAGGTATCGTACACATAGTTTATTATTTGGTTCCACACCTGCGTGTAAAAAGCACTCCTTAGATTCCTCGTCGCATCATAACAATCATTGTATATAAATAAATCCAACAGTCGAGTCACTTTTATTGCCGGTTACTCCCAATCCATATCCACTGGCTACATGGCACAATTTAGGCAGAGGCAAATGCCCAGAAGAAGAAGAAGAAGAAGAAGAAGAATATCGCTTTAGAGTGGATACTATAGGTGTCTTCTTATTTTTGTTCTCCTCCGATCGAAACTGCGTATTTCGTAAATCCGCTTGTGACGCTTGTATGGTGGAATTCTGCAGCGTATCCCACAAGTCTTGTGTAGTAATATCCATTGTAGCAGCAGCAGCTGTAGTACATTCAGGTGCACTTTTACGACTACGCTTCAATGATGACATCTTGCAGGCTTGACGATTACTGAGGATATGACGCTTGTCTCGCGAATATTTTAAAACGATCATCTCATAGATCCACCAATTGGCTTCACCCATCCTTAACCTTGAAACAAGTTTGAACAAGTCTGTAGGGATGCAATATCCGGTGACGTCATAAATAAAGAATTTGCTGATTCAGCTGTAATGTGAAATGTCTGTCTGGATCACTTCTGGTCACGGGTCGTGTATAACCTTGAAAACACCTTCTCTTGTTCTGGTGTACGTGAAAAAACGTGGGAAAAAACTGATGACATAGTGTAATATGAGCTGTATGTCTGATACACTTCCGGTTGCGTCTGTGATGTTTTCATGCATAAACTGTATAATGTTGAAATATATTTTTTTGAAATCCGCCATATTGAATCATGACGCAAGACGTGACATCACCCCAATCCACCGTTGAAGTAGGTCGTAACGTCCTAGCCATTCCACTTCTGACGTAAGCAATCCACCTTCCCCTCCCAATCCACCTCTGACGTAAGCAATTCACCTTCCCCTCCCAATCCACCTCTGACGTAAGCAATCCACCTTCCCCTCCCAATCCACCTCTTTCGTAAGCAGTCCACCATCCCCTCCCAATCCACCTCTAACATAAGTAATCCACCTTCCCTCCCAATCATCTTCTGGCGTCATCTTGCATTATCGCCATTTGCAATTGTTATATCAAATTTCATATTGTACCCATTCAGCCATTTGCAATTCTCGAATCCCCCGCCTTCTACCATTTGCATTTTTAAATTTCCCACCTTCCGCCATTTGTCATTTTAATATCGTGCACATTCAGCCATTTGCAATTTTCAAATCCCCCGCCTTCTACCATTTGCAATTTTAAATTTCCCACCTTCCGCCATTTATCATTGTAATATCCAATTTCATATCGTGCGCATTCGACAATCTTGAATTTTCAAATCCCCCGCCTTCTACCAATATATAATTTCCAAATTTTTCACCATTTTGTATTTTCAAATCCGCCTTCTACAGATTACAATTTTAAATTTAGCGCTTGGTCCACCATTTTCAATAGGACCTGGAAACGATACCATTTCAAATGTTCAATATACAATTTTCAAATTTACCACCATTTTTTAATTTCGAAATTTCAATTGCGCGCTTGGTCTTCTATTTACAATAGGAACCGGAAACGTCTCCATTTTTAATTTATAATATACAATTTTCAAATTTACCGACAATAATTTTCCAAATTTGAATCGCGCGCTTGGTCCGCCATTTGCAATAGAAAGCGGAAGCGGCACCATTTTGATTCATGTGATGTCATAGCCACGCCCACCAATGACGTAAGCATTCCACCTTCCCCTCTCATTCCACCTATGACGTAAGCATTCATCCTCCACTCCCGTTTCCCCTCTCATTCCACATATGATGTAAGCATTCCCCCTCCACTCCCGTTTCTCCACTCCCGTTTCTCCTCTCATTCCACCTTCCCCTCTCATTCCACCTTCCCCTCTCATTCCACCTTTGACGTCATCCCTAAAACCACACTACTTAAATGTATTTCCCGCCACGCAGCCACCTGGTGTCAAAGGTAGGCAGCTAGAAGACATCTCCTGCAAGCGTGTTGCTTTACCAGTTCCTCTGTTGCATGGGCACGGAGGAAAGAAAACACGGAGACGCCGTGGTTGCGGTGTTGTATGGGAAAGAGATGAAGCCAATGGCCACGCCCCCTTAGAGTACCAAAAGGGAGGCTTGCTATATACAATAGCACACAAATATTCCGAAGTTTCACTGGTTATAACAACGTAACGGTAGGGAAAATATGTAATATCCCAATTTCATATATTAACCACATACTCTGACATCATAATAATCCCGGTAGTAAGCATTAACCTATCTCAGAAGAGCCAAAAATGTAACTTTCAAATGGGCAACTTCACATGTGCGAGTATAAATAATGAGTCAGAAAATAAATAAGTAACCGTGCGACTACGATAATTCAGAACGAGAAAAATATTATCGACAGTTATATAGCTACACCATGTGGTTGTAGACTCTATTAAACGCAATAAATGACAACTAATATAAATATTAGAAATCTAAAGCAATAAATTACTTAGTATTACTAATAATTAAGATAAATGCTCTTTATTTGATTAATTACAAGTAGCCTAAGGAAGTTATAAAGAAAATACATCAATAATTAGCAGCCTAGTGTAAAATACAAGTAAATTATGCTTAGCAATTATACCCATATTCATTCATCCCAAAAATTGACTATTTTCAGTACCTAAATTTTACAAAATTATTAATTTTACGGTAAGTTCATAGAATAGTGCACAACATGCACTCATTTTCACTTCTGAATTGTTCAAAACAAAGAAACAAAGACGAGTAACCACGCTATCCATGTACCCTATAAACATATAAACACAGTGACACGCCCCCTTAAGTACGAAACGCTCGGACAGTTGGCTTCACGCTTGCGGTCTCAGGGCATCTCCGCAAGTCCCCACACCGCCAGCTGCGCAGACGGCGTGAAATGGCTCCAAATAGAAGAGGTCGCTCGCCGCCATCTTTTTGGCAAGAAATCATTTAGCAGACGACATACAGCTGTTAAACGTAATAGCAAACATAAACCCAAAGACGTTCTATCATAAACCAACCAGTATTTAATCTCATAAATAACGAAAAAATTAATAAAACATGAGTTGAGAGTAATATTATTATAAATAAATGTAAGAACTAAGCGTAATTACCTGCATTTATCGCATGTGGACGCAATGAGTAATGAGTAATGAGTAATTTATTAGCCTTAGACATTACAAATGTATGGCACATAATATAAAGTAATTGAAGAGTAAGATTACAAACAATACAAGTACATCAAGTTTGACTTTGATCTAGCTTCTATTTAACACTTCGAAATATTCTTCTACTCTGTATGCACTTATTTCTATTAGTATTCTTTTGACTTCTCGCTTGAAATGAAGTATTTTGAGTTTTCTCACGTGTACAGGCAGTGTGTTGTAGAACTTTTTGCCCATTTCATTGAAGCTGTTGAGGGTGGTGCTATAGTTGCATTGGCTAATTCTGAGGTCTTGCTTGCATCTTGTTGTGTAGTCATGAACAGAGCTGTTTGTAGGGAAGTCGGTTATATTGTTTCTGCCATTAGACTTCCAGAAACGACCTGAGCAGAATCTGTTGGGTTAAATTTCTCACGTCTTACAGCCAATAACCATTTCTTTAACAGTTCAGGATTTTGAAGAGGAAACCTAACATTATATTTTTCTGTTATTCCTAAGGACACATGGAACCCCAAACATTCCCTTACCAAATAAAAAAAAAATACAAACTGTTTCAATATTTTATAATAATCTCTGTCATTTTATGGAAAGTCATTAGTCATTAAAATATAAAATTTAAAATTATTGTTCACAACCTGTAGAATATAGTCCTATAATAGTACATCCCTTTGAAAAGAATAAAGTTTTGTTCCATTCCAAAATACAACGCCGCACCTAACCTATAATTATATTACTTACTAGTGAAAATAAATCCCGAATCCTTCTTACGATCATTAGTGCAGTTGTATGCAGCACAAGAATGTCCCATACTTTTAGCAATCCCAGGAACACTATAAAGCACACGGAAAGAGTGAAACACAAAGCATAAATATATAAATTCTAAGCAACCCACGTGTCCTACGATATTGGAATGTATCCGCAGTAATAACCACCGTATTATAACTCACTACACTTCATGTAATTATGAAATAGCACATGATAACAAAATAAACGCAAAAGCTGTAATTCTAAGCTTACATTTCGTTACTTTAATATACAACAAGTCTCTCTGTTTACATTCAGTAGTATGTCAGAAGGTTGACACATCCCCAAAAGATGGCGGATGCGCGAGTCGTTCAATTTTAGCCACTTCTGCGTCGCACATTGTAAGTCTAGGTATATATATAGAACGTCTTTGCATCTCCGTGTGCATGGGTAGTCTGTCCCACTCAAAATGAGAATGTGGGTTCATGGCAAGCAGCAGTTTCGTCGCTTATCCCACACCCTCATCTGAGGGGCAAACACTACCCATGAAGTATATCAGCTCCTTGTTCAGGCATTATCTTCGCACTTGGCATTACAGAGCGTGGCCGTCCTTCGGCTTCATGATGGGCGTGGTTACCAAAGCAAGCTGCTACGATTGTAAATGACAGTGTCTGGTGGGTTTCATACCTACTCCTCAAAATAGCCTCTGCTAACAGCTCCATTAATAACAAAACACCAATTTCACTTCCTCTACCCGTACCAAAGGTAATAAAGGTTCGAAATCACGGTTTTAACATAAATACCTGTTTTGAATTCTCCTCTGTCCAATAATATTTTCAGGAACGTTCTGTGTGGCTTGAAAACTAAAATCGTGTATAAATAAAACGTGTTTGGATTAGATATCTTCTGGGGCGATTGACGACTTTTTCTTACTTTCATACGGAATCCTTATACTTTAAAGGGTAGTTATAAGGCAGCTATTGTTTGTATAAACTCAGGCTTTTAAGTCTTACATCTTTGGGCTAGGCTAGAACAGACTTTCATTCTTCGCGATTTTATAAAAAAGACTAACAATTTTGTTTAAATTTTCCACACGATTTGCATAGACGCTGAAGAGCTAGAATTTTTATTTTTAAAAATGTCTAAGAAATTGTCTGAAAGGTTTTTAAAAACAACCATATACTTAATTGAAACTTGAACGGTAGAGGAAATCAAGTGTATATTTTACATGAGAATTTTTAATAGATTTATCTACTTCGTCGAACAGTCGAGTATAAGAAATGGTATCGCATTTTACTGCATAAATTTTCACATCTCATAACTTTAATCGAAACTTAGATTATATTGAGTATTATTGGTACTTTTATCATCGGATCACCGTTGCGTTTGATAATAAATCATGAAACAAGTGATTCAGATCTAAGTTGAATGTTGTAAAGTAAAAATATTTTCTTTGTAAGCTTGTATAAAATAATTTTAAAAACCTCAACAGCATTAGTGTTGTTATCTTCATAACCATCTTCATCAACAATGTCATAATCATTTTTCTGAGCATCTCAAATTACCCGAAAAACAAATATTAAACACTCTATTAGAGTGAAGTCATTGATGGATTATAGCAAAGACTTAGTCTAAATGCACATTTGTGCGTGTTTTCTTGTTATTATTCCTAAATGTATATTTTTTCATAGGTAATCATACGACATGTGACATATTAATCACTGCATATTAATGCCTTGAAGTATTCAGTAACGACCTGAAGTTTATCAGATAAAATTGCATCTTTCCGATCCTTGCAAGCATATTGACTTATAAGATATACAACAGTCATTGGTCGATATCCGATATCTGATTAGGAGAATAATAATTACAATAGACATCGATAGATTCGCGGTGGAGAAGCAGGATCGAATTTATCTCAGGAAACTCATAATCCGAAGTGGGATTTATTAAGAGTTTGCAGCCTTAAAGGACTACCGAAGGATTGATTTGGTATACAAGACATAGGTGAGTTCAGTTATTAACATAAGCATGTAGCATTTTTTCTCTACACCTAATTGTCCGGCCACGAGCCGCCACTCATCAATGTATGAATATTTATATGCAGTGTGGCGATTGGATATTCTTTAATTTCTAAATTAATATTAAATTTGCCGTGAGCATTGAGAAGATGTTATGGGTCATTTAAAAATAGAGTAAATTACAAAAAATACAAATAAATTAAAATTACGTAATAACGTAATGATGATTACAGTACATTGTGTTACTTTTATACTTTTGTTAAATTGTATCTTTAGTGTACATTTATATTTAAAGATCACTTCCCTGTTTAATGAATTTAGTTTTTTAGGCCTATTTATTTTACTTTTCTGTATAAATATGTGCATATTACTGTTAGTGTAGCCTTCTATTGCATCTGAGATCAAAATATAAATTCTTTGATTTCTAAATAACCAAGTTAGATTGACGGCCCCGAGTAAAAATTGTTAATTTAATACGCTACATAACTTAACGTATGATAATTCTTAAATTTAAAATAGATTGAAAGCCTCTCTGCCTTTATATTCTGCTATGCAACGAAATATTCTTAACAATATATCTTGTCTCATTACTAGAAATGAAAATCATGTAACGATGGTCTTGCATACCGATAATAAAAGGTATAAGAAAGAATGAGGAATGACAAGTTTTCGTGTTGTAAAATATTTTAATATTTTGAATTTGAATACGTTTTTAATAAGATGGTATAGGCTAAATATGCATTTGATATAGGAAATAAATAATATTTAAAATGTCTGCGAATACACACCACATAAATTTATATAAGTGTTTATCACGTATATCAATTAGTATTTTACTGTGTGAACCCTAGAGGTATATTCTTTTTGTTACTTTGAATCATACCCAATCGCCAAATTAGCAGCACTATATATAACATATAATATTCATATCTTCGTAACATGTTGTATGTCGGGAACATAGTAATGTAGTTAATAGGGATGTAGCTCGCCAAACTTCTCCGACAGATAGCGTGGGTGTACTAGCCGGTATGCGCTAGCCGTCCGACACTTGTTTTTCCAGTTGTCGTCTGCTGGCACCATGCTTTTAAATGGCGTTCCATCTTCCCAGTCCGAAAGATATGTTCGTAATTTTATATTTTTATAGAGGACACGAGGCTACTATACATACTTCCTTGTCTACGGGGCCCTTCTAGAATGTTTAAGTGTCAAAAAGACGAAAGAAAAATTACAGCATATAGGCTCTAAATAACACTAAAAAGGAAGGATTAACTAACAAATATTGTGAGATATTTCGGATGTACACGACATTATTCTGTACTCGACTTGCAGTAATATCCCACGCAGCACGATATGTATAATGTACGTATGTTTTAGAGCTAGATATATATCTTAGGGTTTGGTCAAATTCAAAACATAAATTATACGTATATTTTATATCCAATATATACATGTATATAAATTGTAGTTTAATCCTGCTTTGTATTCATTATACATCAAAATTAAGTACTGTTACATAAGTAATTATAAAACAAAATCGAATTTACTGTTCATTTGCTAATATCAAAATAACGTAAAAAAATATTCGTAATTATACGTAAATTATACGTCAAGAATTTGACATTGTAAACACCGGTTTATTGTGTTTTACTCTAGTAAATCGATTTGGTTAATTTAATACAATTTACTCACGCTAATCAGAAATTTAAAAAAATGGTTTAAAATTATCACATCCGGAAATTCAGTAGGACTATTTTTCTTCCTTCTTTGGTAAGCTTGCGGTTGCGTAGGTGCTCGGAAGAACACCACCGGTGACGCGGAAGGAATGTGGACTGGCGGCCATCTTGTCTGTGACGTCAGCAATGAATTTCAGTGTTTCATCTGTACATATAACTGGTGCTTGTGTATCAGTTCCTCTTTTATAGTGTTTTATTAACAAGAAATTGTGTGTGGAGAGAATTGCACTGTTCTGTTGCAACTACTCCCTATGTATATAACATAGAAACGAAGAATAAATGTACATACGTGTGTATTTAAAGCTGACGAAATATTACGCAACTGCAGTGATGTTGAATACATTTCCTATCTGAATGTTTGTGAAGACGTCCTTCATGTAGAATATTAAATGAGGCAGAAGAAAAACATTTACACAGAAAACAGTACTGGTAAGTCTCTGTGCAAGATTATATCACATACATAAATAGGCCTATCATAACCTCAACGACTTGCAAACTAATTTATAATACAGATGCTGTGGTAATTAGTTCTGATCATAATAATTTATGACAACGCTGCTAAAGTATTTCTTAATTGTTTCAGGAATTCACAATGCCTAGGTGATGTAGTGTAAAAGTAACTACAAGTCACAACATGAAAGTGTTAGTACATTTTCTTTACCAAAAGACGAAGAACTTAAGAAGAAGTGGCTTAAAAACATTCCTACAGACTTTACAGGGGTAAGCAAGCCTGTTATTTGTGTGAAGCATTTTCCTGAAGAGAGTGTGATAAGAACAGAGACATTTGTAGTTAACGGTGAAATAAAAACATTTCCTAGAACTTACCCTAAACTGAAACTTGGTGCAGTACCATCAATATTTCCTAATCTGCCCGAGTACTTGTCAAGACCAGGTCCATCATGCAGAAGAAGAAAATTTAAACCAAGCAGTTGCAGAAAGATTAAAAGAACTTAAAAGTTATGCTGAACGACAAGCTCTGCATTGTTTGGAAGATGTGATGCAGTACTTCCTAAGTGTAAAAGAAGGACTTAAAGGGCAGTGGATTAGCATAATGGCAGTAGAAAGGCTAGTGCTGTGCTTAATGGATGTATCTCAAATCTTGAAATTAATTATGGAACACAAATCATACAAGAAATTAGCAATGTAAAATTTTTAGGACTGCAAATTGACCAAAATCTTGACTGGAAGACACACATAGAAATGATAGGTTCAAAACTGAGTTCAGCGTGCTTTGCTTTAAGAATTTTGAATAATATATCAAAACAGGATGCATTACTTATGGTATATTTTGCATATTTTCACTCGGTAATGAGGTACGGGATCATATTCTGGGGCAACTCTTCCCATAGGGAGAAAATATTTAGATTACAAAAGCGGGCAATAAGAATAATATGTGGAAAGAAAAAAAGGGAATCTTGTAAACCGCTATTTATAAAATTAAAAGTCCTCACTCTTACAGGGGAGTATATATACTCTGTTATGTGTTATGTAGTGAATAATATTGATAAATTTCAAACTAATTTTAGTGTACACGGACGTACTACCAGAAACATGAATGATCTACACAGACCAAATAACTCGTTAAAACTCTTTCAGAAGGGTCCTTATTATTCTGCAGTACAGATATATAACAAGCTTCCAAACAACATTAAATTATGATGTATTCAAAGAAAGAGCAAACCTTTCAAAACAGCTGTCAAGGAATTTTTAATAACTCACACCTTCTACAATTTGGAGGAATATTTCCAGCTTGGATAAATTTGGCAGCTTACAGTTTCTGTAGGCCTATATTATTGTTATAACATGCATGTATTTCTTGATCTGACGTGTTCTATATCCTTGAGCCCCGCTCAACACAGGATCTACAGGACGAGATATCTACATCTACATCTACATCTACATAATGATGATGTTCCGAAAATTCTTGGTTCAGTGTGTGTTATGAGCGATCTCAGTGTTTTGCTTACAATAAATAATTTCAAAATACCTCAGCAAGAAGTCCCAAAAAACTGCAAGATAATAAGCACAAAAAGTGTTCTTGATGACATTTTTAGTTATTGATATCTCATGTATTGATAGTATATGTAAAATGTATGTGAGCAGTGTACATTTATGAACCAATGTATTTGCAAGCAGTGAACCA
This sequence comes from Ectobius pallidus, assembly GCA_964059195.1. Classification (NCBI taxonomy): domain Eukaryota; kingdom Metazoa; phylum Arthropoda; class Insecta; order Blattodea; family Ectobiidae; genus Ectobius; species Ectobius pallidus. The sequence goes on along the minus strand of CAXKWD010000004.1, from coordinate 157,087,079 downwards.
AGTGCAAGTGAACCAAGCAGTGTATTTAGGCTACATAAATTATATATGTAAAATATACGTTTGATAGATCATCTTTACATATATTTTACGTATAGATTATTGTACATCAATAGTATGTATGTGATTGTAAGTATAATTGATATATATTAAATGTCTGTATTGACATGAATAGACGTAAAATATACATAAAAAAGTGGGACATTTGAGCGTATATTATATGTAGATTTTATTTAACCAATATGTGTGATGTACATTACCTAGATCTAGGGATAACGTAAATTTTACATATATTTTACGTATGTGTGCTGAGTGGGATGTTATCAATGTGTGAATATTTATATGCATTGTGGCGATTGGATATTCTTTAATTTTTAAATTAGTATTAAATTTGCCGCGAGCATCGAGAAGATGTTATGGGCCATTTAAAAATACAGTAAATTACAAATACAGATACCGGTAAATTAAAATTACGTAGTAACGCAATGATAATTACAGTACACTGTGTTAGTTTTATACCTTTGTTAAACAGTATCTTTAGTGCACCTTTATATTTAAAGAGCTCATCCCTGTTTAATTTATTTAGTTATTTTAGGCCTATTTATTTTACTTTGCTGTATAAATATTTGTATATTACTGTATATTCTATTGCATCTGAGATCAAAATATAAATTCTGTGATTTCTAAATAGCCAAGTTAGATTGACGGCCTCGAATAAAAATTGTGACACTAGCGTTGCCTTTTTAATAGGCTACATAACTTAACGTACGATAATTCTTAAATTCTACCTTTATATGCAATGAAATATTCTGAACAATATTTTGTCTCATAACTAGAAATGAAAATCATGTAACGATGGTCTAGTATACAGGAAAGAATGAGGAATGAGAAGAAAAAAGATGTAATCGATTCTCAAGTTCCCATTTTTTTTTTAATTGTTATGGACAGGAAAAGGTAAGTTTTCGTGTTGTAAACATATTTTAATATTTTGATTGTGAATAAGTTTTTAATATGACGGTATAGGCTACATATGCATTTGATATAGAAAATAAATAATAATAAAAATGTCAGCGAATACACACCACATATATCAGTGTTTATCACGTATATCAATTAGTATTTTACTCTCTGAACCCTAGAGATATATTATTTTAGTTACTTTGAATCATACCCAATCGCTAAATTAGCAGCACTGTATATAAATATTCATATCTGCATAACATTTTGTACGTCGGGAACATAGTAATGCAGTTAATGGCTGGCATTTCTCATAGTATTTGTCAGCTTATTCTTCCTTCTTTTCGACTTATATAGCGTCTATCTTCTGCAATTTTTCTTTAAGCTTTTTCACGTAAATATATTTGGAAAAGTCCAGTATACAAAGAAATGCGCCTAGTTGCGTTTTACCCGCTACAAAAATAGAACAGTTGGAACGTATTTTTCAGTCTGCAAAGATCAAAGACCGTTTGAAAGCATGGTGCCATAAGACGACAACTGGAAAAACAAGTGACGAGCATACCGGCTAGAGCAGTAGAGACATCTGCTGGTTCTAGTTCGCTACATCCTCATAACGACTCACCGAATTCAGGTAAATTTGTATTTTCATTTCCTTTTTTCATTCCAATGGTGGCTGTTTGTGCTAGTACTTCCCACCATGGACACCAGATGCCTCTTTTATCGTTCGGGAAAATATATTATGGTTATGTTTGTGAAATGTGATTAAATCTGTTAATTGCACAAGTAAATACGTCAACGAATTAAAATACTTTATTAAATATGGAATCGCCAGGAGATGCACCCAGTGCTTACGAACCTTCCTATTTGAGTAAAGATCCGGGCATGGATATTCCAGGTAATGATCCCCAAGGTCTATGGTGTCGCCTTTCTCATCTTAAGGATTTGTGAAACAAAGTTTGTCAGTGAATGTTTTACCATTTCTTTTTCTGATTTAATCTGTTTTCTTTCAGTACACTCGCAAAGGAACTTGGCTCAAATTTCCCCATATCTAAACTTCGATCCTGCATACTTGCCACAGAGTCAACCAGAATTTATTTTCCCTGAAGGAGCAGCGCGACAGAGAGGCCGATTTGAGCTTGCGTTTAGTCAGATTGGAGTGTCATGTATGGCTGGTGCAGCTGTTGGAGGAGTAGGTGGACTGTACAGTGGTCTCCGTAGTACAACACTTGCAGGGCACACAGGGAAACTTCGGCAAACACAGTAAGCAGTTATTAATAATTCATTAAGAAGTGGATTTCATGGAGCACTGCAAAGACTGCGGCCCATAGGTTTTTTGCCAACACTCCCATTGGCCCGTAGGTTGTCAGCCAATAGGCTCTATGGTAAAATTCCATTGGCGCGGACCATTTTTTTAGAACCGAGATTCTCTTCATAAAACACTTATATCACACGAATTTTGTTATAGATAGATGTGTGGAGAGGAGATGTTGTCTCGGCAAATGATTTGGTCCGACCCACCTGCCCTAATTGATACACTTTTTTTTATATCATGTTCTAGCGAAAACTTCTTTTTTCTCCGCCATTTTTCTGTCCTCATCCTCGTGATTGGACGTTGGAGGTGTGACGTCATATCGGTAAATGAGATATGATTGTGGCTGAACAGTCTGACAAACCTATAAAGGTACAAGCCTCTAGCTGCTCGTAAGAAATGGTGGTTGTGATAGAAACCTCGTGCTATTCAGTATATTGCGCCTTAACTAACATAAACGTTCCTAACCTAACAAAACAGCGGAGTTTGCCTTTTGCTATTCAGTATATTGCTCCTTAACTAACATAAGCGTTCCTAACCTAACAAAACAGCGGAGCTTGGCTGGTGCGCGGCATAAAATCGTCTGCTGTCACTAATACAAGAACAGTTGGTCACATTGCCTCGCTCAAAACAAAAAACATCAAACAGTCCGTGGAAATGTGAATATCACGTGAATGGGTCCGCACCATTGGGATTATGCCGGTTCTGCTACTATTGGCTACCAAGTTTAGTTTAGGTTAACCCCACAAGTAATAACGAAGTTTATAGTGTAGTGTAAGGATGTTGCAAGCAGTAGTGACTTACTACCAGAGATCAGCACTTTCACCATCAAGCTGCATCCACTGTTTTATTGCTCTTGACTGAGCCCACCACTCGCAGCCTGCTGCACACAAGTGAACAGCACACGAATCATGCTTCGGTTTCACATCTCCATTTTGGGTTAATTTCATGTTCACTTTTGCGTTATCTTACTTAGGCTGTATTTAGAGTCGACCAGGTCAATTTAGAGAAAGACCCTTAAAAATTTGTTCTAACAAGGGAACCGTACGGGTTATCATGTCGAAACCTACCTTCAAATTTTTCATGTCGGTAGGTCTTCATTGCGGATAGACACATGCAAAAAATTAGCTGCTCATATAAACTTTAAGCGGGTGAAAATTAATTGCAAATTCGAAAGATTGAGTAGCCTCAATGCTGTTCACAGCTGTCGGCCATGAGTCAGTGGCTGTTACAGTGCTGCATAGCACCATTCCCATTTTCCAAGAAGGCCTTACTTTGTCTTATCTGTCTCTTTCCTTAGCACTAAGGGATGAATAACATTATAATAATGATTAATACCCTCCTCTGATACATTTGTATTCCAGTAGGTCTCGTGAAGTAATTAACACCAGTTTAAGTGTTTAGGATTAGCAAAATGAATCTCTTGTGCTGTTTAAATTAGTTAAATTAATATTATTATTACTATTTTACTTTGGCCCATTGACGAGTGCAATACATAATATGTTAGTTCAAGTTCTTAAAACCTAAAGAGGAGCACCCTAAGAAAATCTGTCCCGACCCCATTTGTCCACAAATTCTACATGGATCCACCGAGATTCGATCCTGGGTCCCAGCGGTGGAAGGCGAGTGGTAGTGATGTAAAATTCCCAGGAAGTTAAACTCGAAATATTCCCAGGGAATGTTCCCGGAAATATTCCCAAAATTCATAAATTCCCTGAAATTTATGATTTATGAACAAGATAACTCATAGATATCTATCTACATAACTTATATAAAAGGCTTTGTCCTGACTGACTGACTGACTGACAGGAATCAACATAGAGCCTAAACTATAACAGTTAGAGACTTGGAATTTTGACAGTACCTTCGTTTCATAATGCAGGTGCTCACTAAGAAAGGATTTTGAAAAATTTTGATTTTAAATGCCAAAAATAAAATGTTTTTGAGAATACTTAATCCCTTTTTACACAGAATTAGTAAATCCAAATCACAGAAAACTTGACAACAGTATTGTTGCAAGTATTATCAGATGGGTTTGGAATTAGATGAAATGGAACTTTGACAAATTAGAGAAGGTATCAATATAATACATGTTATAAGTAAATATTAAAGAATGAACTACACGAAAATAATGCAGTCACATAACTTTCTCTAAACTGGACCTACAGAAAACAATACGAGGTAAGGTAATATGTTTTGGGAAGAGAAGTATGATAGTGATATTGCATTTCTGTTTAATTTCATCCCCAAAACGGTTTTATGGTAACATGAGAGTAAGAAATAAAAATTCTCTGCCACGATAATACAATTTTATGTTACCAGAATTTCTGTTTCTTCTTATTTGAACCCCTACCAGACTTGTGATGGGATGCAAAATTCTACATCCTCTATAAGCCATAAAAAGCTATATCAAGCGTTTTCTGAGGGAATAGTTTGAGTGTAATAAGTCGTTCTTCCTATTCAAATTGTTAATACCTATATTAGGACCTAGAATTTAAAAATCTAAAGTCCTTCATAAGTTAATTTCCAATTACAAAAAAAAAACCTGGACGACGCCGAGCCTTTTAAGCTAGTTTGTTATATAAAGCAAAAAATGATTATTATTAAATAATAGGCTACGTAAATTTAATCATGGGGGAAAAGGTAGAATCGGTCTCACCCGAGTTCCCCACTCCACTCTCTTACGGGACCCGCGTCTAAAGTAGGGGTTTTGGGTGGGGAGATTCTTAAAACAGTGGAGAGACATCTAGCGGCGGCATTTGAACTACTAGCAGAGTAGCGACGGTAGCCCGATCTAGTAATGACCTGGTGAAACAGAAAAATAATTGATTTCTGTTTTATTCTCTTCCTTTCCCGTCTCCTTCCTCTCACCTCCTCTTCACCCTGCCTACCTATTCGAGACCTATTCCTAACTGTAAATTTTGGATCATCCGGGATTCAAACTCGGGACCCCTAGCATTATAGCTAGGAGTCTTAACGCATTACACCACGAGCGATTGTTGAGCAGTGAAGGAAGATTTTGTATATTTGAGTTATTATAGCGTTCATGAGTGTTAACGAAAGAATCAGTTTTTATAATTTTTATACATTTTGTTAGTTTTAAAAAGAGTAGTGTTGGTGCAAGGGAATTTTTCTGCATCTTTTGAGCCATGTTTTATGTTATAATACGGCGGTTTTTAAAATTGTCATATATTATGTATGGTGCAATTAATTGTGAAATATTTTGTTTTTTGAAATGATCTGTTGGCATATGTACGGCATTTTTTATAATTGTGAAATATTATGTTTGGTGCAAGGGTATTTTTTTTATTGTGAAATAGCCTTATTTTGTTGCAAGTGTCGTTATAATTCCGTGAAATATTATGCTTGGTGCAAGGGTATTCTTTTATTTTAAAATATATATATTTTTTTTTTATAATCGCTTTGGCATTAATAATAGTGAAATAATGCTTGGTGCAAGGGTCTTTTTTATTTTAAAATATAATTTATTTTTTTATAATCATTCACCATTGTTTTTTGTGTTTGGTGCAAGGGTCTTTTTTTATTGTGAAAAAGCCTATTTTGTTGCAAGTGTCGTAATTATAATTCCGTGAAATATTATGCTTGGTGCAAGGGTATTTTTTATTTTACAATATTTTGTTTTTTTTATAATTGCTTTTGATAATAGCGAAATATAATGCTTGGTGCAAGGGTCTTTTTATTTAAAAAAAAAAGTTTTTTTTTTTTTTTATAGGCTAATCGTTCGCCATCGTTTTTTTGTAATTGTGAAAGATTATGTGGTGCTGATTATGTTGGCGTTGGTGCAAGCGAAAATATTTTTAAATGTAAAATATTATGTTGGCTCTGTTAAGAGCCGTTTTGGTGCAAGGGTATTTTAATTGTGAAATATTCTGTTGGCCTTGAAAAGAGCCTTTGGGGGGGGGGGGGAATGAAAATCTTTTTAAATGTGAAATGTTATGTTGACTCTGAAAAGAGCCGTTTTGGTGCAAGGGTATTTTAATTGTGAAATATTCTGTTGGCCCTGAAAAGATCCTTTTGGGGGGGGGGGGGGGGATGAAAATCTTTTTAAATGTGAAATGTTATGTTGGCTCTGAAAAGAACCGTTTTGGTAGGCCTAAAGGTAAATGTAAAGGTAAATCAGATATGTTATGTATTATGTCATCAGACAATAATTTGGAGGTAATTGGAATGGCGGAACACTGGCTGAGCCCAGAAAATATAAATTTGTCAAATACTCAAAATTCTAAAGTAGCCTCTTATTTTTGTCGTTGTCATAAAAAGCATGGTGGTTCAGCTATTTTTATTTAAAACAAATCAAAAGACAATAGCAAATGTACAGCTAATCATTTTTATTGGTATTTTGCAGAAGAGGCAAAAATACTGTTTGATAATAAACATTTACATTATGAAGTAGCCCCTCAGAAAATGCTTTGTTAAATTTTGTGTGTTGAATAATGATGCCCTTCTTAGTCCAAATAACAAAGTCGCACCTGTGAATATCAGTCAGTAACATCTGTGCCTGTACTTGTGCATAATGTTTCTTATTCACTAACTTGAACTTGATGAATTTTCTAATTGCTAGAGTCTGGCCAGCTTTCATACTGCTGCCTGCCCCACGCTTTTCGAATCAAGTGGTTATGGAGTCTTCGTCAAAAAGTTTAAACTGTTCTTTCTTTAATGAATTTATCTTGAAGAAATTTGTCGAAGGAAAGTCGTGGGTACTTTCTGATTCTATAACCTCAACTTCGAATAAGGCAAAGTTCCATCTGGATTTTTCTCTCGCCTGAGCAACCTGCAACCAAAACAAACAGCGTCATATATTAGACTGTGTGTGTGTTCAATAAGTTATGATAGGGCCTATGAAAAAGTTCATGCATATTTGTAAAAAAACATGAAAATAAATCGTGCAACAGTATACAAAAATATTTGAGACCGCAGGCATATTGCAAAATATTAGAACAGTTAGCAAATGTTTCAGAAGACAGGTAGCTTTGATTTCTCACCTTGCAATCAACTCTTGCTTTGTTAACTAAGAAATATTTGTTGCACCGTCTTCGGATAACATCCTTTTTAACTCCTTCACTGTAAAATTGGCGAACCGTCCCGAACTCATATTGAAAACACACAAGAATGAGGAAACCGGAAGTTGACAATACCTGAATGTGGAGAGCAGCGCGCTCAAGTGGCAGGAGGAAAAACTACAAAAGCCCAGAGCTCTATAAGTGAAAAACAAGAAAATGGGCCTTTTCCACCCCCTCCCCCATGAAAGCCATGGCACTGGATCACATAAATGAACAGGGGAATGCTTCACTAAAAGGGACGGAGGAATAGTAGGCTTTATGATGATGCCTTCCGGAAGTTTATGATTGTTGGACCTCAGATTGCCATATATATTTAGGATTTTGATAAGACCTTCACTCGGGAAATCAACACTGACAGGTTTGGGCACCATGAAGAGGAAAAATTGTTCCAATTAAAATACAGAGAGAAATATTAATATTAGACGGAAATCTACAGTGAAGTGTTCATATCTGTAGCAAGATTGAGATCAGAAATATACACACTAAACTTCACTAAAAGGTATATTTACGCAGGATGATCATTTCAACGAGTCTTCCCGCCATCATCAGCTGATTCCGACTGGTCCTCTAGCGGCATTTCCTTGGATGTTCAGATTCTGATTTAGATATGTAGGTGACATATTTGCTGTTGTAAAAGAAAAACATTTAGATGATTCATTAAAACTCCTCAACATTCAAGAAGAAAAAATTAACCTCACCATGGAAATTCAAACAGAAAATTACTTACCGTTCTTGGATCTAAAAATCTTCAACAGAAACAATAAAATAGAATTTGGAATCTATAGGAAAGAGACCCACACAGATAACTACATTAAAGCTAACAGCTATTACCCCACTTCTCATAACAGTCTTACACACAGATTGGTCAACATTCCCATGGGCAAAAATGAATATAAACTAGAATACATAGTGAAAATTGCAGAAGAGAATGATTTCAAGAAAGATTTGATTGACAAAAAAGTAATGAAATTCAAAAAACAGATGAATGTTAAAGAGACAAAAACTACACTAATAAATGAAAAAGACAACACAAATCACAAAAGATTCACCTACCACCCATGGGCAAACAACAGATTTCAGAAGGTTTTCAATAATGTAAACATCAAATTGGCACTGCAGAATAAATTCAATTTGAAAAATCTTATAAAAACCAACCAGAAAGATATGGTCCCTCATTACAAAAAACCTGGAATTTACAAAATTAATTGCAAAGATTGTGGAAAATTTTATATAGGCCAAACAAAAAAGAATTTAGATACAAGGAGAAAAGAACATTTTAGGAACAAACAAATTGAAAAATCCGCTTTGGCAATGCATTTCTGGGAAGTAGGCCATGAAATTGAAAATGAAATTGCACTACTAAATCAAGTTGAAAAGCCAATAGATCTTATAGTTTGTGAAAAAATATTCATTAAAAAGAACTGGAAAAATCTCTTAAACTTTGACGTACTTCAGTTGGCATACAAGGAACTTTATCGACAAGTTCATTCACCCGCTGCTAGAGGACCAGTCGGAATCAGCTGATGATGGCGGGAAGACCCGTTGAAATGATCATCCTGGGTAAATATACCTTTTAGTGAAGTTTAGTGTGTATATTTCCAATCTCAATCTTGCTACAGATACAGAGAGAAAGTTGATGCTCTTGTTCATACTGTGGCAAATTTTGGAAATCCTTTCTCTGAAGAGTGTACAAAACATTTTACAATTTGTACAAAAATAATAATGTCAGAAACTGTAGAGAAAACAGTAAAGTTAAATGTAAAAGATGGGGTAAAACAGTTTTCTCTATTATTTCAGGAACGTTCGGAAAGCTCTGACAATAAACCCAGATATGCAACTTCTGCTCGAAACTACGAACGAAATAAAAAAACAAAACTTATCAAGGTTACAGGTGTTAAGAAATGATAATGCACTCTCAGCCATTTGTACATAGCGAGTCAAACAAGAGAGGGAGATTTCCAAGAATTTTGTTGATATGAAAACCAGCCTTGGCCTCCTTCCCTTTCAAATCATGGGAAGCCAATACTTTGTAAGAATAAGTCAGGTCTGCTTAAGTGCTTTTCGACTTACATTAATGAAATAGAAATAAAAACTGAGCCAAAAGTTGATGTTAAAATCTTAGATGGAGCTGCAGTCATTCACATATTACCTCATACAGGAGCACATACCTTTGAACAAAAGATTCCATATGTTTCACATCAAATGTCATCAGTAGGGCCCGGATTTGTATGTAAAAAAATGTTTTTTTTCCTGATGCGTACATTCCTAAAACAAAGTTTAATATCCAAATCATGGTCCGACAAACGCAAATTCCAAATTTTATTTCACATAAAAACACATATTTTACCAAAAAAGTTATGTGAATAAATATTTTCGATATTTTCTCCATAAATACATATTTTAGTACATTTTTCGGATTTTTTATGTAATTTTTTTCCCCCTGATGCTCATATCAAGGTCCGACATCCGCAAATTCCAAATTTTATTTTACATAAAAACACATGTTTTACAAAAAAGTTATGTGAATAAATATTTTCGATATATTCTCTATAAATAAATATTTTAGTACTTTTCCTCATTCTCTTTTAACATTTTACAACAAAAATTTGTATCTCGAAAGAATTCAACACAAATACTTCACTTGCAATGAGGTGAGAGTTATTATCAGGGAAGAACAGAACAGAACCCAATCTCAACATTGCGTAATTCACTTAAAGAAATACAATACGTTGAAAGGCAACTTAACACTATCTCAGGTTCGAAAATAGAAGTTCTAAGAATAAAATTTAAAGGTATGATTGAGAAAAATGGTGGCAAAGTCGCTCAAGTTTTGGAAGGCCAAAACATAATTGAATTGATTGTGTGTGTGTTAGTGATCTACCCCTCTTCAAATATGCAAGGTTAACATCGTGTGATGTAGAACATTCCTTTTCTCAATATAAGGCATTATTCTCGGATAATAGACAAGGATTTGTGATCCATAATCTGGAAATGACATTTGTTGTGCACTGCAACTCCTGTCAGCATTTTACATCTGATGTTGGCGAGTTTCAATATAGCATTTGTTCTAGTAAGTTACGAACATTCTGGTGTTTTTGTTTCTTTTCTCATATTTTTTTTTAGCACATATTTTTAAAATTTTAGCACATATGTTTATCATTTTTAGCACATAAAAAATAAATATTTTTAAGTTTTTTAGCACATAAAAATCCGGGCCCTAGTCATCAGTGTTACGCTTGTATGCTGTTTGGCCTAAAAGAATGGGAGACTTTTTTAAAAGATTCTAAAAACAAGAAGTCTTTCTTTAAGTTCCTCTCACAGGAAATTAGAACATTCCCTGTTTCAGAAGGAAAAGATCCGGTCAGTGGAGACCGATATTATAGTTATCTCCATATCCAGTTTTGAAGAACTTGGGATAAACAGTCTTTGGATTGCCTTTGGGACAAGAAAATATTTCCAATACATTCCTATCCATGAAATTGCAAGAGGACTAGGACATTCTATATCTAAGGCTCTTCCCTACTTTCACGCATTCACTGGCTGTAATACCGTTTCACAGTTCAATGGAAGAAGAAAAGTTAAGGCATGGGAGGCATGGATGTCTGCCAAATACTACTGAGAGTTTCCTCTTGTTAGCGAAAGGAAATATAGAAGACGTTTTTTCTAGAATTCAGAGATATGTTGTCGTTCTGTGTGACAGACCTTGTAGTGCGGAAAATGTCGATGAAGAGAGAAGATTTTTACTTAAGAGAAAAGGTCCCAGGTTGATGGAAAATATACCATCAACTTCCGATGCACTGAAACTGCATGCAATACCAGGAGGAATGATATGGGACAAAGCACTGAAACCGATACAACCAGACCAAGATCCTTCCAAGTGGGGTTGGACTAAGACTGACGGTGAATGGGTACCAGTATGGATGACACTTCCAGAAGTGGCAGCATCTAGTCAAGAACTAATTCGCTGTGGCTGTACTGAGTATGTGGCAAGGCAGGATTTCCATGAACTCAACTCTGCACATGTGATGGTCGTTGCCGGGAATCTAATCAATAAAATGTAAATAATTTCTCTTCTCTCTTCCTTTTAAATTTTCTAATATATTTACTTGTTGCCCTATACATGCCCTTTAATATTCCCGACAGCGACCATGAATGGTACAATTCCTTAAGCCTTTCTTATGGTTGGCAAATAAATAATCAGGCTGACTTTCCTCTTAAGGACATCCCACATTTACCTATATAAACAGAAATCACCACAGCACAATTATTCAGTCACTCAGAAGTTTAGATATTCTTGAAATACTTCCGTGTACCTTTTCACAGAGATAATAAAATTATGACCGAAAACTAAGAGGTGCCAAGTTATTTCCTAGTAAAGAAACGGAGGTCGTTCTGAGCGCATTTTGGTGTCCCAGTCTTGGAAGGTCATCGGATCATCTTCTTTCTCATAAACATGGTAGGATTTCGTCTGCAAATTATGAGCGTGCTTTATCAGTTTCATTAGCAGTACGTTCAAATTAATTGATGAAGTTAATATTGTTTTGTTCAAAATTACACATTAGTAGGCCTACATTAAGCGGGTGTTAAACGTATAAACGAAAATTTTATGTTTCAACATTCGAAGTTATAAAAATGAGCAGTTCCATGGATTGAACATGATTCTTGACATAAATGCTTCCATTATTTGGGATTAACCTTATTGTAATGAAAAGATGTCCTTATCATTAGAAAAGCGCAGCTCAACAGTGCTTACCATAGTAACATTTACTGGTATTGGCGTATTTGTAGAATGCTAGGACGTAATACATACAGATAAGTTGATAACAATAGGATAGTACCAACAAACGCGAAACCATTTGTTCTGAACCACTGTTCGCTGTAGGCGGGTCGGTTTTAACATGCTTTGGTAAGCACTACGCTAGGATATTCCGTGACTGAAAATGAGCCACACCATTGTACCTGTATTCTTCTAATGGCCGCTGTGGGGTTAATTGTTATTGGAAATGGGTGTTTTGTGGTATCAAATTAAAGCTTAAGAAACATACTTTCTTTTTTATTTGAGAAAAAATTACGAACACTCACTTTCTGAAAAACTGTGATAAAAATAAAAGCGAAAAGAAAAACATGTGGGAAGCTGGTACTTTGCGACACAAGCTGGTCCCCTTTCCACACGCCACTTGCCTGGCCACTTCCCGCTTGCCCCGCTTCCCCGCAGCGCATGGCTCCATGCCGGTAGCCGCTGCTTAACCTCAACGCCGGTAATGCATAATTGCAATTGACATGTCACCTAATATTTCACAATAAAAAAATACCCTTGCACCTCCACATAATATTTCATGTTTATAAAAACGACCCTTGCAACAAAATAGGCTATTTCACAATACAAAAATACCCTTGCACCATACATAATATTTCACAATTATAACAACCAATTCTTGCGTTAAAACTCATGAAATCCCCCCTATCATAACTCAAATATACGAAAGCTTCCTTCACTGCTCAACATTCACTCGTGGCGTAATGGCTAAGACTCCTAGCTATAATGCTAGGGGTCCCGAGTTCAAGTCCTGGTCGAACCAAAATTTACTAGTAGGTAGAGGTCTCAAATAGGTAGGTAGGATGAAGAGGAGGTGAGAGGAAGGAGACTGGAAAGGAAGAGAAGAAGAGAATAAAGAAGAAATAAATGATTTTTTCTGTTTCATCAGTTGCGTAAGAGATGGTGCTACCGTCACTGCTAGTAGTTCAAATGCCACCGCTAGGGGAGGGATTGAGAGTAGGAGTGCGGGACTCGGGTGTGTCGTAATGTACCATTTTCCCAAACATGTTTTATCATTTTTAACTTTTTAAAGGGCACTTTACTTATCTAAAATATCATTGCAGGATCTTATACCACTTAATTTTACCTTTAATTTAAAAAAAAAAAAAAACATTGAAATCGGACCATGGGGTTAGGAGCTAGAGACGATTTAGTGAGTGAGTGCAGCTGCCATTTTGAACCCCCTTCTCCCCCCTCCGCCGCAAAATTTGTGTTGGTGCTCCTTCCAAAAATACTCCTCAGGGGTCAAGAAAGATGTGTGCGAAATGGGACCTTTTAAAGTAAAAATGCAAAGTTCGTCACTTTTTTTGTTTCTTAACCACCAGGCTAAAAGAGGGCATTGCAGAATTGCATGCATGAATTTCATTCACCACATTTCCCTTCATGATCATTGTTACATCTTTGCATAACAGTTAAAGAAAGACTTTTTATCCTGTTTTAACTTCTGCAGGTAGATGGTAATCTAACAGTGTCTTTTGGGGAACGTGTGAATATTCAGTAGGAATAAAAACAATTTTTATTTTAAATTATCTACTCTATCTGTTGTAGAGATTATTAACATTGACTAATTTTAGTATAAACTAGGGATGGGTCCTCGATACTCTCGATACTTGCATGGTATCGACATCGAACGATACTTCAGAAATTTCGCTCGATACTTTTGTAATTCTGCAATTCTGCAATTAAGTGAGAATGCTAGTATTTTTTAACAAACTTGTAAGTGGACTGTTTCAAAAACTAATTTTAGTTTTAATGTAGAATTTAAAAATAATTATAGGCTACTGATGATATTAAATTTTGTCTCATGAAATATGCAGACAATTAATTTAGTTGGTATTACACAGTTTTCTCAAATTTTAATTTTTAATGTACCTATATATTGAAACTGGAAATGTTGAAGGTATCGAGTATCGAAGTATCGACTATCGAGGAAAAAATCATGTATCGGTATCGAGTATCGAGATAATCTGGTATCGACCCATCCCTAGTATAAACCATTGTCTCTTACATTTAAGTAATTCTGAAATTTTTGCTATTGGTGTTTACAGTTTTTTTTTATCATTATCTATCTTAATAAATTATTTATATTACAGGCTTTTAAACCATGTAATGAAACAAGGATCAGCAACAGCAAACACTCTTGGTGTATTAGCAGTAATGTACAGTGGGTTTGGTGTACTTCTTTCGTGGACCCGAGGAAGTGATGACGAACTCAATACTTTGGTAGCTGCTACTGCTACTGGCCTGTTATACAAATCCACAGGTAAATATATTTCCAACTTTCATAGCAGAAATTAGGTATGCATGTGTATGCACAATGTAAAATCTCACTAAGGGTGGGGTTCTCATGGGAAGCCTCTGCATCCGTCACAAATTATAATCAGATAAACAGGATGGTGATGAGGAAACTGGAAGTATAGGATGAAGTGGAGTGTGTTGTTGGATTGTGTTGACACATGGCCAATATTAGTTGTGATATCATGGTTTCTGACATTTCTACCTGCTAGGAATTCCCACTCTATCAATAATCCTGTTCACAATTGCATCACCCACACATAGAGAAGAATTAGTGAGATGGCATTATGGTAGCTAGGACTACACCTATTCATGCGCAGCTATAAAAATCCATGGAACTTATGCATTCATGTGATAATGCAGACGTTAATTTCAATCATGCGAGCACAGTGATCATTTCCAAGAAATTTCTAGTTTATATATTTCGTGAATTACAGCAAGACGACTTATGTTAACTGCTTCATGAAGACATGGTTATTCACATTGGATGATTCTACAATTCCATTTTGTATATTGTGTTGTTAATGAATTTCAGTTTAATTTGGTTGTTGATGCCATATTACTATTAAATCAGTGAATCCCTGTTCTATTTGGCGACCTATATACATTCTGTTTTTCTCCATTGTTCCTTGTGCCCTTCTTACACAGATGGTGATCATCCTCCAGAAT
This sequence comes from Ectobius pallidus, assembly GCA_964059195.1. Classification (NCBI taxonomy): domain Eukaryota; kingdom Metazoa; phylum Arthropoda; class Insecta; order Blattodea; family Ectobiidae; genus Ectobius; species Ectobius pallidus. Next base: position 157,071,955 of record CAXKWD010000004.1, on the reverse strand, counting down.
ATTGCACTATTCATTTTGGTCTTACCTGGACCTGATTACTTATGAGCTAAGCATTATTTTATCCAACAACACATCACTTACTCGAGCAAAGCATATGCAACCTCTCTTCAAGCACAGCGCATGCTTTGTTTGAGTCCTGGGAAGTTGGGTTAATACAACAAATCATGTGAATTTCTTATATCCCGTCTGGCCCTGACATCCAGTTCCAGACCTACTGCTTCACTTCTAGATGTTGTATGCTGAGTCCTTGGTTTGATTCTACAGTTGCATGGTGCAACAAGTAGTAGCCATCACTCATCGAATCTTCTGTCAAATTCAAGGTCTAAACATTCCTTATTGTAAACCTCTTTTTTCATATCTCAACATAAAACAAGAACTCAAGCATCTTATTAAAAGAATAATCAAATGTAGGTTGACTGCTATTTGGAAATTTCTTAACAATATGCCCAAAATTGTGAACCTCTTCTTACATAAAGTCTAGTTATGGGATGAATATAAGAGCATCCAAACACAGATTGAATCATTAATAGAAGCTGAAGCCAAATTAGATATTCATTCAAAACACTAAGAAGAAACAAGAGATTTCTATGAACAGTTAAAAACAGAACTAAGTTCATTAATGCATGTAGCTGAGACAAGACACTGCATCAAGGGAGTAACAGCAGATTGTCCAATCTCAAGCTATTGCAATAAAACTACCTACAATTAATTTACCTACATTCAACAGTAATATAAGTTATTTTAAACATTTTAAGGACACTTTCAGCAGTCTAATAATAAACAATGTTCTCCAGGTAGGTACTGCACTGAGGGAGACTATAAATTGCAGAAAAATGAACTTTGGCTTTGGAACATGGAATATTAGGAGTTTGTGTAGGTCTAAGGGTCTTAAATTGATAAGTATGAGAATTAGAGAAATACAAGTTAGATGTAGTGGCAGTGCAGGAAGTTGAATGGAGGAGGTGAAAGTTAAATTCAGACAGATGCACACACCTTTTTCCTATGGGAAAGGGAATGGTAATCATCAATTTGGGATCGGGTTCTTTGTACATAGGAGAATCAATTTAGCCATTAAGAAAGTAGACTTTATTAAAGATAGGTTCTGTTATGTTATTCTAAGAGGACAGTGGTGTGACATCATAATTATGAATGTCCAAAGATGATAAAAGACAATAATGATATGAGGAAATAGCAGGAAGATTTGATCAGTTTCTGGCACATAAGAAAATTGTTCTAGGAATGCAAAAGTAGGTAGGGAGGATTTTCAAGCCCACAATTGGGAAGAAAAGTCTCCACTTGCAGAGCAATGACAATGAGATTGGATTAGTGAATTTTGCCACCGCTAAAAATTTAATCAAGAGTGCAAAATTCCCACATTGTGATATTTATAAATACACATGGACTTTGCTAGATGGAAAGACCCAAAACCAAATCAACCATTTGCTAATAGATGCAAGAAGACTGTCTAGTATAATTGATATTCAAACTGTTAGGGATGTTGACTGTGATTTGAATCATTATAATTCTGATAGTTGTAGTTGTTTGGAAGCAACTTTCATTAAGCAAAGGAACTAACAAACATTTTGATAGAGATTCAATCTGAAAAAGCTAGATGAAGACCAAATTAAGAACGCTTAATAAGTCGAGATTTCAAATACCGGTAGATTCACAGTTGAAAACATTGCAGAAGCTACGGATGATATATCGATAAATTAAATATTATAATAGAATATAAAAATAGATAAAACACTTATAGCGTGGATGCAAAATAGTTAAGAATTAAAAACTAAAACATAGGCTACGTTTCAATCCGCCCACCGGATCTTTCTCAAGCCAACTGACTGGGGAAGACGTCCGCAAAGTCCTCAGGGCAGGGCTCCTGTTGTTGTTGTTGTTGTTGCTGCTGATCGATCTGAGACATCGACTCGCGATCACCTGGAGCGTTGTACTTGTAGTGTTCCGTAACCCATTCATCCGGTATATTGAAATCAGATTCTAAACCATCCATGGGTCTTGGAAACCGTGGAACCATGTCTTTTTTGCCCACGTTCTTTATAACTTGTAACCATGTCTCACCTAAGTCACCTTCGTAATTATTAAGGCACCTTTCCTTTACTTCCAAAATATGCTTCGCCTCGCATATTTTCCGCCGAATGCGATCGCTCTCGTTTTTTATTATTCTGAAATCGCCAATCCTGTGGTTTTCACTAATTAAATGTTGACTTAACCCTGTACTTCCTTTCCCATTTCTAAAGTCTCTTTCATGTTCACGTAACCTTACAAAGAATGATCTTCCCATTTCACCGATGTATATGCCCTCACAATCCATGCATGAAATGGCATAGACACCCATACCTTTCATTTTATCACCATTCTTACCCAAATGCTTATACTGCGTGAATATTTATTTATTTTATTCTGCCAACTACAGGAATAAATCCCAATTACAGTTGGCGTAGTTTCGCCAATACATGTTTTACACTATAAAAAAAAAATACAATACAATAAATGAACGAATGTGCGAGGATAAAAAAAAAAATACATAAATGATTTACAATAACTACAATTAATTTAACAAGACAATCTAAAAATTAAGCCAAATCATATGGAACATATAACAGTTTATGAAGAAGTCCTATGTACTGATTCACTGACAAGTCAAAATCCAGAAGAGCATTTTGAAGTGATAGAGAATTATATCGTTTACACATTTGGATGAAAGATGAACATTCTAATATTTTTGATTTAATGACAGGAATATATAACAATTCCCTATTCCTTAAATTTAATTGCACTACATTAAATTTAATACGTTTTAAAAGTTCATTACTATCAATTTTACCATTGATAATTTTATATAAGAATAACTGTTGTGCTACCAACCTTCTACCAATTAAAGTAACAAATTTAAATTCATTTAATAAAGTATTATAAGAAATTCTATCAATTAAAGCAGATCTATCATATTTTTTAAAATACATATATCGAAGAAAACTCTTCTGAATTTTTTCTATGTCATTAATATGAGTTTTATACAATGGTGACCATATAACTGATGCATATTCTAACTTACTGCGTACAAAACTATTATAAAGTAATTGTAAGACACGTTCGTCTTTAATATTTTTGGAATTACGAAAAATAAATCCTAACTGTCCATAAGCTTCATCTATTATTTTATCAATATGCTTTCTAAAATTTAAATTATGCGTAATAATTAATCCTAAATCTTTAATGGTAAATATTCTTGTTAACGTTTCCGAATTCATACTGTATTGAATAATCGGGTGAAGTGAAAATCCGTGAAAACTCATGAAATAGCATTTTCTAACATTAAACGCCAAATTGTTTTGGATACTCCATTCAAAAAGCTAGTCTATTTTTAATTGTAATTCCAATTCATCTGATAATAAATGTATCTCTTTATATATTTTTAAGTCATCTGCAAACAATAAGCATTTAGAATTTTTAACAATATCTGGTAAATCATTTATAAAGATTAGGAAAAGAAGTGGCCCTAAATTAGAGCCCTGTGGTACACCAGAATTTACATCATAAACAAAGGAAGGACAATGATTAAAAACAACATATTGTTTACGGTCTTTTAAGTAAGAAGCTATCAGCTTCAAAAACATCGTATTAATAAGAATATTATAGGAGAAAAATTCCTCCGGCACTGGGACTTGAACCCAGGACCTTTGGCTATTCACGCCAATGCTCTACCAACTGAGCTAAGCCGGAGCTCAATTCACAGCGCCAGATGGGACTTCTCTCCTATGACTGATTGCCCTAATGGTCTACCTCACAGACAGACAAGTTATGTCATATGCAGTACTGTGAGGCACACTAAGTAGTGATTTTTGTGACCGGGCTCCCACTGTTATGGTACAGTTAACATTCAAGACAGATATATAAGCATTCATGAGCCACAGATTATTGTCTCTGTTGGACACTACATGAGAATATTATAGGAGAAAAATTCCTCCGGCACTGGGACTTGAACCCAGGACCTTTGGCTATTCGCGCCAATGCTCTACCAACTGAGCTAAGCCGGAGCTCAATTCACAGCGCCAGATGGAACTTCTCTCCTATGACTGATTGCCCTAATGGTCTACCTCACAGACAGACAAGTTATGTCATATGCAGTACTGTGAGGCACACTAAGTAGTGATTTTTGTGACCGGGCTCCCACTGTTATTGTACAGTTAACATTCAAGACAGATATATAAGCATTCATGAGCCACAGATTATTGTCTCTGTTGGACACTACATGAGAATAAGTTCCATCTGGCGCTGTGAATTGAGCTCCGGCTTAGCTCAGTTGGTAGAGCATTGGCGCGAATAGCCAAAGGTCCTGGGTTCAAGTCCCAGTGCCGGAGGAATTTTTCTCCTATAATATTCTCATGTAGTGTCCAACAGAGACAATAATCTGTGGCTCATGAATGCTTATATATCTGTATCGTATTAATACCTAACATAGACATTTTAGCCAACAGAATATCATGATCTAACTTATCAAATGCCTTTGCAAAATCAGTGTAGATAACATCAACCCTACACTTCTTATCTAGAGATTCTGATATGTCTTGAATAAAGTTCATTAAGTTTGTCAAAGTCGACCTTTGAGGAAAAAAACCATATTGAAAAACAAATATATATTGTTTGACATGATAAAATATTCTATCATACAGAATCCGTTCTAAAATTTTTGCTGGCGCACTTATTAGAGCAATAGGTCTGTAATTCGTTACTTTTATTTTCTCACCACTTTTGAATACAGGAGTTATTTGAGTGATTTTCCATACATCTGGAAATATTTGAGAACTAAGTATTTGGTTAAAGATTAATAGAAAAGGGGATTCTAATATCGTTGCGCAACCTTTTAATACGTAAGGAGGAATTCCATCATAACCTGCTGATTTCTTTGGCTTAAGCTTGTTAATAGCATTCCACACTGTCTACTGGGTATAGAGATAAGGAATGTGATGTGCGCATATTAACCGTATCTACTATTTTATAAGATGACTGCGTTTGAAGATATACACTTTGAAAATAAGTAGCAAACTCATCAGATATGGACTTTGAATTATTCATTATTGCACCATCTGAAGACAGAAAGATGCTAGAACTATTATTTTCAGTTCTTTTATTTTTCACAAAATTCCAAAAATATTTCGGATTAAGTTTAATATTTTGTTCACAGGTAAACATGTATTCATTGTACGCCTTTTTTACAAGCGTTTTAGCTAGTTTCCGAAGTTCTTTAAATTTCTCCATATAATATGAGGAATAGTTTTTTCTTTTCCTAAAATATTCCTTTTGTTTCAGAGTTCTAATTATCTCCTTGGTAAACCAAATAGGATATTTTGAATTGTTATTTATAACTTTATGAGGCACCGACGCTTCAATAATAGTGTTTAATCGATCATAAAAACTAGAGAGCATTACATTCGGATTATTGAAAGAATCAAGATAACTCCAATCTACTTCCCGAAGTAATGAATAAAACTTATCAAAATTTGCATGTTGGAAGTTGTATAATGTAATATGAGATCCACTACAATATCAGTGGCGTAGCAAGCTTATGTGGTACCCGGTGCGGAAAATTTCTTGTCACCCCCCCCCCCCCCCCATTTAAATTATTAAAAGTTGGAACAGTTCCAAGTGTTATTTTTTGGATAGACAAAGGTAATCCCACGGGAGTTTAAGAGTTTGTCGATAAATGCAGCTGCATCGAATTTATCTGATGTAGGCCTAAGTCGTAAACTCAACGGTTTATGCAAAATTAGTAATAATTACATTGTTATATAAGAACAAAACTAAGCTCCGAAATCATGGTATACTATGAATCAACCATCCATAAAGAGATTCGCGTTACCATGTTACCGCCATGTTGTAACCAGTGCTACCAAAGGTGAATATAAGACATCGTTAACCTAATTCAGGCAATTTTGTTAGGATTAAGGAAAGACATACATATCAAGCACATTATGCGGTACATTATACACTGTACTGTTAAACGACAATAAATGCTATTATTATTATTATTATTATTATTATTATTATTCTAAAGTACGTTATAGACAGACAGGTATACATTGTTTTCGTGAGCGACAGACTGAGGGTGTTACCGTTAATAAAGCGAACATCTAGGCCACAATACAACCGTTAATGAAGCGAACATCTAGGCCACAATACACTCCCGAAATTGTGCAAATTTTTATTTTTTGAGTGATTTTTTATATTTTTATATTTTGTTTTCCAAGCGAAATCTCGAACTTAAAAAAAATATGAATTTTGATAAAAAGACAAAATTTTGTATTTATGTCAGATACCTTTCAAGATGTGAACCGAAGATTGGAGACAAGTTTTCCTTATTTTTACATAAAGAAAGCTTTCTTGAAAACGGTTCTAACGATTTTCTTTTAATTTTGCACGGGGGTTGCTTATACTAAGAGCTAAAACTTTTATTTGAAACACTTTTTCGAAATAAATCTCTGAAGGGTAGTTATAAGCCACCCACTCTGAATACGCGCTCTTTGCAATACGGCCTCTTGCAACGGAAAATCATACGAAAACAAAATTTTGTATTTGGGTTAGGTACCTTTTGGGGATATGACACCAAGATTGGCGACAACTTGCTCTTATTTTTAAAGGGAGGCTAACTTTTATTTGGGCAGAGGAAGTTATGTGAATTATACATAGGCTTGCCAGATTTCTGAAATGTTCAACCGGGACACCGGAATGCCCCCCAGCGTCGCGGATATTCAAGGGTACACACCCTTGGCGGGTTTTTAGAATGTTTTAGAGAGTAGTTTATTCTCAATGCTATGAATAAATAGTTACTGATTAGGAACCTAAACCAGGTGTAATAATAAATAGCATAAGCATATAAATTTAAACATTTTATTTCTAACATGTTAATATTTAAAATTTACTTAAATAAGAAGAAAGACTTTGAATGAGGAATAAAAATTTGAACAATATATACATTTACATTTCATTGGCTAGGACTTTTTTTTAGAAAGTTTTTTTGTTTTGTTTTAATCTTGTTGTAAAAATCTTCACAAGTCTTTAACCGTAGATTCCTTCATCAAACCCCTATCATCAGTCCATGCGTTGTTCATCAAAGAAAATACTCTCTCAACTGGTGCTGATGTCGCAGGTACGCAGAAGGCATACTCAACAATCTTGATCAGATTGGTGGCTGCTATGTGATTCTCCTTGAAGTGACCAAACAGCCTGAGCCATTTTTCTTCAATGAAATAATCACATTTCTGGTAGTCTTTTCTTTCTTCCACTGTTTTCACTTTTCATACAGTACAGAAATAAATGAAAAAGTAATTATCCTAAATAATCCTTCATAGTTAATTATTTTTAGACTTTTTTGGTCATCTAGAAAATCAAATTTAATTTTTACCGGGACTTGAGGTAAACCGGCCCGGACACTGGGATTTTGTCTGAAACCGGGACGTCTGGCAAGCCTAAATTTATACATAATTTGTTATAGGTTGATCCTAATAAATTCTTAAACAAGTAATGTAATTATTTTACGAAACTGTATTATTAATAATCTATTCTTAAATATGCGCACATCCCAGTTCAAAATCTAGATTGAAGGAGACTTCGGAGTCAAAGTCATGACTGCCGCAGTGGGTAGAATTGGTTGCAGCTTGAGTGATATAAAATATCACCGATTGCTGAAGTCTCATTTAAATTAATAAAACTGCAGAGACAAGCATCGGCAGAAATAAACACCCCTCCCCCTAACCATAATATTATTCTTCGTATCAACACAGCGGCCAGTTCAGCCGCGTTTTATTACCCTTCTTGACTGAATTTAAAACTAAAAGAAGTTTCAATACGCATGTTGACTTGTAGAAAGTTAAGCTTATTTAATTGTTTTAAATAATATTATTTTATTTAAATTCCCTTTGGATAATTTTTTACTTACAAAGACACATTTTTATTTTGTCACCCCCCGAGTGATGGCACCCGGGGCGGCCCGCACCCCCCGCACCCCCCTTCCTACGCCACTGTACAATATTTCTGTTTAAGTCCTCGAATTTTTATATTGAGTGCAGGATGGTATCGATCTTCAGTAAGAATAGGATCAACGTCCTTAAAGACTTCAACGTAAAGAATATTTGTTAAAATTAGGTCAAGAGTGCAATTATTACAATTCAAAATGTTATTTTCAGATTTCATACTATACAGAGAAAGGAAATTAGATAATGCCCTTAAGCACGGCCCTCCATGAAGAAAATCATAATCGTTACCAGTGACAACAGAAAAATTGAAATCTCCAACAATGAGCAATTGACTATAATGAATATCTGGAATGTCATGTACTAAAGAAAAAAATCTCAAGTATGAATCCAATGAGCTATTTGGTGGAAAATACACAGAGATAATATAATATACACTATCTGGGAATTTACATTTTAACACATACGCTTTCAAAAGTATCATTAGGAAACTCTATTATAACAGCTGGAATTGAATTATGCATAGCAATTAATACTCCTCCCCCTCTTTTCAGTATCCTATCTTTCCTAAAAACGTTAAAATCATTAGGAAATAATTCACTGTTCTTAACACTACGTGTTAACCATGTCTCAGTCAGCAAGATGACATCATAATTTACTAATAGCATACTAGTGTAAAAGTCATGAGTTTTAGTATTGAGACCTCGAACATTTTGATAGTAAATTGAAATTTTGTCATGAAAACAAGACATCGAAATTCGAATGAGAAACTTCCTAAACATAAATATATATCAGAATTAAATCAAACTTTCCAGATCAGTAATTGATCGGATACGATATGTAAACTTATCATCTGCCTTCTTTTTTAATTTAATTTCTCCTGTGGGATCTACCCATACAAAAGCAAAATCTTTTTCTCTCTTTAGTTTTCTAGCTTGAGATAGAAGACCTCGCCTGTACGGAGTGAGACTGTGATTAATAAATATAGGCTCGCTAGAACTGAAACCAATGCTACTGGAGCATAGCTGATGCACAATTTTCCTTTTTCGCATCAAGTTATCCTTCACAACCCGGCGAACAAATTTCACCACAATTGGAGCACTTGGTTGATGAGGATGCCGCTTAAGTCGATGACAAGCTTCAATATCAGTCAGTGTAATTTCAGTACCCAGAGCTTCTCCTACCTTCATGACCAGATGCGATACATCTTCTAGAGGCGATTCAGGAATACCTACAATGTCTATCATGTTCCTCCTTGTATATTGCTGTAACTCTTCTAATTGTTGCTTTGTTTCACCTAGTTCCTTCCGAAGAGCACTGTTTTCAGATTGGAGACTTTCCATCTTCAAAATACATTGCGAAACCTTGTCAGATTGATCAGAAATCAATTTCTTATTTTCAGCAAGCAACTGATGAACATTATCGAAGGATTTATTCAACTCAGTTTCTAACTCACAATTCATCTGATGTATTTGCTTTTCCAGATCAACTTTGATAGTTTGCATCAGGTTATATAGATCATTTATGGTTATGTTGTCGCCATCATGGTCGCCTTTACCTGGATTCATAGCAGCATCATTATTCCTCTTCTTTGATGGCATTATAATAAATTTTGAAGATAACACATAAAATAGATTACTGAATAAGAAAGACAGAAAATGTTTTATACTACATAAACTAAAATATCTGCCTTTATCCTCACAAAATAGAACAAATATTGGAGCACTAATTTCGTTGCTTCCAAGCACAACACGGCCCCCTATGAATATACTTCCTATTGTTTTTTTAGGCCGATAAGCTGGGGTCACATCGTATTTCCGTAAAACTTTCCCAATTTCTTCACTTTGTCCTGGAACATATACCACTGACACATACTTACTACTTGAATCCAGTTTTTCTTTTTCCTTTTTGTTCTTGTTTTCAACTTTTTGGTTCACTTCCAAACTATTCCTCGTACCCTCGCTCCATAGTTTCAGAATATCTCCTTCATTATACCCATTCAAAACTGCCAGTTCGATTATTTGGTTCTTCTCCCTGTTTAGATCATCCTCATTATTACATATCTTAAGCTGCGTATACATTTGCGCTCCTCTCGCGTTCCGCTCTGTCCGCGTGTCGACACGCGAACAGTTCGTTGAAATTATCCATAGGAAAGCGACGAACATACCGCGAACCACCAGCAGTGATTTTTCACCCACCACGCATATACTAGCAATCATGTCTTCATATCATATCAAATCATATCACAGCCCATCAACATGACAATTACCCTAATATAGTAATAGGGCCCACAACATCTTTATATTAAAATTTAACTCAATAATAATAATGAAATTAATAACATTAATAATAATGATATAACTATTGTTATTATTGTTGATATTATTATTATTATTACATATCTCAAAAGTATTGACTGGGAGACCCGAAGAGAAAAGACCACGCAGAAGGCCTAGACATAAGTGGGAGGACAATCTTAAAATGGATTTAAGGGAAGAAGGGTTAGCACAGAATAGGGTTGAATGGCGGACTCAGGCAAGCGGGGCAATGAACCATCGGGTTCCATAAGATAGATAATATTTCATTAGCTTGCTGAGGAATTGTCTATTGTCATTGAGTGAGTGAGTAAGTAAGTAAGTAAGTAAGTAAGTAGGCCTAAGTAAGTAAGTAAGAAAGATTATTATTATCAGGGCCTGGATTCTAATGACATATCTTTTTATTGATGCTGCATAGGCATTGCCAACTTGTAGATAAATGCTAATCATGGACTCTAGATTATAGAAATAAATTTTTATTATGTCATTTTTTGTCATTTTATGCGATTTTATATTTTTATGGCATTTATTTCAATTTTAAGTCATTATTTTGTCATTTTCGTGTCATTTGCTTCCTTATTTAGTCATTTTCATGCATTTACATTTAGTGTATTCACTTTTTTCGTCGCTAGCGATTCTCTCTTTGAAGTATTGTTTGTTTAATGCAAGAAGGAAAAGTGTTGTCATGTCTCAGTCGGAAATGAGAATCAAAGAATGCCAAAATTTTGTATTATATTACTAATGTTTTGACTTGGCTCTGCTTGGATTTGAGAGTAAACACTACTGTTTACCCTCAATAAGCAGTAATATAATCCGGCAGACCGCAAAAGGAAATGTCGAAGTTTGACTGGCCAGTAAAACTGCCTGAGTGCCACTATAAATTTCCGTCAGAAAAGAACATTCTCACCATGTAAACATTAGTCTAAAACTTTGTGTGTACAATAATAATTTTTTATAAATAAAATATCAGTTTTAGGTCATTTTTTTATAATTATTAAATCATTTTCTTCAAAATTTAGGGTCATTTTATAGGTCACTTTTAAAACAATATTAGGTAATCAGAATCCGGACTCTGATTATTATTATTGAACCTTGTGATTAACAAATGTATGCTTGAGCGGAGCGCAGGAGGAAAATGACACGCGTGTCGACACACGGACAGAGCGCAACACGTCCCAATATGAAAACGGAAATCCTTTGTGTTCGCCGAAAAAACCGACAGGAGACGGATCGCGGCGAACTGTCTGCGTGTCGACACGCGTGTCGTCACACGAACACCTCAAATGCCGTCCCAATCTGCGCTCTGTATGCGTGTCGACACGCGTACAGAGCGCAAATGTATACGCACCCTTATATGCACGATTAATAAATTTACGCCACACATTTAATTTCGTGGACCAGTGGTGGGCCGATTTCGCATGTATGTACAGCCCTCCTTGGTTAGGTTTTCTGAACACTGCCACTTTTATAAATGTTCCTACCATACTAATATCTAAGTCCAAGAAACTTAAACGTTGGTCAATGGCTTTCTCATAAGTGAATTTCAATCTTTGGTGACTTTTATTGAAATCGTTTACCATCTCATCGCATTTATCCCCTCTTGTAATTACGAAAATGTCATCAACGTACCCCATGTATGACACAATGGCTTGTTTAAACTTTTCGATAATCGGTGTTTCAATGCGATGCATGAAAAGATTCGCTATGTAACCTGAAATTGGATTACCCGTACTTAGGCCCTCTATCTGTTGGTATATAGTGCTGTTGAATTGAAAAACGTACTTTGTACATATCTTGTACCATCTACAATATTCATTAACAATGATATGATCAATTCCCTTGCTGGATAACCACTGTGCTAGAAATTCTCCTACTAGTTCCCTTGGTATACTCGGGTATAAGTTGCAAACATCCAGACTGAACATACAATATCCTTCTTCCACTTTAATATCCCCTGAAACGTAGCCTATGTTTTAGTTTTTTAATTCTTAACTATTTTGCATCCACGCTATAAGTGTTTTATCTATTTTTATATTCTATTATAATATTTAATTTTGCGTGTGGAAAGTAAGGACCTCACCAATTATATCGATAAAACCTGGAAAAGTATTAAAGACAGTATTGAAGTACCCACAAAAGAAATATTAGGACTGCATGAACTGAAACCACATAACCCATTGTGCTAACCGTACATTGAGGGTCAGCCCAGTTAAATCATAATCTGGTCACAGAGTGAGCTACCATGTAGAGGCAGGTCTGTAGTTATCGTTGGATTGCTGCCAGCACTCTTGATAGCCACTGCTTGTATTGTGTTTTCTTGACTGGTGCAACCCATATGGTGCTTCTGTCTCTGGAAATAATCTGTTAACATATTGGTCCGTAAAAAGAGAGATAGGGCCAAATGTAATAATTGTCGAGAAATTTCTCTCTTATCAGCGTCATACAAAATTTTGTCTAATGTACTTCTGTCAAGATTAACCCCATATGCGGACCAAACCATTGTGGATATAGGTGAAATAGATCAACCATTGATAAATTATTTTGTATTTGCCAAATCTTGGAGAAAAAGTGGGAATATAATAAGTCTGTTCACCAGCTGTACATAAATTTAAAAAAGCATATGATTTAGTAAGGTGAGACAAATTTACAATATTGTCATTGAGTTTGGGATATGAAGAAGTTAGTTAGACATGTGTCTAAATGAATCCTACATGATAGAGAAACTTTTATCAAATATGTTTGCCATTAAAAGTGGCCTGAAGGAAGGAGATGCATTTTCGCCTTTACTTTTTAATTTTTTTTTGGAATAGGCCATTAGGAAAGTTTAGGAAAACGAGGTAGGCCTAGAATTAAATGGAAATAACCCAATTTTAGCTTATGCAGATGATAATTGTGTGTTGGGTGATGACATATGAACACACGAACTTTGGCTTTCCAATCCCATACACTAGCATAGAGCTAAACGAACCACACTGAGGAGGCAGCTTTTTATTGTATTACTTCAGTCATGACCATTACTCCTGAGAATCACGTATGCATTCTAAAGGTAAATGGTAAAAAATGCAAGAAATATTTATTGTTTGATACTGAAGTATACCATTTTCAGAATCCTTATTTTCCAGCAAATTCAACGAACACAGGCTAATTGACCAGAGTCTAATATTAGTTAAAATTTAAGTGATATTCTGGTGTTACAAATGACAGAACAGAAAACATAGGTCTGGATTGTGGATCTTGTATTGCTATTAAGAAGATTCCTTTAGTGTTTGTTGCAGAAATAATTAGTTTCAGAATCCTTTTACTTTCTCGCATATATGTAGTATACAGAAAGTATTGTGATCGTGACAAAAAATCGAAGTCGAGATTACACCGGAAAGACATGTTCCACAATGCCTAGAAGCAGAAAAAAGTGTTTATGGAATGACTTCTGTCCGTCGGTCTGTCTGTCTGTCCGTCTGTGGACAAGCACAGCGGGTAAACAATTCTTTGTATTTAGGCTACTTCATTTTTTGAATTAAGGACTTTTTCTGAATTCTATCGAACTGCCCAGAATTTGAGTTTTATAACTGAAATATTAAGGGGACTTTTCATGAAAATTTTTTGACAAATTTTGATTTTTTAAAAATTTACTCTAACAATTTTAATTAAAATTTAAAATTGCAAACTCTTATCTATGAATAATAAAATGGCTATGTCCATTTTTCTGCAAAAGTGACTTACGGGGTAGGCCTACTTTACTCCTATCCATTTTCAATTTTTCTAGACAATCTCCATTACAGTAGGTGATACATGAAAACCAATCACAGTAAAGTTGTAGAGAAAATTAAAATGAATATTTTTTGTTTAACACATTTCTTTATACAATTAATAGATATTAAGATAAAAACGAAATAATTACGGCTTAAATGCGAATTTCAGAACATACGTCAATTAAAATATGAATGACATTTTGTTACCCATAGTAAGAAGAAAATATTAATCTCATTATTGTTGTGAAATCAGACAATTTAGCTCAGTCTTAATGAACACACGAAAACCAATTAGAACGAGGTGGTATAGACTAATAGGGAAGATATAGGGTTCAAATCAAACCTTGTTTCCGCAAAAATTGACTTGGGTTTTTCATGGTTTCCTCATTTGCAAAGGCAAACACCGGATTTGTAGGACTTGGTTTATTTTATGTCAAAGGATGATTTACTTAGAAAAATAATAATAAGAAAACACGCACAAATGCGCATTTAAACTAAGTCTTTGCTATAATTCATGAATGACTTCACTCTGTTTAGACATACAGAAAAATGGTATCTTGTGCACTTACTGTCACATAGTTTACACACGCAGTCTTCTGTAGGATCATGATACTCGGTTCTTCTGCAAAGCTTATGGTGAAAACCATGTATTGAAAGTTTTGTTATGGCACTGCAGAATTTATTGTATGGACCTATCCAGTTTCGGTTCATCATCGCCTCAGTTGTGTAAAACTCTTGCCAAATTTCTCTTCTTTTCTGCTGCCTGTCCTCTTTTAGTTAGCATTCTTGTGGCGTAGAAGGAAGCACGAGTCTGAAAAATATATACTTAGAAAAAGAAAATATATTGACTGGTGTTTACACCCACTCAAAATATCCATCCTCTGCCACTGATTATTATTATTATTATTATTATTATTATTATTATTATTATTATTATTATCATCATTATTATTATTATTATTATTATTATTATTATTGTTGTTGTTGTTGATATTATTATTATTATTATTATTATTATTATTATTATTTCACGGTAAAAGCATTGAGCACAAAGATCGGCCCTGATGCTGCCCGTTCTAGATACTTGTTGGTTTTATGAAAATGTAATAAATAAAATTTAATTGTCTATAATTTTCTTTTTTCTGTGCTAGCTTTTAACATGTATATGCGAGAAAGCTTGTGCAACATGTTTTGCACCATTTATTTTCCAATGCATTAGATAACTGCACTCTCCAATAGATTAGATTTGTATATTATGTTTAGTTAAAGTGTAGGCCTAAAGTTGAAATATGGTGTCATAAGATGACATTTTCTTGACTTTGCCATCTTGGACTATCTGGCGTTAAGAATTTGGTTTGAACACGCAACAAGCCTAGCGCTTTTGCTGTGCACTTTGCATAGCATAAAGTAATACATGATACGCTATGCAAAGTGCCTTCAGAATGAACATAGCCTAAGACATAGAATGAAATATGGTCCAGGAATATATCTATATCTGTATCTGTAATTTAGTTACGCTTAGTTTCCGAGAGAACAGAGGGACAGGTAGTAAGCCCATCGCCTCTCAACCCCCTTCCGTAAATTAAGGTATTACTTGGACGTGAAAGGACCGAGAAATTTTGTCCAGAGGCTCTAATTTAGGCTTGGAGTTCTTTTACGTACCGTAAATCTACGACACGGACCCCCAGCTTAAAGTCCCTCCCAGAGGGCACGGAGCCCAGGATTTTTACATCCTGAAAAATCCATCAACCGCGGCCGGGTTTGATCCCGCGACCTTTAGATCTAGAGGCAGGCACGCTACCTCCAGACCACTGGAGCCAACCAAGGAATATATGATGTTTTGTAATTGAATATTCACATTTGATATTACCGGTACTGAACATAATCAATTTTTTTAAATACACTCACGAATTTATATTTTGAAGATAGAATTTAAAGCATTAATTTTATATGAGGAATTTTATGTATTATATGAGGGTCGTCCAGGTAGTAAAGAACGATTTGGCATAACTAAATAATAACGTAAGATATCAACACAAAACTTTATTTACAAACACACATTGCCTTACTCTATTTCTCAACGTAATGACCATTGCTGTCAAGGTATTTATTGTAATGTAGTACCACGTTATTCAATGACGATGTTATACTCTTGTTATACTCTTCTACCGCCAAAGACATAGGCCAGGGTGTCACTGCCGCTTTGAGGTCTTCATCGGTTGGGAACTCTTTTCCTTTAGTTTCATAAACAAGTGAAAATCGCTGGGTGCCAGGTCAGGGCTGTAAGGAGGATGCCCAAAAATTTCCCACAACGTTGAGGTTGTGCCTGTTTTTCAGCAGCTGAATGAGGCCTAGCATTGTCATGAATCAAAAACACCTTTTCAGACAACTTTCCATGTCTCTGTGCATCACAGTCATTGAAGAGTTGCACAATAGGCCTCTGTGTTTATTCCTTGTCTGCTTGGCAGAAACTCCAGGCTCAGATCTTTGGCGGTAGAAGAGTATAACATCGATATTGAAAAACTGGTACCACATTACAATAAATGCCTTGACAGCAATGGCAATCACATTGAGAAATAGAGTAAGGCACTGTATCTTTGTAAATAAAGTTCTTTGTTGATAACCTGCATTATTGTTAGGTTATGCCAAATCATTCTTTACTTTCTGGACGACCCTTGTATGTTATGCATTACTGGATGTGTGTTCTTTTGTTTAGTGTGTAATTTGGCATAGGACTTTTGAGCATATTTTTATTTACTTCTATATTAATTTTACTATTTAAAGCATATGTTGATGTGTTTCCTATAATAATATTTGTAACACTGCTATTCTTGTTCAGATTACATTGGTATTAAAGTGTATTTCTAACTTTGTGAATGTTGAAGTGCCTTGTTTAATTTTAAAATAACATTTACATTAAATTGATGTACTAAAACATTGGTGCATCATAAACAACTCATGATTCTTTTTTTCCCCACAGCTGGTCTGAAGAAGTGTGGAATCGGTGGTGGTATTGGCTTAGCTCTGGCTTCAGTTTACTGTTTGTGGACAGCTCGAGATAGACTCCAGGGATTTCAGCATGAATATAGTCCAGCGTAAGGAAGCAAAAACTTTAGTCCAAGTCCAAATTAAAATTCAATCTGCTGTTGGTAAATGAAATAATATTTGTATAATTTCTTTTGTTTAGTCTAATATTTATATCAAGCGATAATTTTTGCTTCTGCACATGATGGCTGAAGCAGTATACACCAGTACAGAAGTTCTGAATCACACTTCTGAACAGATTAAATCTTACAGTGGTTAGTAACTATTATAATGTGTAGATTTATTTCCTGCAACTAGTACCTATCGTTGAAAGTATAATTAAAGGTGAAAGAAGTGAATGTCTAATTAGAAGTTATGAGAACAGAGTATAAAATTACCTTCATATAAAAACATTTATTACAGATTCCACACTTTAATACTAGAGCATATTTTCCAATTTTGTGTAGTCGATACTTTGTGGGATTCTCACTATGTAAACCATGATTTGTGCATAACTTCCCAATTTTATTTTCACAGCATCCCAAATCAACAGCAACAATTCTTATGGCAGAAATAGTTAACAAAAGTAGAAAACAATAATTCTGTAAATTATCATAGGTAATCCCACCTGAGATTAAGAGTTTATCAATATATTTGCAAGAATGAAGTTCGAGCAAATTTATGTGATGAAACTCATAATCGCGAGTAGGATTTATTAAGACTATTCCACAAATAAACTGTAACCGATTTTGTAAATAATGATTATTTTCTTACTTTGTTGTCAATATTCTGTCAGACGTAAGATCACTACCAGATACTAGAAAAATGAATAGTTCACAAATAAATTTGATAAATCGATCCGAGTTCCCAATGCTACCAATAGTGTGCATCACAAGACTGAGCGAATCACGGTAGTTGCTTACATCAAAACACTATAAAAGCACACAAACTGGCTTGCACCGAATAGAAATTGTGTTTTTAATCAGTGGACATTTATATTATTTCAATTTCCAAACAAGTTAAGTTATGTTGTATAAAATAATGTGTTTTTGTGCTAGTTATTGGCAGCACTGCACATTGATGCCTTACATGTCCAGTAACGAGCTGATGATTTTGTCAGATAAAATCGCATCCTCATATTACTCATAATAGCAACATTTTATAAGATAAACGGTCATGATTGGTCTATATCTGACGAATTGCTAAATATCAATATCAAGCAGGGGGCATATGAGTGGAATAGTCGTATAAATTTGTTATTAGATTGTAAAACCCTCATTTAATGAGTAGAACTAAAATAAGCTTTATTAAAAAGAGCTTATCTTCCAGCATACTTTTCTTTGTTTTACCATATCCACTGACATAGGACACTGGAAATTGTTGTGTAAATTCCTTTGCTCCCCATCATTTAGTTATGTCTGAACGTAGTATTAAAGGTTTACGTTTTTAATCGTTGGCTTTCAGCTAATCTTGAAATTTTGCAGTATTAAGCAGTGTGCTGTACTTGCATGTGTTTCTCACAACCAAGTGTTGGGAATCTGTTTTGTTCTAGGGAAAACATTTGTTCATAACTGCATGAAGTGCTATGTGAGGTGCATTCTAAATTTATTAAGAACAAATGCAGTAGACTCTCAATTATCCGCAGTACATGGGGGATAGGAAACCCACAGATAATAAAAAAAAAAAACCATGGATAATCTGTAAAATGGCCATAGAACCACAAAAAGTCAACATGAAAATACTTTGAATAATTTTTATTTACTATAGATAACCTACACATACAATTATGATTTAATAAATTAAAGTTTCTATACTTATAAGTTTGTTGATTTACTTTTTCACACAAAATGTTAAATTTTAATTATTTTTTTTTTTGTGGTAAACACCCCTCTCCAAAACCATACCTAAAAAACAGAAAAAGGAAAGAAAGAGTATGAATAATCAAGAGTTTGCTGTAGTTTTGTAAAATTCTGTTATCAGGACCTTCAAAATAGGAAACAGTGCTAATGCAGTAGGATTTAATCAACAACATTTGACAAATAAAAGTTAATTCCCCTTGAAATCCATATGTAAATTGTTAGAAAATCATAACTATTCTGAATTTTGAAGTATAATTTGTAGGTCACATTCTTAAGAGAATTAAAAAAATTGAAGACTTCAGTGAGTTTCCTACGATTTCCTGTTTTTTTTTTAAATTAATTAAGTAAGTTGTGTTTATACTCTTTTAGCTTCGAGGCCATATCAGGAGTTCAGGATGTGTGTCTGTACAGTAGGGTAGGCCATGGAACTATTGATTGTCAATTGTTTCTACGAGGGCAATCCAGAAAGTAGATTACGTTTTCGTCTGTGTCCGCTAGAGGCGGGGCTAGCGCGGCCATTTTGGGGTCAGAGCGTTGCGCAGCTCAGTCGGCATCTAGCGGTGCTAGTGAGAGGTTCGTGCTGTGCTCTGTTCAGATACTGTGACGGTTTAAAATGTCTGCGTTAATTGAAAATCCCGCGAGCTGCGAGGTGCGTGCAGTAATAAGGTTTCTGACTGCAAAAAACTGTAAACCGATAGAAATCTATCGGCAGCTTTGTGAAGTGTATGGGGACAACATTATTACTGAAGGTGGAGTGCGTCAGTGGGTCATAAGATTTAAAAATGGCCGAACCATTGTTCACGACGAAGATCGAAGTGGGAGACCCAGCATAGTGACTGCCGAACTTGTCGAAAAAGTCGATGCTAAAGTCCGTGAAAATCGAAATTTCACAATAACGGAACTTTCTTTGAGTTTTCCACAAATTTCGCGAAGTTTGTTGCACGAAATCATCAGCGATAAGCTTGGTTACCACAAGTTTTGTGCAAGATGGATTCCAAAAATCTTGACAGAGGACCACAAAACTCAGCGAATGGCTGCAGCGTTGAACTTTTTGGACGCTTACCATAAGGATGGTGACTCTTTACTCGATCGCATCGTTACTGGTGACGAAACATGGGTGAAACACGTGAACTGTGAAACGAAATTGCAATCAATGCAGTGGGGGCACACAAGTTCTCCCAAAAAACCCAAAAAATGCATGCAAACAATGTCGGCAAGGAAGATGATGGCGACTGTTTTTTGGGACAGAAAAGGTGTGATTTTGGTGGACTTCCTGGAAAGAGGCACTACAATAAACTCTCAAAGGTATTGCCACACTCTCCAAAAACTCAGAAGAGCAATCCAAAACAAGCGCAGAGGAATGTTGAGCTCTAAGATCTTGTTGATTCACGACAACGCCCGGCCCCACACGGCAAATGTCACTCGTCAACTTCTTGAATCTTTCACGTGGGAGTTGTTTCCTCATCCGCCGTACAGTCCCGACCTGGCACCGAGCGACTTCCACCTATTCCCAGCAATGAAGAAGTGGCTGGCTATGCAGCGTTTTGATGACGACGCACAGCTGCAAGAAGAGGTAACGAAGTGGTTGAAGGCGCAGGCGGCCGAATTTTTCGACGAAGGAATTTCCAAGCTCGTACATCGCTACGATAAATGCCTTAATTTGAATGGTGACTATGTAGAAAAGTAGTATGTGAGTGTGGCTTTCATCTGTATATAATAAAATTTGTTTCCTATACTTTGTTTACTTTTTATTCCAAAACGTAATCTACTTTCTGGATTGCCCTCGTATTATTGGTGAATTTTTATGGAGTAAATTTCTATTGATATTAATTTAAAAGAATATGATACTTGATGAAATGGTATGTAAATATCCAATTCGGCATTTGCTTTTACGACTGGGGAAACCATGAAAAAACCCATCTGAAATTGGCCGGCCACAGGATTTGAACCTAGGACCTCCCGAATGCGAGTCCTAGA
Source organism: Ectobius pallidus (assembly GCA_964059195.1). Classification (NCBI taxonomy): domain Eukaryota; kingdom Metazoa; phylum Arthropoda; class Insecta; order Blattodea; family Ectobiidae; genus Ectobius; species Ectobius pallidus. Next base: position 157,051,043 of record CAXKWD010000004.1, on the reverse strand, counting down.
TGTTTCCATCATGGCCACCTCGCTCAGTAATTCCTGTTTTTGTTTTGGACATTAGTCCAGTCAGAAAGGTCAGAAAACACTGATTAGGAAATAAAAATCGTGTAGTTTTGAAATTTAGCAGCATTGTTGGGGGGAAGTGTCCTGAACAACATACTAAAAGTCCCCGTGGATGGGGGGTCAGCGGAGGGCAGGGGGACCTTAGAAGGTCCCTTGTATTGGTTTTTCACTTATATCTAAACAACAGTGCATCGTAGAGGAAAAGTTATATACAAAATTCAAGCTGATAAAATTTCCTACAAGTTTGATCCCATACTTTTTTTCTATATCCACCAGCAAAAATAGCAAATTTTTTAAAAATGCTCTATCGCCTCATGCTTTCCGACACACTTTGCCTTCTAGCGCTTCAGCCCTTAGGTGTACAGCAATGCCCTCATACAAGAAGTTGTAGGGCAATAAATTCCCTTTAAAATGAGTAGTCACTTGTTATTTCGTCTTCAAATGTTCAAAAGTTATAACAATTTTAAGTTTCGTTCAAATTTTGATATTTCAAAAGAAAACCATACATCGCACTTTCTCTTTAGGTACCGGTAGAGGTTATATCTTTGTATATAAGCTGAATGCTGTATATTTACATTGTGAAACAAGTGGAGAAATATTACACAACCATCAACATTGCATTTATTAAAAATGATCATGGTATAGACACAGTACATGTAATGAAAAATACAGTCCAAGCAACAAAGGAAAAATAGGGGGAAAAAATTGTATAGAAATTTGGCAGAGATGTGAGAGAAAGTTGGGGCAAATAAAAACAGTTTATGCACAAAATGAAACTATATAAAATTTCCTATAAAATTGATCTGAACCATATTTCTGTAGGGTTAATAGATCAGGAAATAGAAGGAGATGTAGTATGACATTGCTCTGGAAATTCTTTTTACCCATATATTAATATTTTTTTTTAACAAAGAAGAGAGCAGATGATAATTAAATTGGCATGATGCGAAGCAAACTAGTTCTTAGATTAATATTTGTACTGTAGTGTGACAAGTTGAATAACAAGCATGTTAATATTCGGGCTGCGCATCTACCATGCCTTTAGCTCTTGTTCCTGCACTTACTTGCTTCTCTTGTGCTTCTGCACATATTGCTAAACTTGTCTCACTATAAAGGTAAACATTATACATTAATCCCATTATTATTATTGTTATAAAGCTTAGATAAATCACATGGTATGAGTGCACATGAAACATGAACCAGGCGTATTAGCCATTATATTTTTGGCTTAAAATATTATTTGGAAAATGGTAAAGAGTTAGATTTATTTAGAAATTATAAGACGTGGTAGGTGTGCCTATTACTTTAAATAAATGTTCAGTTGTCTTTTTTAAATTTCCATATTGGAACCCTAGTACATCGTATGATAAGTTAGGGTTATATTTTTCTATCCGTGTAACACTCGATATATATACACATATATAACATTGATTAAAGAGTGCCTAAACAACTTCTTTATCTTTAATATCATTTATCTTAAACTCATCTTCTTCTTCTAATAGTATACTTTGGTGCATATACCAAGACAGGTTCCACAAACGGATGTGCATGTACGGTAATGCCAGCCTTTTGGCACCCATATCTTCCACCACACCAAATTGCACAGTGACAAAACATGGTGTGCAGATATTGTCTCAGGAGTCACATAAACTAGTAAACATTTACTTAAAGTAATAGTTGGGCCTACTGTGTCTTACAATTTCTAACTACACCGTGTTCGGGAAACACCTGACAAAAAAGAAATAATTATATATCTGAAACTATTACAGTTATTACCTCAGTATTTTCACAGTTAGAAAGACAAACTCAATAAGTTTTGTTTTGTAGCATTCCATAATGCGCATGAGCATGCACATTGTTGTTGCACGAGGAGAAACGAGAAAAAGCTCGTTCTGCGCAGCATGTGTAGTCAGTCTTATTCTGAAAACTGGGAATGCAAGTTGTGCGTGTGGTGTACAGCCTACAGCCGAACAATGTTTACCACAGTAGAGAAAGAATGTTTTACAATGTCGTTTCCAAACAGACAAAGGCCGAAATCCTCCTGCCCGAAACAGTATTCTTCATTGGCACAAGGTATTTCTGGAGACAGGTAATGTTGAGTCACAGCAGGGAAAGGCAAAGAAATCGTGCATAAACGACAGTGACATTGAAAGGGTAAGGGCTACTTTTGTAAGAAACTCAAGGAAATCCATTTGTGAGGCGGCAAGACAACTGCAAATGAAAAAATCCACTGTCCATGGGAGAGAAGGACCTACACCTTGGCCATCAAGGTCGCTGGGCAATACCCCACTGGATTTCTTTCTGTAGGGTTTTGTGAAAGACAAAGTGTATCACGCCTGTGACTGATATTGCAGATTTATGTGGCCGAATCTACGATGCAGTAGGACTAGTCACACTGGAGATGCTTTCGTGCATGTGACACGAAATTGAGTATCGTCTGGACATAGCCTGGGCCACAAATGGTGCTCACATAGAGGATTATTAAAACTCATCGTGCTTCTCTTTGTAACTGTGAAAACATCACTGCAATAAATGCAATAGTTTCAGATATATAATTATTTCTTTTTCGTCAGGTCTTTCCCGGATAATAATAATAATAATAATAATAATAATAATAATAATAGCCTAATAACAATAACAACAACAACAACAACTTTCTTTTCTGACGCTACAACCCTGGGTTGGGTTTTGGCCTTTTGAACAACACCTTTCCACTTCAATCTGTCCGTCGTTTCAGGGAAAATCGATTCTACTGCGCATGTGCATGCAATTTGAATTTGTCCGTTGCATAGGATGTGAGTGAGGGTAGCAGTCTTTGGAAGAGAGTCGTGAAGGAGAGTCATGTAGCGATGGTTGAAGAGAGAACGTGAGGAAGAAAGATGGAGTGTTCGCCATTGTTCTGGCCAAGAGAAAGAGAAAGGTATGAGGACCTTGTAGCGGAGCTTGAAGAGAGAGCTTGGGTTAACACTAGTATGGAGATCGAGAGGGAACCGCCCACCTACTTATGCCTATAATGGAATTTGGCATGAGCTACAACTGTAGATCTTCAAGCATCTTGGATAGAACCAAGATATAATTCTGTCTGGTTGGAAGGATGATATGGATACGGGAGGCCGAGTTTTTACTGGGTCATGCATCTTTGAAGAGATACGTCAATCAAGATTGGTTCGCCAATGAATTCAAGAAGGTCAGTGTGTAGAAGGGAAGAGAAGTCAAGAGACGTATATGGAAGCATGTATCCTGTGCTGAACTACTGAGGACATTTCCAAACTGATAAGTACTAAAATGCAAATTTGTGTGTTATTTACATGTCTGTGATTGATTTAATGAGAACAGTTCAGATCTGGTTCAGTACCAATAGGAGTATCCCAGAAATTGTGGTATACAAAAAATTAAGTGCAGTATATTTGTAAGAATTTGAAATTTGAGATAAATAACTCAGGTCAAGGAAAAGAGATTGTAGGTAAATAAGAAGTCAGTGTTGAAAAGTAGAGCACTGAATATAGATAGTATTGATTAAAAAGGAGAAATATTTTATTAACAAAGTATAATATTGGTTGATGAGAAAGAAATAAGAATTCTTCTAAAAGAATAAGGAGATAAAGATAAAATTTGAATCAATAATAGGCCTAGAGGAAATCAGACGTTAAGTAAGCCTAATTGAAGTCTTGATACTTAGTTAATAATTGGTAGACTCATGTCTAATAAATAGTATAGAGAAGTAAAGAGATAAGGGAGTTAAATCCTTATTGGAATTTTTCTATAAACAGTTTTGATTAATAAAGTCTTGTGGAAGGTTTTGAAAGCTGAAGAGGTGTATTGGAGAAGAAAATGGAGAAGTGTAGGAATGAGGAAGTTGGAAGGAGAAGGAATGGAGAGAGATTGGCGTGACAAGAAGTAGGTTAGGTTAGTAGTGTTCTGAGAAGGAGTGTGGAACTTAAAAGAATCAAAAGTAAATTAACATATATGCTAGGGAGGCCTAGGTATATACTAGATGTCTTATTGGTCAAGTGAGGTACCTGAAGCTACAAAGAGGGAGGAGGAAGTAGCTATGTGTTAGGTGAGAGTTTTGAAATATTTAGTAGCCAAGTACGGAACCTGACGCCAGACAAAATTCGAATGATTGATGAAAGTGCAGACTAGAGCCACTCAGTGGTTAGGGCAAACATCCACTCCATTAAGCACGATAAAAAGTTTGTTGGAGAAAAATGAAAAAGCCCAATACAAACCTGAAAGGTTAAAGAGTTCAAGAGAACTATAGAGAAATAGAAAGGTGATTATTAGCTGATTATTATTAGTGTGTGTTATTAGGTAACTTCATTGAAAATATTAAGTTGTTTTTTGCACTTAAGACGTACTGATGTGCAAAGACTGATATTAACATTTCTGTTTGAGTGATACCACCAATAAGAAACTAATAATTTGAACTAGTGTATTTTATTTTGAATTTTTGGTGGATGTGATTTATTAGGTGAGAATAGTGTGAAACTTACACTGAATAAAGGACTTTTCATGTCAACCACATATTTTGGCATTTAAGGTGAATTTATGCTGGACTATAAAAAGTGGTAACCCCCTGAACCTCCCCCTCTCCATTGGGAAAGCCAGTGCAGTGTGCACAATGCATCTGGTCACTATAAAGTGGCATTTACAATAGGGCGACACTGGCGACACGCGGCGTGAATTGCAGTATCGCGTCGCGCCGCGGACTGTGTTCACAATACGTCGCGACATGAACTAATTAAACATATTAAATAATACTGACTTAATATTCATGCAATTCAAGAATACTTTTAGCCCTATATAAGAAGAAAAATGAGAAATCATGTCAGGGAGCGTCAATTATTTATTGCGTGGGAATTGTGGTTCCCTGATTCTGAAATGTTTATGGCTACCGAGATACAGATTCCTATTAGCAAAATAATATGTGAATGACACCTTGTTGCAAATCACAGGTCCTCATATAGTATAAATACATTATTTTGAACGCGAGAAGCAGTATTTCCAGCAGAGCCTATATTGCAGTAACTTTGAATTTGAGGTTAGTTTGAGCTTAGTTTTATACCGTGGAACACATAACATCCTTTTCAAAGAAAGGGCTGTAAATAAATTTTACAGGCTGAGAAAATTAAATTTAATTACTTGAACCCGTCTTGAAATGATTAAAAACCATATAGAAATCTAATTAAATGTAGTATCGTTCCCCATATAAATTGCTGTGGCTGTGATCGCCATTGGAAAAACAAAATACATTCGATTTCCGCTCATCTCAGCTGATGTCGCGCGGTAAAAGTTAATTCCAACTCAACTTCCGTCGCGCCGCTATCGTGACGTTTTGCCGCAGAAATGCTTGCTTGCCATTGGTCAGAAAATGTCGAATGCCGCGTCGCTGTTGTCGCGTCGCGGGTGTCGCTCCATTGTAAATTAAGCATAAGAATTCTAAATGTTAATTACGTGAAGGTGGCGCCCTTATTATACAAATTGTCCTCCACTGCATTTACAAGAGAGGTTTTTGAAGTGCCTTTAGAGAACAGGTGTAGTCTGGAATGTTATTTACATGAGAGGAACAGGTGCATGGGGAACCTGTTGTGTGTTTCTAAAGAATTCTTGATGTTTTGTGTCACAAGGACTTCTAGATACCTGAATTGGTTCTTACTTTTGAATATTTTACTGCCTATACCTATATTTGGAAAGGCTCTTCTCACATTTGAGGTGGACATTACCATTTACTTTGTCTTAATGTCATTTACTGTTAGCTCGATATCTTCAGCTTCTTTTTCCATCTCTAGGAATACTTTCTTAAGCGTTAAAATGTCTCTTGATACAATAACATCATCATCCGTGTAGGCACATATCTGACTAGATTTTAAAAAGATTGTATCTTTATGATCCTCTTTGCTGATAGCTTTGTGCAGCACAAGATTAAAGAGTACCGCTGATAAGCCGTCTCCTTGCCTCACACGCATATTAATGTTAATGAAGTTGCTCAACTTATTTCCATTTTTGACACAGGTTCTAGTATTTTCCATGGTCATTCGTATCGGTCTGATTAATTTTCCTGGTGTGCCCATTTCTTCTAGTACTATATAAAGTCCTTGTCTGCATACACTGTCAAAGGCTTGTTTAAAGTTCACGAAGAGCATTTAGAGGTCAGTATCATGTTCGTAGAACTTATCCATCATCTGCCTAATTTAATTATAATAATAATAATGAGTTTTAAGTGTGATGTTAACCTTTAATAAGTGTATTTTTTCTAAAAACTAGTTAGCTTAATTACCATCTGCTCCCTTTTGTGTTTAAAAAATGTAATATAATAGGTCTGTATCAAAAAGAATTTCCAGAACTATATCATACTTCATCACCTTCTATTTCCTGAACTAATAATCCTACAGAAATGACTACTCATTTTAAAGGGAATTTATTTCCCTACAACTTCTGTTATGAGGGCATTGCTGTGTACTTAAGGGCTGAAGTGCAAGAAGGCAAAGTGTGTCAAAAAGCGTGAGGCAAAAGAGAGTTTTTCGAAAATTTGCAATTTTCGGTGGCAGATATCTTGAAAGCTATTGGGAATAGGAAAAAAATTATAAGATCAAACCTATATGAAGTTTTATCAGCTTGAATTTTCTTTATAGTAACTTTTCCTCACCGATACATCGTTGTTTAGATATAAGCGCAATACCAATAAAAGGGACCTTCTACAGGCCCTCTGCCCCGCTCACTCTCCACCCTGAGGATGTGGTTCAGGACACTCCATCTGACAACTCTGCCAAATTTCAAAACTACACAATTTTTTCCCCCTTTTTTCCTTCGTTCCCTGGATTACATGTGCTTTTTTTAACATGCTTAACCTTAGAGTTACCATATTTTTTTATAAAACTGGACACTTCTGATCATCGAACATAAGCACTAATCTTATGACTCATCAACCAAGCACATCCAGAGATTCGTTTGATGTGGGAACATGTGTAATCATTTTGCATTCATTGAAGTATGTCATTGTCTAGGTGGTGAAATATGAACACAATACTAATTTATCCAAATAACTGTGATATTAAAAAATATAAACAATAATTAGTGAATAAAATTGCAAGAAATTATATTAAGTTGAAGATAGAGTTATAGCCATATCTGTTTGCTGCACCTCTGTTACCAGCTTTAATCAACACTTTTAGTTTCTATGTTTTCTTGGCTTGCATAATTTATTTTACAAAACGAATCATATTTCTCGCTAGAATGGACCTTCCTAAGTGCACTTGTGTTGGTTTTAATTTTCTCATGAAATTCACTGCATGTTCAGATTGAAGTTTAATTTGCTGTAAATTGAAGCTCTTTAACTGTTTTTTCATCCATTGTGTTCTGTCAGGCGACCACACATTTTTCATAGTGCAGAACACACAAGAGCTGGTGTTCCAGGCAGACAAAAGAAAAAAAAAAACTGAATTACCTACTTTCGGAAAATTATGTACTGCATTATTCTATTTGTAGGCCAGTCAGTAGAGGATCGAAACAGGGGTGTATGTTGCAAAAGGTGGTGTAGAAGCTTTTATTTTTTTTAACTTTTATATATAGATACAAACATGTAAAAAACAAAAATACTAACACGGTGCACCCGCCCCTAAGGGAAGAAAGGCGTGGAAGGATTCTAGGTTAGGTCAACCCCAGGGAAAACTAACCTATTCCCTGAAAACTACCCCACCAAAGGTAAAGAGGGATCCTAGGGAGGCACAAAAGAAGGTAAAAGTTCCAAATTCAAACTACTATAACTAATAATCTAATTTGGAAAAATAAAATTACATCAAAATGAAATTTACAATTAAGAAGAGTGTCCTGTAAAAGGAAAACAGTAATAATTTACATAGGTGTTAACATTCACATATAGTTTGAATAAAACATAATACATGAACATGAACATGAACTTGGATTTTTAGGCATACAAATTGGAAGTTAAAATAATTATTCTTCATACATCGAAATCAAAATTTGAGGTTACAACCAAAGACTTAGCCATTTCACATTATTATGGAAGACACAATAAAGAAAGGGGCTTTGCAAATAGAAAGTTAGTTTACACTCAAAGTTTACTCTGCAAAACAATACAAGGGACGACTTTTATATTACAAAGAAAGGTTTAACCGAAAGATAACAAAAATATAATTGTATGCCTACCTAACAATTTCTATCAAAGGGGATGAAATTTAGGAAAAGGTGGGAACAATACTGCCGATTGAGAAGCCTTTAAAATCCCAATCGACAGGAGAACGGGCATGGCACAAAGACAAAATAAACTAAATCACAGACCAAAATAAATGAAGAAAACATAAATTTAAAATAACTTACCGGACCACGGACATCAGGTTTGCAAGCAGGCACAGGAGGGGAGAAGAGAAATGAGACGCCATTATGGCGTGATGACGCCAACTAGCTATGCTATTACAAAGAAACTACCCACAATTTAAATAAACAGAAACCCTTTTAATAATACTACCCAAGCAAAAGAAGACAGACTACAAGCTTTCTACGAAGAATCTACTAAAAATGCACTACCAAATCAATCCGAGAAAATACCAGCTATCAAAGGGAGGGAATTCTACAATTATATAACAGGGTGTCCACTGGTCAGGAAAATCCGGGAAAAGGCTGGGAATTTCGTATGGTCGGGAAAATCAGGGAAAAGTCAATGAATTTGAGTCCGAAAAAGCTGCAGCTGCTCTAGATCAACAAATTAAGTTGCTCAAGAAAAAATAAATGGGATCAAAAAGACTTCCAGACAATAATAGGCCTATATGAAGGTATATTTTATTTATTTTACTGTTCCTTACTTTTGTATCTTTTATAAACTAAGTAATTATTGTTTGCAATTACTTTTGTTACTAAAACTTTTTCTTATTTAAAGTATGTATAATCCTATAATTTTTCTTATACAGTTATTAGAAAGTGCTTCATAATCATATTTTGGTCGGGAATTTCTGAAATGATCAATGAAAATCAGGGAATAAGTCGGGAATTTCTTCAGCATTACTTGGTGGACACCCTGTATAATTACAAAGCTAAAACACAAGAAAAGAAACTAAAAACCTGTTGCAAACCTGAAAGATTCTTTGGGACTACATTATCCCCACAACGGAGCCACTAAAACTGCACAAAGACAAAAATAAATTACGATAAAGACGAAGCTACTAAAATAGGTCTGTACTAAAGGAAGCCATACCACGTTCTGATGCTACAAAGCACAGAAACTCGCTGGGAGGCTGTCTCAAAGATGAGAGGGAGTGGCCAGCGGACTATGCCACCTCACGGCACACTGAAATTACCAAGGCTGCTCCAACTAGTAACTAACACACAATCTGCCTCCATAAGGTGGTGCAACCAGCGACTTTAACGGAAACCTATTGAGCCGGCTTCACATATCGGCTCAACGGATGACCTCGGGAAAACTTTTGGCAGCAAAAAAAACCCTTGCATTTTAGGACATTTTTTAGTTTTTCACATATAAGTCCTAAACGATGTATCTTATTTAAAAAATTACTATATAACTAATTAAAGAACATTAAATTCTGCGTTGAATGAGTACCATAATGTAATAATTTGATTAGGTGGTGTTAGTACAAGCTACATGTATAGTGGTTTATTCTATTCAAATACCCGCTTAAGTCTTCCCGCTAGTGAATCAGCAATTATAGTGATTTCATCATATGGTGCAAGCGACAGATATTACTTACGCGTCCTTTTTATGCGTGTTGCTCCAAGCGTCCATGCTAGTTTGGAGTCAGTCTTTCGTCAGCCTGCACAGTGTTCCGACGCGTGTGAGTGCTCTATCCATTTCGCGGGTTAATAGTCATTGTTCAACACAAAGTAACAGTGCTCTTAAACCCCGAATTTCTTACAAAACTGCAATTATTAAGTTTTGTTCTGTACACTAGCATTTGCTACAGTGTTCACTCATCTGCTAACAAATATCTTTGTTACGCTCGTACTAGGATCTTGTTCTCTTGTGCAATCCTCGGTTCACAGTGCAGCAACCTATCCTAGCTCTAACTAAGTCTAATATTGATATTTCACTTACAATATCAATTATTCCGAGTGTTTCAGTGTATTATTCAATATTTGTTGTAAATTACATCCATTTACAATCACGTGTTAATAATTTCCTGCCAATTCTGCATATTGGCTATTTCAGTTTTATTCAGTATAATCACTTATTATTTCTACATTCATTTATTTCTATATTGCATCACGTGTGTGAATAAAGTTTCCATAGTTTTAGGACATGTTTTAAGTTGCTTTTCATGTAAGATTCGATGGATCCCTGTTCCATTTGCGCCTATGTGTCCACTGCTTTACATTTGCTACAGTACGTAGCTGGTTCTCCACCCTAGTTCCAGAGGCTAGATCCTTTTTCATTATATTTCAACCTTTTTTTTTTTTCCTGTGTGTTCCCACATGTTTTGTTCCTCTCGGACCTGATCTTGTCATTTCCCCACAGGTGGTATGGTCGAAAACCACGGTCAAAGATCGACGATTTTTTCCATCTTTGTCAAAAACTGAGATATAGTACTATAATATGGTCGGTACAACGCCAAAGTGAACTAAGCGCCAATTGTCGAAATATAGACTATTGGTAGTCCATGGTGCAGATTTTGATATCCTACGGTCTGCAATAACGAACTAAGCGATACTACGATAGTAAAATCAGTTGAGAAAAAAGGAAATTTCGTTTTGATCAAGATTTTTTTACAACACTCAAACTTCAACTACAGTTTTCTCAAAATATGGAGTTTGGCGCTTAGTTCACTTTGGCGTTGTACCGACCATATATGAATCTGCAGCTTGGAAATGAGTACTCTAAGAGAAAACTGATAGAGTAAAAGTTGTAGAGCATCAAATTCTGCATCCACTGAGTACCAAAAAAATAATAATAATGAGATAATTAATAATAATAGCAATAATGATAAAATAATAAAAATAATAGTAACAGTAATAATCACAATAATCATAATAATTATTATTATTATTATAGGAATAACAATAATCATCACAATATTATTATCATTATTATTATTATTATTATTCTTTTTACTCCTTTTTAGGAAGGTTTGTTTTATACTATACATCAACTGTACACAGCATAGATGATAGTCTCTTCGTTTCGTTCTCTGTAGCTATAAGATAACAGCGCACGAGATCTAAGTTAATTTCATTAGTCCACTTAATACGCTGTCTAGAGGAGTCCGCTAGGGTGGTCGTGGATGCATTAGTCCCTGAAACAATCCCAGAAGGTTGAAAATCTTGTCCTTCTTACTTGCAAGGTCAGTATTCACTTGGTCAGTATTCACTTCCCGTGTCAACCTCGACCATGGCGACGCTCGTCCAAGGCTTTTGTATTTCCAATAGGAACCCATTATTATTATTATTATTATTATTTAACAAAAATTATAATGTTATTTAACAATAATTCAAATATAATTATATTTAGGCATGTCTAGCGTATAGTGTCTATGTACAACGCATTCACCCCGTTTCCCTCCAATGCTACAGAAGAGAGACAATATTTCACAGTAGTGGATGGAGGCTGTCTACTTCATAAAGTCGTTTGATCATGCAATGCCTCCTTTGCAGCCATTTCCAAGAGCTACTCCTCTTTTCTAAAAAGACACTATGGGTCCATGAATGTTGCCATTGTGTTCGATGGATACCCTGCTCAGAGTGGCACCAAAAAATCCGGGTGATTGTGATGGAGAAGATTCACCAATCCCCCAAAATGATCTTTGATGTAAGTACAATTAACCAAATCGCTCAGGAAAAGTTTTTGGTCAACGAGCAAATTAAAGTCACTTCGAAGATTGTGACATTAAAGTCAATCAGGCCCAAAAAGATGCTGACCCTCTTATTGTTAACACCGCCATTTTCAAGGCCAAGGAGCATGATAATGTCACAATAATTGGAGAGGACATAGACCTCCTTGTGCTTATGATAGGGCTTGGCCAGTCATGCCTCATCTTGATCTTTCTGAAGCCTGGAAGAGGGGGTGCTGCTGGTGTGCAATATTTGACATCTTTCAAATTCGACCAATTCGATGTGATACATCAGCTATTTTTGGCCAAGGAAAGATGAAGCTGAGCAGCATGGTCACCTTTTCGAAAGAACTTAAGGACATCTCCCGACGCTTCCTTAACCCACTCACCAGCCATGATGAGATTGATGAGACACTGGAGACCCCACCAATGTAGCTCTGGACGAATTGCACCACTCCATATTCACATGAGCGGTGACCAAGGGAAAAGTGGACCTCGAAAGACTGCTGCATAAGTTGGTGCTGCATAAGCTGCTCCACCACTCATACTAGTGTTTCCATAAAATACAGACATGGTTGGGAAACACAATGAACCCAGAAGAATGGGGTTGAGTGCACAGTAATGCAGGCCACGGGCCACTAGGGCCACCTAAAAAACCACCAGATACGTGGTTCCCATGTCTCTCCTCAAGACAGTGTCATGCGCATGCAAGATAGCAAGTAGTAGAGCCTGCTCTTGCCAGAAGGCTGGTTTGAAGTGCTCTTCCATATGCATGCACTACTGTAGTCAACAATATGACAACGCTTCACCACCGGTAGTTGACGATGATGGCGACGAAGATCACTTCACCCAGCTATTGGAGCCTGAGAAGCAACCAGAGGAGATCTTCTTACCACCTCCACATCTGCCAGTAGAGGAGTCAGGGCCATCCAAACAGTTCAGGAAGAGATGAGCCGTACTAACACCATAAAGATGGAGCAATAAGACCAACAATGAAACAAAAATATAACAAAGTAATAACTTGGTTTATTTATATTATATACACTTTTTTAAACTTATATTTATTGACTAATGGTTTTTCAGGTACTTAGGATGGCTTTTTTTGGCGACCGGTTTCGGGCTTAGCCACGCTTACCCTTAATCAGGCCTATTACATAATTTCATTATTAACAGTTTTTATAGATTTACATCATGTAAATTAATAAAGTATGGTATATAATTCTTATGTATTTTTTTAAAATTACTCATGTGTTTTCTTATTTGCTCATTTTGTTTTCTTCTAACTGATTCACATTTTAAAATGATTATTTGTCGATACTAAAGCATGACTAACTCTGTAGGATATACCTAAGTACAGCCGTACTGTTGTAGATACCTTCATTGGTATCTTCATATGCCAGTTGCTGGACATCGGGAGATTGCCAATTTCGAGAGGTGCACTTGACCAAATTAAAATATTTTGGTACTCAGCGGACGCAGAATTTGATGCTCTACAACTTTTATTCTAATGAGTTTTTATCATAGAGTACTCATTTCCAAGCTGCAGACTCATATATAGTACTATATCTCAGTTTTGACAAAGTTGGAAAAAATTGTCTATCTTTGACTGTGATTTTTGACCATACCACCTAACCGAATTATTATATTGTGGTACTCATTCGACGCAGAATTTAATGCTCTTTTAATTAGTTAGATAGTAACTTTTGTTTAAGGTACATCGTTTAGGAGTTATATGCAAAAAAAAAACAAAAAAATGTTCTAAAATTCAAGGGTTTTTTCCTGCCAACAGTAATTTTGTGTGATTATGGGTGGAAGTACCGGTAAAATTTACACTTAAGCACTGAAAATTATTTACACTGATTTCATTGTACAAGCTTATAATTAGGGTATGCAATGAAGTATATTATTCCCTTTAAAATCTTTCGTTTAGAATCACATTAAATTTCTTTTCTCTTAAATTTCCATCCTAAATTCAAGGTGCATCTTATGGTCTGAAGCATCTTACAGTCCGAAAAATACAGTAAGTTACGTTTCCATGGAAACCATTTTATACTGCAGTTGTAGAGTTCAATAAACTGTTACTAATTTGTATTAATCACATTACGATTTACATTTCCATGGAAATCATTTTGTGTAGGCTTCATTTCCATGGAAACCATTTTGTAAAAATATTATAGCCTGTTGTATATGTACACATAACATTTACGTTTTCAGGATGTGATAATTTTTTGTTTTCATTGATTTCCAGATAAAGGCATGTAATGTGTTTGGATTTGAATCATGATAATTATAATGAGTCATATTTTGAATGTCTTCCTTGATAATGTCAGCAGGACTAAAACAGTTCCAAGCGCTTTTCTGTTTTGGGGTCTTCTCTCTGTTTTTTGTGCCAGTTCTTTGTTGTTTAGTAAGTCATATCTGATAAACTGGTAATATTCTTTCGACTGAAAACATTAGACACTGTAATAAGTTCTCAGAAGTGTTCTATGAGTCGGTCTTTCAGATGTCTATCAGAATATGTTTTCTTTCTGCAGAAATTTTGTCATGGTATCTTCCAATTCTTTAACTTTGTGCACCACTCCTCCGGTTGAGTCACCAAGTCGAATATTTACCTGGACTTCCTTTCTCTGCTACCGCTACCAGGTCCATTCCCAGAGGATCTAAATAAGAGTGACTAAAAGGAAAACCGGAGAAAGAGGCAACATATTTAACGAAAGGCTTCGAAACAAGTTTCAATGCCTTTCGCATTTAATATGTTCTCTAAGCAAGTCAGAAAACATAAGAGGAAGCATATTAGAAAGAGAAGGGTCTATTTTACAAATCGGCTGAAGGCCTAAAATACATACATAATATAAAACTCAAAATTAAGAATAACCCTTTTGAATTGAACATAAATTAATCTAATATTAGTTCCTGGAAAGATGTTACACAGACAATTTCATAATTGCGATTCTCTTTTAACATGAAAATTTACATAATAAACACCCTAGACTTACTTTACAGAAAGAACCAAAACAACTTCTCCATCCACGGAGTTGTGGTTGAAGAAGACTCACTCTCCTCGTACAATGGACATAGACACAAGGTTCAGGGATAATAAACTACACAAGAAAAACAGAGGTACACAAGCTGAAGGCAACCGATAGAGATATTAATTAAAGCCATCATAAACACAGAGACGTACAGGCATAAGAAGAATCAAGTTTAGAAAACACCGCCTAGCCACATTTACGTATCGGCCTGGAAGGCTTAATTCAAACTTAACACATTTCATAATACCCGAGAAAATATATCAAAGACAAGTACATACCTCTGAATAGAGAATCCTAATCAAGACTGAAGTTACATCCCACTGAACCAAAGAGTCGTAGATCGATGCCCATAGTCCGATGGATAGAAACAGAAAGAAGAACAAGCACCATTGTGCTCGTGATTTTTATACATGACCATGACCAAGCTTTTGTTACGTCAGTCCTCTTAACAATCAGAAAACACTCCACAATCTCGGGAGAACCAAAGTCTCCCTATAGCACAAGTAACAATAGATAATTACGTAACAGAAGCGACAACAATTTGTAAATGTTCATATGCATCCTCAACTACTTGTCAACTGCCGAGCCTTGCTTGCTAGGAGAATCTCCATGAGTCCCTGGTCTGTCTGTGAGGTAGACCATTAGGGCTATTAGTCATAGGAGAGAGGTTCCATCTGGCGCTGTGAATTGAACTCCGGCTTAGCTCAGTTGGTAGAGCATTGGTGCGAATAGCCAAAGGTCCTGGGTTCAAGTCCCAGTGTTGAAGGAATTTTTCTCCTATAATATTCTAATACAAGTAGACTCGAGTGCCGTGAATTTATTCTTTTTACACTTCTCTGTTGTTGGTCGGCAACTTGTTATTTGAAAGTTGAAACAACAATGGATTAGTTGCAGATTTCAAAGTATTGCTCAAGCTTCATTTCCAGCGCTGGCGAGGCAGAACATTTCCGAGTTACAAAGAAAAGCAACATGTACATTGTTAATTTTAGTCCATTGTATAAATTTATTGCTTTGCACAAATTCACATATTTATTTTCCTTTGCATTGATTGGAAAATAAATTTAAAAATCGTGTTTTTCTGCAAAAGTCCTCTTTAGCCCCTAGTTTTTCAGCAGAAGTCCTCTTTAGCCCCTTTTAGGCCCTTTTGTCCGATTTAGCCTTTTTTAGGTTCTATAAGATCCATATACAGTGAAATTTCCCTTAATGGACACTTCCCAAAAGCGGACTTCTCTCAATAGCGGACATTTCTAAATTCCCCTGCAAAATTGTATTGGCCCTTATGATAAAATTCTTCCAAATAGCGGACATTCTCAAAAACGGACGCAAACACTGAAATGTATCCCCCAACAACAATTAAAACTTCCAAATAACAAACAGCATGAAAGAAAAAGACTGTTGTAAATTAAACTGAATTCTAATGGAATTCTTTGCAACAATCATTATCTTGCATTTTTACTGTTACATTCAGTTCAATCACAATCTCTTAGTAGCACAGTTGTTAGTAGTGATACATGAGCAGTTTGTACATTCTTAGTTTGTGAAGTTGAGTGTTCGGAAGCCCAATCATATTAAAAATGTCACAAAAACGTAAACGTTTGTCACTAAAAGAGAAAGTGAATATTGTAACTTAACTTTAGTTTTGGTACTACTGTATACATAGACATTTTTGTATAAATTTTCTTGACTGCAAACAGTCTCACAATCTCACTGTCTACTGTACTGTAAACTATAGTACCAACGATTTTCTAAATAGCGGACACTTCTTAATAACGGACATTTAATTTTTCTCTGGCAGTATCCGCTATTGGGAAGTTTCACTGTATTCGGAAGCAAGGGGCTTGAAACGGAAAAATATGTTAAAATATTGTAATTAGGAAGCTGGGGGAAAAAAATAGATTAAAACCTTCAAATCCAGACCCTACTGTAGCATCCGTCATGGGTTTGTTGCATATTTCTTGTTTATTGTGCATCTGACATTTACATTTTCACCATGTGAACGTTATTGTATGACCATTTGTGGCCTTGGATCTTTTCTGATGGATGGTATAATCCTGGTAGACACTGTGGTGACAATTGTGTTTAATCTTTTCACTGCTAGTGACGTATAAATGCATTGCCTCAAAAACTGTATAAAAGCAGAGATAATAGCACAATGTTTTTTTGTCAAATGTGAGGATTTATATCATTGTGCTAGGATTGTCATTTATAGAAACAGCTATTGCGCAGAAATTTTCTCCTTCAATTTCGAACTGATGATAACAGTTCATGAATACCTTATTAGCAGTGTATAAATTTAGCTCTGAAAGGATTATTGGACATTCTACGATGGATATAATATCTGCTCACCTAAAAAGTTATCTGGTTCAGTGACTGAGTTCTTTGAAAATATCTATGTTGTATTTTTGGGGCATGAAAGTGGCATTAAAGCACAGCCAGTTAATGTTTTCACAAACAAGTCATCTAGAAGAATTTTATTTATACTGATTTTTCTTTTTCTTTAAATTCGCTCGTTACATGAATATATTGCTTTATACATTACTTTGGTACTGCAAGATGACATGGTTTCTATATACAGTAGAGTCTCTGTAGTCCGACATACCCGACGGCACAACAAGCCCTGGTCATGTGATATTCTGAAACACTGTTTGTTGGCAATGTAAATAACTGGCTGTTTGGAATCAAAGACAAATATTGTCAGTTGATTAATGATAATGACATTATCCAAGACATTGCCACTACATGTGATGATGAACATGAAGGCACTTTGTCACAAATTCTTACTGCACAACATAGTGATACTGTAGGTGTGTTCAACACATGTGTCATGTGGACTGAGAAAAACAGTTTAGTTTTAAAGAGATTGCAAGAGATAGTTCTAAACACCTCTTTAAAAGCTAAAAAAAAAAAAGGATTAACGATTTTATCTCCCAGGATAGGACTGTTGATGTAGAAGACAGACTTAAATTAGTGATGGTTATAATTGACTGTTCATTGAATAAAATATCTTTTTCATTTAATATGTGTGTGTAAATACATATTTTTCTCTTTTAATATGGGCTCTTAGCAGTATTGTTTTTTCAGTAGATTAAATGATTTAAATTCATTCTTGTGTCCGACTTTAGCGTTGTGTAACAAATAGTTGAATAAAAACACTTTCTTTAAAGCACTTTATTTTACCTTAGTAAACTTCTGGACGGCCGTTTTGCAGGTGGTGTTCCTGCATCATCAGCAGAGTGCCAACTGAGGTCTCTGGAGCAGGTGTTTGTGAGGGTGTCTGTTATGGTGGGGGTGTAGTGGAGGTGGGGGTAGGTGATGGGGGTTTGGTTTGACTGCCTGTGTGTATTAATGTGTCAAATAGCGTGTGTGATCTGAAATTGAGTTGGTTATTTAAAACTGATGTTGGGTGTGATTTTGTGTGTTTGTAGATTTCAAATTGTTCCAGTGTGTTTAATTTCTTGCTTTTGTGTGTGAAGTGTAGTATTTCCATGTCTGTGTTTATGTTTTCGTAATATTGTGGTCTGTTGTGATGATGTGTTCTGCAAAATTTGATTTGTTTTGTGCTTGGTGGATAGCTTTGATGTGTTCTTTGTATCTGGTTCGAAATGATCTGCCTGTTTGGCCTATGTAGAAACTGGGGCAGTCTTGACATTTGAGTTTGTATATACCAGTTGAATTAAATTTGTCTGTGTGTGTGTGTGTGTTTGTGAGGTGTTTTTTCAGGGTGTTGTTTGTTCTGTATGCAATTTTGTATTTCAGTTTTTTGAATGAGGCAGCGACTTTGTACACTTTATTGTTTTGGTATGTCAGTGTGATGAATTTATCTTTTTGTGTTTGTTGGGGGTTTTGTGTGTGTCTTTTTCGTTCTGCTTTTTTGACCATTGAATTTATCATTTCGGGGTTGCATCCATTTTGTTGCGCTAGATATTTGATTGTGTCCAGTTCTTGGTAGTAGTCAGTTTTTTCCATTGGTACACTTATTAATCTGTGGATCATAGAGTGGAAAGCTGCATGTTTGTGTTGTATAGGGTGGTTTGATGTGTTATGTATGAGAGTTGTTGTGGTTGTGGGTTTTCTGTATATTTTGAATTTGTGTCCAGAAGTTTACTAAGGTAAAATAAAGTGTGTTAAAGAAAGTGTTTTTATTCAACTAAATAGTTTAATTTAAATAAATCTGTTTTTCATTGATAATCCAGTAATCCAACAGTTCTGTATAATCTGATAAGGCCCAGTCCCATATATGTCAGACTAGAGAGATTCTACTCTAGAATGCTGAATATACAATTTAAAAGAACATATTATTATCTTTTTTATTAGGAAATGGAAAAGTTAATGGACTCTTCAACTGTGGCAGTGTAACATCCCTCCATTTCAAGTGGAATGAGATTCAGCAATATTAGTCATCCACCAGTCTTTCATGGAATTTATGACCATAATTCTAAATATTCAACTAATTTATGTTACAGCAAACTTTCAGTTATCCAAGCTAATCAC
Organism: Ectobius pallidus; assembly: GCA_964059195.1. Taxonomy (NCBI): domain Eukaryota; kingdom Metazoa; phylum Arthropoda; class Insecta; order Blattodea; family Ectobiidae; genus Ectobius; species Ectobius pallidus. Next base: position 157,031,671 of record CAXKWD010000004.1, on the reverse strand, counting down.
CAGAAAATCCAACATGGATAATCTGCATATTAGAATTATTAGTATTATTACTATTCTGGCTTCAGGCAATGTTATCATGGGCTACACATGTAATTTAATGTAATCATATTAAGGCTGTAAGTGTTACTAAAATCATCATAATGCTTGTTATACTGCAAGTTTTCTTAACAAAAGAAGTCAGTGGGGATGCACCGACTTCACTTAGGCAAAGGCCTACTTCACTGAATATGCCTTTCTAGTCATGGTGGCAAGCAGCTTGCCGAGAGCCAAGATGTTGTGGCGCTCTTAGCTGGTGAAGCATGCCATATCGTGTCACTGATTAAGTCCGCTTAGAGGTATCGGGTCCTGCGTGCTGCCAGACTCTTTTCCCCTTTGGCCAGCAAGGCTCATATCACCAAAGAAGAATCCATAGCAGTATCAGATATTTGCAAGCTGACAGCCACCAGACTAGCTCATGTCACCAAACAAATTAGTTGAAAGAGCCTTGTCTGGATAATCAGTAGTTTGCTGTACATTCACACATATAAATCCAATAAAAATACTTCATAGGTCTTACATAGACCGGTAGGCCTACAAATCTTATATATGCAATATGTTCTTATGTAGAAGTGTAGAATGTAGGCTTATTCTTGTAGCATACGTTTGGTCTCATAAACTTTCATTGTCGTCTTTGTTATTCTTGGGAATGTTCATATAACACCAGTGCTTTAGTAGCAAAAAAAATTTGGGGAACTCACCTTTACCACAGTAGTTTCCATAAAGAATGGGAATACAAAGAATTAATTTGTTTAGCATTTTAACATAAACAGGTAGTTCACAAGACTATTCTGGCAAAATAGTTTTCATAAATTTCTAGAAATGTAATTTAAAACTTAGCTTAAGTTAAAACTTAATGAACTGGAGTACTGTATAATACAGCTACAATAATAATATGAATACAAAAGCTTAAGTCATTTATTATGTTAATTTGCTTTTGTTTCTTTGGTTCCTGTTATATTTTTTCCTAGCAGATCCCCGTGGCTTCGCTCACTATAATTAATTTTATGATTAAAAATTAAAAGCAAGTAGTTAAAACATAATTATTAACACTTGCACGCGAAACATTCATAAGCCTAAACTAAACGATTAATAATTAATGAAACAGCTAAAAATCCAGCTTTGAAGTGAATTTCTCAATTAGAAAGCGCAGAATGGGAAAAACAACCTCAGATTCGAATTCCTGGCCCAGGAAATCCCTGCATAGTGAGTTTTGTCCAAATTGAACAATGCTTGTCCATTTAGGCCTATAGGCTATTCATTATTCCTCTTCCATCTATGTTGAAAATTTTAGATATCTGCATGCCTTGACATTGTAAACAAATGCATGGGTTTACAAAATTCAGGCGATGACAAAGCTTTTTTTTTTCCCAAGGTATGACAAAAATAAGCAAAGCCATCTGCAACTGATTTGACAAATGAAATGTATTACATAAAACTGATGCTTGGATAGTGAAAGAAAGTACTTTTTCTGATAGTTTTTTTACTTGTAACTCGCAAACAAAAGCGAAAATAAAAATTCCGTCTTCAAGGTGCATTCGCCCACCCTTTAGTCCATTTAAAATTTCAGATATCTGCGTTCAGTAGATTTCGCTGGTCATCAAGGACAGACAGACAAACACTTCCTTTTATTGCTATAGATTTTATTAATATCATCTAGAGAGCTTAGTATTATAAAAGTTAATTCAGTGAACTGATTTATAAGTGTTCTTTTGCAGCTGAATGCTTAGTGGATTTTAATATTGTTAAAACCTTTTAAGTTGTAAGAACATACCAAAAATTCCTTTCAGTAAAAGACTTAATAATTGTATGAAATGCAGAAGCCAGAGGAAATGAATGTAAGAATGTTCAACAAAATACAGTAGCTAACATTGATATAATTGAAAAGCAGACATGTGAATGAAATCAAGTGTTTAAATACCGGTAATGTGGGTAGAAGAACAAAATCTCGAAAAAACAATGAACTTTTGTTCAAGTAAAATTGAATTTGGTCTTCATATTATTATTTTCAATTGTTTGTTAGTGTAACTATGTCATATTATTAAGTTCAATGAAAACAGTAATTTGAGAAAATTTGCACTGAGATGGAGGTATGCTATTATGTTACCTAATTTATAGTCATGTTTGTAAAATACATTATTGTATAGGCCATTTCTTTTATTAGTTGTTTATTATTAAAGTGTAGGTAAATTTTATTGCACTTGACTGAAAAATATGTTCACAGACCTATTTACTTTCCATGTTTTATGTTGCACATTTCCTCCAAAATCCTTTTTGTACATTTTGTTTTTCCCATCCATAAACTATTTGCATGTGAAAGTAGATTCCAAGAGCCACCATCATTGTAATATTTCGAGTCTGTGGGTATGCATATGTCTGTTTAAGAGTGGGTGGTGTTTTCTTATCGGTTACTTTTAAATCACCTATCCATGTGGGCTAAGCCTTGCTCTGACGGGAGAAAAAGAGAATGTGGATGTGTTCATTTCCCACATATTCTCTCTAGCTGCATTCTCATTTCAACAGTTTCATTCTATTAATCACCTCTGTCTTCTTCCTCACCAGCCTTCTCTGTATTTGGAACACCCATTTATGTGTTTGATGTGCACGGTGACCCATGTGAGAGGGTGGCAGTTGAGGGGGCATAACATTCATTGTGGTCTTGTAAAATGAATGCTCTCGATACACCTGCTTTGGCTTTGGCTTCTTGTAGACCAGCGATCAGGCTAACCCTCTCTGATCAATCAACTCTGATAGTCCAGTCAATAAAGGTCGAAAAACACCGAATAGACAAAAAATAATTGTGTAGTTTTGAAATTTGTCAGACTTGTTGAAGGAATGTCCTGAACAACATACTAATTGAAGGAATGTCCAGAACAACATACTAAAAGTCCCCGAGGGCGGAGGGTGAGCAGTGGGCAGGGACGGTACCTTTTATAGGTTTTTCGCTTATATCTAAACAACAGTGCATCGTAGAGGAAACGTTACCATATACAAAATTCAAGCTGGTAAAATTTGCTACAAGTTTGATTCTGCACATTTTCTCTATTCCCAATAGCCTTCGAGATATCTGCCAGCGAAAATAGCAAATTTTCAAAAAATGCTCTTTCGCCTTATGCTTTTCGACACACTTTGCCTTCTAGTGCTTCAGCCCTTAGGTATGCAGCAATGCTGTTTTGAAAGAAGTTGTGGGGAAATATATTCCCTTTAAAATGAGTAGTCATTTGTTATTTTGTCTTAAAATGTTCAAAAGTTATGACCATTTTAAGTTTCGGTGAAATTTCGAGATTTCAAAAGAAAACCTACATCGCACTTTCTCTATATTTAGAGGTTATATCTTTGTATGTAAGCTGTATACTGTGTATTTACACCGTGAAACAAGTTGAGAAATATTACACAACCATTAAAGTTGAATTTATTTAAAATCCGATCATGGTATAAGCACAATACATGTGCTTAACAATTAATATAGTTCAGTAGTGAAATTGTAGGACATAATTTTATCTTTCTATTCTTTTACCTACTTTAATTCCTTAAATAAATGAATTAAAAAGGTTCTGTTTTCTGTAAATTACATTTCAAACTAAATTAAATTGAATAAAATTTGGAAATTTAGATATTAGAACTTTAAACAACTTTTCCTCATTGTGAATAAATATGTTTGATTATATAATGTACCCTGTACTAGCTGAAAAGGCCCGGCATCGCCCGGGCTTTGTATTTTGTAATTTGAAATTAACTTATAAAGGACTTTCGATTTTGAAACTCTAGGTCTTTATATAATATGTATGTAGAACTTGAAATGAAGAAAAAGACTTATCACACTCAAACTATTCCCTCAGAAAATGCTAGATATAGCTTTGCTTCTACACACCATGCCTGGGAGGGATTGAAATAAGAAGTAACAGAAATTCTTAAGATTGTATTGTCTTATTGTATTATTTCTCACTCTCATGTTACCATACAACCGTTTCGGGGCTGAAATAGAAAAGAAATTCAATATCACATTCATACTTTCCTCCCCAAAAACCTGGGACATAATATACTATGGGCATAGGACTGAAAATGTTCCATCCTATTTTGTCTTCTTTTAGATGCTTAGGATTTTTTACAGACTTCTTTATAGCATACTTGTTGGCACACACTTCAAGCTGTCCCTCTTATTCTACATCAAAATGAGAAGTGAGAAAATGATATTCTTCATGTCCAGGGTAGAGAAAGTTATGTGACTGTATCACACTGTGCATTATTTTGGTGGATTTAATTATTCATTATTTATTTTCACCAACGTATTACCTTACATCGATAGCATCAGAATTTGTTCAAGTCCAATATTATGTAGTTCCCAATTCCCTATGTGAACACTGTAAACAGTGCACTGTTGTCATGACAACTGAATTGGATTTCATTTTTTCAATGTAATATTATCAGAAATTCCATAAATTTTCAAGCGAAGGAGTGGTTTGTTTGAATTTTAATGTTGACCGCGTTACTTCCCGGGCTTAACTGGGTATGTGTGCAAAATTTTGTTCAAATTGGTCAAGAAATACAGATTTGTATAGGGAACATACGTACTCACATATCCACATACCCACAAACACACATTCGATTTTATGTATTACTAGCTGAAAAGGCCCGGCTTTGTATTTTGTAATTTGAAATTAACTTATGGAGGACTTTCGATTTTGAAACTCTCTGTAAAATTTGAAATGGGGAAGAACGACTTATCACACTCAAACTATTCCCTCAGAAAACGCTAGATAGGCCTCATAGAGGATGTCGAATCTTACATTCCATTGCTTCTACATACCATTCCCGATAGGGGTTGAAATAAGAAGAAAGAGAAATACCGGTTACATAAGATTGTATTGTCTTGACGGAAAATTTTATTTCTCACTCTCATGTTATCATACAACCGTTTCGAAGCTGAAATTTAAAAAAAAGTTCATTATCACTGTCATATTTTCCTCCCTAAAACCTGGGACAGAGTACACTTCGGGCATAGGACTGAAAATGTACCATCCCATTTTGTCTTTTTTAGATGCTTAAGGCCTATGATAAACATCCCTATTTCTCAAATAACAGAAAGCCTACAGCTATGAGTAACGTATCAGTTTTTTACAGACATCTGATAAGAGCATACTCATTGGCACACACTTAAGCTGTCCCTGCAATACGGCTTCTTATTCTACATCAAAATGTGAAGTGAGGACATTATATTTTCCTTGTCGGGGGTAGAGAAAGATATGTGACTGCATCACACTGTGCTTTATTTTCGTGGATTTCATTTTTCAGTAATTATTTTCGCCAATATATTACATCGATGGAATCATAATTTGTTAAAGTCCAATATGTAGTTGCCATAGCCGTATGTGATCACAGTAAACAATACACTGTTGTCCTGTGAACTGAACTGCATTTCATTTTTTTCAGTATAATCTCACGAATTATATAATTTTCAAGGAAGGACTGGTTTGTTTGAATTTTAGTGTTGACCGCATTACTTTCCGGTTTTCATTGGGTATGTGTGCAAAATTTTATACAAAGTAGTCAAGAAATGTAAATTTATATAGGGAACATACATACATATCCACAAACACATTCAATTTTATATATATATAGATAAGATATGAACAGTTTTTGTAGTTATGGGATTCTCGTTTCATGTTTTCTTTTAAAAGTATTCAAAATGTACTTCATTCAGTAATAGTGTTCATTTGACAAGATTTTATTTTTCTCTCTTAAAGGAGTGACTTTTTATTCTGATCATGTTGCAGTGTTGCACAACAACCAGTTTTTAATGTAAAGAATATTTAGATTTTTTTTTATTATAGTACTGCATATGCCTACTAATAAACTACTTCGAAATCGTCCTTGTGGTAGGTTTTTATTATCTATAAACACGCTTCACGCGATATTTAACAATTTTAAATCATTTAAACATTTAAATGCGCGGGGTCGTCCCTCTCCGAAAGCAACGACTTCCTGCCTCATTCTGCGGGCAAGAGCGCGTGCGAGATGCTTGACTGCGTGGTAATACCAAATACGTTGCGTCGGCTGCTGTGTGCAAGCAAGTAAGAGCGCGAGCTATGAACTATGAAGTCCCTCACAGAGATGATAATTGCCAATGTAGTCACTTTGTGGCGAAACCTATATTGCTAATTTCATCGATCTATTAGACACTAAACTAAACTCCCTGGGTCTACATCCCTAGAGGGACTAGGCCTACTATCCGACATCCTACTGCTCAATCAAGTATCTCAATTTGTATCAGGAGGCTGAGTACACCCCATTCCAGACCTCCCTACTTCAGAAAAAATCGATCAAGTACCGGGGAACGAACCAACCTAATATTTACCCACTTACCCATGAGCTAAAAACTTGAAATTTGGCAGCTTTTTGCCTACAACCGACGGAAAATTCCAAAAAGTTCAAAATTTTATTTTTTTACCCTCCAAAAAGAAACTTCGAAAATGTTTACAGGCATTAATGTTGACCCACTTCCACATGAGCTAGAAATCTGAAATTTGACAGGCTTTTAGCGTGTAACCGACGATAAAATTCCAGAATGTTCTAAATTTTAAACGTTTACCCCAGAAAAATCTTAAAGTCGTTCCGCAGATTTTTTTAAGGTTTAGTATGGCTAAGTAGTTATTATGGGCTACGGCAGTCTAAATAAAATGAATGTATCTTCGATAAAGTGTCAGTTACTTTTTCTTAGAACCACACAGAGAGGCAGAGCCCCACTGGGAGTTTGGAGGTAGAGCCCCGAAGATCAAAGCGACTATTTATATATTATCAGGTTATGTATTTAATTCCTGTAAACCCCCCCCCCCATGACTAAGTGGTTAGATTGCTCGCCTTCTACCGCTGGGACCCGGGATCGAATCTTGGTGGATCCATGTGGGATTTGTGGTGGACAAAATGTTGTCGGGGCAGGCTTTCTCGGGGTACTTTTGTTTCCCCTGCCACATATTCCATCAGAGCTCTATTCATCATACTATGGCCATTGGTTGCAATAAAGGAATTATAATTCCCGTAAAATAGTGCAACACCCTGTTCCTACACCCACGATCCGCCACTGGTACAAACTAAAAAAAAAACAAAATGTAAATACATTATAATCCAGGCAGCAAAGGAAAAATAGGGAGAAAAATCATGTAATTTTTAAATGTCGCAGAGATGTGGGGGAAAGTGTCCTAAACAACATACTAAAAGTCCGCATGGCCGAAGGGGGTGAGTGAGGGGAGCACTTTTAAAAGTTTCTCTAAATACAAAACAAAACAAAAAACTAAGGGTTCTAGCAAAAGGCAGCTTATGCACAAAATTAAACTACATAAAAATTCCTATAAAATTTATCTGAATGATATTTCTGTTGAAGTAATACCGGTAGTTCTGGAAATAGGAGGATTTGAAGTATGACATAGTTCTGGAAATTCGTTTTTACATACACCTATTTTAATTCAATTTTAATTTTTTGGCCTTCATAGGACCACTTTATTCAGGTTTCTGGTTGAGGTTTTTCTTCTTTTTGTCAGCCCAGTACTTCATCCTTTTTGACCGCAATTTTCTTTCTGCTTCTGGAACTATTCTTCCTATTCTCTGTTTGTTGATTTTCATCTGTAGTGTAGTGTGTTTGTCTTTCAATATCTTGAATGTGTCTGTCTTGTATATTAAATCCTCTATTGTAATAAGTAGCTCTGCCATATCTTCCTTAAGTTCTGTAATCCATCTTATATTTTTCTTATCTTACTCTTCCATAATTTTTTAACAAAAAAGAGATCAGATGATAATTCAATAAGCATGATGCCAAACTAGTTCTTAGAATATTATTCGTACTAAAGGTAAATATTATACATAAAACTCATTATTATTATTGTTGTTATAAAGCTTATAAAAATCCCAAGGAATGAGTGCACATTAAAGGAAATATGAACCAGGCATATTAGCGATTATATTATTTGTTTAAAATATTATTTGGAAAAATCGTAAAGAATTATAAGATCTAGTAGGCCTACCAATTACTTTAAATAAATGTTTAGTTGTCTGTTTTTTAATCTCCAGTATTGGTACATGGTATTAGTACATCGTATGATAAGTTAGGGTTATATTTTTCTGTCTACTGAACACTCAGTACACATATACAACATTGATTAAAGAGTACCTAAACGACTTCTTTTGCTTGGATGTCCTCAATTTTAAACTCATCTTCTTCTAATTGTATCCCTAGTAGCACAGATGGTTGGGCCAATGTTGGGAAATGATCGCCATGTTTCGTTGGTGAACGGTTAGGAATGTCCGTCGGGGTTCCATTGCCAAGGAGCGTTTTATCCAACCAATTGCCAACTGTAGCCAACCAATATACAACAAAATCCCAACAGTTGGGAGACATCTATTAGGTAATGGTGGAACTACTAGCAGCGCAGAGACATCTGGCGGAAATACTAGAAGCACAGAAAATTTAATTTTTTACTTTCCCTTTCATCCCTTTTCTCCTCTTTTCCCGAATACCTCCCTTCTCTCCTTCACCCTACCTACCTATTCCTATCGTATAAAATTCGCACCTATGGGGATTCGATCCCGGAACCGCTAGTGTTATAGTCTATCGATTTAACCACTACGCCATTAGTGATCGTTGCAATAAAAATCGAGAATTCTTCTAGCCTATTTACTACAGAGATGTGTAATACATGATAAATAGTAAGAAGGATATACGTCTCGTATTTTGAATATTTGATGTGAATATATGATAACGTTATTTTCAGAAAACAAATAAAGGGCCCTAATATTAATAGTAGTAAAAACACCATTCGGATTCTTCAACATATCAAGATGGCGAATAACCGTTGTATCTTCATCGTCTACGTCTACATGATGACCTACGAAATACGCCGGAAATTGCCGAAGACTGGCAGGAAGAGGTGAAGTAAATTTTTAGCATGTAACGCGCACAAAGAGCTCGAATAATTAATGAATTAACACTGTTTTATTTTATAGGAAATGAAAATTTAACGCTTATAATGTTATTTCAACACTTTTTAATTTTAACATAAATGCGATTATATTCCAATGAAATGTATTGTTGGGCCAGCCATCCTGTTGGTTGGTAACGCCAACGGAGGCTTAGCCAACGAAATGTATTGTTGGGCCAACAGCCCTATTGGTTGGAAACGCCAACAGTAGGGCGAGAGGGCGCGCCAACCAATAAATCCGTTGGCAAAACCGAGGAAATTACAACCAACCTTTTCCCAACATATCCCTACATATCCCTTCCATGCCAACCAAATCCCTCCGTTGGGCCAACGAAGTGTGCTACTAGGGATACTGCAGGTGCATATACCATGATAGGTTCCACAAAAGGATGAACATTTAATGCCAGCTTTTCGGCATCCATATCTTCTACCACACCGAGTTGCACAGTGACAAAATATGGTGCACAAATATTGTCTCAGGAGCCACATAGACAAATAACATTTATTTAAAGTAATTACAATTACAATTTCTAAATTTATCTAATTCCTTATCATTTTTCAAAATACCGGTAATTTTTTTAATGAAACTTACAGAAGAAGAACAATAATAATGATGATGATGATGATAATAATGAGTTTAGGTGTAATGTTAACCTTTAGTAAATATATTTTTCAAGCACTAGTTTTGCTTGACATCGTGCCATTTTAATTACCATCTGCTCCCATCTGTGTTAAAAAAATATAATAGGTCTGTATAAAAAGGAATTTCCAGAACTATGTCAAAATTCTTCTCCTTCTACTTCCTGAACTATTAATCCTACAGAAATATGATTCCCATCAGTTTTGTAGGAAATTTTATGTAGTTTAATTTTGTGCATGAACTGTTTTTTTCTTTCTAGAACCTGTAAAATTTTAGGTGTTTAGGGAAAACTCAGAAAATTTATATTTAAACGTACCCCACCTCCCGCTCATTCCCATCCATAGGAACTTCTAGTATGTTGTTTAGGACACTTTCCCCACATCTCTGCCAAATTTCGCAGCTACATGATATTTTTTTCTCCTTATTTTCTTTTGTTGCCTGGACCATATTGTATTTTTCATTACATGTACTGAGCTTGTGTCGTGACCGGACTTTTAGTAAATGTAACTGTAATGGCTGTGTAATATTTCTCCGCATGTGTCTCGATGTAAATCAATGTACAAAGATATAACCTCTAAATATAGAGAAAGCGAGATGTACGGGTTTCTTTCAAAATCTTGAAATTTGTCCGAAACTTAAAATTGTCATAACTTTTGAATATTTGAAGAAAAAGTAACAAATGACTACTCATTTTAAAGGGAATTATTTCACTACAATTCCTCCATGAGAGCATTGTTGTATACTTAAGGGCTGAAGCGCAATGTCCAAGTTTGTCCTAAAGCGTGAGGCGAAAGAGCTTTTTTTCGAAAATTTGCTATGTTTGCTGGCGGATATATCGAAAGCTATTGGGAATAAAAAAACACAAGGGTGAGTGGGGGGGGATATTGGTGCATTTTTAACAGCCTTCACCATCTCTATATTAAGCCTGGCATTTCAGTGGTAATACCCTTGCAAGATATCTTGGGCGCTCGGCTCCCTCGGTAGGATTCGTTCAATTCTGTAAGCAGAGCTTGAAACACGAAGTACGCTATACACCCGGATACCTGGTGGCTTCGATCCTAAAGCTATGGTTTGTCTACGGCGGTCTTCGCTGCCTGTTGCTCTCCATGTAAATCAATTCACCAGGTTTGTCTACGGCGATGAACGCCGCAGATTATGATGTATATAGTAGGTCAAGAAAAGCAGAAGACAGTCATTTTGCACAAAGTACTGTCATTTTTCCCAAGTTGCAGATGAAATATCATAGATTTCGTGTCTAAACACTTTGCCCTGTATGACATGAGCTTCAAGGACCATAAACATATCTACACAAAAGAAAATGTGTGGCAAATTGTAGATAAATTGTTAAAAAACACTGTTATCTGTAATTACAATTTATGTAACATTGAGTAAAATTACCAGTTCATTTATTAGTAAAAATATTTTTGATATATTATTACCAGTTTTATTATTTTATTATTCATTGAAACATTTAACATTTAATTCATCAAAAATGACTTTCCTTTGTTCCTGTCAGCGTTTTCTCTTGAGTGAGTAAATATAATATTATAGGCAATGTTCAGGTCACTGCCCTCTAGACTGTATTGCTCGTGTAATTCTCGAGACGGTGGTGGTTAAGGTTATGAAAGTTATCAGATTTTCAAATTACCTTTCCCCCCACCACACCGACTTGTTTGACATGGCCAACTATAAAGCTATGGTTTGTCTACGGCGTTCATCCTGTTACCGTTTAGCGCTGGAAGTGATCGGTCGCATATTCTACTGTGGACCTTTTCCTCGCGAGTGGTAGTGATACTAACAGTTCTAGTGAACCTTTTCATACGTACAAGAGCGTGTGCGAGTGTTTCGTTTTCATAATTGGGAGTACTCTCCACATTACCTATTAAAAGTTTTGGATACTCTTCATCTTTCCCCCCGGGAGGGGTGGGTTCGTCATAAACACTCCTTATCAGTACCCAGTCATCATGACGGATAACCTTGCACCATCCTTACCAGTACATCAGATAGACCGACCAGCAACCTTCATGGAATTAGATATTATGCCACAAGTACAAGCTGCGACTAACCTAACACAGACTGTAGCAACTTCTATCCCAATAGACACGAGTCCCAACGGTGACATTTTGTTAAAAGGGGTCATCCATGGTAGTAAGGATACCTCCAGTAAGTCCCCCCGCTATACTCACACGGACGTGGGTCCCTTTTTTGTCTCGGTGGTACACAAAGACAAGGAAGTAGGAGCTATTCACCCGATGAAAATCGGCAGATGGCTTTTCAAACAAAAATTTGAGGTCCAATACGTGCACAAAGCTACCAGACGACAGATAGATGTTCATTTTGCAACATATACAGCAGCAAACAGATTTCTCAATTCCGAGTTTGACAAAAACCACGGTACGGAGTCCTACATTCCGTCCTATAACCTATATGTCTCAGGGGTGATAAAAGGGGTGGATACCTCCATCTCTTTGGAAGATATTCAACTGGACACTTATGTACCGGAACGATATCAGATTACACATGCTCATCGCTTTAATCGCCGTGTCACTGATGAGTCGGGAAAAGTCCAATACCTCCCAACTCAGACTATAAAGTTAACGTTTCGGAGCCAACGGCTCCCTCCATATGTTGTGCTTTACCACCAGCAATGCCAAGTGGATCAATATCGTGAACGCACTCAAATCTGCCAGAACTGTGGCAAACTTAATCACCGGGCCAAGCATTGTCGGTCTCCACCAAAATGTCTGAAATGTGGCCTCGACTCGCACCAGGGGGCATGCGAGGGGGATCAGCCTAAATGCATAAACTGTCATGCGGCGCACAACACGACTGATACGAAAAAATGCCCAGCTTACTCGTTAGAGGCTCAAATATCGGAGAAACTCCATAGCCTGCCTATCTCTCGATACGAGGCTAGGCAAATGGCGACGGGTAAAACCACATATGCAACGATCTTACACCAGAAAACGCCGGCCATATTTGGCGTTAGCCAAAGTTTTCCAGTTCTGGAACCAAGACCCGAGGAGGATTCAGCGCTGTGGAGTACACAACACTCCACGACGCAAATATGGCATAAGCCGTCATCAACTCCAGTTAAGCCCGTCAAACGGAAGGAAGCGTCGGAAGTACCCAGAGAAGAGCAGCAGAAGCATCTTAAACTATTGATCGCTCCCAATGGTCGGGACCCAGAATGTATGCGGTCCAACACTGCACCTGGAACGAGCTCTACTGCACGGGAGAAGGACTGCCCCAGTCCAGGATCCTTTCCAAGGCCACCACCTCTGAAACCCCTACCCACGGCGGAGACTAAGAGACCACGAAAAGTCGTGAATAATTCCCTCTTCACGGCCATCACGGCGATAAACTCCATGTTAAATGATCTCCCAGACCATCACAAAACCACTTTACTTGCAATTCGAAAATCCATAAGAGAAAACTTGTCTTCCTAAGCACATGCCACGACAGCAAGCCCTCCAAGTCTTATATTGGAATGCGCGTGGAATTCTCAATAAGAAACAGGAAATATTGCACCTAATGAGCCTGACACAGTTCCATGTCATCATCATCACCGAATCACATCTCGACCCTTCAATTCACTTTTCGTTACCTAAATATCACCACTTACGAAATGACAGAAATAGACATGGTGGAGGTATCATAGTATTTATACATCATCAGCTTCATATTCATTACATGGACACTGCACTAAATCCCCTCCCGCAGTTGGAAATTATCCATTTCAGAGTCTTCAATTACGCAATATATGCAGTATATCACTCTGATAAAACGCGACTAAACCAATATCAATGGTCTGACTTATTCCCGCCAGTACCGGACCACCATACGGTTATCTGTGGCGATCTCAATATTCCTCGCCTACACAATATGCTTAGGTGGCAGCAACATCCACACCCTTTTATTACGATGCTCCGACAACGGGGCCTCCATATCACCAATTTCCATCTTCGCACCCGCATAGGCCACTATGGACAATCGGACTCGACACCGGACCTATTAATAGTTTCGGCCATCCTTTTACCCATAACCACCTGTACTGTTATCCCGGACTCATGTCGCAGCGACCATTTACCGCTCTCTATCCAGTTTAGCATCCCGAAAGACAAATGGCGAACACTCTGTACCACCCGCCGACGGGGAGCCCTGAATAAGGACACACTGACAGCATATATCCAGAACCATTTACACAGTAGCTCCCATGAGACCCCCAGCTATTCACAGTTGGAAGACATTTTGGTACAATATCTTGACACATTTCATCCCTACGATATACGCACTAAATTTACAAGGATTCAACCGCCTTGGTGGGACAGAGAATGTGCGAAGGCGGTGACTCTCCGGAGACAATCCCTCAAACGGTATCGCCTCACGTCGGACTACGCCTCGTTCATTGCTTATAAACGTCAGGAGGCCTTGACGAAACGTACATTAAATGCCCGAAAAAGGTCGTCCTGGAGAAAGTATTGCACGAACATCACCAAAGATACACCGCCGGCTACTATATGGAAAAAACTGGCTTGGTTTAAGAACGCTACTATACCTCCCAAGATATCTGAAATGACGTGTCAACACAATTTACAGACGGCTTTTTTGGACATTCTCGCGCCACCTATGGCGCCTGAGCGGCCCATGACATTTCCCGTCCCATTACCACTCGGTCCGCAGCCATTAGTGGGTGCGATTGGTACGTTGGACATAGAAACGGTTTGGAATAGTAAAGGAAAGCCTTCAGCGCCAGGCCCTGATGATATCACATACGCCTTTCTCAGAGCATTACCTTTGTCCTTTGTACATGCATTAGCGCGAACCTTTACGGAAATGCTCCATGCTGGACGCACCCCGGCATCCTGGAACAACGTTACTGTTTGTCCCATACAAAAACCAGGGACAACGGGAAGAGACGCTCATGACTATAGACCCATTACACTCCTCCCGACTTTACGTAAAACGTTTGAGAAAATTATAGCGGACAGACTGACATTTTACCTAGAACGACATTCCCAATGGCCGGCATCCCAATTCGGGTTCCGCCGTCACTATAATGCTGCTTTTCCTGTATATACCCTTTTAACTGACGCAGCGATAGCGATTCACAGACAACAATACCTGGCTACAGTCTATCTTGACGTGACAAAGGCTTATGACTCAGTCCACCTCCCGACCCTTATGGACAGATTGGCATATTATGGTTTACCCCCCACCCTACTATCGGTGATTTACTCCCTCTTTCAAATCAGACAGATATCTTTGCCTCGGTCGTACAACAACCCAACTTTTAGAGTTAGTACGTATGGACTACCACAAGGTTCGTCACTTAGTCCGCTCCTATACGCCCTCTATATTGGACACCCTCCCACTAACCCTTCACGACCGCTTCACACCCTTCAATATGCAGATGATATGGTCCTCTATAGGCCAATCTCTCCCCGCACATGCCACAGGGACGTTCTTCTCTTTTCTCAAGAGGTGCAACATTGTTTGTCTCATTTATCCAGATTAGGGCTTAGCATTAATCTCCACAAAACGAAATTCCAAATTTTTAGGCCTGGATACACTCGCCGACAGGTACGTCTGACGATTGGTGATGTGACTCTTTTGGATCAAAGACGTGTTACTTTTCTGGGCTATCATATTGACGCAACACTGAACTTCTCACACCACTTCCGACAACGACTTCAGACAGCCCAAAACAGATTACGTCTTTTTAAGGCTATTTCGGGTAAATATTGGGGAATTCACCCCTCCATAATGGTAAATCTAATTGCCCCGTTACTGTTGGCCCGTATTGATTACGGATTACTCCTTTACACCACTCTCCCGCAGACCGTGCTCCGAAAATATGACTCCCTCATTTACAATGTTTATAAATACATTTTTAAGATCAACGGCCACCCATCTATACACAGTTTCCGACAGGAATTTCCGTACTTTCATCTACATCAGAGGAGAATACAACGCACACACACTTTCATAGCCAAACTCTTTACGGCGACTAAAAACCCCCTTCTCCCTAAATTACAATTATTGTTTGAAATTTCACAGACACGCCCCACCCCTCGCCCGTATCCTATGGTGGACATCGCGTGTGTTGCTCAGAATTTCAAGGCACGCGTCGACCTATATGCTACACCGGTACACCCTACATATCTTAGGGACAGGCAACCCCCTCCTAACAACGTACACATTGACTTAGACACATTCACACATTTAGACGTACCACCAAGGCAAATCCTCTACGAGGTACTGGATGAGATACCACCCCGTCCTGAGACGATTATTTATTTTACTGACGGTTCCAAAACGGCCCATCATACCGGTGCGGCTTATTTTAACTGGACGCGGCAATATGGACGAACCTTTCGCCTATACCCACACATGTCCATATACTCGGCAGAAAACATAGCACTCTATGCAGCTCTTAAGGATGCCACGCAATACCAGTACTCTCCAATCTTGATTTTTACGGATAACCGAGCCGTCCTCTCTATACAAACGACTCCATATCATACATCAGATAACATCTATGTCACACTGATATCTTCACTCTTACACCATATCTCTGCAAGAGGGGGGCAGGTGCGCCTGACTTGGATACCCTCACATTCTAACATACCGGGTAATGACATAGTGGACACCTTGGCGAAAATGGCAGAACACCAAAACACCTTGGCCGCTAATTTCCTCATCCCACCGACAGACATTGCTACAGTTATGGCTTCAGTACACTCTGACCAGCCGGAAGGCCCTCAATCTCAGGCAACAACGGACAATCAGAAGCTCCGCTCCCTCCGGCAATTTCTTTTTAAGGCAAAACAGGTACCTAAGCAGGCCATTGTGCAATATTACAGACTGAAATTCCACACCGCCCTTACACCTACCTATCTACATAAAATTCTCCCAGATACCTCCCCTCTTTGTGTCTGTGGACACAGGGGAACTACCGATCACATCTTCTTTGGATGTGATCGTCATCTAAACAGCAGAGCCCGCCTACTTCATGATATATATCTTCATTATCCCAGTGGCCCCATTAGCATGGACTCGCTACTACATACCCCCTCAATACCCATCATACGTGCCCTATTCCGTTACACCACTAGGACCAAAATGAAATTATAGCACCACAACATCCCTATATCCCATCTCAGTGCATACATTTAATTTCACCGGCCCCCGCGAATTCGCGGGTGGCTCAGCGTACGACCGGGTCGGGACGCAGTCGCCGGACTTGAAGACCAGGCAGTAGCGTCTAAAAATAAATACGACAACAACAACAACAACAACAACATACGGCGTTCATCGCCGGCGATGACCGCCGGGGTCAGCGATCATCGTCGTAGGGGTCTACCGGCGTTCATCGCCGGCGATGACCGCCGGGGTCAGCGATCATCGTCGTAGGGGTCTACCGGCGTTCATCGTCCATGATACTGTTGCTATCCACAGTTGTAGTTGGCCATGTCAAACAGCTCGATGTGGTGGGGGACATGGAATTTGGAAATTTGTTAGCATCCATAACCTCAACATAGCCTGTAATATTATACTCACTCAAGATAAAACGCTTTGCTAATTACTGTAGAAATAAAATAACTACAAAACTGTAATGTGTTATATAGGCCTACAATAAAGTTACCAAATATTAAAAAAATAAAAATAAAACGCTGACAGGAACAAAGGAGTCACTTTTGTTGAACTAAATGTTAAATGGTTCAATGAATAATAAAATAATAAAACCGGTAATAATATATCGAAAATACTTTTACTAATAAATGAGCTGGTAATTTTACTGTACGCTACATAAATTTTAATTACAGATAATAGTGTTTTCTAACAATTTATCTACCATTTGGAACATATTTTCTTTTGTGTAGCTATCTTTATGGTCATTTAAGCTCATGTCATACAGGGCAATGTGTTTAGACACGAAATCTATAACATTTCGTCTGCAGCTAATGACAGTACTTTGTGCAAAATGGCTGTCTTCTGCTTTTCTTTACCTACTATATACATGATAATCTGCGGCGTTCATCGCCCTGAATTTGCCTCAGAAGCAACTGCTGGCGATCACCGCCGACCCCGGCGGTGATCGCCAGCGTTCATCGTCGTAGACAAACCATAGCTTAACTGTGGATAGCAACAGTATCATGGACGATGATCGCCCGTAAAAGAAACCATCCGTACGACGATGATCGCTGACCCTGGCGGTGAATCGCCCGTAAAAGAAACCATCCCTACGACGATGATCGTTGACCTGGCGGTGATCGCCGGCGATGAAAGCTGTAGACAAACCATAGCTTAACATAGCTATAACATTCGGCATTCAATTTAATGATGTCCAGATACCTCACACCTATGCTGTTGATGCTCGCTTACCATGTGCATGATTCTGCTGAAATGTGGTTTCTTTGGTTGACAACACTGCAGAAAGACAGGCGGGATAGCTGTCTCCTCTTCCCCCGACCCTCGCTTCTCCCGAATCTCGCATTCCCGTAAAACCAGCGCCCAAGGTATCGTGCACACATGGTATGTCCTCTTATTGGATTCCATGATATGTGAGGTAAGTGAATTTGACATCCTTCTTTCCTTCATGGAAACTTATTTTATAACAAAACTAACTGTTCACTCTCTTCCCTTGTGCATGGTAGACATTGCCCCTCAGTAGCTTCTTCTGTAAAGCTATGGTTTGTCTACAGCGTTCATCGCCGACGATCGCCGGTTTCTTTTACGGGCGATCATCGTCCATGATACTGTTGCTATCCACAGTTATATTTGGCCATGTCAAACAAGTCGGTGTGGTGGGGGGACATGGAAATTGAAAATTTGATAGCTTTCATAACCTGAACATAGCCTATAATATTATACTCACTCAAGAGAAAACGCTGACAGGAACAAAGGAAAGCCATTTTTGATGAATTAAATGTTAAATGTTTCGATGAATAATAAAATAATAATAAAACCTGTAATAATATGTCAAAAATATTTTTATTGAACTGGTAATTTTACTGTATGTTACAAAAATTGTAATCCCAGATAACAGTGTTTTTTAACAATTTATCTACAATTTGCCACACATTTTATTTTGTGTAGCTACCGTTATGGTCCTTTAAGCTCATGTCATACAGGGCAATGTGTTTAGACACGAAATTATTTCATCTGCAACTTGGGAAAAATGACAGTACTTTGTGCAAAATGGCTGTCTTCTGCTTTTCTTGACCTGGCTATACATCATTATCTGCGGCGTTCATCGCCCTGAATTTGCCTCAGAAGCGATCACCGGTGATCATCGCCGGCGTTCATCGTCGGGTGCATAGACAAACCATAGCTTAAGGATAATGACCATCCAACAAAACATTTTGGCTCATAGAGCTCACCCGTACAGAACAATGAAGAGCATAAGTGCATGCCATCTTCTTCGGTCTAGGCTATAGATGCTGCTTGTGGGCCTCTTGAATCTATTACCCGTCAGTGCAGTGGCTCCATTCTTCTGGAGGCATGCACTGACCAACAGCTTAACGCCCTATTGAATTAGAACTCCCTGGGCGGCCTCCAGGAAGTGTTAGTCTCATCCAAGTACTTAGACTTTGCAGAGGCGTGGTCACAAATAATGACTTTGCAACTGAATCTCGGGACGAAGTGAAGATTTTTTTAAAGCCAAGGATACAAAGGAAGGTGAGTGGTAACCTAGTCCCTACCTCCACGTTTATTCTGACTTTGATCGCCCTTCCCTTCCAGAGAGAAATCATTGTAAATTTTCTAATCTGAAAGTACGACAATGTGTCCCAAACCCTTTGCGCTGTTTGTGTCAAAAGTTTGGGCATACTCAGAAGCATTGCAAGTCTCTCAGAAGTATTGCAAGTCTCTTTGCTCTGAACTGCAATAATGACCATGCCTACAATCCAAGGTCATATCCTAAATTTGATATGGAGGCGTTCCAGAAAACCCAAGTTGTGTAAATATTTTCCTTCTAAAAGGATTGTCGTAGGTACTAGGCAAAGGATCCTATTATTTTAACAGCTAGCTTTGCCAAAATTGCACAGGTGCCAACAGAATATCTTCCAACCAGTTTCCACTTCTTTTCAGACCAAAGGTGGGAAGCAGTCTTCCAGTAAGAATTGTGGTCAGTTATTCTTTCGTATCTTACCGTACCGACAGGTATTTTTAGGAAACGTGTTTCCCTTTTTATTATTATTATGTGGTACTCCGTTGTGGCAACAAGGCTAACTAGATGTAGAATAGCCCCCTACTACAAGGTCTTCAGATCTTGACAACCGTGACATGATAGGGGTTGACAGTGAGGTAGAGGGCATCTTTAGTCTCGCTACTTCTAGCATGACAACTAATGTTTTGAACGAACTAGTGAAAGTGTAAACAGCACACTGCATATGACGCTCGCGCATCCAAGAACCAACAGCAAGCAGTGGAGGCATGGTGTCTCCGCCGTAAGTTCTGGAGTGGGAATTCAAAGTAATTAAGGAAAATTGCTTGTATTACGTAAGTTCTAGCATTATGAAATGTTTTTAACTTATATAACACTAACCTGTATAACTAAGTGAACATAGATACATTTTATGTTGGCCTATTGAGATTTACATAAATTATCCGTAGCTCTTATTCACTTGCATTTGGGGATAATGGCACAAACATTAAATACGGGTCGCTTAATTTTACTATGCAGCGGTAATCTACAAGAATTGCTAAGATTCCTTTTGAACTACCTATTATTCATTAAAGACCGTTGGAATAAATATTTAACATTAGGCCTGTACATTCTTTCTCTCTTATTCGTCGTTTTACCTCTCTCTTTTAGAAACGTTTAAGGTCCATTTACACTCAGCAGTGACGTGACCGTGGAGTGACAGGCAAGTGCATCTACCGGCGAGCCTGAAAACATTCTTCTATGCAATTGAGTGGTGTTGTTCACAATCGCCCGGCGCTTGGCCGTGACAGTGCAGTCAGTGTTCCCGCAGTCGCAATACAGTGAAACTCGGGTAGTTCAATTTACACTCAGCAGTGACGTGACTGTTGCGTGACAGGCAAGCCTGAAAATATTCTTCTAGAAAATCGAGTGGGGTTGTTCTGCCGCTGTGCAGAAGTACGAGCTTAAAATGCTCATGGAAGAAGAGCCAAATGCAGGACCATATGCAGTTTCTCATTACTCTGCTGCTACTCCAACATATTCTGGACAGCCTTCTCCTTCAGGAAGCTACAATGAGTGTGTTGTAGTGAATGAAAATCAAGATTTGCTGGTCAAATGCAACCGGCAACCTATTCAGTGCAACGGTATTTTGAGAATTTCGGTCAGGAATAAATACCTATCAAAATTAATTACAAATACTTTTTTACTCATATATGAGTTTTCGAAGTGAAACTTCTTTTTTTAACTATGAAAATGTTTTTCTTGCAATTGTATTAAAATAATAATTTATGTTACCCAGCATTTGTAAATTAACACTTTAAGTTTAAAACAAATTTTGTAATAGTTTAGATTAAGTTTAAAAAAATCATTTAATAGAATAATTTGAAAATCTTTCTAAACGTAGTTTAAGTAGAAATATATGTTTTTTTTTTGTCAAAACAAAAGATCAAATTTTATACTGTGCGCCTTTGAAAATGTTTGTAAACTTTATTTTGAGTTGATTTCTTTTTTTAATTCAAAGTTTACAGTCTACTGTATATTCTAATCTACCATAGCCTACATACCTCAAACAAACTGCAAGCCGTTCCCTCGGAGAAATTGCTTTTCTCCATTTTGTGTCCTGCTTTTTCAGGTTGACTTCCAGTTTGCTCAACAGAATGCATTTTCTGACATTCTGAAGTATTCTTGAAACTTTGCTCCATCGTCCATCAATTCTTTATAAAGAGTGGTAAATTCCCCTTCTGTTCTTCTCTTTTTCCAGGCCTCATGAACCCACTTCCGTTTTCTCACTTGTTCCTTCTCCTCTTCATCCCAAACAAGAGTAATCATTCATAAATCAGCTGCTGAGAATTTCGCCATTTTCCGTGGCATTTGTTACTATAGTAAACACTGACTGATGTCGTTCATGCCACGTTATAGTGTGAATAGAAATCACTGCGGGATCACGGGCGGTGGGAATACGTGCCGTCACGTCACGTTCACCCCACTGCTGTGTGTAAATGGACCTTTAAGCGACCCATGCCGCCCGGGCCTTGCAGGGCCGCGACCTGTCGGGAGAGGAATTGCCTATGGATCACATGCATACTTTTTTTTACCAGACAAGGACATGGAGGGTCTCCCCGGATGAGTGATCAGCCCAATGCCACCTCTGACGAGACAACACAAACACATTGGACGAAACACACCATTCACACACACATTCACTTTGAACAAGGCGAGGATGGGATGAAGAATGACGGCCAGATGATAACTGGGGACCACAAGGGCCTAAAGGTACCCAACATTTGTCTCACAGGTGAGAAAAAACCTCACCCAGATAACTTGTCCCGACCAGGAATCGAACCCGGGCCCGCAAACGCATCCCCGGCGCTACAGCGGTGGACAGGCCTGTACATAATATTTTAAATTCATCTTCTGAACCTACAAGGACTTATGGTTACTTTCCTGCTTTACTATATAGTCCCAAGAAATGTCAAGGTTTAACACAAACACAGAAACTTAAAGTAAAGCAATAACTACAACTCCACATTAAAGAAGAAAAAACAAAATTATTAACAACAAATTCATAAAACATTATTATTCTTATTTATACTGAACTATGCAGGTCAGAACGTGTCTCACTATTTAATTCACATTTCGGTACCATTTATTTTTTCTATAAAAAGAAGCCCCCATTATTTTGAAAATAACGCTGTGTTCTTTGTTGTGCATAACCTATATGCTACATTTTTATTAATTCTTAATAGATTCCTATCAATGAATATTTTTCTCCATACCTCAGTGTCTTTACAATCTAGAATGGTGTGCCGAGCGTTTTCTGTTTCATTGCATAGTGGTACCTTTCATTTAGCTTTCAAACCTCTGAAGTTTCTTACCAAATACCAAGCCTCCACCAGATTTGTCCACCAGTTGTTTGTAAATTCTGTACCTTTGTAAGAATAATAAACACTTTTTTTCAAAATAATCATATGGTTTTACCAAAATATGGCGAATAAATTTTGTTTTCCTTGTTAGGAATGGGCCTCTACTATTTAACTCCGTGGCGCTAACAACCCAGGTGGTACAAGGCCTACCACTGCGTCATCTACCATAGGCAGACGGCAGGTTTGGGGGGCATGTGGTGAACATGCCGACACCCACGGCTCTTGATGTTGGTTTCCATGACCGGAGCCGCTACTTCTCTATCAAGTAGCTCCTCAATTTGAATCACGAGGCTGAGTGCACCCCTGCCAGACCTCCCTACCTCAGAAAAATCCGAGGAGGTACCGGGGATCGAACCTGGGCCAACTGATCTGTAGTCAGCGACGCTAACCACAAGACCAAGCCGGCGATCGTTTGTACTGTTTAATATACCTAATTCTAATGAAGCTGCATTATTGGCTTAATTTTTTTGTACATCCAGCACTTTTTTTACAATACCTCGCTCTAATTTTATCCAAATTTTTCCATGCTTTTACTTCACCCCACATTTCAGCAGCATATAATATTTTTGACTCGACAATTGACCTATAAATATTTAAATTGCATACCTTTACGAACAAGAATCTATTTCAACGTTAACACACTAGTGTATACATGGATATTCGTTTGAAATGATGCTGACCTAAGAAGAATCTACATTAACAATTAATAGTAGATTATTTATTTAGTTATACCATAGAGAATGAATAGTTTCAAATAACTTATTTTCTTTTTGTTTACAAGTAACTTTTTTCCTAAGTCATTTGTAAAATGTGTTTCTATTTTTGTTTATGATGTACCTTCTAGGTAGTCATCATATAAATATACAACTTTTGTAATGGATTTTGATGAGAATATTTATTTGATGGGCGCCACTCATAACTCTTGACAATAAACCATATACCACTCTTGGAATTTGCCAAGGTCCGTCACAAGGCCATTGGCCGACTAACTTCAGTCGAACACGGGGTGGATTCATGATAGGAATAAATTTCATTACTCATGATAGCAAAGTTAAATATAGGGCGTTAGAAAACTTATGAAAAATAGTCAAAATTTTCAAAAACAAATTTAACACATTTTTATTTTATAACATATACATTAATTCATCAATATTTAGAACAATCTCGCTTTAGCTGATCTATGTTGGTTTGGGAGCCAGAAAAACTTGTAACGAGAGAAACAAACAAAAAAGTCAGTCGGTAAGTACTTATTGTTTTTCTTTGAACAAATAATTGTAGTTCCAACGTATTCTTGAAGACTGAATCGACACTTCTCTCACTTGTCAGGTCTTCCTTGGAAGTGACCTCCTCGTCGGAAGAACATCACAAACATATTCATAGTCTGAAAACTAGAGTAATATTTTACTTTCTTGTTTTGATGTATAATATCACTCGCTGTAGTTTTCACTGTCCTTACTCAAATAAATCTATATTAATAAAAATGAATTACCAAATGGTTGTTGCCGCATCACTTGAGAACGGCTCGACCGATTTGGCTGATTTCTTTTTTGTTGTGTTCGTAATTGTCAGGACAAGGTTTGTATGAAAGAACATTTTTTTGGAAAATCCGCGGGAAAATACGGAAATGTGAAATGAGGAACAGTTAGAGAGTTCTGCTGTCAATTGTTCACATAAAAAAGATTAAAAATTGAAGTGTGACAAAAGAAGTGTGACATATTCACAGTTTGAGAGTTCCGCTTTCACATGTTTTCATAACAAAAAAACAAAAACAAAAAAAGTGTGAGTTTTGCAACCAAACCAAATCGAAAGTGTTATCCATTCATTTTGAGAATGCAAGTCCGTGTAAACAAATGCATCTGATTTGCACCGCAGCACGTATCATGCTACAAGACAATATGGTTCGGTATTAGATTTGATTTTTATAACAGTAAAAGCTCATAAAATGTGACGAAAATTTTTAAGATAACAATATCATCGTATTGCAAATGTTTCAATATATTGCGAAACGTGGCGTTTATAATTTATAACCCAGTCTGCGAGAAGCATTAAACATAATGACTGAAATTCAACCAGGCCCAAGTGGCATAATTAAAAATAAGAGAGGTAAATCTTTGCGAAGTGAAAATTATATTGAATGTGTTTAATGGATTTTTTTTATTTAAATATCCAGCACTTTCAATTGAGGACGTTGTAAAATTGACATCTGAATTCACCGGTATATCTACCAGAAGTATCTGAAAAGTGCGTAGTGAATACAGAGACTCTGGTGTAGTGAAAACTCCCCCAAGAAATGCTCAAAAGTCGCGTAGTGTTTTAGATAACATTGATGAATTTGTGAAAAGTGCTATTCAAGCAAATGTTCATCCGTTCTTTTTTGTTAACATACCTCCAACTATGGATAAACTTCTTTGTGCTGTCAATGAGGACTCCGACCTACCTAATTTTAAAAGAAAAACATTTTATAAGTGATTGTTAGACAGTGGAATGAAATATGTGAAAGGAAGATCGTGAAGAAATTGTACTTTGGAGAAGACGATATCTTAGAGCTGTACGGCAATACCGAGCAAAGTGTCGAAAGTTTTATTACTTAGACGAGACATGGGTAAATGCAGGACACACCACCCTTAAAATTTGGCTTGACACTGCTGTTGAATCAAACGAAAAAGCTTTTAGGCCAGGGTTAAGTCAAGGTTTAAAAAATCCTATGGGTAAGGGGAAACGCCTAATAGTTATGCATATAGGTATTGACACAGGCTTCTTAGATGGGAGTTTGCTCATTTTTTAGTCAAAGAAAACAGGTGAGTACCACGAAGATATGAATGGAGAGGCATTCTATAACTGGTTTGCTAATGTTTTGCCGAAACTTGAACCCAACAGTTTAATAGTTATGGACAATGCATCATACCACAGTCTGAAACTCTATCGGCTTTAACAAATTCTGGTGCTATCGATGTAATTAATACATTTGTGAAAATAATTCTTGAGGAATGATATCCAAGAAAATAAAGCACAATGTGAAGCAGTCACATAACTTTCTCTACCCTCGACATGGAAAATACCATTTTCTCACTTCACATTTTGATGTAGAAAAGGCGGTCGTATTGCAGGGACAGCTTATGTATGCTATATCAGAAGCCAGGAAAAAAATCCTATCCAATGATACGTCAGTCATAGCTGTAGGCTTTGTATAGGGATGTTTATCATAGGCTCTAAACATCTACATGAAGACAAAATAGGACGGAACATTTTCAGTCCTATGCCCGCAGTATATTATGTCCCAGGTTTTTTGGGAGGAAAGTATGAAAGTGATATTGAATTTTTTTTAATTTCAGCTCTGAAACGGTTTTGTGGTAACATGAGAGTGATAAATAAAAAATTCCATAAAGACAATACAAACTTATGTAATCGGAATTTATGTTTCTTCTTATTTCAACCCCTCCCAGGCATGGTGTGTAGAAGCAACGGAATGCAACATTCGACATCCTCTGTGTGCCATAAAAAGCTATATCTAGCGTTTCCTGAGGAAATAGTTTGAGTCTGATAAGTCGTTCTTCCTCATTTCAAGTTTTATGTAGGCCTACATATTATACAAGATCCTAGAGTTTGAAAATCGAAACTCCTTCATAAGTTAATTTCAAATTACAAAATAAAAACCCGGGCGACGCCGGGCCTTTTAAGCTAGTCTATCTATATTAATAAAAATGAATTACGAAATGGTTGTTGCCACATCACTTGAGAACGGCTGGACCGATTTGGCTCTTTTTTTTCGTAATTGTCAGGAGAAGGTTTGTATGAAATAAATTTTTTGGAAAATCCACGGGACTAGTCGGAATTGTGAAATGAGGCAAAGTTAGAGAGTTCTGCTGTCAATTGAAACATTAAAAAAAATTAAAAAATTGAAGTGTGACATATTCACAGTTTTAGAGTTCCGCTGTCAAATGTTTTCATTAAAAAAAAAGCGTGAGTGTTGCAACCAAACCAAATCGAAAGTGTGTATGTATGTTCCCTATACAAATCTACATTTCTTGACCAATTTGCATGAAATACTGCACACATATCCAGTTAAGCCCGAGAAGTAACGCGGTGAACACTAAAATTCAAACAAACTACACCTTCCCTTGAAAATTTATATAATTTCTGAAATTATTATACTGAAAAATGAAATGCAATTCAGTTATCATGACAACAGTGTATTGTTTACAATGTTCACATACGGATTTGGGGACTACACATTACTGGGCTATAACAAATTCTCATGCTATCGATGTAATTAATACATTTGTGAAAATAATTCTTGAAGAATGAAATCCAAGAAAATAAAGCAATTAGTGATGTATTAGCGGTGACGTAGTCGATGGGATAAGATGGGATGGTCGCTGGCTTAGCTGACGTCACGCGGTGAGGTGATTACCTAACACGGTCCACTGATAGGGGGGATTAACAGCAGGTGTGCGCCATATGTCGGATTATGAACTTGCGTCAGTGATCTGACATGTGGACATTTAATTAGTCACGTACACATTGTTCATGATCCAACTCTATTACATGATTACCACATGCGGAAGTAAATAATACTCGCGAATGTCATTAAAGATAATCGACGGATCAGAAGTCAGCGACGCTAACCACAAGACCACGCCGGCGGACATATTCTCAACCTAACCTAACCTATCCTAACCTAAACTAACCTAACCTAACCTAACCTAACCTAACCGAAAACGAACGAGCTTTCTAATGGTGAAAACTAGAGTTCTCTAACGCTTATAGTTTATGAGTAATCGTCATGTATAATTTTCGTATACTTTTCGTGAACTGTTTATTTTGAAGAGTTTTTTATAAACTTTCTAATGGTGAAAACTAGAATCAGGTATCACTTATAGTTTTCTAGTAATCCTCATGTATAATGTTCGTATACTCTGCATATAATGTGGTTTGTGTGTATGTTATGTTTTTTTTTCGATGTTTTAGGTTTCTATCTTTTCTCGTTTGGTAGTTTTGTTACTGTATACCTTTCGTATACGTTTTGTATACGTATTATATTTTTTTTGGTATTGTGATTATAGTTTTATGTCATATGACCTATTACATCATTTGGGTTCGTTATACGTGTGTCGTTTGCTTTGTAGGAGGTAAGATGTCTAATCGCGTTCCTGTTCGGGAAATTCCGGTCGAGGCAGTTGAATTACTTGAAACCAGACCGGTACATCCATTTCGTAGTCGTATACCTCCAGGTAGTTTAAATAATCCGTGTGTAATATGTGCGGTAGGCGGGCCCATCATGTGATATCTCATATATAAGGATTCAGACTTGAGAATTTCACCATTCTAAAACTCAACATGTCTTCACAAGAGCTGTTACAGCAATTGTGGGAGGAGATCCCGGACTCAGCGTTTGCAGAGATTATAACCCCAGATATGGAACCTGCGGTAGAAGACTGTTCGGAGCCGCCATCACCCGAGCCAACAGAGACGTCTATAGTATCCACTCTTAAGCGATATTCAACTGTGTACGTCCCAGATGTGAGATGTAACAAATCGTTGAGCGAGCTGCAAATTGGACTTGCGTATCCGATAAAGGAAGCTCGTTCCGTGTATACAAGGCGTGGGAGAAGAGTCGTTATAGATTTAAAGATTGGGTGCAGCGTTTTCCTACCACGAAGGTTTGGGAAGTTGAGTGAAGATCAGCTTCAACAGATGAATGAGGAGAAACTTTCATTGATGTACTACGCTAGGGAGCCGAATTCACGTGGTTACCACTATTACGTTTTCAGTTTTGTCTCAGTGTGAAGTGTGTGTATCAGACTATGGAAACATTTTTTCATGTTAAACACTGCGCAAGGGGGCAGACCACACAAAGAAGAAAATCTTCAACAAATGCTTAAAGTTGTAAATATATTTAAATAAATGTGTGATATAAAAGGAAACCTGTGTAAAAATCATTTCAAACCGAGCTCTTACATTTTACGAATGAAAAAGTTCGGGTCATAACCTTAAACCCCACTCCCATAATTCCTTCACGCGTCATAGACCACAAGCATGTTTTATCTATTTTTTACAGGAAGCTGTTCGCCCTTGGAAGGATTGTGTAAATAAAAAACAGACAATGTTATGAATGAATTTATTTCAACTCATGATTACAAAACTCTTTAAAATTATACCGTGAATGCATCCAGAGTTTAAGCACCATTACATTCTGCAGGGCACAGTTCATTCCCCGACGTGGGTGAAATAGGCACTTTACGTTACAGTCTCTTAATTTGTCCATCTTTGGTACACCAAGATCGTCAAACAAGGGAGATACGCCCATTCGCACCGTGCTATCCGCGACCCATCCAGACGCTTCGTTTGCGAGTTAGAGCCTAAGAACCATTGTTCCAGTTACGCAACAGGAACAGGTTCTATCGTTATGCCTTTTATACCAGGGTACGTATGTAACGTCATGGGAGTCGTTTCGAACAACGTAGTTACGTCCTTACGCACTATGTTATCCATATTCATCCCAAACGCTGTAATTAGGCCCTTTTGTCCAACGATACGTTATGGACGTCATGGTACTCGTTTCAAACAATAGAGTTACGCCATTTAACACTATGCTATCCCCGATTCATCCCTACGGTGTAATTAGGCCCTTTGGACCAAGGAGAG
Organism: Ectobius pallidus; assembly: GCA_964059195.1. NCBI lineage: Eukaryota > Metazoa > Arthropoda > Insecta > Blattodea > Ectobiidae > Ectobius > Ectobius pallidus. The sequence continues at coordinate 157,002,307 of CAXKWD010000004.1, read as the reverse complement.
GTTTTGGACGTCAAGGTAGTCGTTTCGAACAATTGAGTTACGCCATTTAGCACTATGCTATCCCTGATTCATCCCAACGGCTGTAATTAGGCCATTTGGACCAAGGAGAGGTTATAGACGGCATGGTAGTCGATTCGAACAATTGAGTTACGCCATTTAACACTATGCTATCCCCGATTCATCCCAAAGGCTGTAATTAGGCCCTTTTGTCCAACGATACGTTATGGACGTCATGGTACTCGTTTCGAACAATTGAGTTACACCATTTAACACTATGCTATCCCCGATTCAAGCCGACGGCTGTAATTAGACCCTTTGGACTAAGGAGAGGTTTTGGACGTCATGGTAGTCGATTCGAACAATTGAGTTACGCCATTTAGCACTATGCTATCCCCGATTCATCCCAACGGTTGTAATTAGGCCCTTTGGACCAAGTAGAGGTTACAGACGTCATGGTAGTCGATTCGAACAATTGAGGTACGCCATTTAACACTATGCTATCCCCGATTCATCCCAAAGGCTGTAATTATGCTCTTTTGTCCAACGATACGTTATGGACGTCATGGTACTCGTTTCGAACAATTGAGTTACACCATTTAACACTATGCTATCCCCGATTCAAGCCGACGGCTGTAATTACACCCTTTGGACTAAGGAGAGGTTTTGGACGTCATGGTAGTCGATTCGAACAATTGAGTTACGCCATTTAGCACTATGCTATCCCCGATTCATCCCAACGGTTGTAATTAGGCCCTTTGGACCAAGGAGAGGTTATAGACGTCATGGTAGTCGATTCGAACAATTGAGTTACGCCATTTAACACTATGCTATCCCTGATTCATCCCAAAGGCTGTAATTAGACCCTTTTGTCCAACGATACGTTATGGACGTCATGGTACTCGTTTCGAACAATTGAGTTACGCCATTTAACACGATGCTGTCCTCGATTCATCCCGACGGCTGTAATTAGGCCCTTTGGGCTAAGGGGAGGTTTTGGACGTCATGGTAGTCGTTTCGAACAATTGAGTTATGTCATTTAACACTATGTTATCCCCGATTCATCCCACGGCCGTAATTAGGCCCTATGGACCAAGGAGAGGTTATGGACGTTATGGTAGTCGATTCGCCTTCACCACAGCCCCTGTCCCAATCCCGCCACAAGTCATATCGATTTTTGACAGGAAACTGGTCTACCTTCAGTGTGAACATGCAACTGTTCACAAACATTGTTTGTATGGGGAGGACAGACAAACTACATCATGCAGGTGTTGGTAAATAAAAGTAAGAGATTGCTATGAATTGAATTTATTCAAAGTATAAGTACAGAAATCTTTAAAAGTATAATGAGTCTTCATCCAAAGTCTTAATACAAAGACATTCTGTAGTACACAGTTCAAATCTCGCCTGGGTGAAATATCCCGATTTCAGATCTTCGTTCTGCTTCGTACAATCAATGACCATGACTGGCGTATGTTTTTTACGAAATCGCTCCTTTTAAGTAGCAAACAATATTAGTATATGCCATATTTCGCCGTGCAGGAGGTCAATATTGATGTGAATGTATTTTTTAAAGTTTACACGAATAACAGTTTTTTATCATTGGATTTGGACCATCGAAACAACAATCACTGTAATGATTCTTGCATCTCAAACACTGCTTTATCATTTCAAGCTCTTTTACATTTTCTGGAAGTCTGTCATAAACCCTATAAATAATCCCAGCCGCGCATTCGGATAGAAATTTAGGATGCAATAATGTCAGCTCTTCATCGGTGTGACTGATCAAGTGCCCGTTTTGAAAGAACTTTATAATAGACCGCCATACTGACTGCTCCATGACTAATGGAGCGATGAAACCTTTCCTTATCTTTATAGGTATTATCCGGACGAACGAACAAATCACTATGGGATTTCACGTTTACTCATTGTATCACACCGCTTTCTCTCAACTCTGTTATAATCTCCAATATTTCGTTGTTATGCGAGTGATTCCCCACCTCAGATGATGACTCCAACAAACGAAGTCTATGAACCAATTCATTCGGGTCATCCCAATACTTATAGTCTATTTTGTGATTCACATATAAGTCCTTCCACATGCCTGTAGGGTGCGACGAAGCCTGATCGGATAAGTCCGAATATTGCTCTTCCTCCTCTTCCGGAAATGAATCTGAACATTGATCCTCCACTTCTTCTTTTTCTTCTTCATCTTTACCCTCCTCTTCCGGAAATAATTTTTTAATGATGTAATGATATTTTTGAGTATTGACTCTACGTATGTTTTCGCTCTCGTCGAAATTTTCTTTGTGAGCGCTAGTCTTCTCCAAAATCTCCTTATACGTGGTTAAGTCATAACGGTTGTATAAATCTTTATTTGGTCTACTTTTCGTTAGTAGTTCAAGTAGTCCAGGACGGCCGATATATCTCTCGTTATCTATATAAATGTTGTCGTTTTTAATGGTGACGGGCGATTTACCAATGGTGAATACCTGCCTATCGGGATTCCAGTTTATTCCGTAAACGTCATCATCACTTCTCGGTTTAAGCTGAACGAGTTTCTGGATGTAAGGTGCAGACACTCGCCCGTAGAAATTTTCTAGCATATAGTTATAATGCTTCTGCGGAATTTGATCAGAGGGCTGATATGATCCATATTCCATTTCTGGATCCTGTGATTCATGCTGATTTTTGTCTTTATTCAAGTTCACGATTTCTTCCAAGGGGTCGGTTATCGGATTTACAATATCGCTAATCTCTTGTTTTGATCGAAGGTTAGGTTTTCTTAATGTTAAATATTTGTCACGTATAGAATTGATATGTCTCGCATTGTCTGGAAACATATGTATATCCCGATCTCGTGGGAAGAGTTTATGCACACTTATCAAGTGCTTCTTCAGACCTGTAGTATTATGATCTTTCATTTTTATTTCAACTTTCGTATGCTTCGACCTTTTGCAAAGTTTGCACATACCATAAGGCTGCTCACATCCATCAAATAACTCGAAAAAATCATCATATTTACTGGTTGACAGTTTCGATTGCGGGCATACATCATCATTACTTTGATCAGAAATGTTCTCGTCACTCATTTCGTAACCTCACCCTCGCAGAATCAAAGACGAAAAGCAACTAACTATATTTTACATACATCAATTATTTATCAAGTTTTACTTCGGTAAAACTATCGGTCTCGGTCTCGGTCTCGGTCTCGGTCTTGTGTATTTACCATACATCATCTCTTTATTACTAAAACTCGTGGCGTCTAACAAAAAAGACCATTTTAGTCATATCTTGCACATAATACTTGTTTCATCAGACTTCACTGACAGCTGGTAGGTCTAGGTCTCGTTCACGCAAGACATCATCCTTTTGTTAGAACTTCTTATATGATTTTTACGATGTTATAAAGGCGCGCAAAGGAGCGCATTAATTGTCAGCTAACAGCAGAACAGAATAAACGCACACGAACTGGCTTGTTTGGAAATTGATGGAATGCGATTATCCGAGTTGGAGTAAAATTATTCAAAATAATGATTTTTATGATCCTGTTCGTATGTGTTTGTATGCTCCTAATTATTTGGATAAAGATATTTCCCCTAGTCCTTATGCTAATTTTAAGTGTTTGAAACCATAGAAAGATGCTATTACTAGCAATACCTATGATATTTGTAATATAACAAATTTCGGTATTAAGCCCCAAAGGCATAGTATAGTTGGTAGTGTTAAACCTGCATATAGTTAAGTATTATGTAAAGGAATGTAGGTGTTGTAAATGTAAATAAATTGTTCTTACCTCTTAATTGTATTGTTGTTATATGCCCTTTTTGCATGCATGATCCTTTTTGTCCATGTTACATACACCTATGTGTCTGCACCTTATATATATATATATATATATATTAGTTTAGGTTAGGTTAGGTTAGGTTATGTTATTATTATCCCCGCCCGCCCAAATCCCCCTTTGTGGGGGCCCCTGTACAGTCCAGCACTCCACTGGTGGAGGGGCCCCCACAAAGGGGGACTTGGGCGGGCGGGGATAATAATAACATAACCTAACCTAACCTAACCTAAACTAATATATATATATATATATATAAGGTGCAGACACATAGGTGTATGTAACATGGACAAAAAGGATCATGCATGCAAAAAGGGCATATAACAACAATACAATTAAGAGGTAAGAACAATTTATTTACATTTACAACACCTACATTCCTTTACATAATACTTAACTATATGCAGGTTTAACACTACCAACTATACTATGCCTTTGGGGCTTAATACCGAAATTTGTTATATTACAAATATCATAGGTATTGCTAGTAATAGCATCTTTCTATGGTTTCAAACACTTAAAATTAGCATAAGGACTAGGGGAAATATCTTTATCCAAATAATTAGGAGCATACAAACACATACGAACAGGATCATAAAAATCATTATTTTGAATAATTTTACTCCAACTCGGATAATCGCATTCCATCAATTTCCAAACAAGCCAGTTCGTGTGCGTTTATTCTGTTCTGCTGTTAGCTGACAATTAATGCGCTCCTTTGCGCGCCTTTATAACATCGTAAAAATCATATAAGAAGTTCTAACAAAAGGATGATGTCTTGCGTGAACGAGACCTAGACCTACCAGCTGTCAGTGAAGTCTGATGAAACAAGTATTATGTGCAAGATATGACTAAAATGGTCTTTTTTGTTAGACGCCACGAGTTTTAGTAATAAAGAGATGATGTATGGTAAATACACAAGACCGAGACCGAGACCGAGACCGAGACCGATAGTTTTACCGAAGTAAAACTTGATAAATAATTGATGTATGTAAAATATAGTTAGTTGCTTTTCGTCTTTGATTCTGCGAGGGTGAGGTTACGAAATGAGTGACGAGAACATTTCTGATCAAAGTAATGATGATGTATGCCCGCAATCGAAACTGTCAACCAGTAAATATGATGATTTTTTCGAGTTATTTGATGGATGTGAGCAGCCTTATGGTATGTGCAAACTTTGCAAAAGGTCGAAGCATACGAAAGTTGAAATAAAAATGAAAGATCATAATACTACAGGTCTGAAGAAGCACTTGATAAGTGTGCATAAACTCTTCCCACGAGATCGGGATATACATATGTTTCCAGACAATGCGAGACATATCAATTCTATACGTGACAAATATTTAACATTAAGAAAACCTAACCTTCGATCAAAACAAGAGATTAGCGATATTGTAAATCCGATAACCGACCCCTTGGAAGAAATCGTGAACTTGAATAAAGACAAAAATCAGCATGAATCACAGGATCCAGAAATGGAATATGGATCATATCAGCCCTCTGATCAAATTCCGCAGAAGCATTATAACTATATGCTAGAAAATTTCTACGGGCGAGTGTCTGCACCTTACATCCAGAAACTCGTTCAGCTTAAACCGAGAAGTGATGATGACGTTTACGGAATAAACTGGAATCCCGATAGGCAGGTATTCACCATTGGTAAATCGCCCGTCACCATTAAAAACGACAACATTTATATAGATAACGAGAGATATATCGGCCGTCCTGGACTACTTGAACTACTAACGAAAAGTAGACCAAATAAAGATTTATACAACCGTTATGACTTAACCACGTATAAGGAGATTTTGGAGAAGACTAGCGCTCACAAAGAAAATTTCGACGAGAGCGAAAACATACGTAGAGTCAATACTCAAAAATATCATTACATCATTAAAAAATTATTTCCGGAAGAGGAGGGTAAAGATGAAGAAGAAAAAGAAGAAGTGGAGGATCAATGTTCAGATTCATTTCCGGAAGAGGAGGAAGAGCAATATTCGGACTTATCCGATCAGGCTTCGTCGCACCCTACAGGCATGTGGAAGGACTTATATGTGAATCACAAAATAGACTATAAGTATTGGGATGACCCGAATGAATTGGTTCATAGACTTCGTTTGTTGGAGTCATCATCTGAGGTGGGGAATCACTCGCATAACAACGAAATATTGGAGATTATAACAGAGTTGAGAGAAAGCGGTGTGATACAATGAGTAAACGTGAAATCCCATAGTGATTTGTTCGTTCGTCCGGATAATACCTATAAAGATAAGGAAAGGTTTCATCGCTCCATTAGTCATGGAGCAGTCAGTATGGCGGTCTATTATAAAGTTCTTTCAAAACGGGCACTTGATCAGTCACACCGATGAAGAGCTGACATTATTGCATCCTAAATTTCTATCCGAATGCGCGGCTGGGATTATTTATAGGGTTTATGACAGACTTCCAGAAAATGTAAAAGAGCTTGAAATGATAAAGCAGTGTTTGAGATGCAAGAATCATTACAGTGATTGTTGTTTCGATGGTCCAAATCCAATGATAAAAAACTGTTATTCGTGTAAACTTTAAAAAATACATTCACATCAATATTGACCTCCTGCACGGCGAAATATGGCATATACTAATATTGTTTGCTACTTAAAAGGAGCGATTTCGTAAAAAACATACGCCAGTCATGGTCATTGATTGTACGAAGCAGAACAAAGATCTGAAATCGGGATATTTCACCCAGGCGAGATTTGAACTGTGTACTACAGAATGTCTTTGTATTAAGACTTTGGATGAAGACTCATTATACTTTTAAAGATTTCTGTACTTATACTTTGAATAAATTCAATTCATAGCAATCTCTTATTTTTATTTACCAACACCTGCATGATGTAGTTTGTCTGTCCTCCCCATACAAACAATGTTTGTGAACAGTTGCATGTTCACACTGAAGGTAGACCAGTTTCCTGTCAAAAATCGATATCACTTGTGGCGGGAGTGGGACAGGGGCTGTGGTGAAGGCGAATCGACTACCATGACGTCCATAACCTCTCCTTGGTCCAAAGGGCCTAATTACGGTCGTGGGATGAATCGGGGATAACATAGTGTTAAATGACATAACTCAATTGTTCGAAACGACTACCATGACGTCCAAAACCTCCCCTTAGCCCAAAGGGCCTAATTACAGCCGTCGGGATGAATCGAGGACAGCATCGTGTTAAATGGCGTAACTCAATTGTTCGAAGCGAGTACCATGACGTCCATAACGTATCGTTGGACAAAGGGTCTAATTACAGCCTTTGGGATGAATCAGGGATAGCATAGTGTTAAATGGCGTAACTCAATTGTTCGAATCGACTACCATGACGTCTATAACCTCTCCTTGGTCAAAAGGGCCTAATTACAACCGTTGGGATGAATCGGGGATAGCTTGGTGCTAAATGGCGTAACTCAATTGTTCGAATCGACTACCATGACGTCCAAAACCTCTCCTTAGTCCAAAGGGTCTAATTACAGCCGTCGGCTTGAATCGGGGATAGCATAGTGTTAAATGGTGTAACTCAATTGTTCGAAACGAGTACCATGACGTCCATAACGTATCGTTGGACAAAAGGGCCTAATTACAGCCTTTGGGATGAATCGGGGATAGCATAGTGTTAAATGGCGTAACTCAATTGTTCGAATCGACTACCATGACGTCTATAACCTCTCCTTGGTCCAAAGGGCCTAATTACAACCGTTGGGATGAATCGGGGATAGCATAGTGCTAAATGGCGTAACTCAATTGTTCGAATCGACTACCATGACGTCCAAAACCTCTCCTTAGTCCAAAGGGTCTAATTACAGCCGTCGGCTTGAATCGGGGATAGCATAGTGTTAAATGGTGTAACTCAATTGTTCGAAACGAGTACCATGACGTCCATGACGTATCGTTGGACAAAAGGGCCTAATTACAGCCTTTGGGATGAATCGGGGATAGCATAGTGTTAAATGGCGTAACTCAATTGTTCGAATCGACTACCATGACGTCTATAACCTCTCCTTGGTCCAAATGGCCTAATTACAGCCGTTGGGATGAATCAGGGATAGCATAGTGCTAAATGGCGTAACTCAATTGTTCGAAACGACTACCATGACGTCCAAAACCTCTCCTTGGTCCAAAGGGCCTAATTACACCGTAGGGATGAATCGGGGATAGCATAGTGTTAAATGGCGTAACTCTATTGTTTGAAACGACTACCATGACGTGCAAAACCTCTCCTTGGTCCAAAGGGCCTAATTACAGCGTTTGGGATGAATATGGATAACATAGTGCGTAAGGACGTAACTACGTTGTTCGAAACGACTCCCATGACGTTACATACGTACCCTGGTATAAAAGGCATAACGATAGAACCTGTTCCTGTTGCGTAACTGGAACAATGGTTCTTAGGCTCTAACTCGCAAACGAAGCGTCTGGATGGGTCGCGGATAGCACGGTGCGAATGGGCGTATCTCCCTTGTTTGACGATCTTGGTGTACCAAAGATGGACAAATTAAGAGACTGTAACGTAAAGTGCCTATTTCACCCACGTCGGGGAATGAACTGTGCCCTGCAGAATGTAATGGTGCTTAAACTCTGGATGCATTCACGGTATAATTTTAAAGAGTTTTGTAATCATGAGTTGAAATAAATTCATTCATAACATTGTCTGTTTTTTTATTTACACAATCCTTCCAAGGGCGAACAGCTTCCTGTAAAAAATAGATAAAACATGCTTGTGGTCTATGACGCGTGAAGGAATTATGGGAGTGGGGTTTAAGGTTATGACCCGAACTTTTTCATTCGTAAAATGTAAGAGCTCGGTTTGAAATGATTTTTACACAGGTTTCCTTTTATATCACACATTTATTTAAATATATTTACAACTTTAAGCATTTGTTGAAGATTTTCTTCTTTGTGTGGTCTGCCCCCTTGCGCAGTGTTTAACATGAAAAAATGTTTCCATAGTCTGATACACACACTTCACACTGAGACAAAACTGAAAACGTAATAGTGGTAACCACGTGAATTCGGCTCCCTAGCGTAGTACATCAATGAAAGTTTCTCCTCATTCATCTGTTGAAGCTGATCTTCACTCAACTTCCCAAACCTTCGTGGTAGGAAAACGCTGCACCCAATCTTTAAATCTATAACGACTCTTCTCCCACGCCTTGTATACACGGAACGAGCTTCCTTTATCGGATACGCAAGTCCAATTTGCAGCTCGCTCAACGATTTGTTACATCTCACATCTGGGACGTACACAGTTGAATATCGCTTAAGAGTGGATACTATAGACGTCTCTGTTGGCTCGGGTGATGGCGGCTCCGAACAGTCTTCTACCGCAGGTTCCATATCTGGGGTTATAATCTCTGCAAACGCTGAGTCCGGGATCTCCTCCCACAATTGCTGTAACAGCTCTTGTGAAGACATGTTGAGTTTTAGAATGGTGAAATTCTCAAGTCTGAATCCTTATATATGAGATATCACATGATGGACCCGCCTACCGCACATGTTACACACGGATTATTTAAACTACCTGGAGGTATACGACTACGAAATGGATGTACCGGTCTGGTTTCAAGTAATTCAACTGCCTCGACCGGAATTTCCCGAACAGGAACGCGATTAGACATCTTACCTCCTACAAAGCAAACGACACACGTATAACGAACCGAAATGATGTAATAGGTCATATGACATAAAACTATAATCACAATACCAAAAAAATATATAATACGTATACAAAACGTATACGAAAGGTATACAGTAACAAAACTACCAAACGAGAAAAGATAGAAACCTAAAACATCGAAAAAAACATAACATACACACAAACCACATTATATGCAGAGTATACGAACATTATACATGAGGATTACTAGAAAACTATAAGTGATACATGATTCTAGTTTTCACCATTAGAAAGTTTATAAAAAAACTCTTCAAAATAAACAGTTCACGAAAAGTATACGAAAATTATACATGACGATTACTCATAAACTATAAGCGTTAGAGAATTCAAGTTTTCACCATTAGAAAGCTCGTTCGTTTTCGGTTAGGTTAGGTTAGGTTAGGTTAGGTTAGGTTAGGTTAGGTTAGGTTGAAAATATGTCCGCCGGCGTGGTCTTGTGGTTAGCGTCGCTGACTTCTGATCCGTCGATTATCTTTAATGACATTCGCGAGTATTATTTACTTCCGCATGTGGTAATCATGTAATAGAGTTGGATCATGAACAATGTGTACGTGACTAATTAAATGTCCACATGTCAGATCACTGACGCAAGTTCATAATCCGACATATGGCGCACACCTGCTGTTAATCCCCCCTATCAGTGGATCGTGTCAGGTAATCACCTCACCGCGTGACGTCAGCTAAGCCAGCGACCATCCCATCTAATCCCATCGACTACGTCACCGCTAATACATCACTACTAAAGCACAATGTGAAGCAGTCACATAACTTTCTCTACCCTTGACACGGAAAATATCATTTTCTCACTTCACATTTTGATGTAGAATAAGCAAGCGGTCGTATTGCAGGGACAGCTTATGTGTGTGCCAGTGAGTTTGCTATATCAGAAGTCGGTAATAATACGTCACTCATAGCTGTAGGATGTTTATCTATAAGAGGATAAAATAGGATGGAAAATTTTCAGTCCAATGCCCGCAGAATATTATGTTTTGGGTGTGGAAAGTATGAAAGTGATATTGATTTTTTAAAATTTAAATTCCGAAACGTTTGTATAGTAACATGAGTGAGAAATAAAGGTTTCCATAAAGACAATACAATCTTATGTAATCGGAATTTATGTTTCTTCTTATATCAACCTCTCCCAGGCATGGTGTGTAGAAGCAACGGAATGTAACATTCGACATCCTGTGAGCCATAAAAGGCTATATCTCGCGTTTTCTGAGGGAATAGTTTGAGTGTGATAAGTCCTTTCTCATATCAAGTTCTGTGTAGGCCTACGTATTGTACAACGCCCTAGAGTTTGAAAATCGAAAGTCCTTCATAAGTTAATTCCAAATTACGAAATTAAAACCCGGGCGACGCCGGGATTTTTAGCTAGTTTCAAAATAAGTTTTCTTTCCACACAGATTTCTTATTTACCTCACCCTTTTAGATATCACAATTATGATGTACTTCAATCCTAACTGAAATTTTAGAGAAGATTATAACTTTGTCTCTTAAAGATGGCAGGACAGAATTTTTACCCAGAAGATAGAAAAATAAATTAGGCCTACGACCACAATATGATGCAGCGGTAGACCACTGATATGAGATTACGCAGGCTATCACTGGTGACTCACATCAGCAACTTCACAACCAGGAAAATAGTAAAGGCCTAAAAAAAATAATTCGGACAAGCTGGTACTTTCGGGGATCCTCGCAGTCTATAGACGTTAATGGGATAGATGTTTGCCCCAAAAGCCCAGAATCTTTATCTTCCACTAAACACATCACATTCGAGAGTTTCAGCTTTCAAAATACCTACTCCCCTCAACTTAATGGGCTTCGGTATAATTGCACCTACTCGGCCCTTCACAAGTATACATAAATTTATCTGAACTGATTTTACTCCCTTCGTCGTAGTCTATTTTAACACTCAAATTAATTTCAGCTACCAACTTCAAAAGTATATATGTTGTGTACTAACTTTACTCTTTCCTCTTGTCCAACTTTAACTCTCAAATTACTAATTATCCTTCTATATTACTTGATATTGTATAAAGAAACTTCTGGAAATTTTACTAATTTTATGCAAGAGAATTTCCTACAACTATTATAACAGGAATCTCTATGGATCCTTCTAACTTTATACTTCCTTCCGAAATTTACTTTCACTTCTTTTCGTTCCTTTTTATCCTCTCCCTCTTTTCCCTCTCTCAACTTAAATTCCTCATCAATTTCAAGTTTCAATACTCTTCTGTTTTATCTTCCCTTCTACTTATTAATATACTCTTTCCGTTACGTTCCTTTTTCAGAACTTACTAACTTATTAGTCCTCTACATGGTTTCTCCTCTAAGTTTACACTTGATGAAACTTATACTTCTCCTACTAAATTTCTTACCTAAATCATGGTCCCATTACAATTACAATAGAATATCTATTACAATACAGACACACCAAGTAGTCTGCTCTCCACTTCAACTACACAGAGCCTATCGCTCCAACTTCAACTATGTAATGTTTCAGTGTAATACCACACCCAGTCTTACTTTACGAGTGTTTTCTATAGAAGACTAACTATTCTTTAACATAACTTTATCTCCAGGGAAGTATACACTTTTCTTTATTAAAAATCTCCTGTCCTTTCCTTTTTGTTCTATCGGTACAAGCATTACTTCAAGTTTTGATGAGACATGACCTTGCTCCTTGTGTTCTGAACTATCAGCGCGGATGGAAACTTAACTTGAAGTACATGTCTATTTTGCAATGTTGTTCTTCAGAAGATCCGTCCAAAGACGTCTCGGAGTGTTGACCTCGAATGCAGGCTTGACCCACATACACGACATAACGTGGTCCTCTTGTGTCTCTCCAATCCATCGAAGTCAGCTGTACCTCTCGTCACCAGACGTAGTCGTTTTTCTACATCTGAGTAGAATCCCAATGGCAGCAGCAATTAGGCCTGCAAGGCCGGCAGTCTGTGGTTCGCCGGCTCGTAGTACATCACTTCGATTCTTTCCAATGTTGATTGTGTTCTTTCCAATGTTGATTGTGGGACAACAACCATAAAACCCAGACATCTATTCCTCGAACATTATCAACCCAGACCGCCACGGGCCCAAACAACAGAGTCTTTCCCGTCGTCTCTTCTCCACAGATCACCTCCTCGGTCCGTCTCCTCCAACTCACTTCTTTCGTCTCCCCTTACCGACTCTCCTAACTTCTAACTGTCCTTCCACACTTTCAAAACTTGCGCAGGTGCAGTCTGTAGTACTTTCTGCAACAAACTCGTTTTCGTAAAGTTCCAACTTTCACACACTCAGAGTGGTTACATGTGAGTTAACTCATGTTCACAACAAATGTTAACGTGCGACCTTCTGCAACGTTATACCTTGCATAGTGATTTACTTGAACAATTAATTTGGTATCAAGCAAAGTAATGAATTATTGATAATTTTTTTCTATGAAATCTATGCTTTCCAGAATACTGTAATCCGAAGCTTTAAGATCATGGCATAAAGGTGGATTATTTATTATGGATTACAAGATCATCACCAAGCACATATTAAAAACATAATTTCATAGTTGATTACACTTCTACTAATTATGTTTTATAATGTACTATACACAAATTTTCTACCCTTTTATTCAATAATCAACTATTAAAGGCTCTGTTAACTTAAAAGATGCATTTTCAGGTGAAAGCTGGTTTAAAAAGAGGATATTTAGAGATTAGTTTGTGCGAAAACCCGAGCTTTGTATGTTTAACCGCTTGCCCGCAATCCAAGTAGAGAAGTACCGTCAATAATGCGATATGACGTCACCGCGCCCTCACCACTGTGAGTAAGCATTGAAATGCCATATGTAGCCGACGCATCAGTCTGTGTTTGCTAGTTCATTGCTGGTGTCACCTCGTGTGTTAAAATTGTTATAAATTTACCAGTTTCTCGTGTCATGTCTGGAATCAGGCCATATCAATTCGAGCCAAAAAAGTGTATTTATAAGGCCAGACGAAGAAAATACTGGGAATGCTGACAGTGTAAATAGTACTGATTGCTGCAACTGTGGTGAATGCGATTCATAATGAATGTTTCTCTTGTTCTGAAAGTGTTATGATAAGAGATGTAAAAGGAAGTCCTGACTGCATTACATTACATAATTCCTTTCATTCTGTTGTATTAAATAGGGACACATTGAACACTGCTAGGCACCTTATGATGGTGCCAATTTTGAAAGGGAAGAGTTACGAGTAGCGAACAATAGGAACATGCGTTATGTACCTTACAGACAATTCGTCTACTGGATTAATTCTTGGAAGCCCTTCGGAAAAGGGACTAGGAAAGTCATACCTTCATGCGTAGTTAAACAGATTCAGGACGAATACCCTGAGCCTAACAAAGAGTACAGACAATTCCAACATGCTCACGGAAGAGATATTTCGTATTTTGATTAATTGAAATTTTAAGCCTGAATCCACAACTACAGTGAAGTTCAAAAAATGTTATACAGAGTTTTTAAAGTCAACTCAGTCTTCTTTTTACAGCACTAGGATTATGTCTGTAAAATATTTAGTTCGGTCATTTATTTTCATGCAAGATAAAGAACAATAATTAAATTCTAGAAAAAACTATTATAATTTAAAATTTGCTATAGTAAAATCAAAGTTGTAAGTAATATGATTAATTTAAACTAATAATTAAATACCGGTACTGTAAATACATACCGTAAGTTACTACTGGACAAAGCTGTTAATGCGGTTCCTTTAAATTTCTTGGAATCTCGAGAAAGAGAATCTGTTCAAGGCTTCCAGCGATTCAGGATGGGCCACTGGAGCGATACATTGTTGAACATCTTTAGCCAGGTAAGGATCTTCCTCAAATTCAATGTTTGAAGTATTCACGTAATGTAATGTCCTGTTCACTGTACATTACGACACTCGTTACTTTTACTTTCATAAACTGAAACCAAATTTTTTGTTGGTTTTGAGTATTTCAGTTTTCACTTGTAACGTTACTGTTTACATTATAGTTATAATCCATAATCGCCAATATTGATCGTAGTACCATTCCGTCGCAACTAAAGTGAATCCTTTTCGGCTTGTATTTTAGTGCGACATTATGATAAGACTCTAAATGTCCTGTATGATAATAGTCCTTTGAGTGCTTCAAATCTTCAATGAAGTTATTTTTTTATAACAGATGACAGATGTAATCGTTTGATTCCGGTCTGATCCATTCACTTGCTTCATCTTCAATAATGTCTTCATGTTCGCACTGATTAATTACGTTATTTCCAATCCAGACATGTACATTGGAAATACGAAATAGCACCGATTGAAATTTTTAAACCAACACGGTTTCGTCCCCTCCACAAGTCTGACATGACCACCATAGATGGTTAACAATGCTGTCTTTCCAACTTTGTAATAATAGTTAAATTTTTATCCGATCTCTTTGGGCTTTTTAGCAAGAGACTTAGACAGGTGCCACACATCAAACTACAGTGACGGCGCGCGGGCTGTGGGCAGCTAGGACGCGCTGACGTCACTCCGCTGTAATCCACTTCAATTATTTTTCGAATTTGCGAGAACGAAGCATCGTAGAAACATGGGGGTTTCACTGCTGTATTTTACTAAACAAACTCTTTATTCTGAGAGTCACTTGATTTTAAGTTAACAGGGCATTTTATAAGGAGTTTTCTTAGAAATCTAATTCTAAAATCTAAACTATTTTTTTTAATCGTCTGTTTTCATAAAATTTATCAGAATCAATGTCATTGTTCGAAGTAGCACTAAATTCGTGCGTATAAGTAGGCCTACACAAGAGTACACAAACCCAAGTCTCGTGCCGCATGCGAGCAACATATACTTGTGGAATTGAATATAAAATAGTAGATCATTTGAAGCCAACTACAACAGGATTTGATTGATCGTTATCTTGAGCAAGAACGACGAAAGAAAATTCCTTTAATAATGAGTTTATTAACGAGACAAGAATTATAACAAATTTTACACACTGATTTCAAAATGAAAGTTAGATCACAGTTCTCGTGATTAAAGAAAATGATCCTTCTAGTGTTCAAAGTGGTGCTCACAAATTTCTTGATTTAAATAAACTTGTTTATATTTAAAATAATAAAACAGCAATGAAATGTGCAGCACCTTATTTAAGTTTAAATGCACTCTATTGGTTCAGAATTAAGTTCACAAGTATATTAAATTATGTAGAACTTTTCTTGGTGTAAGATGAACAGCTTGTAGATGGTTATTACTGAACAGACTGAATAAGTAATTCGTAGTTTTAAATAATTCGAAGTTGTAGAAGACGTCTGATCTCGGAGAGAATTCTAGGTAGATGCTGATTTGAAGAACTTATAGAGATTAGTGACAGACTACGAAATGTCTCAAAAGGTAAATTTATCATAGAGGGCACTTGTAGCATAGAATGTTCTAGAACCAGTGTAGGCATTTGTTACACAAAAATTATTCGTAGGTTGCTCACGAAACTAAGAAAAACAAAGAAAAATGCTAGGCTGCATTTAAAGTGAACGAAGTATATTGCAATAACAACAAAAATACGAAACTAAAGTAACACTTCAACATATTTGCATTAAATGCAAACATATTGGGGGAGCGGCAGAAGTTCGTCTACAAAAATAACATTCACACAGCATACAGCATTACGAAGTCTGAAATATTAGTCTGTCTTGTATGTAAGTTTACATAAAAAATCTGTAAGTTCATCCTCGAAAATTGCAACTGCACAATAAATTAATTTCAGTCACTTCACTAGTGTATATTTTTTTATCTTTTTTTATATTTTTTTTTGCTTGTGCCACTCCAATTAAAGTCATTGTCGAGAATATTAACTCCGTAAAGTTAGTTACAGTTCATGAAAGCGTGTATGATATGGGAAGCGGGCTTAATGTCTATCTGAGGTTTTTAGTTCTACAACTCTGCATAAAATTATCCTTTCTCATACGTAATTTCGTAATACGACCAAGTTTCAAACCAAAGGTTTCGTGGATTGTTTCAGTAGCACTAAATCACCTACTTGCAAATTATCTTTCTTGTTAAGCAACTTATTTCTAACTTGAAGCATACATAGGTACTCCATATTTCACCTATGCCAGAACTGAGTTCTTAATTTTTCTATCTTGCGCCAGTGAATGAGCACATTTTCATTACAGCTTCTTTTTCTTGTATTAGGCAAGGATGTGATGGAATTTCCAATAAGGATATCAGGAGTTAGGGGCAAGAGGTCATCAGAACTGGCTAAAAGTGAAGATATAGGGCGTGAAATTACAATACCTTCTATGTGTGTTAGGAAACTGTTGAGTTCTTCGTATTTTAGCAAGAGTTTGTGAACTGTTTCTTTGAATGTAGTTTTACAATTTTAACAAGAGACTCCCATCTGCCCCCAGCTTCGGGATTGAAGGAAGATATGAAATGCCAGATTATGCTGTGGGTAAGTATGAACCTGTGTGTCAGATTGTCGTACCTCCGTTTATACGGTATATAGGGATGTAGCTCGCCAAACTTCTCCAACAGATAGCGCGGGTGTACTAGCCGGTATGCGCTAGCCGTCCGTCACTTGTTTTTCCAGTTGGCACCATTGAGCTCTATTACATACTGGAGGTAGCACTGCATGATGAAAAATCATGACGGCAGGGTTCACGGTCCGCCATGAAAGTGAACGTATACTTTAGCTCCTATCCCGTATCTCCTTCTCACAAACTCAAGTGTATTAATGAAATTATGAAGATGTATCGGCGTTTTTAAAACACTTTTATGAATGAAACGTTTCAATATAAACTACTTGATGCTTTTTAAGTACATAACAAAACTAATTTCATATCGTAATGGTTTGGTAAAAATATTTCTTTAATCTCAATCAGGCGTGATGTACATTGGTAAACAGTTGTAAACACTCGCATTTTAAAATAACTTCACAATAGGCCTTCATTTTGCGATATTATGCTTGATTTCGATATATAAAGAGAATAGACAAAATCTGTTTTAAGTGCTTTGGAAATGTATAAACCGTGACCTTCATCTGTACCGTTACTGTACTGGATACAATTCACATTTATTTATTTTTTAAATAATTCCTGTAGACTAGCGCAAAGGGAAGCCACTGAAATTAAATTTCAAAATACTTTTAAGTCAGTAGGCCTACTTAGAAGTTCCTTTTTTAAAATCTGAAATTTAATTAGCCATGCTATTTATCTTCTTGTTCTTGCGACAGACAATCGTCTGTAGCCTTTTGTTCTTTCTCGATTCTGTTTTGATAGGAGATGGTGGGAGATAATCTATTTGTGTCTGTTCATCTATTTTCGTATAATTTTCAGCGAGGTCTTATACAAAAACATCTGCTTCCTCTTATTTCTGCAATTAAAACCTAGCATTAAAAATTTAGGCCTACATGCATAAGAATACTATGTTTACATGACTGATATATTGCATGATTTACATTCCTACATGGTACCAAAAGTAGTCCTACTACTAACCACATTACGAACCAGTTGTCTTTTTGGAACAATAATTTTTTGAAGATATCCTGGAAAATTGAAGACTGATGGTACAGCATCTTTTACTAATTTTACAAGTGCACCAGACCTTGGCTGATAGCAATCAGGTGTAAAGTATCTGCTGCTTAATGTACTGTATGCTGTGGGTGACCAATATTCTCTGCGCATTGCTGGAACCCACTTCTTCGGAATATCAGACCAAGAAAATGGAAACCTGTACAAACAGGCAAGAAAAAGACAAGCGTTCGTGGCTATGCTACGCTTGAGGTTAAGTCAGATTTGGCCAGTATCCTCAAATGTTCCAAACAAAAATAACCTACTTGTGAAACTTAAGTCCACTTCCATTTCTCTGGACCTCTGTGCAGCCATATACCACGCAATATTTGACCATTTTGTCATGAAAAATAACAAAAACACATTCATAAATATATGTTTACCATAGGAAGCACACTTCACCAATACGTACGGAGTAGCCAACTTAACAACAAGTGAACGTCACGATTTATGCAATTCCAAAGCACAGCTGTTGTGTATCCTGTTTATATATTGAGATCACTGGCTGGCACCTGGCACCATGCATTTAAATGGCGTTCCATCTTCCCAGTCCGAAAAATATGTTCGTAATTTTATATTTTTATAGAGGACACGAGGCTAATATTCATAGTTCCTTGTCTACTGGGCCCTTCTAGAATGTTTAAGTGTCAAAAAGACGAAAGAAAAATTACAGCAGATAGGCTCTAAATAACACTAAAAAGGAAGGATTAACTAACAAATATTGTGAGATATTTCCGATATAGACGACATTATTTTGTACTCGACTTGCTGTAATATGTTATCAATGTGTGAATATTTATATGCAGTGTGGCGAATGGATATTCTTTAATTTTTAAGTTAATATTAAATTTGCCGTGAGCATCGAGAAGATGTTATGGGCCATTTAAAAATAGAGTACATTCAAAGACGTTCTATATATCTACCTAGATTTACGATGTGCGCCGTAGCAGTGGCTAAAATTGAACAACTCGCGCATCCGCCATCTTTTGGGAATGTGTCAACCTTCTGACATACTACTGAATGTAAACAGAGAGACTTGTTGTATATTAAAGTAACAAAATGTAAGCTTAGAATTACAGCTTTTGCGTTTATTTTTTTTATCATGTGCTATTTCATAATTACATGAAGTGTAGTGAGTTATAATACGGTGATTATTACTGCGGATACATTCCAATATCGTAGGACATGAGGGTTGGTTAGAATTTATATTTTTATGTTTTGTGTTCAATCTTGCCGTGTGCTTTATAGTGTTCCTGGGATTACTAAAAGTATGGGACATTCTTGTGCTGCATACAACTGCACTAATCATCGTAAGAAGGATTCGGGATTTATTTTCACAAGTAAGTAATATAATTATAGGTTAGGTGCGGCGTTGTATTTTGGAATGGAACAAAACTTTATATTTTTCAAAGGGATGTACTATTATAGGACTATATTCTACAGGTTGTGAACAATAATTTTAAATTTGATATTTTAATGACTAATGACGTTCCATAAAATGACAGAGATTATTATAAAATATTGAGACAGTTTGTAATTTTCTTATTTGGTAAGGGAATGTTTGGGGTTCCATGTGTCCTTAGGAATAACAGAAAAATATAATGTTAGGTTTTCTCTTCAAAATCCTGAACTGTTAAAGAAATGGTTATTGGCTGTAAGACGTGAGAAATTTAACCCAACAGATTCTGCTCAGGTCGTTTCAGGAAGTCTAATGGCAACAGGCATCTTAACCAGATGCAGTTCCTTCTGTGTTTAATTTTCCTCCTCATCTTACAAATGTAACCATGGTTATACTTTCAGTAATAGGCCTTTTAAAATGCTATTATTTGTCTATTTAAAGATATCGAACAACTGGCCATTTATAGCATATGTTTGCTTGTATAGCCTAATACAAACTGCCAAATCTCAATGGATCCACACTCAACATTGTTATAATAATATCTATAGGCCTATGAATATTCAGGATTATTATTTTTAGTTAATAAATTAGTATATTATTTCAGATTGAACAAGAAAATAGTCCGACATCACCTCTCTAAATCAATTTTATTTAGGCCTATGAACCAATAGGTGAGCACTGGATTGTATGGTCAGGACTATTATTTTTAATTAATAAGTTATATTAATATATTATTTCAGATTGAACAAGAAAATAGTCCGACATCACCTCTCAATTCTATTTAGGCCTATGAACCAATAGGTGAGCATTAGATTATATGGTTTTAATTTAATTTCTTTACATTTTATTTAATTATAATTGCATTCACAACATATTTCATGAATCCGAATGGCTATGTCCAAAGTTCTCTACGCAATTTATATTATTCACGAAAATTACTGACAAACTACTGGGAATGTCAAGATAGGCCTATGATCTTGTTATTGCGTCCACATGCGATAAATGCAGGTAATTACGTTTAGTTCTTACATTTATTTATAATAATATTACTCTCAACTCATGTTTTATTAATTTTTTCGTTTTTTTCGTTTTTGGATGGTTTATGTTTCCTATTACGTTTAACAGCTGTATGTCGTCTGCTAAATGATTTCTTGCCGTAAAGATGGCGGCGAGCGACCACTTCTATTTGGTGCCATTTCACGCCGTCTGCGCAGCTGGTGGTGTGGGGACTTTAGTATATTACAAATACAAGTAAATTAAAATTACGTAGTAACGCAATGATAATTACAGTATATTGTGCTAAGTTTTATACCTTTGATAAACTGTATCTTTAGTGCACCTTTATATTTAAAGATCACATCCCTGCTTAATTTATTTTGTTATTTTAGGCCTATTAATTTTACTTTGCTGTATAAATTGCATCTGAGATCAAAATATAAATTCTGTGATTTCTAAATAGCCAAGTTAGATGACGGCCTCGAATAAAAATTGTGACAATAGCGTTGCCAATTTAATATGCTACATAACTTAACGTATGATAATTCGTAAATTGGGCTTTATATTCTGCTATGTCATGCAATGAAATATTCTTAACAATATTTTGTCTCATAACTAGAAATGAAAATCATGTAACGATGGCCTAGCATACCGATAATAAAAGGAATAAGAAAGAATGAGGAATAAAAAGAAAGAACAAAAAAAGTTCTAATCTATTCTCAAGTTCCCATTTTTTTTAACTATTATGGACAGGAAAAAGTAAGTTTTCGCGTTGTAAACATATTTAATATTTTGATTTTGAATACGTTTTTAATATGACGGTATAGGCTACATATGCATTTGATATAGAAAATAAGTAATATTAAAAATGTCTGCGTCGGCCGCGGTGGTCTAGAGGTAGCGTGCCCGCCTCTAGATCCGCAGGGCCGCGGCCGCGGCCGCGGCCGCGGTTGATGGATTTTTCTGGGCACGAAGTCCTCCGGGAGGGACTTTAAGCTCGGGGTCCCGTGTCGTAGATTTACGGCACGTAAAAAAACTCCAAGCCTAAATTAGAGCCTCTGGACAAAATTTCTCGGCCCTTTCACGTCCAAGAAATAGTTTCCAGAGGGGGATTGCGAGGCGATGGGCTTACCACCTGTCCCTCTACCCTCTCTCGGAAAATAAGCATATCAAAATTAGTATAGGTAATGAAACCTCCATTGGAGGCCCCTTCGCCCCACCTGGGGATCATAGGGTACCAGATACAGATAGATAGATAAATGTCTGCGAATACACATAGGCTATATCAGTGTTTATCACGTATATCAATTAGTATTTTACTGTCTGAACCGTAGAGGTATATTCCTTTAGTTACTTTGAATCATATCCAATCGCCAAATTAGCAGCACTGTATATAAATATTCATATCTGTATCAGTGGCGGATCGTGGGTGTAGGATCAGGGTGTTGCACTATTTTACGGGAATTATAATTCCTTTATTGCAACCAATGGCCATAGTATGATGAATATAGCTCTGATGGAATATGTGGCAGGGGAAACAGAAGTACCCCGAGAAAACCTGCCCCGACCCCATTTTGTCCACCACAAATTCCACATGGATCCACCAAAGAATTAAATACATAACCTGATAATATATAAATAGTCGCTTTGCTCGTTCGGGGCTCTACCTCCAAACTCCCAGTGGGGCTCTGCCTCTATCTGTGTTCCTAAGAATTTTTTTTTAACTGGCACTTTATCGAAGATACATTCATTGTATTTAGACTGCCGTAGCCCATAATAACTACTTAGCCATACTAAACCTTTTAAAAAAATCTGCGGAACGACTTTAAGATTTTTCTGGGGTAAACATTTTAAATTTAGAACATTCTGGAATTTTCTCGTCGGCTACACGCTAAAAGCTATAAGTCTGTCAAATTTCAGATTTCTAGCTCATGTGGAAGCGGGTCAACATTATTGCCTGTAAAAATTTTCGAAGTTTCTTTTTGGAGGGTAAAAAAATAAAATTTTGAACTTTTTGGAATTTTCTATCGGTTGTAGGCTAAAAGCCGCCAAACTTCAAGCTTCAAGCTTTTAGCTTATGGGTAAGTGGGTAAACATTAGGTTGGGTTCGTTCCCCGGTACTTAATCGAATTTTTCTTACGTAGGGAGGTCTGGAATGGGGTGTACTCAGCCTCCTGATACAAATTGAGGAGATACTTGATTGAGAAGTAGGATGTCGGGTAGTAGGCCTAGTCCCTCTAGGGATGTAATTAGCAATATATGTTTCGCCACCTTGGCAATGGCATCTCGGTGAGGGACTTCATAGTTCATAGCTCGCGCTCTTACTTGCTTGCAGACAGCAGCAAACGCGACGTGCTCTAGCGGTGAAGACAAGAATCACGCCTTGTCGTTGCCATTGAGCTCTATTACATACTGGAGGTAGCACTGCATGATGAAAAATCGTGATGGCAGGGCTCGCGGTCCGCCATGAAAGTGAACGTATAATTTAGCTCCTATCCCGTATCTCCTTCTAACAAACTCATGTGTATTAATGGAATTATGAAGATGTATTGGCGTTTTTAAAACACTTTTATGAATGAAACGTTTCAATATAAACTACTTGATGCTTTTTAAGTACATAACAAAACTAATTTCATATCGTAATGGTTTGGTAAAAATATTTCTTTAATCTCAATCAGGCATGAATGTACATTGGTAAACAGTTGTAAACACTCGCATTTTAAATATTAAAATAACTTCACAATAGGCCTTCATTTTGCGATATTATGCTTGATTTCGATATATAAAGAGAATAGACAAAATCTGTTCTAAGTGCTTTGGAAATGTATAAACCGTGACCTTCAACTTTACCGTTACTGTACTGGATACAAATCACATTATTTATTTATTTTTTAAATAATTCCTGTAGAGTAGCGCAAAGGGAAGCCACTGAAATAAAATTTCAAAATACTTTAAGTCAGTAGGCCTACTTAGAAGTTCCCTTTCTTCAAATCTGAAATTTAATTAGTCATGCTATTTATCATCTTGTTCTTGCGACAGACAATCGTCTGTAGCCTTTTGTTCTTTCTCAATTCTGTTTTGATAGGAGGTGGTGGGAGATCATCTGTTTGTCTGTTTATCCATTTTCGTATAATTTTCAGCGAGGTCTTATACAAAAACATCTGCTTCCTCTTATTTCTGCAATTAAAACTAGCATGAAAAATTTAGGCCTACATGCATAAGAATACTATGTTTACATGACTGACATATTGCATAATTTATATGGCCTACTACTAACCACATTACCAACCAGAGGCGTAACAAGGTGGGTTTTGGGGGTTTGAACCTCCCCATTGATTAAAAAAAGGAAAATTGTACAATTTTTTTAAGTCTGCTTATAAATTGCTTAATACGAGTATAAAGCGTGGGATGCTTAAAACTCGTTATTGTGCATCTTAATTTTTAAAATTTTCCTGGGGAGGACCCCCCGAACCCCCCTCTTCCTGGGGGGTATTCCATACCCCCCAGATGTTGTAACCTTCCCATACGGTCGGCCTGGTTACGCCTATGTTACGAACCAGTTGTCTTTTTGGAATAATAATTTTTTGAAGGTGTCCTGGAAAATTGAAGACTGATGGTACATAATCTTTTAGTAATTTTACAAGTGCACCAGACCTTGACTGATAGCAATCAGGTGTAAAGTTTCTGCTGCTTAATGTACTGTACGCTGTGGGTGACCAATATTCTCTGCGCATTGCTTGAACCCACTTCTTCGGAATATCAGGCCAAGAAAATGGAAACCTGTACAAACAAGCAAGAAAAAGACAAGCGTTCGTGGCTATGCTACGCTTGAGGCTAAGTCAGATTTGGCCAGTATCCTCAAATGTTCCAAACATAAATAACCTACTTGTGAAACTTAAGTCCACTTCCATTTCTCTGGAGCTCTGTACAGCCATATACCACGCAATATTTGACCATTTTGTCATGAAAAATAATAAAAACACATTCATAAATATATGTTTAACATAGGAAGCACACTTCACCAATACGTACGGAGTAGCCAACTTAACAACAAGTGAACGTCACGATTTATGCAATTCCAAAGCGCAGCTGTTGTGTATCCTGTTTATATATTGAGATAGGGTGACCAGATGAAAATTTTCAAAAGCAGGACATTTGAAGGAAAAAAGCAGGACATTTTGAGAAAAAGCCTGACAACACGTTAAATTCCTTTTCAATTAAATTAAAATCCAACAAATACAATAACCAAGTGGATTTAACAATATTTCTGTGAAGAGGAAATGTCTTTCAGCAGTTCTGGGGATTTCAACAAATAGGCATGAAATTCCTTGCACGTAAAATGTTTCAAATTATACTGTACTGTTACAATCCCCTTTACTGATTCTACTGATAGTCTGTTTCTTTCTTCTGACCATTGGGCATTTATTAATGAAAATACCCTTTCAACATTGGCATTATGGGCAATTATTGAAAAAAAGAATTGACATATATGCAGCAATGATTGAAAACACTTAACATTCACAGCCTGCTCAAAAAACTTACTCCATTGAAAATCTATTGATTCCAGGAAAAATGCTTCATCTTGCTTCAAAACAAATTCTTTTAGAGCACAAAATTCGTCAAACAATATCACATCATCCAAAACAATACATTTCTGTTTTTCATTAATGTACTTTACAGAAGGAATAATATCACTGAAAGTACAGTCTTTCTCTTTCAAATATTTCATGTTCAACCAATAAAAGCACTCAAATTCATCACACTGAACAGTCCATTTATCTAAATAGTCCTTACACGACTGGTACAGACACAGGGCAGAGTTTATGAAATTGTTTACTTCTGTTTCTAATCCATCTTCCCTTAGACTGTCAAGCTTTTGGGAAATATTCATTGGCATAAACTTATTTTGCAACCTGTTTTCCAGACACTTTGAAACAG
The DNA here is from genome assembly GCA_964059195.1 of Ectobius pallidus. Taxonomy (NCBI): domain Eukaryota; kingdom Metazoa; phylum Arthropoda; class Insecta; order Blattodea; family Ectobiidae; genus Ectobius; species Ectobius pallidus. The sequence continues at coordinate 156,976,871 of CAXKWD010000004.1, read as the reverse complement.
AGTTCTGAATCCGAACTATATCCAATAAACAGTTGTGTTCCTTTTCCAGATCATTAATTGTAGTATGAAATACATTCATGAGTGAATGAACTAGAGAAAGATACAGTTCAGAAAACTCATCTTTGAAGAAATCTTTCAAGATTCTTGGGACACCAGACTCTGATAGAAAATAAGACCTCAAAGCAGGATACAACTTAAGAATTCTCTCAATGGCCGGAAAAAGACTTAGCCAACGTGTCTTACAGTGACGAAGCAACTGTTGATAATTTATGTTGACAAAATCACAGAACTGCTTAAGCTTTTCAGTGCGAACAGTGTATATGGAAAAGAAATTGAAGATCTTCAGAACTATAGACTCTATATCTACAGGCAATAAATCAGTCCCATGCTGCAAAGTATTGTGGAGAATATGGGCAGGGCATCCTATTCCTGCAAGATCATTTGTCAAAACATTATTTAGTAGGGCAAAAACATTGTTTCCTGAAGCAGGTCTGTTGATACCTCCGAAGTTTACATTTGCATTATCACCACGAAATGAAACACATTTATCACTAAGACCATGTGATTTCAAAACACTTAGCAGAACATCTGCTATTGTTTTGGCAGTTTCATTCTCGCAACTACATAAATCAATAATTTTTGAGACAACACCAATTTTCCAATCAAAGTACTGTATCATGACTGGAAATAATTTCACACTGCCATGATTACTGGCATCAGTTGCTATTCCCAGAAATGGAGAGTTCTCAACAGATTTTAGTACACATTCAAGAGAATGTGGAGCCAGTACTTTGTTAACAATGGCCTCTGTTTTTGTTCGAGCGCATTGTAGCTTCTTAGCGATCTCCGAATCCTCAACCAGTTTAGGAAGTAGTGATGAAGTACAATCCATTGATCTGTAAGTCTGGTGGTGACGTACAGTGTGAAATGATAATGCACCCTCAGCTGCACTAACGCTTTCGTCTATCTTCGAAAATTTTGGTGAGAAGAACGAGGTTACCACACGAGAAGAAGATGCACCTTTAAAGCAAGTAACATGTTTACTTGTAGCTAGGTGACGATCTAAATCCAACGCACCTCTTGAAGCCACAGATACGTAACAGTCACAGATAGTGCATTTCGCTTCGGTTTCCACTCGACCCGCAGTGAAGCATGGGTATTTACTTTTCATGGAATCACCGAATTTGCACTTTCGTTTTTTTAAGTCGGGTTTCCTTTCATCACTGCCTACCTTCGACATATCACTTTGATCGGGAATCAAACAAACTTACGACCAAATACAAGCCGGCAATGATTCTGAACAACAAAAGCAGGAACAGGAAGTGAAAACGGTTGGTTGTAACAAATCGATCTGAACGCGAAATTCGAGTGCGAGTGTTGTGGCAGGTAACCGGAAGCAGGGTCACCACACGTATTTTTACGAACATCAACATTTCCTTCAAATACGCATTTTTCATGTAACGACAAACTTTTGACCTCATGTTTTAAATCTTATATATCATATTTCAATATTGTGTACATTATATTGCTGTAAGACAGAAAGCCGGACATTTTGCCTTTCCCATAAAAAGCCGGCCGGATGCTCACAAAATACCAAAAAAGCAGGACATGTCCGGCGAAATCCGGACGTCTGGGTCACCCTATATTGAGATCAGTTGCAAACTGAAAGCCACGAAACCCCGGGAGTATTACCATGCAGACAAGCATCTCGCACGCGCTCTTGCCCGCAGAATGAGGCAGGAAGTCGTCGCTTTCGGATAGTGACAGTATTTGTCAGCTTATTCTTCCTTCTTTTCGACTTTATATAGCGTCTATCTTTTGCAATTTTTCTTTAAGCTTTTTCACTTAAATATATTCTGGAAGTGTCCAGTATACAAAGAAATGCGCCTAGTAGCGCTTTACCCGCTACAAAAATAGAAAAGTTCGGATGTATTTTTCAGTCTGCTAAGAGCATGGTACCAGCAGACGACAACTGGAAAAATGCTGACGGACGGCTAGTATACCCACGCTATCTGTCGGAGAAGTTTGGCGAGCTACATCCCTATGGGAACCTTTCTGTCAGCGACTCCCGATAGGTGGCAGCAGGGTCAAAAGAGGTCCAAGCATGTCGTCTGCTGTCCATTGAACATAATGGACCAGACTATTTAAACATCAATCAGAATGCCAGAAAACATGTTGTGGCGATCATCTGTGTAAAACAGAGGTGTACACATATGCTTTACGAAATATATGGTTATAAAATATAAGGAAGATTAAACGGATGCTAATAGTTAATAGTCTATGATTTCCTTCAAATTTCCTCGCTCAACACTTTCAAATCCTCAGAATTGACTCACTATCTTAATCATTTTTACAAAGAATAAAACTTAACAAGAAGTAGTATTCTCATTATCTACAACAGAAGGCCATGTTTCAAATATCTTCATCAAATGGACAAGATTCACTTATGTTCTGTTGCTTTGAACAGAAAGTTCGCCCAGCAGGAAACTCAACCATTTATTCTCTTTCAAACTATGATACAAAATTACTTCTATGGACAGTATTTGATAAATACAACTTACTTAATTTATCAACTTCATAACAAAAATTCACATATTTCTGTTTCACATTTTTTATAATTTGTATAATAAAATTATTAATATTTTGATTAAATTCGTAAGTTTTTTCATTGCAAACATTAAAACAAATCGTAAAATTGAATCAATTTCAAAACTGAATTATTCTTACAGACATTGGTTGTTCTTGTAAATTGAAGATTAAAAAATATATATATATATTTTAAAGAAGACGTCAAAGCATATTTTTCCTTTCTATACTAGCAATTGGCACTGACTATTTTTTCCCTCTAAATAAAAAAAAATAAAAAGATAAATAAATCAACTACACTGTTATTATATACAACTCACTTTTATAATGCACATTAATGATATTAAAACACTATATTAGAACTGGAATTACCGATGCACGTAGATATTTTAACTCGAATCGAAGAGAACGTAGTATTTTGAATTATTAGCATATGAGAACCCAGTACAATGAATAACAATTCCCTGCGAGCCATAATTCTGAAACTTATGCAATATAATTCTAAAACAAAAAGTATGAACCTATATTATGGATGGGCGTTGACGTTAAAAATATTACGCATTTAGGCCTATAGTAATAATCACAAGAAAATCATTTCCTTATTACCTTATTTTGACATTCCAGCTTCTTTCAAATTACGTTGACTTCATGAAAAGAACATTCTATTACTAATATGATACACTATTCAAATACTTTTATTTTTATTTGTTTTCCACACAAAAACTTAATGACAGCTATAATTCTGGAGCATGTCTTATTCGTAAGCCTTTAAAGGATATTATTTAGAAGCAAGCAAACGTAACCTAAATTTATTTATAAAATATTAATGATAATAGGAATAAAATATTTACATATTTGTGTCCAAGTTCTTTACTTTCTATAACTACTGTGTTATATTAATCAAATATTAGCATCTGTTTACCACACAGCAAATCCATAACCGAAAGCTGAAATATATACAGAATATTGTGAAAGCAAACAACCATGAACCTAAATTACTTTTTAAAAATGACTTACAGTTACAGTATAAATAATTTTTTTAACATATTTACGACTATGGTTATAAATCTAAAGAAGATGGGATGTTTTCTTTGTGAAGTACTGCACAACAAGTTTTAAATGTTTCATAAAATTTGAAATATTTCTTCACCATTTAACGAATACAAATGTCATCGCGATATACAGGAATAATTTTAATATTTTGAATTATTTGTCACTAAGCTACACATGTCTCTGCCACTGCAAAATAATTATTGTTCCTGTTTTTGCTGACACACCCCACGGGTTCTTCAGACAGACATTAATTATTTAATTCTTTTAGCAAATCAATACTTTTTCTGGCGATCTCACACTCTCCTAGGCAGAATATAGGTATCTGATTTCTGGAATATAACTTAAACGTTATTAATCGCCAGTTTTTATAGGAAAGCCAACATTATTCACATCTATTGATACGCATAAGTATATGGCAGAACGAGATGGCAGGACCTCCTCAGACCACGCTGCGCTCTGGTGGACAAATTTTTAACTGCACGCAAAAGGTTCCCATTGAGCTAAGACGGAACAGAGGCAAATACTCTCAATAAGTAATACCGTCCACTCCCTGTCTTTTTCCGGGACACGCTACTACTAGCGCCGCCAGTGAGCAGGAATGGGCAGTTACTCGTCAGCTGATATTATAGTTAACGTTTGTCTGTTGTGTTTTGTGTACGAAAATATAATATAAATTCTAGTAAAACAGGGTGTCCCGGGGGGGGGGGGGGGTTAAGACGCAGACTGCGTCATTGAAATTTCTGGGGAGGGGAAATATTATCGTGTTATGAATTTTCTGGCCGGGGGTTGAAAATTGTTGCAAAATTAGAGTTTTATATGATAAAAATAAAAACGGCCAAGTTCTATAACTTCAAAAGGTCTCTTTTAATTCTTTATAAAGATAAAGATGAAGAATTTCGACAGCCATGGGCGTACCCGGGGGGGGGGCGCAAGGAAAAAAATGTATATTATTAATTATTATCGTCAGGTGTTTTTCTTTTAAGACAATTATTTTAGTTGCAGAAGTTTTACCAAATCGACAACATGGAAGCAGAATCCACAGTGGATTAGGAAAGGGGGGTTCAGACCCCCAAGAGTCAAAACCTAAAATTCTATATTTGTATTTAAAAAATATATTTATTTAATTAAACAAGATTGGTTGGTGTGTCAAATATGATATAGCAGTTATTTTCTTTTCATAACATAATGAGTATGCCTATTATGTCCACTGTTCCATGTGCTATTTAACTTTTCTTATAAATAGTAATAAGTATTATAATTTAGGTAACAATTTCATGTTTAAGTTGCCATGTCTTAGAGTATAGTAAACAAATTTGCTAACTAGTTTTTCAGTGCTAAAATAGCGTAAAATATGATTTTCATTAGTTCAACATTTACAAATTTCCCGGGGGTGGACACCCGACTTAGGTAACATTTTCTTGTTTACGTTGGCATGTCTTAGAGTATGGTAAACAAATTTCCTAACTACTTTTTTAGTGCTAAAATAGCGTAAAATGTGATTTTCATTAATTCAATATTTTAAAAATTTCCGGGGCTGGACCCCCCACCTAGGTAATGATTTCTTATGTACATTGAAATGTCTTAGAGTATGGTAAACAAATTTCATAACTAGTTTTCGGTGCTAAAATACCGTAAAATGTGATTTTCATTAGTTCAATATTTAAAAATTTCCCGGGGTGGACATCCGACTTAGGTAACATTTTCTTGTTTACATTGGCATGTCTTAGAGTATGGTAAACAAATTTCTTAACTAGTTTTTGAGTGCTAAAATAGCGTAAAATGTGATTTTCATTGGTTCAATATTTAAAAATTTTCTGGGATGGACCCCCGACCCCTTTTTTGGGAGGTATTCCAAACCCCCCGGCACTTCGGACCCTTCCCGCAATTATTTTCTGGCTACTTATTATATTATTAATATAAAATACAAAGTGGCCCAAGAAGTTAAAGCGACAAAAAATAAATTAATTAAAACCCCCCCCTAGAAAATATCATATGGGCGCCCTTGTCGACAGGTAATTGGGTTGGGGGTGAGCAATGAAGTTTGGGGGTGAGCAATGAAGTTTGGGGGTGAGCAATGAAGTTTTGGGGGGTGGGCACCCCTGAGTAAAATAATAAATACAACATAGGCCTAATGAAAATGTCCGGTTATGTAGGTGGCATGATATGTGCCGTCTATGGTTGTAATAATTATTTTGAGAGTGAAATAAGTAAAATCGTTAATATTAGAGTGTGTACAAGACTGATTCATTCAGATGTTCATTGGCTTACCATCCGAATTGTTTTACATGTAAAAATTTCAAATTAAAAAAAAAGTATATATTGTTCAAAGTATCTTGCAAATCGTATGAATTAAAATTTAAAGCTGATTTTCACGAAAATGTATTAAAGTGAAACAATTAGTTTTGATACTTATTAAAAAAAAGTGTGTGTGGAACGCCATGCGGCAGAAGTGAAACTTTTTTTTATTTTTTCAATTTTGGATTATTGGATTTTTAAAATTTTGGATTGTTGGGCTTTTTAATATTGGGTTTTGGACTTTTTAGATTTTTGATTTTTTAAATTTCTGATCTTTTAATTCTTTAATTTTGGATTTTTAAATTTTTTTACATTTTAGATCATTGAATGTTTTTAGTTTTGTATTTTTTATTTTTTATTTTTTATTTTGGATTTTTTTATTTTTATATTTTAGGATTTTATAATTTTGGATATTTATGTTTTACATTTTGGATATTAAGATCTTTTAATTTTGGACTTTTTATTTTTTAAATTTTGGACTTATTAATTTTGGTTCTTTGAATTTTTTGATTTTGAAATTTTAGATTATTTAAATGTTGGATCTTTGATTTTTTATTTTTTGTATATTTTAATTTTGGAATTTTTAACTTTTTAAATTTTAAATTTTGGATTTTTTAATTTTTAATTTTTGAACTTTTCAGTTTTGGATAAGCCTAATCATTGAGTTGATTGTTTTCTGTGCAGTCCGTTCCGTCACTCCTCACTAATTTCGTGACGTTTTTGAGCGTTACACAAGCTCTCGATTTACCCTTACCGCGGCTAAAGAAGTTTTACTTAAAAAAATAGCGTTATCGTCATTTAATTAAGTTAGTTTAGCGGTAGTGTAAATTATGTTATTTCCCGACCTAATTCCTGCATTATCAAGCACAAAAATAAGTTACTGTGTCATCAGGACTTTGAAAAACAAATTTATTTCTGCAGCTATATGTAGCTTCTGAGACTGCTGCCCATTCCTACTCAACAGATGGCACCTCTGTGCTAGTGGACATTTTGAACAAAGGGAATAGAGTAGAGTAGAGTGGGCGGTATTCTTATTGAGAGTATTTGACAGAGGTCAAGGCATTTCACGCTTTCTGCGCAGCTGGAGGTGCGGGGACTTGAATAATACTGGATCAAATGTGGTTTATGAATATATTGTACATTGTACATAGTGATTATACTGAACCAATAAAGAATTTGAATTTTACAATAAATATACGAGTACATTGTGCGACATTCTCATCTTAAATTTCTAGATGGAGAAATAGAGAAATTTGAGGACTTGAAAGAGTTATTTTGCGTCTTCCACACCTGCTTTGCTGTCACTGGTTGAGTGGGTCATGGCGCGTGTATGTTCAGTTTAATTTGAATTGGGCGTTGGAGATTTTGATTTTACAGTATTATTTCACACCCGCTTGAGGCGTACTGATATCTTTTATTGTTTTAAAGTTGTGTGTAGTTAAGATAGGACAATCTTTTTGTGACTTGGAGATGTTTGCACCTGTATGGCAAATGGGGAAAAAATATAGTTGTGAGATTTGATTTGTTTTGTTACACGGCAGAGCCTGATCATCGTTAATACCAGCGCAGCGTTGTTCTCCATATATTTGGTGAGTATATAACGGATGTCGGATATTTATTTATAAACCTAAAGCCGCGATTGTTTTCATTCACAATCCTGTGAGACAAATAAAATAATAAGACGAAACTTTCACAAAACGTGGAATTGTAAACAAAGTTGAAAGTGATGGTACTAAGCCTGTAACATGCACATAGCTCTCATTTAGTTTTAACTAAACTTAATTTAACTGAAATTATGTACACGTCTAAGAACAATAAACCGGAATTCGAATCATTAAGCAGAACTGTAAAATTACTATAACTGGATGACAAGATAAGATTTAGGCCTATTGCAGTTCTACATAATGTTGGTACATTTCAGATCATTGTCAATATGTGGGTTACATACATAAGGTGCATATGAAGCATTCAAAACAGAATAAAATATGACATAAGTTAATTTAACAAACAATATAACTTACATCTTACGGCTTAGTCCAGATATGCTTGACCCATTCTCGCTATATGTAGGCCTAGCCTATGTTTGTACGGATGATGCGATGTTTTTTGTTTCTGAGCGAAGCAGGGTGACCAACTGTTCTCCGGTCCAGTCATAGGGCATACCCACTTTAGTGGTGGTTGGGTTAGGTTATGAACAGTGATATTACTTTTGTAGTAGCCTACATCCCGAATTCTTGCATTTCGAAAAATGCCAAGCGGTTTGTTATGTTCCCAGAATTCTATCTGCTCAGCCGGTGTGATGTCACAGCTCTGGTGTCCAATCACGAAAATTTCTATAGTTTCGGGAAGGTAATATGGGGGAGATTTCACTACTTTTCGCTAGATCATGGAAAAAAGAAATTGTAACGTTTAGGGCGGGTGGGAAAAACCAAATCATTTGCTAAGGCAACATCTTCTCTCCACGTAACTATGTACATAATGAACTATGTGTGATCCTGGGTGTTTTATGAAGGGAATATCGGTTTTAAAATGGTTGGGCTATATCTGGATTTTACCCATCTTACATACACACAGCACATACCCAACCTACTTTACCATGACAGCATCCATCCATAAAGGGACATAGTTAGCCTATCACAACATGCATACCATACCTCATACAATCAGTCAGAACATGCCCAATTCGTTATGCAACAATAATAATAATACTATGAAAATGAGACTGAGTATGGCATGTTCAATAATCAAAAACATTTATTGTCTTCTGTGAAATCTTTCATGGTGTAGAAAGCTTTACCGTAGATGTTAGATATTTAGCAAGCATTGCTTTAATGCATTTTTAGTTACCGTGGTCTTTTACTTCTTGTGGCAACAAGTTGAAAAGCTTGGTACCTAGGTATTTTTTCATATAGTTTCAGTCTATGGCTAGTTCCTGCAAAATTTTCCTTATTTCTTGTGCAATAATTATGTATGTCTGAATTATTAATCACAGTTTCGTGTTTCTTAGTGTGAATAGGCTAATGGTTTTGTAAATGTACAAACTAGTTAAGGTCATTATTTGCAGTTCTCTGAAGGCCTGTCTGCATGAATCTCTGAATTTGAGTTTTGCAATCTGTCCAATTGCTTTTTTTTTTTTCTGAAGGACAAAAATTTTGGAAAAGTTTTCAATAGATGTGGTACCCCACAGTTCAATTCCATAGCTAATATGAGATTCAATAAGAGAAAAATAGATGATTTTAGCAGTACCATAATTACTCCGAACTCGACGTCTGATCCCTTTTGCAACGAGATGGTTCATGCTATGAAATTTTATCAGTACGATTGCATTACTCTCTCCGTACGACACCAGTCAATACAGTTCTCAATAGGGAAATCGGTACCTATTTCATAGTCCTGTCATATTTCACACAAGTTACCCTCCCTTCATGGGGTAGGCCTACTTCAACTACGGGTATCTCGATGGATCCCAAATCAACCATAACAAAATTCCAATTGCTCACCTTTCGCTTACTCTTATTATTTTATTGCATCTGAATTTATAACAAACACTGCTGAATCTATTTAAATCTGCAGACCATGAGTTTTTGTTAAGTTGCCATAACCATTACTTCAGTGGAATGCCCTGGGATTGGTCTAACTAAATCTATTCATCAATGTCCTTGGCCAGCCTCAAATATTTTCTTTGACGAACAAATTTCGCTTATAACTCTCGTATCCTAACTCCCATCCACTTTTCATATGCCCTATTTCAAAGTTTGTTACAAATAAATTAAATCTCGAATAACCTATTTTAATTTTCCTTCTTTTGTGGTTCATCTTGCCTGCTTGGTCACTGTTACTTTCGTGTTTTCTATACGGTATAGAATGATTCGCATTTCGCACATTGCTCTTAATTTAAAAAAAATAACATTTTGTAACACACGAGAAACTTTTCATTTTGCTAGGCTTAACTAGTAACAAAAATTTTTCAATATAAATTTTCATCGAATCACAATCTTTAATTGAACACAAGTTATTATCTAATAACCTTTCCTTACGTCTTTCCATAAATTCTAATCACAGCACACACAATTTATTTTGCTATAAAATCAAACATTTTGCTTGCAGTAATATACTAACTCCTTTTAATTTTCTTTCCATCTGAATTTCATACTGCTACTGAATATCACTTTTATTAACACACATTATTTTTATTGACAAACTAATAAATTGACCTGACTATGCCTTGAGGTTTTCGTCTAAATTTAATTATATAATTTAATACAAAAATAAAACAGTACCTATACTCTTAAAGCACAGTTTTTAAATTCAACAAACTGATGAAATCAATTGCATCCATAAAAACATAACATCAAAATTTTCCTATTTGATTCTCGTCAATTAATAAATTAAAATGCAAAATCACTTTGGGCAACTAAGTTTTCATAAATTTTAAAATAATTGATAATACTTTCATATAAAAGTAAGAAAACATTGACGATGGTGTTCTTGATAACTCCAATCTATCGATCATAAATTCCCACTAACCAATACGATAAATGTCGCCTACGCTACAAGCCAGCATGGATCACTCGTTTACTTTAAATATGATGGACATTAATTTTTAATAATCTTTTTATTGAACTAAACAGTCAACAATCCTGGAATGTAAACCTGCAAAAATTAATATCTCATTACTGATTCATTGACCAGTATCATTATTATTATGTAATTAATATAACTTGTTGCATTATTTAATTTTTCTTTAAAAAATCTATAACCGTTGCACTAACTTAATATGCACAAAATAATTCTTTCAGATATACCCCAATTTAATAACGTTATTTCACATTAACTGTTTAAATTGATCTCGCTAATAAAATTAATAATTTCTTAAATAACTGAAATGAAACTTAAGATTTTAAGTTGTAAAAAAAATCATAAATGGCTGCAACATTATTCGTGTTTTAATCGATTACATATTTCGTCTATCTCTGTTTAAAAAATAATTACGACGAATCCTCAAGACATACTTGTTAACTATTTTTATAACGTAGGCTTTTCTATTTTTAATTTCATATGTTTAAATTAAATTGAAATAAATCTTAAGTGTTATTATCTTCATTACAAAAATTCGAATAAATATAATTTTCATAAAGGTAATAATTCATCTGAACTTTCGGCAGTCAGGTTTTAATGTACAACTGACTAATACATCATAATGCCATCGGCCAACTTCTGAAAACTGTCCTATCATTTTCTCATTAACTCGTTTTTCATTTCAAATACACACTGAAGCAAATACAGTTATGTGGGTGAATCCGTTGATTGTTCACAAAAAAAATCTTCCAATAATAATAAACTAATTACTTCTGTACTCTACTGGACCATATGCAAACACAAATTATTATTCCCGAACCACACTTATAACTATAATTAACAGTTATTTCCAAACCAAAATACTATTTTAAATTATTGACATTGAAACTTCGATCAAAATTAAAACTTTCATGCAATATATCTGAGCATAACTAACAGTTTACTAGAAATTCCCAAACTTTATATAATATAGCCTAGTTTAAAACTTGCCGCTAACCTTTGAAAATGCCAAAAATGACAGATCCTTCTAAGCAAAATGGCCACTAGTTGCCAAAGCGTTAGTGATAAAAATGTGAAATTTTTTTTTTATATTCCCAGATACACATAGAAACAAAATATATATACTTAAAAATAAAATAAAATATGTCAGCAACACCCATTGGTTGATTTGATGTGGATTGACCCTTAAGTGTTGATTAGATATAGACAGTCTACAATCTTAGTGCATGATATGAGTACTGTTCAATTGGATAAATTTTAATTTCAGAAGAAAATTTGAAATTCTGTCACGTAATTCTATCACATTCATTCATTAATGGTACCTAAATATAAAGATGTAACTAGTTTAGAATTTAATCACATAAACTACAGCTCTTCTAGTTTAGAATGATGTGTAAATAAATTTCCTCAATCTTTAGAGTTCACAGAGTTTCAGAAGGTTTCACGCCATGGTTTGTATGTGGTTGACATTTTTAAATTCCGTCACAAATATTAAAAACATTTTTTCCCTTCTAAAAATTGTTTAAATTCAGTAAACTTATATTCTCCTAGAAGCGTCCATACATTACCTATCAACACAAATTTTTGATAAAGTTTTCATGAAAAGTCCCCTTAATATTTCAGTTATAAAACCCAAATTCTGGGCGGTCCAATAAGATTTTGAAAAAGTCCTTGATTCAAAAAATGAAGTAAATACAATGGACGTTTTATCCGCTGTGCTTGTCCACAGACGGGCGGACAGACGGACAGACATCATTCCAAAAACACTTTTTTCGGTTTCTAAGCATTGTGAAACATGCTTTCCCGGTGTTATCTCGATTTCAATTTTTTGTCACGATCACAATACTTTCTCTATACTACATATATGCAAGAAAGTAAAATTTTACTTACCCCTTAATAATAAAATTTCTTTCATACCACACACCAAAATTTACCAGAAAACTAAATCACTTGTTACACTATGGCTGAATACCACATGATTACCACAATTAACTTCATAAAAAATATATTCTGTTAGCAACAAATATCTGTGATGGATGTGTCTTCCCCCACAATGTGCACCAGCAACCAATAGGAGCTGAGAGCTCTGTAATGTCATCTTCTCTCCACCAAGTGACCTTATCTCTCTTGTGTTTACAGCCAATAAAATATTACAACATAAGAAAGCTATTCCCATGTGCATCCCAGTGTTATTAACACAAGAGCGCACAGCAAACGAGCCAGAATACTTTTCTTATGGATCTTTATTCTGTGAACGCTTGTAGTAAAATGCGAATAATGCAATATCTGATGGCACTGCATGAAACCAACTCCTATTGGTTGCTGGTGCACATTGTGGGGGAAGACACATCCATCACAGAAACAGACAGTAGTACTGTAATGTCTGGTGGTGAGCGGAAGACCGAGCTGGTGGCATAGTGGGGGAAAGACAGAGACAGTAAATGCAAGTGCATGGTAAGGTAGTGGGGCACGCTAGCTCAGCCTTCAGCTCGCCGCTAGACAGTAGAACAATTGTAACATGATGACCTGAACAGCTCCCAGTATCTCATATTTCACGGGTCTGGTTGCTGAGCTGTAATCAATATGAATAACTGTTCTCAATAAAAGCTTATACCAGTATAAACAAATTGATGATGATGTTAAATTTAGTCAAGAATAAAATTAAATTGTTTTCAGTGGATCACGTGTATTTGTTCTTTTTACAATCTTTGTTTTTATATTCCATCTCATGTTTGGATTGTGATAAATTTTACATTGGAGAAACGGGTAGATCATTTAAAATCAGACTACGGGAGCACGCGAGGGACATTAGATGTGGAAAAACCTCTACCGGTCTTAGCCAACACTTGATCAAGGATAATCATCGTATGGGTGCTTTGAAGATTTTAAATATCGAAGACGATGCCATTAGGAGAAAAGTGTGCGAAGCGTGGAATATTGAGTGCAACCAAGATACTGTACTGAACAGGTTTTGACGGTGACCTGGGTGACGAGTGGTTGGGGGTCATCAGAAGAATTAAAAAGGGTAAACATGTTCCACACTTTCCACTTCCACCAATGGATGTTTTAGAAGAATCTCCGTATGAGATCCCTGGAGAATGGATTGACAAGCATTCCCAGAATACCACATTTTTATTTAATTCTATATGTCTGCATTCTACTAAAAATGGAAGCGGATGTTATGACACGGACAATTGAGAATATACTCTTCTTGACATAATATAAACAGTCACCTGAGGAAGGTCTGAAGGATAAGACCGAAACGTCGTGAAGATTGTAGAAAGAACAAATACACGTGATCCACTGAAAACAATTTTATTTTATTTTTGACTATATTAAACGGTGGAAATCAGGACCAACATGACAGATTTATCGATGTTAAGTTTGTTACTTATAAGAACAATTGACTCCTTATAGGCCTACAGGTATTTATTGTAAAAAAAAAATGAAATGTTAAAATCCCTTTTTAGGTAGATTTCGAAGAAAAATCTACCTATTGCAATGGATACCATGTCATGATTTTCGAAAAATTCTTTCATATCTTTACGTTTCATGCTCCCCTGAGTACGAAACCACCGCCCGTTCAAAAAAAAAATTGTGATATTTATATAAAAATATATATAGGCCTATATATATAAATATCACAAAATTGATATATATATCTTTACACGATAGCGGCCGTAATTTTGAAGATATTTGAACCAAATTTTATTATGTTATTTCTAGGCCCAATAGTTCGGACAAGTTCGTTAATGGGCAAAATTGGCCCAAGGGGGTGGTCGGGGGAGGGGGTTGAAATTTTAAAACATTTATATCTCGGCCCCTATGAAGTATAGAGGGAAACTTTGTTTGAATAAATTAGAGTACTCCCTATGGAGTTCACAGTGACACCAACAATTCGGGGGTTTTGGGGGGTACGAGTGGGGGTGGGGGGATGGAAATTCGAAATTTTTTAAACTACGTCTTGTGGGGTATCGTTGAAAAGCTCTTGATGAGTACTCTACAAATCAATAAATAGTTTCTTACAGGGTTGAAATGTTTAAAACAAAACGTTTAAAACAAGTGTTTAAAACATGTTTAAAACAAGTGTTTAAAACATGTTTAAAACAAGGGCTTGTGTTTTTTTTAAGTTTGTTTAAAACGTTTTAAACAATCTGTTTTAAACATGTTTTTTTTAGCATATGTTTAAATCATTTTTTAATTGTGTGTTATATTTAGTTATGAAGACAATTTACATTTTGTTAAGTCAGTGACACCCTGTTAGTGTTGTAAACAGAAAACAAACAAAAAACTAGGGCCAGAATACCAGAAAATCATGTGAGGTGGTGTCTTTTGTATCCTTTTCCTCCAGACTTCTCTATCCTCTGTCGCCAGCTTCCAGTTTTTTATTTCGAGTAATTGATTTCAATTTTTTCTGACTGCATCCTACCATCTATTTTGTGGTCTTCCTTTTTAAAGAAAGAGATTATTAATATTAAATATTGAATGTGTCAATTTGGCAACACTGTAGTAGGATATTCCTTGTAAGTTTGATAATGTAAGGCAGCTAAGACCACGTAAAGCATGGTGAAAGTCAATCATCAGTTGAGCAGTAAAGGCAGTAATTAAACAGTAGTTTGTATTATTTTTTATTAATAATGAACTATTAAATCATAAACAAATACTACTGGTACAAAATGTATTTTCAAATACTATTAAGTCTACGACTCGTAAATCTTGAACATCTTTGCACAGGGTGTCATTGGATTGACAAAATGTAAATTGTCTACATAATTAAATGTAACACCCAATTAAAAAGTGTTATAAACATATGCTAAAAAATGTTTTAAACATTGTGTTAAAAAGTGTTTTAAACATTTCAACTATATATATATATATATATATATATATATATATACATATATATAGGCCTATAGGCTACACATATATATATATATATAATAGGCCCTATACATTAAAATGGTTGATTTAAACAAAATGAACAATTTAAACTTTTTTTTAAACAAACAACATTGTTGTAAACTTAAAAAAACGTTTTAAAAAAACACGTTTAAAACAACCAACATTGTTGTTCACATATAAAACGTTTTAAACAAAAAAAACATGTTTTAAACAAAAAAAAAACGTTTTTTTTGTTCTTTTTAAAAAAAACGTTTTTTTTGTTCTTTAAAAAAAAACATGTTTTTTATCAACCCTGGTTTCTTAATAGCTCTCATTTTAATGTTTGAAAATAATAACACTTAAAAGAATTATTATAATATCATAATTTTGTCTTGTTTAGCGGCTTTGCTAATTTTATTCATTGCTGATCTTGCGCATGGCCTCCCAGAATATTATATCCTATTCTTGTTGTCAAAACAAATGATTGTAGGCTCTTCCTCTTTACCGAATTCAGTTCTTATTACTGCAGGTTTGCCATGCCAAGGCTAAAAAAGAAGAGTGCTGCGCAGCGATAATAAATTAAACCAAAAGCACTTTGAAATCTACCTCAGCCTGTAGGCCTGCCTAAAGGGATTTTTTTCATACAAATGGCCTAAAAATAACTCCAATAATATGCTCAAAAGTATTTTTAATCTTTTTTATAGGCTGATGCGATGGTGCGCTACACGATTCTTAAGGGTCAGTATGAACTGGAGAAAACGATTGGATGTGGAGGCTTTGCAAAGGTGAAACTGGCAACACATGTATTGACAGGCGAGAAAGTGGCAGTTAAGATTATGGAGAAAGCACAGTTAGGTGTAAGTTTTTTTATGTATTTCAGGCAAAGCAATGGTAAAATACAATGAAAGTACAAGGTTATTTTTCTTTGATAGTTGAGAAAGTACAGCAAATTCATCTGTCTCCCAGCTCAACTCTTGCCAGCTGCTCAACTTGTCTGGTAGGCCTACAGTGAACAATTCTTATATTTGTATTTTCAGTAGGCCTACTTATACTTACCTGCTTATATATCACCATTATCATGTTTTAGGTTTTATTCTGTTTTTGTTTTCTCAACCAGTTTGTTTAAATTTGCTTGCAAGATCCTCTATTATAGCCTACTGCAAATAGGTATAAATCTGTTTGGCTGCTTTTCTGAAAACAATATGATTATACTAGACCAATGAGAACTACCAAAGCAATATTCAAAACTGGTTTTGCACTGGAAGTGACGTTGATCTGTGCGATTTTTGGAAATAGGAGCTAGCATTGGCAGCAAACATGTTTACTAATAAGGCAGCAGCTAAAATTCACTGTATATTTTGAGGAAATGTCAAAAGTAAATATTGTAAGTAAAAACTTCTGGCCTCCATGAAGCAAAAGACGTTAGTAAGATGTGAAGCATGAGTGTCAGTGAATGGAGAACATTTTCATCATCTAGAATGAAGCCCACAGTGCTGCAGACAGTCGAGGCAGTCTGGTTACAGATGAGGTAGGAGCAAGGTGAAAAGAGATGGAAAAACGACTGTATATTCTGAATTTCATGAATCAGACCATACTTCTATTAAATTCTAATCATCATCTTTTTTTTGTTTTATACATTGTGATGAGAGCTATACTGTAACAATTATTTTTTCTTTGACCTATCAGCAGGCATGCCTAAGTTTGTTACATGAGAAGGTGCACATAGTAAAATTTACAACATGGACATTTTAATATTATAATAAGCAAGTGCTATACAAATTAGTTAATATTGAAGAAAACAGTACACATCCACTTTTATCACATGCTGTAACAAAAAGTTTAGCTCTTTTAGTTGTTCATGATACCATTATGTCCACGTATTCTGAAACATGTTCACTTTCATAACAGCTTTTACAGATTTGTATTTTAGTGTGCTTTTTACAAGCAGTTTTGGCATCTATCACATTTATTTCAAATGGATGAATTCTTTTGACATCCACGAAGATTCAGGTCCCATGCTTCTTTGCCAGAGATTCGAGGATCTGATATTCAGAAGTCGATGATTCAGCTCTAAACTGCATAAGAAATACGATGAGATCGGCTGGCAGTGATGTGAGTTGTGCTTTAGATCTTTCATAAGATCTGCTAACTTCTTGTGACTACATTGACTTGACAAAAGATGGAGTTTATGTTGGAGATAAAATGTGTGCCTCTTACTCCATTTCAAGGATTACAAGATGATGGCCATTGGCTATATTTTCACATTCATGAATATTGCTGGAATAATTTACAAATATTAGTTTCCTTCACAAAGTCATAGGCAACTTCATGTATTTTTCTGTCTGTTGTATTTTTTACAACATTCAACACCTCGTCACTTAAAGTTCAGAAACCCAACTGAGAAAGCTATACAAGGAAACTGAAACCATACTAAGCGTCAACAATGGAATAAATTACAGGGTTGGCACAATAGATCAAGGTTAATGAATCAATAATGCACAAAAACTGCTGTTGTACTTCTTACAACAGCGTGCCTGCTGGAGGGTTAATCAAGTGAATAAATAATAATAAAATAGACTGGAGCATGGTCATCCAGGGGACTTGCTGCCAATACTCCATCAAGCAGGAAGTTCACACAGCCTGCCTGTGGCCTTGTGGTCTTTGTAGTTGATGTTTTACTTTGAGCTGTGAAACTCACGCAGAAAAACTCAAGCATCCCTCATCTCTGTTACCAGCTCTCTATCTATATCATTTTTTCATAAACCCATTTACAACTAAATTACTTTCAGACATTTGCATGTGGGTCAATCCATATGAAATCATCCAATGGGTGTTGCTGACATATTTTATTTTATTTTTAAGTAAGTTATATATTTTCTGTTTCTATGTGTATCTGGTAGTACAAAACAATTTTTTTCACATTTTTATCACTAACGCTTTGGCAACTAGTGGCCATTTTGCTTAGAAGGATCTGTCATTTTTGGCATTTTCAAAGGTTAGCGGTAAGGTAAATAACTATTTTATTTATGAAGATATAAACTTGAAGTAAAAACCATCTTAATCTACAAGACACATTCTACAATTCATGTTATGACCAAAAATTTGTTAGGTCTTAAGGAAATAATCTAAAACTTTATTAGAAAATGCAGTTCCGATTAGAAAAAATTAACAAATTTATAAAACTTTTTTTCATTGAAGGGATGAAAACACATGTTTCATATTTCCCCTCCACAAAGATATAGTAGATCACTAGATGCTAGTAAAATTTGAGATCATTTATGTAAATCCTTTAGGTTTTATGAGTCTTCAAATATCGAGATTTTGCAGAATTGTTGATTTTCAAATTAAAATATCTCAAATGGGACTGAACAGAAAAATCTGAAATCTTCTCAAAGTATTCTTCTAGTGCCTAGTAATCAACATATAAAATTTCATCACTGTGTTCTGATCAGAAGTATTTTATTTTTAACTAGCGTGTGCCAGCAGGCTTCGCCCGCGATAATTATTTAAAAAATTAAAAATTAAGAGCATAGGCCTAATAGTTAAATCATTATATTTATTAACACCTAATTCACGTGGACAACTTACCACGATTAGATAGCGTCGCCTAGTAAAAGCGACCTCAGATTCGAGTTCCTCGGCCCAGAAAACCCCTGTATAGTGAGTTTTGTCCAAATAAAACAATGTTTGACCATATTTAGGGCTTACAACATTCAAGCGATCGTGAAAGTTTTATTTCCAAGGTATGACAAAAATAGCCTAAGCCAACTGTAATTGATTTGACATTGAAATGTATAACTGAAAACTGATGCTTCGAAAACGCAAAAAGTGCATGTTTTTCACTCATAACTCACGAACTAAAGCAAAAATTAAAATTCCGGCTTCGAGGTGCATTTTCCGACCCTTCAGTCCACCTATGTTTAAAATTTCAGATCTCTGCGTTCAGTAGATTTCGCTGGGCATCGCGGACAGACAGACAGAAGGAAGACAGACACTTCCTTTTATTAATATAGATAAAGAAAATGCTAAAAAATAACCTGTCAAATGAGCGAATAACAGTGTTAAAAAACAATAAAAATTGTCAAAAATAATATAATTTGTTGTTGTTGCTAGTAAAATTAAATATGTCATAAAAATAACATATTAAAGAATATTATAGGAGAAAAATTCCTCCGGCACTGGGACTTGAACCCAGGACCTTTGACTATTCGCGCTAATGCTCTACCAACTGAGCTAAGCCGGACTGCATATGACATGACTTGTCTGTCTGTGAGGTAGAC
Source organism: Ectobius pallidus (assembly GCA_964059195.1). NCBI lineage: Eukaryota > Metazoa > Arthropoda > Insecta > Blattodea > Ectobiidae > Ectobius > Ectobius pallidus. The sequence goes on along the minus strand of CAXKWD010000004.1, from coordinate 156,957,198 downwards.
CATTAGGGCAATCAGTCATAGGAGAGAGGTTCCATCTGGTGCTGTGAATTGAGCTCCAGCTTAGCTCAGTTGGTAGAGCATTGGCCAAAGGTCCTGGGTTATAGTCCCAGTGCCGGAGGAATATTTCTCCTATAATATTCTCATGTAATGTCCAACAGTGACAATAATCTGTGGTTCATGAATGCTTATATATCTTAACATATTAAATGTTCCATGGTAGTAGTCATAGTGATCAATACTCCAGCAGAAGGAGACCATATTGCCACATTTGCTGAGCAAGCCAGTATATGCTGACTTGAAAAAGGCAAGTCTCTACAGACTCCTCTGTAGCTCCTTTGTTCAGTAATCAGTAGCTGTGCTTGACTGAAAATATCAAAAAAGTTGCCCCTTCACTTAAAAAAATATCAATTTCACCAAACCACCAGTTCTGATCATAATGCAGGCAACAATGTCCTTTACTTCGAAAGGTCTTATTTCAAATTTGGGCAAAATGCAAATACTATGCTCACCATAAATATCACTTTTTGAGTGAATGTAACACCTTATGATGCTAGAAGTTTGTTCCACAGCTGAGCCAAAAGTTTAAAAAATGTTTATACAAGTGTATAGAAAATACCTTTAATTTCTTCAGAACAAAATTTGAACACTTATTCTGCTGAAGGTATCTGGTACAAATATGGTCTTTGCAAACTAGCCATCGAGACAGCCCTCTTTGTACCCCCTCCAATCCCATCGCAAGCATTCTTTCCATTAGAAGTGGCAAAAAAATGCTATTCAGCTTCAAAGTGATTGCAAATAATGGTTCTTTCTGTTTTTGTACTGGCTACCATCTCCATCGCTAAAATAAACTACTTTTTAACTGAAGGGGCAACTTTTTTAATATCTTCAGTCAAGCACAGCTACTGATTACTGAACAAAGGAGCTACAGAGGAGTCTGTAGAGACTTGCCTTTTTGAAGTCAGCATATTCTGGCTTGCTCAGCAAATGTGGCAATATGGTCTCCTTCTGCTGGAGTATTGATCACTATGACTACCACCATGGAACATTAAATATGTTAATTTTATGGCATATTTAATTTTACTAGCAACAACAAATAATTATATTATTTTTGACAATATTTATTGTATTTTAACAGTGTTACTCGTGCATTTGACAGTGTGTTTTTTAGCATTTACTTTATTAAAAATAAAATACTTCTGGTCAGAACACAGTGATGAAATTTTAAATGTTCATTACTAGGCACTAGAAGAATATTTTGAGAAAATTTCAGATTTTTCTGTTCAGTCCCATTTGAGATATTTTAATTTGAAAATCAACAATTCTGCAAAAATCTATATATTTGAAGACTCATGAAACCTAAAGGATTTACATAAATGATCTCAAATTTTACTAGCATCTAGTGATCTATATCTTTGTGGGGGGAAAATATGAATCATGTGTTTTCATCCCTTCATTGAAAAATGTTTTATAATGTTGTTAATTTTTTCTAATCGGAACTGCATTTTCTAATAAAGTTTTAGATTATTTCCTTAAGACCTAACAAATTTTTGGTCAAAACATGAACTGTAGACTGATTTTTGTAGAGTAAGATGGCTTTTACTTCAAGTTGATATCTTCATAAATAAAATAGTTATTTAACTTACCGCTAACCTTTGAAAATGCAAAAAATGACAGATCCTTCTAAGCAAAATGGCCACTAGTTGCCGAAGCGTTAGTGATAAAAATGTGAAAAAAAAAAATTTTCTACTCCCAGATACACATAGAAACAGAAAATATATACTTAAAAATGAAATAAAATTAAATAGGTCAGCAACAAATTATTTTATTATTGGATGATTTCATATGGATTGACCCATGTTTAAATAATACACTCATGCTTTTGCCTACAAGAAAGTATTTTATTGGAAAATATTTCTTTATTTTAAAGGGAAAATATTTTATTAATAAGATTCTAGCCTGGTAATTTTTTCTTTAAATAATAAGCTTCTGATTTTTTCAAAACAGAACAACTGTAATAGTATATTGCGATACAAGTGCCGTAAGCGGTGCATACGGATCGAGGAAAGAGTTTGAATAAACGAGGCACTTGCGCTGAGTTTTTTCAATTTCCGAGAGATCTGTTATTCGCTTACGGCACGAGTATTGCATGCTATTTTTTGCACAATGATTATTTATATGAATTTAATTATAATAATTGAGATATTAGCTGAAAATATATGTATATACATTATTGAAGATAGATGTTTATTTCAGAAAGTGATTCGCATGTGTTGGTTGTTATGGGGACTGAATATTTGTCCTGTTAAAGTCGCCACGAACTTGGGGGCCTTGGTTCCGGTCTTCCATAAAGGATGATTTTACTTATGGCACTTGTGCTTTTTGCAATTTTTACCGCACGGAGATTTCTTTTGTTTTCATATCAACCAGATTGCGTGTGGGAATGTCTAGTTACGATCCATGGCAACAATATTCGTGCAAAAAAGTAATATGAATAAAAAAATTTTCAGTCTTCCATTACAAATAAAGCAAACAAATGGAACAGCAATGTGCATGTCTATTAGCAGTGGCTTAGCTTGACATTGTGTTCTGGGTAAACTGGATTTTAAAATATGAATTTATTTAATTATTCAAATGATACACGAATTCTCATTGTATGAATGATGATTAATGATTAATGACTTGGTTGATGCTGCCTTTATTTATTTGTTTATGAATCCACTCATTTTCTTATATTATTTAGGTAGACTCAGTCTCAAAGTCTACCCTTACGTTACGCCACTGCTATTTAGGAGGCAGGTACAATTTAAAACATTGAAAAATTGACCATACTCTATCTTGTTTTCCTTCATTATTTTTTTGCAGACAAAATATTTATAAAGAGAAGCATGGTCCTGGTCATTCTTGTAGATATACCAGTATATTTAGTAATAATGGTGATTATCCTGCCCACATAAAATAGGGTCAAAATCTTTTACAGTCCGAGCCCGGTCCGTGCTCATCTCATCTCTCTAAGTAAGGCTTACATTTTAGTTTCTTAGTTCTCCATTGAAGGATGTAGCCTCTTGTCTGGAAACAGGTAGATAATTATGTAAAGGTGCTTCATTCAACTAATGAAGTAAAATAAGTAATAGGGACCATGTTTTTTGGTAACAGCAATAAGCACAAATTTTACAAAACAGCTTTTCTTAGCTATATTTAGCTTTATACATGCATAAAATACCAGTATTAAGCAAATTGAATCCATGAAATGTTGTGCACTTTGTTCGATTGAGTGAAATGTCTAAATGAGTGTGAAATATACCTCTTCCGTACATAAATTGAGAAATGTGTACAAAAATTTATTCAGAATCATATTTACTTTTAATGTCATTTTTCCCTTAATTTCTTATAGCACGCTCCCTTTTCTGCTATTTCAATGACTACCGAGAAGTTATTGATTGCAGCAAATACTGAGGAATGTATGCTATTCAGTGATCACAATCTGCTCTGTGCCAAGTTTGGAATGCTTATGCTAGATTGTGACAAAAAGTGTAGATTCAACAGATTTTGTATTTTATCCTCAGTAGTTGGCACTTTCGTGCATATAAATTACACCATTTTAGGTTATATTACGCTCACTTCACAATTTTTCTTTAATTTTGCATATTTTTTAGCAACACACTGAGTTTATATATGAATTCTATAGGTTTTAAAGAACATTATAACCTCAAATATGGCCCTCTTTCGTGGTTCTAAAAAAACACAGCTTGTAGAATGCTGAAGCATCACCTTAAGAAGAATAATAATAAAAAAATATTTTATTTTGTGAAATACCCACAAAATGGAAGGAAGTTGACACTGAAATCAGCCCTTTTATTTTGCCAAAAAATACAGTCCCTAATAATTTAGGCCTATTAAATTTTGTTTTTAAAAACGAAACATTTATGAATTGAATGTTATCATTGTTTGCATTTTTTCCCCAAAAATCATAGTTTTAGGTTGAGGAATAGTTTGTAATGTTCTTTCTCAACATTGTAATATTATTTTCCTCTTTGAACTTTACTTGTCTTGTCGCAATCTTGTTATTTACTTAAGTATATTTGCTTACTTCTCAGGAGGATTTACCCAGAGTGAAGCTGGAAATGAAGGCATTAAAGAACCTTGCTCACCACCACATTTGCAAACTTTTCCAAGTTATTGAAACAGAAACACACTACTTCATGGTGATGGAGTATTGTGCAGGTGGAGAACTATTTGATCACATTGGTAAGTGTGAAGCCACTGTCAAAAGTAGTGCCATTTCCCTGAGGGTTCTGAACTTCACCAATTAACCTCAAGAGCTAATCTCAAAGAATTACATAATTTTCTTTAACATTTTAATAATTTGCTCAGAAAATAATTAAAAATAAAGCATAACTTTCCCTATTTGTTTCATATTTTACTCCTAATTTGAAGTTACGAAAATCACTATGTTGCAAAATAGGTTGTGAAACTATGTGATTGTCTCCTTACGTAAGACAATCTATGAGTAACTGAAAAGCCTTGACTTCTCCAATGTGCACTGAAAACTGTCTGTTACTCTGTCAATCCAAGCACGCTCAATATTTATATAATTTGTACCCAAGCTAACTTTCCCACGCACATTGTGCTATAACATATTGAAAGATGTGAAGGATGTGGTCCTTGTAGTGTACATGATAAAATGATGGACTTCCCTTATAACGCCAGTTCAAATCTGACCAATAATCATGCAGAAAACTGAAATACAATCTGTTACTGAAGGTTAATGCCATCTATCAATCTGTGCTGTAGGCCTACTTAAATGTTTCTGTTATTACTACTGCTGCCTGGTGGCTACGCTTGTAACCTGTCACTAGGATGTCTTCATGAAAATTGCTGACTATGACAGAAATTTTCTCCGATCACTGAGATACATAACTGAGATCGTAGTTCTCAGATGCTAAGATACGTCTGTCCTGATGAATTGGTTCGCTTATCAAACATTTCTCAGGAGAGGTCATGTCTCTCGTATTACTGTATGTGACTGTAAGATTTCAAACTTCCTCATAGCCAATTACTGAATATAATGTTAAACCAATATAATATAAGTTTAAATACTAAAATCCTTATTCCCGGGTTATAACATCACTCCCTTCCCAAAACAGATGTTACTAATTTTTATATTAGTACTTGCTTTTCATGCATTTTCCAGGGGCCTTGCATATGGCAACCTACCACGGACTTAACTCCATTTCAGAGTAACTGTGTATTCACGCACTAGGGTTTATCAGGGGTCCAAGGACCCATTCTTGTGCCTTAATGGCCTCTATTCAGGAGTAAGCTGGTCTGTCTGCCTGGGGAAGTGAGTTGACTTAACCCATAAAATTATTATTATTATTATTATTATTATTATTATTATTATTTTATCAGTGATCTATATTATTTACTTAACATGTTTTGAAAACTATTTAAAATTTTTTATCCTTAATCTCTTAATACAAAACAATTCATGAGCAGCATGGAGCAGGATAGTGCCCTACTTATAAGTATAAACCTATTTTGTAACATGTTTCCCTATCAAGTTCTTTTACATTCTAGTTTTGTTTTATTTTAATATTCTCTTTGCTATTGAGGGTCTTTCTTCAGTGCTACTAGTCATTTCTGTTCCAAAAGAGGTTTCAGAAATTGGTTTGTCTTGTAAAGTTTGAGGTCTGTTTTCTCTCGGTATTCTTCTTGCCCACGGGACCGTTTTCTTGATTAGGCATGGCGAAATCGTATAGACAACCTGTGCAACACAATTAATTAACACTGGTCATATTAAAACTGCACATATGGCAAATCCCCACGCTCACTCCCGTCTTCGTTGAATTAACTTGGTAATGACTTTGTTACGGCCATCTCGTAATACAAGAATTCCATAAAAGTAAAGAGGTAGACCCAGTAATGGATGGCACCCATGAGTTGAAATATAAATTTTCCATTATTGGTGGTACCCTGTATCTCTGCGTGAGTGAAATTCCGTGGAATCTGACTGGTGCAAGAAAGACAAAGGTTACATTACTAATGATGGTTTCACGGGCTATAAGCCGAGTAAAAGGATATATTGCATCCAAGCTTTCGGTCGCTGACATCTCTGCGGCCTTCCTCAGGGAAATGAGTGTAGAAAATGTGGGTGGAGAGAGCTTATATATGTTTGGAGTGAAAAAAGAAATTCTGTGATTGGAGGAAATGGGTTGGCGTGTATCGGCCAATCAGAATGCAGGAATTTTCTTTATAGTAAAAACATTGAAGAAGCAATCGGTCCATATCAGGACCAATGGGAGAAAAATAAAGATTAATAATGTGAGTCAGAGCAGAGTGGTTTAGGGGATAACCGTTGTAAAAATGTGAATAGAAATAATCGGTCCAAGTCAGGGCCAATGCTTAAAAATAAGAAGACATGGGGGTCCGGGAGTTTGAAGTCTTGCTACTGTTGGAGGTTTCTTGTGTAGATTCTCGATACAGCTTCAGGGATGGAGCCCAGGCATTGCTGAGGAAGAGTCCACCTTCTCTGTTGAAGTTGTTGGGATGTGACCTTATTTCTATTGCTTCTTTTATGACACGGTCCCAGTAAGCTGTAGAGCTGTGCATGATTATGGTTTTGTCGAACATGATTCTATGGTCCTTTTCTATGGCGTGTTGTGCCACAGCGGATTTTTCTGGATAGAATAATCTCGTGTTGCGTTGGTGTTCCTGCAATCTCTCCTGGACCGTCCTTCCAGTTTGCCCAATGTAGACGCTGCCACATTCGCAGGGGATCTTATAGACTCCCGAAGTTCGTAGGCCTCGATGGTCTTTCACTGGCCGTAGAAATTGTTGAATTTTAGTGGGCGGCATTTGTATAGTCTTTAAGTTCTTCTTTTGTAGGATTCTGCTTATCTTGTTGGACAGGTTGCCGCAGTGTGGGATGAATGCTTTCCTTGGGGTGCTGGTGGAGTCAGGTTGGGTGCTGGTTTTCTTGGCAGTGATGTGATGAAGGACCCTGCTGATTTCTTGGCGGCTATAGTTGTTCTGCTGTAGAGTAGTAAATAAATGATCAATTTCTCTTTGCAAGTTGTCAGAATCAGAGATGCTTGTGGCTCGGTGCAGAAGGCTCGACAGGACAGAACGTTTCTGTGAGGGGTGGTGGTGGCTATTGGTGTTCAAATAAAGGTCAGTGTGCGTGGGTTTTCTATAAACTCCATGTCCCAGAGTGCCATCCTGTTTTTTATATATAGAGATATCCAGGAATGGAAGGCGGCCGTCCTTCTCCAGCTCCATGGTGAATTGGATATTCTGATGAATGCTATTGAGATGTTGTAGAAACTCCATTAGACGTTCTTGTCCATGTGACCAGACCATGAAAGTGTCGTCTACGTATCTATAGAAATGTGTGGGTTGTAGTGTTGCTGATCCTAGGGCTTTGTGTTCGAAGTCCTGCATGAAGAAGTTGGCCACTGCTGGTGATAGGGGAGAGCCCATGGCTACGCCGTCCGTCTTTTCGTATATTTCTTCATTGTAGCTAAAATAGGTGGAGCTCAGTGTGTGACGGAAAAGTTCAACAATGTCAGGCGGAAATTTTTCCGACAGTAGCTGTAAGGTTTCCATAAGAGGGACCTTAGTGAATAATGAAATTATATCAAAACTGACTAGAAGATCTGATGGGGCAACTCTGATGTTTTTTAGGATATTCACAAACTCTGTGGAATTCTTCACGTGGTGTACACAGGTGCCTACATATGGCTGTAGAAGTCCAGTAAGATGTTGGGCCAGTCGGTAAGTGGGGGATCCAATAGCGCTGACTATAGGTCTGAGGAGTGCGCCTTCTTTGTGGATCTTAGGTAATCCGTACAATCTAGGTGGCGCTGCCGATCGTGGGATCAGGGACTTGGTAACCGACTCTTCCAGAGAAGAAGACTTGAGTAGGACTGAAGTGCGTTTCATTTCCTCCAATCACAGAATTTCTTTTTTCACTCCAAACATATATAAGCTCTCTCCACCCACATTTTCTACACTCATTTCCCTGAGGAAGGCCGCAGAGATGTCAGCGACCGAAAGCTTGGATGCAATATATCCTTTTACTCGGCTTATAGCCCGTGAAACCATCATTAGTAATCAACGCCGAGAAAGCCTCAAGTCCTACGTAAAGGTTACATTAACCAGAAGCAGTTTGAATTACAATCTTAGTAGTAATAACAAGTGAATCTGCGAATATAAATTAGATTAGAGTATTATTAATAAATTGGAATTCTTTTAATAGCAAAGTCACAGTATTACATTCTCTGATCACAGTAAACATAAAGACAGTATTGCCAACCATAGTATTTTCAGTTTGAAAAGAGGTCTGCACTTTTAGAAACCCATCCACAAGTCTCAATGGAAATTAAACATAGTCCCTAATTTGATTAAATTAATCGGGAAGACATTGTGAAGTGTATATTAGGGTGGGACAAAAAAAATCAAATTTTGATTTTTCATTTATAATAGCGCGGAAAAGTTTCCTTTTGGTGTAGGCTCAATTCATATGAAATCATCCAATGGGTGTTGCTGACATATTTTATTTTATTTTTAAGTATATATTTTCTGTTTCTATGTGTATCTGGGAGTACAAAACAATTTTTTCCACATTTTTATCGCTAACGCTTTGGCAACTAGTGGCCATTTTGCTTAGAAGATTTGGCATTTTTGGCATTTTCAAAGGTTAGCGGTAAGTTAAATAACTATTTTATTTATGAAGATATCAACTTGAAGTAAAAACCATCTTAATCTACAAAAAACAGTCTACAGTTCATGTTATGACCAAAAATTTGTTAGGTCTTAAGGAAATAATCTGAAACTTCATTAGAAAATGCAGTTCCGATTAGAATAAATTAACAACTTTATAAAACTTTTTTCATAGAAGGGATGAAAACACATGTTTCATATTTCCCCCCCCACAAAGATATAGTAGATCACTAGATGCTAGTAAAATTTGAGATCATTTATGTAAATCCTTTAGGTTTTATGAGTCTTCAAATATCGAGCTTTTGCAGAATTGTTGATTTTCAAATTAAAATATCTCAAATGGGACTGAACAGAAAAATCTGAAATTTTCTCAAAATATTCTTCTAGTGCCTAGTAATGAACATATAAAATTTCATCACTGTGTTCTGACCAGAAGTATTTTATTTTTAATAAAGAAAATGCTAATAAATAACACTGTCAAATGAGCGAATAACAGTGTTAAAATACAATAAAAATTGTCAAAAATAATATAATTTTTTGTTGTTGCTAGTAAAATTAAATATATCATAAAACTAACATATTAAAGAATATTATAGGAGAAAAATTCCTCCGGCACTGGGACTTGAACCCAGGATCTTTGGCTATTCGCGCCAATGCTCTACCAACTGAGCTAAGCCGGACTGCATATGACATGACTTGTCTGTCTGTGAGGTAGACCATTAGGGCAATCAGTCATAGGAGAGAGGTTCCATCTGGTGCTGTGAATTGAGCTCCAGCTTAGCTCAGTTGGTAGAGCATTGGCCAAAGGTCCTGGGTTCTAGTCCCAGTGCCGGAGGAATATTTCTCCTATAATATTCTCATGTAATGTCCAACAGAGACAATAATCTGTGGTTCATGAATGCTTATATATCTTAACATATTAAATGTTCCATGGTAGTAGTCATAGTGATCAATGCTCCAGCAGAAGGAGACCATATTGCCACATTTGCTGAGCAATACAGACTCCTCTGTAGCTCCTTTGTTCAGTAATCAGTAGTTGTGCTTGACTGAAAATATCAAAAAAGTTGCCCCTTCACTTAAAAAAATATCAATTTCACCAAACCACCAGTTCTGATCATAATGCAGGTAACAATGTCCTTTACTTCAAAAGATCTTATTTCAAATTTGGGCAAAATGGAAATACTATGTTCACCATAAATATCACTTTTTGAGTGAATGTAACACCTTCAGCCATATGCATAAAAAAAGTAGTACCTTTTACTTAAGCAAAAAGTAAAAGTAAATGCTCGATTCTGTATGCATAAAGAACTACCTTTTACTTGATAGTATTTACTACGTTAATGAAGTAAAAGATATGCTGGGTCAAGCCAGTTCCTTATGGTTCACTGGAATTCCCTTCAGAAATATATTGCATCTCAGTGCAGTAACTCCAAACCAAAAGCAAGAACGTGTTTATTAATAGAAATCATGGAAAGGACGCAACTTTGATGGGCAAAACCTACCTAAACTTACCTAAATTTACTTAAATACCTCCGGCAGTCAACTACATGACCACCATTTCAAACTATGGAATTCTTACCCAGTAAATGACTTCAAGAGGGCAACTCAGAGTTGCAACCTCTCCTGGATTTCCAGGATTTGGGTCTTGAAATAATATTTCCCATCTCCTCGCAATAGTTTTTGTCGCCTTTTGAATCACCATATGCCACAATCAACGAGACGTCAAAAGTTAATCTGATGCAACAATTGCAACATAATTATTACGTCCTAAATGACATGTGACACATTTTATTGTTGCAAGTTTTTCTACTTTTTTCGTTCTGATTTTGGTTCAGGCCATTTTATACTCTACATCTGATTCAGTGACAAATTTTCAAATATGTGAGATACGGATTCATTGAATTCTGAATGTATTAATCACTTGAATAATATATTTGTATTTCTTTTAAGAGAGCATAGAGTACTTATAAATAAATCACAATGTCCGTCTGTAAAACTAAAAAAGGAAGAGGCTTTGCAATCTATGATATAAAATATTGAAGTGAAATGTGGAAAAACACTCTCAGTAAAACAAGTAATGAAAAAAATAAATAACATGAAAACTTTAAGTAGAAATTAACTTTATTCATTCTTGTAGCAGTCAGTAAAGTGGAATGATCAGTGTTACTGATTAAAATTAAATATTTATTTATTTATCCAATGGCAGGATTTGACACCAGTGTCATTCTCCTTCTGGCCTCCCAATACAGATACACTAAATCTTTATTTTGTTGTTTGGTTTGATTAAGTTTTGTGCACTTCAGCAGATGATCTTCGTTCATGATGCTGTCTTGCTGGTTACATAGGATGCAAGCAGGGGAAGGAAAGATGTTGATTCTGTAAAGGTGTTGGCCCAGACAGTCATGTCCAGTCATTAGGCAGAATTAAAATTAAATATAATCTGAGACATTTCATTTCTCCTTTGATTTCCTTCTTCACGTAATATAACTTGATTATCATGGGCATTATCATCATCATTTTCGTTATTATCCATGTCATTTTCATTATCATCAAGTTCATCAAAATCATCTGGGTTATCATTTAAATATTTAGCAACATTATGCAAAATAAAGCAGCTCATTATTAATGATGGGACTTTCTGCAGACTCACCCTTACACCATAGTGAAGAATGGGGAACCTTCTTTTCAATTGTCAAAAAAACGTTCAATTATGCACCGTTCTGATTTAAGCAACCTGTTATAGGCCTACGCTCTTTCCTGTGGTGTGTTAGGATTTCTATATGGAGTCATCACCCAAGGTGATATTCCATATCCCTCATCAGCAATCATGTCAGATGGAAACTTGATCCACAATTGATTCTTCTCCAATATTTTGTCCGCTACAAATTTAATTGTCCTTGAAACGGTACTTTGATGCACACCAATATCCTCACCCACGTCATTCTGAAATCCAGGATTGGAAATATACCTCAAAAAAGTTCTCATTTTTTTATTTGAGGTTAGGGCTGCACTTCATGTTTCATCAACTTCTCCGATGAAATGTTCACTTAACCATTCCACATGTTCACTGGTGAAGCGATACAGTTTCTTGTATTCACGTTCTTCTGGTTGTCTTCTGGGTTTATATGTCTTTCTACCTCCAATATGTAGAAATAAAGCCATTTCTACTTTCCTGAATATCTTTTACTACCTTCATAAGTCAGGTCAGAAGCATGCTAGATTGTTGGCAAGTATTTACTACGAAGTAAAGCAAAAGTCTTTGCATTATGCATACAAAAACAATTATTTACTTTGGCTAGTAGTAAATACTATGCTTTGATCACGTGACATACCTTTTACTAAAGTAAAAGGATTTGCTACATTATTTTATGCATACAATTCCTAGTATTTACTTGGATTTCTTTAAAAACTTAAAGTAAAAGCATTTACTTCATTTTTCTGCATATCACTGCTTATGATGCTAGAAGTTTGTTCCACAGCTGAGCCAAAGGTTTAAAAAATGTTTATACAAGTGTATAGAAAATACCTTTAATTTCTTAAGAACAAAATTTGAACACTTCTTCTGCTGATGGTATCTGGTCCAAATATGGTCTTTGCAATCTTGCCATCGAGACAGCCCTCTTTGTACCCCCTCCAATCCCATCGCAAGCATTCTTTCCATTAGAAGTGGCAAAAAATGCTATTCAGCTTCAAAGTGATTGCAAATATTCAAAAAGTTCTTTTTGTTTCTGTACTGGCTACCACCTCCATCGCTAAAATAAACAATTTTTTTAACTGAAGGGGCAACTTTTTTGATATCTTCAGTCAAGCACAGCTACTGATTACTGAACAAAGGAGCTACAGAGGAGTCTGTAGAGACTTGCCTTTTTCAAGTCAGCATATTCTGGATTGCTCAGCAAATGTGGCAATATGGCCTCCTTCTGCTGGAGTATTGATCACTATGACTACTACCATGGAACATTTAATATGTTAGTTTTATGGCATATTTAATTTTACTAGCAACAACAAATAATTATATTATTTTTGACAATATTTATTGTATTTTAACAGTGTTATTCGCTCATTTGACAGTGTGTTTTTTATCATTTTCTTTATTAAAAATAAAATACTTCTGGTCAGAACACAGTGATGAAATTTTATATGTTCATTACTAGGCACTAGAAGAATATTTTGAGAAAATTTCAGATTTTTCTGTTCAGTCCCATTTGAGATATTTTAATTTGAAAATCAACAATTCTGCAAAAATCTATATATTTGAAGACTCATGAAACCTAAAGGATTTACATAAATGATCTCAAATTTTACTAGCATCTAGTGATCTACTATATCTTTGTGGAGGGAAAATATGAAACGTGTTTTCATCCCTTCAATGAAAAAAAGTTTTATAATGTTGTTAATTTTTTCTAATCGGAACTGCATTTTCTAATAAAGTTTTAGATTATTTCCTTAAGACCTAACAAATTTTTGGTCATAACATGAACTGTAGACGGTTTCTTGTAGATTAAGATGGTTTTTACTTCAAGTTGATATCTTCATAAATAAAATAGTTATTTAACTTACCGCTAACCTTTGAAAATGCTAAAAATGACAGATCCTTCTAAACAAAATGGCCACTAGTTGCCAAAGCGTTAGTGATAAAATTGTGAAAAAAACTGTTTTGTACTCCCAGATACACATAGAAACAGAAAACATATACTTAAAAATAAAATAAAATAGGTCAGCAACAAATTATTTTATTATTGGGTGATTTCATATGGATTGACCCTGTAGATAAGATAAATTTAAAATATGAAAAATATTGGAGTATGTCTTGAGGTGCTGCAAGGACATTAAAGTTTCATAAAAACACACTTTTTGGAATTTTTTCAAAGATTTTTGCGAATCAATCAACTTTTGATTTTTAATTTGTAACAGCATGGAAAAGTTGCTTTTGGTGTAGATAAGATAAATTTAAAATATGAAAAATATTGGAGTACGTCTTGAGGTGCCGCAAGGATGTTAAAATTTATAAAAACACACTTTTTGGAAATTTTTCAAAGATTGTTACGTGTCTCGATTATGAAATAAAAAGTTTCAAATAGGCGTTATAATATGAATAGAAAGATAAAAACAGTATGGGAATATCAGATAGAGCAGCTGCAGCTATAGCAAGTGCTGCTTTACAGGACTTTGGTGTAATCACAGAACAAAACAAAACCAATGTAATAGACAGGAAGAAAATTAGAAGAGCAAGATCAACAAATCGAAGAGATATCATTAATGACAGTCGTTATAATCAGATAACCGAAAATAGAGGATTATTTTTTGATGGACGGAAAGACAAAACAATTGTTCAAGAAAAAGGCAGTAAATTTTGCAAAAAAGTTATTTCAGAAGAGCACGTTTCACTAATAGAGGAACCAGACTCAAAGTTTTTAGGTCACGTAACACCTAAATCTGGCACCGGAAAAGACATAGCAGACAGTATACTGGAGTTTCTTGAAGATAGAGAACACAATAAACAACTTTTGAACTTTACTGTTATTGGGTGTGATGGAACCGTTGTAACCACTGGACATAGAAATGGTGTGATTTCTTTGATGGAAAAGGAAATAGGAAGACCTTTACAATGGTTAATTTGTTTCTTCCATGGTAATGAGCTACCATTGCGACATCTTTTTTTTGTCATTTAGATGGTAAAATGAAGGGACCCAAAGAGCTTAAAGGTGAAATAGGTCAGCAGCTAGAAAACTGTGCTAATCTACCTGTGGTTACTTTCTTGCCAATTGAAAATAACCTTCCACTTTTGGAGAACAAAAATGATTTAAGTACAGATCAAAAATATTTATTTAATATGTGTATCGCTGTATCAAGTGGAAATTGCTCACTAGATTAATCTTTAAGAAACTCTGGCAAAATTGCTCACTCAAGGTGGTTGACATTAGCCAACCACATGCTTAGATTGTATGTTGCAACTGAAAATCCAACTGAACATCTTAGGACTCTGGCTGAGTACATTGTGAAAGTGTATGCGCTTGTGTGGTTTAATATTAAGTTAAAACCTTCATGTACTTATGGTTCCAAACATCTGTTTAACCTTATCTCATATTCACGCTATATCTCTGACGATCTCAAGAAGTGTATGCGCTTGTGTGGTTTAATATTAAGTTAAAACCTTCATGTACTTATGGTTCCAATTATCTGTTTAACCTTATCTCATATTCATGCTATATCTCTGACGATCTCAAGACCCGATTATTCAAAGAAATGTGTACTTTGCTGCTCCGGAAAATCTCCTTTTGGCCATGCTGTGTGATGAAAGCAAAATTCAAAGAGAACTTGGTTTACAATGTCTTTTAAAAGCAAGAACAGAAAGTAGAGGTGGAGTCAGAAAGTTTAAAGTTCCAAGGATAAACTTTGATGCAAAGGATTACATCGACGTGATCTCATGGCCTGAAAATGATGTAACTGAACCCCCTTGTTCAAACATGTCTCCAGTGACTGTCTCAAAGACTTTATACGGAAGGTATCTGAAGCTGAACCAAGTAGTAAAATGGATCCGGTTATCAACTTTCTCCAGCTTCCTTGTCATACGCAAGTAGTGGAAAGAACTGTGAAGCTGGTGACCGAATCAGCTCAAAATTATTCAAAAGTAGTCGAACGTTTGAAGCACTTTTAGCTCACTTACGTACCTTTACTAGGACATGTTTCAAGAGGTAAGTACCCTCCCATCGTCTGCTAGCGGTCGACTGGCGTTCTGGCGACTGTGTTGTGTGAAGTTCTGTGTGCTGCCATCTGTTTTCTTTGTGGTGAGTCTCACTACGTCATCTGCGGGCGGAATCTCTAAGTTCATAGCATGGTCTTCATTCTTGATGAAGATTTTTTCCCATACATTCAATTCGGATGTTTTTTTCACATGTTTTATATCTTTCTTAACATGGTGGTTTTCTGTCCAGCAGTGGTGCGCAACTGCGGATTTTTCAGTTTGCATTAGTCTCACGTTTCTTAGATGCTCCTTCAATCTTGTCTCTAACTTTCTCTTAGTTTGTCCAACATATACCTGGGGGTAGTCATTGCATTCTATTTGGTATATGCCTGAGAGTTCAGTTTTTTGTTTGTTGTTTTTCAATGGATGGTTTAGTAGATTCCTAATGGTGTATTTGTTTTGTGGTGCTAATTTAATATTGTAATCCTTAAAAACTTTTTCAAATTTGTGAAACAATTTGGGGTGGTAATTGAATTTCTTGAAAACTTTTTTTGTTGTTTCTAGGTTTTCTAATGTACTAACTTCTTTGATTTTGTTCCTCTTTGTGTGTCTATTGATCATCTTATCTATGAAGTTTGTTCTAAAACCATTAGTGACTGCCACTTCCTGTATATGTTGGTACTCTAAATTATATTCTGTCTTGATCATTGGTATGTTTGTGAGTCTATGTATAAGGCTGTGAAAGATGGCAAATTGATGGGCTTTGGGGTTATGTTCGTTGTATTTAATGTAGTTATCTACATGTGTGGGTTTCCTATAAATTCCAAAGTTCAGTTTGTTCTGTTCTTTCATGATTTTCAAGTCTAGGAAAGGTAGCCAACCGTCTTTTTCAATTTCCATTGTGAATTTTATCGATGAGTCTTGTAAGTTTAAAAGCTTAACAGAGTCTTCTGCAAACCTTTTTGGAATAATGGCGAAGATGTCGTCGACATATCTGTGCCAGCTTTTGAAGATGTGTGGGAAGGCTCTAAATGTCTGTGGTTCAATCACAAGAGAAGGATACATAAGAGCAAAAATTGACTCACATGTGAATACGCCAAAATTTAACACACACACACACAAAACAGTTTAATGTGGCAATGAATTAGAAACAAACATTTTGCAGCTGTAACATTTGTAATCATTAAGGATATAGAAGTAAGAAATAGAAAACTTGACATTACTTTTTTTATTGTTATTATAATTTGTAATTATTAATTTTTTCCAATTCTAATGCATATATACATGTGTATTTAAAACCATCTTTTGTAACATTATATGTACGAAAAATTAACAAAAAATAATTGATCAAAGTTTATAATTTTTCAATTTTTTTTTACAAACTTTAAGCTCTTTGCAATACCTCAAGATGTTGTAGTATTGCAACCAAATTTTGTTTAATTCTTTTTGAGCCTAAAAGGCAACTTTTCCTTACTATTACCAAACTAAAGTCTGAAAACAATTTTTAAAGGCCATTTTCTTTCCACCCTAGTGTATATTATGTAATCAATGAGAATATTCGTCTTCACACATTTTGTGTAAGTAAAAACTTAACACAAGGACAATCGTTTCGATGAGAGGCTTCTCACCATCATCAGCTGTTCTCTTCTTTATCCACCAGATGTCCTCCATGTAGTATACATTCAGAAAAATAGAGACAGACTTATGAATTTTGACATCCCAAAGGACAATGACCTCATTTCTAAATTTCTACTACATGGAGGACATCTGGTGGATAAAGAAGAGAACAGCTGATGTTGGTGAGAAGCCTCTCATCGAAACGATCATCCTTTTGGTACGTTTTTACTTAGAAAAAATGTGTGTAGATGAATATTCTCATTGGTTATATGTAGGCCTATAGTCCCTAATGTTTTCTTTGTTACTTTTGGTAACAGAAACATTAAATATGGGCAACACAGATACACTTGTTTATGTTATGTACTTGGTTAGACATTCTGTAAATGTTTAGTATGGTATCACATTACTGTGAAACTGATGTTTAAGATATGGGAAAGTTTCTTATTTTTAAAGATCAGTTGCCGTAAATTGTACTTTTTGAGAAATAAAGTTTCAAAAGTCATAAAAACATCAATTTTGAGCTAAATGTATAATTTCTTTTCTTGAATGCTCAGAATTTTATGCTGAAGTTGAATTCATTCAAATAAAAAATATATATATTTTTTCTGAATTATTGTCGGATTTCCCTGGCAGGCTCTCATATATGCATAAAAATACTGTCTCCTATTTAGTTATTGTTCTTCAATTTTTTACTTTTTTCTCTTTACAGTTGAAAGAAATCGGCTAGGTGAAGGTGAAGCAAGGTGCTTTTTTCGCCAGATTGTTTCAGCTGTAGCCTATCTTCATCGACTGGGATATGCTCATAGAGATTTGAAGCCCGAGAATGTATTATTGGATAAAGAACAGATTGTTAAGTTGATTGACTTTGGACTTTGTGCCAAACCGAAAGGTGGAATGGATTCACAATTAACAACTTCTTGTGGCTCTCCAACGTATGCAGCTCCTGAACTGGTGGTAGGAAAACAATATTTAGGTGAGTTCCAGCTGTTATAACTTTATACCATATTTTTTTCTTAAATTAATTGTGTTAGATGCGTTATCAAGGTACAAAATTCTGAGTTTTGGTGTGATTACAAAAACTGTGGCAAATTCTATTTATTAAAAAGACCTCTTTACTTAAAATAATAAAATGGACTTTCAGAAATATTTGAAGCGGTTACCAGCCTTTACAAAAATGTAAGGAAAAATTGTTCTAAATTGTAATTCAGACAATTTTGTTTTTCAGTCTTGGAAAATTTTGATCAAAAATGCCCCTATAATAATGATGGTGGGTTGAACAGCTCTTACTCTGTAGGAATTCATGGATTCATGGATGATACTATGATGAGAGAACCATGGCCTACCACTGGCATACTAGATAGTGTGATCCCTTGGTGGTTTCCATTTTCTTCTGCAAATGGGAATGAAGGGATAACACCACACTCTATCCTAAACCCAGGAAGCAAATTTTCAGCTTCTGAAAAATCCCCATCCTGACTGGGAATCGAACCTTGGCTACTGGAGTAAAAGGCAGAGGTGCTATTGACTCACCCATGGTTGTGGATATCTACAAGGCAATACTCAGTCATAAAAATAATATATGCAGATTGCAACCCCCCATCCACTTGACACTCCCCTCACTATATTACAACATATCCTTTTCACTTTAATTACTCTCTGTTGCCAAGGTGGAGGACAGGCCTAAGGGAAGGTGAAGGGATGATAGGTTACCCACCTTCAAGGAATTCTAAAATATAATCTGCTACCTGGGCTCACCGTGTGGTTGGATCACAACTACCTGGTCAGTGTCACATTAAAAATAATGTGGAATTAAGGTCTGAGTTTTGAACTTGGTTATAATTGAAATTAAAAGACATTAATAAATAAAAGAGTGCACACAAATACTCATAACTTCATGCTGCATACACATCTGTGAAGATACATTTTACAGTAATATAATAACATAATTTCCTTTCAACTTTTTGTATTTTCTTTTCCTAGGCTTTTTGGTTAAATTCAGCTAACTTCAGGGAATTCTAGGTATGCTGCATCCTAAATACCAAATTTCACAACCATCATGAATTCCAATTGGTCCAGTAACTTTTACCATTGGGTTATCCTTGTGTAAAAGTCAGGACCCTGAGTTGTTTTGTGAACACGACAGTTGGGATTTGCGACACAGAAATCAAATGTCACCTTGGAAGTAGAGTTTGCTCAGGGATGAAGAACCTGAGAAGTGCACTTCGAAGTCACAGAAATATCCGGCCATCGCCGCATTGTGTAACACATTAAGTTTAAGATTATTGTTCTTTAAGCATATACATAGAATGCAATTGATCTCGTCAGATAATAAAACACAAATACACTATGCAAACAAGACACTATATCCAATCAATTGATCAAAAAAAAAAAAAAAAAAAAAAAAACCTCAATTTACAAAATTTGGAATTATAAATAAATTTAAAATGCATACATAAAATTTAAAAACACATGGGTAATATTATAGAACAAAATATGTGTTAAATGACAACACTATCAGTTTCAAAACGTTCACTCAGACTATAGAAGGAGTTGGCTATTATCCACGCATGTAGTCTTGTTTTAAAGAGTGGAAGCATCATGTCTATCACTTAACTGGGTAGCTTGTTAAATAATTTCAGACCTGTTACTGAATAACTATTTTGCGTCTTGCTTAGTCTACATGGTATTATACAAGGTGCGGCAGAGGAAACGGACGTATTTCAAATAACTATAACTCAGACGATTTTCAAGTTAAAAAAATTTAATTATACAGAAATGAAGCTTGTATAATGCAGTTTCTGTTGACTATTTCAGATTTACCTCCGAAAAATAAATGCCGTCAAGTGACGCAACAATGGAATTTTCTAACATGCAATCTCATTAATAATAACCTTGACTGTCCGGGTGGCGACGTGTCATCATGTCTAAAACCGATGTTTCGGCCCTCATGTTGTGGCCTTCTTCTGGGTATACCCAGTAACAGTGTGGTGTGGTGTTGCTAAATTTGGAAGCATCGGTCCTTATTTTTTTGAAGAGGACAATACCTCAGTGACAGTGACTTCAGCACGCTACATTGAAATACTCAACAGGTTCCTGCTTCCGGAACTACGCAGACGAAGAGTAAACATGCAGCAAATTTGGTTCCAATAAGATAGTGCCACAGCGCATACTGCGAGAGCATCAATGCAAGTGGTTCGCGACATGTTTCCTCAACATGTGATCTCCCGTTTTGGCGACATTGACTTGTCCATATGTGACTATTATTTGTAGGGTAACCTCAAATCAAACGTTTACTTAAACAAACGCCGCAACATCCAAGAACTAAAAGAGTTCATTCGTGTAGAAATCACTAATGTGGAGGAAGAAATGTTGGGAAGAGCAATGCAGAATTTCGAAGTGAGGTTACGAGAGTGTTACAGAAAGAAGGTCGTCACCTGATGGACGTTATTTTTCGGAGGTAATTCTGAAATAGTCAACAGAAACTGCATTATACAAGCTACATTTCTGTGCAATTAAATTTTGTTTAACTTGAAAATTTTCTGAGTTAAGATTATTTGAAAAACGTCCGTTTCCTCTGCCGCACCCTATACAAGACTATTAACCCGGACTAGCGTATGCAGGGGGCAGCTGTAACTGCATGCAACTAGGCAATTCTTGACAGGCGCATTCTTGTCGTGGGGGTGAATGCTAGTTCATTACTAGTAACAAAGTTCTGTCAAGGACCCAATCTCTCAGGGTATAACGAGAACCCCTACCCAGGGATATGGGTGAAGACCTCAACGATAGTGAAGGTGGAGAAGAGAATCTTCATAACGACTACACTAGCGGAAGAGGCAACCCTGCTTTCCAGACGGGTAGATGTAACGCGTAACGGGTAGATGTAACGCGTAGCCATAGAAAAGGCACTCGGAAGAAAAACCCTGGTCCTTCAAGTTTGGGGGTGGTTCGGAAGGCTGGTAACCTACTACATAAAAAAGTTGGTACTCATAAGGCTAATCAAAGCAATAAACGAACAGATTCAACCATCGATGACCCTGGAAATGAAATAAGGACAACTCTTTTGGAAAATCTGACAATTGCCACGTGGAATGTAAAAGGGCTAAGTAAACATTTTCCAGAAATAGTAAAGGAAGTAAAAAGTAGGAAAATTGATATACTAATACTAACGGATACAATGAAGAAAGGGAAGGGATCTGAGGAATTGGGACAGTATATTTTTCTATATTCTGGAGTAAGTAAAGAAGAGAGAGCAAGATCAGGAGTGAGTATGCTAATTACATCACAATTCAAATCAAGAATAATAGGATACTCGTGGATTAATGAACGAATAATCTCACTTAAGGTTAAAACAGGAAGATCACACTGTAACATTTTAGGAGTATATGCACCTATAGAAGGCAACCCTAAAGAAACATATTTTATGAACAACTTCAAGACCAAATAAATGGAGGTAAAAATGATTGCTTAATAATAGATGGTGACTTGAACACAAGAGTAGGCAATATAGCAATACCCAAATTAATTGGAATACATGGAGAGATTAAACTAAATTCCAATGGTCAACATCTGAGAGATTTCTGTAAATATAATCAATTCAGGATAACAAATACCTTCTATCCGCACAAAGAAATCCATAAATACACATGGGGACAATGAGGTCAAAAATCAGTCATTGACTACATCATAGCAAACGAAAAGATATGGCCTTATATAGTGATGTGGGCCGGAAATATTCCCAGTGGGAAGGAACTTATAAAATGAGAATATTTCCCTGGCTAGGAAATATTCCCAAAAAAGTGGGAATTTATAAAAAATCCTTAGTTTTGAACATTTTAATGCTTATTTACAGTTCAAGTACCTTAAGATTAAACTATATCTCATAGGGAAGTTTTCCTATGATATAATTCCGGGGTGCGCGGGCAAAGAGAGTTAAGTCCACTTTCTTGTTACTGAGAATTAGAGTGACTTAACACACTATACCAGCCAAACATAGCTTTAGAGATGGATAAACCCATGAGGCACACATCCATAACTACCGTACAATTTTGATTATGACTTACTGGACTTAACACAAATGTAGAGAACATTTTTATCTATAACTCTATGGTCACATCTCAATTTTTTTAGGATGGTGGACTTAACTCTCTTTGCCCGCGCACCCTGAAATTTTTCACTTATTTTCAAAAGCAATGTACCTTGAGTCCATCTTCTTTACAAAAATAATTTTTTATAATCTCTTAGGTTTTCTTTATATGCTTGCCATTCATAAAGTGATACCTCACTCACATTTATTCAAACCGGATTAAAGATAAGTAATTTAATATATTTGTAGATAGATTGTGTTGGTATTAAAATAAAATTCCAAAAACCAACACCTTCAAGATTATCATTGTTTAATATTACACAAACACAAATTTAAATAAAAGTTTACAGTATAGTATTTAATCACAAATCAGTCCCATGGTCTAAGCCTAGGCTAATCCTACTGTAGTATGGGGGGAAATTTAGTTCTTTCATGACTTAACAAGGGGAGAATATTTCCCTCCGCTCCAGAAATTCATACACCAGCTAGGGTTGCCACCTTTTGGTAAGGCTAAGGAAAGACACTTATCAAATACCGTATAAACAGATTGCCGGTCTTCATATCTAAATTTATACATGGAACAATTTATTAATAATAGAAAGAATTTTCTATATTCTATATTTCAAGTTCATCAGTGTGCCATAAAGATTGTTTTCTGTGAAGTCAAATACTTTCCCTAAGTAACTCAAAGCTTTCTCATAGAATTTCTCATGGATATGTTTTGAAAAAATTATGGCGAAGCGGTAATTTATGCCGCGCACAGGTCCCCCTTCCACTGAATAATAAAAGACCCTTGCACCAAATGTACTTCTGTACTTCTCCGTTGGATTATGCCGGCTGCGCTGATCAAGGTCATACCCCAAGAATGCCTGCGTGACTTATACAAACAAAGAATAATATAATGAGCGGTGATTTCACTGCTGCCAATACGATACATTTTAGCGATGGAATATCTTGATCATGAGTCGAAATTCACAAAATATGCCACTAAGAATTGCTTTCTCATATTTTGTTTTGGAATAATTTGGCGTCCCACAATGTAATGCGTCCCTCTCAGGCATAATTCAGGACGATGAAAATGTTCTTAAAATGCGGGATGTCCTTATGTTACTCCAACCTTCACACTGCAGACTTCAAGAAACGAAAAAAATCTTCATCTGCAGTGTGATGGTTGGAGTAACATAAGGAATGAGTCTATTATCAACTTTGTTATTTCAAAATCAGAACCATTTTTTGTAGATTTTAAAATGACCAAAAGTGAAAGACACAATGCCGAGTATTTTGCAGAGCTTATTGGATCAGTGATTGAGAATTATGGACCTGACAAAATTTAGTGGTCATTGCTAATAATGCTGCAAGAAGGCAGCTTTATCATTGGTGAAGGAAAAGTATCCACACATTGTACCATTAGGTTGTATTGCTCACCTCCTTCATTTATTGTGTTCAGACATTTTAGGTTGCCAAACTGTTAAAAGTTTCTTTGGTGAAGTAATTGGAATTGTAAAGATGATCAAAAAAGGTCACATTTTACAAGCAATATTTGATGAAATCTCATCTGAAAAAAGATTCAAGGGCCGAATTGCTCTGAAGTTGCCTGGAAAGACAAGATGGGGAAGCCACCTTTTTTGTTTACACAGTTTGCAATCAAATAAAGTGGTGCTACAAACATTGGCTGTTAATGAAAATGCTGACCTTGAACCAAACATGAAAAGAAAACTTCTTGATGATGGGGTGTTTTGGGTCAAAATAGAGAAGTTGATAGATTTGCTTACACCAATTGTACATCTCATCTCTGCAATTGAATCCAATGAACCACAAATCCACAGAGTTGTAAGAAAGTTCGATGATTTGGAGTTTTTTAGTTTTATTTAACCTAATCATGATTAAATTTAAGTATTATTTAACAATTAATTGTCACTTTATGTAACAAATATGTATCTCTGAGTTATCTTGCTCGTAAATCATAAATTCCCTATAGTTTAATTTAGCAGTTTTGGAGTTTTATTTAACCTAATCATGATTAAATTTAAGTATTATTTAACAATTATTTGTTACTTTTCATAATAAATAGGTGTCTTTGATTTGGGGAATATTTCCTCAAGTTTAAATTCCCGGGAGTTTTACATCACTAGCCTTATATTACAGATACCAGAAGCTACAGAGGCGCAGAAGCAGACACCAATCACTATTTAGTATGCTCAAAAATAAAGTTGCCTAAGAAATATATAAAGCAAAAGAACAGAGAAACAGAAAAGTGAGCAAAAAGATTCAAAATACAGTATTAGAACAACCTAGCATAAGAGAATTATACAAATCTAGATTAGACAAAAACTTGAAAGGAAGAGTAGGAGATGTAAATATAGATTGGAAAATGATTCAGTCTGCAATAATAAAAACTGCAGAGGAAGTATTAGGATATCAGCATAGAAAAAAACCCAGTAAACTCAAAATATGGAATGAGGAATTAAATAAATGTATACAAGAGAAAAAGCAGTCATATTTAAAATGGATTAGTAGTAAGTCGCAAGAAGACTTCATTTTGTCCAAAAAGAACAGAGCAGTGGCTAGAAAACTGACTAGACAGGTGCAGAGAGAATCATGGGGAAATTTCATAAAAAGATTGGAATATGATGCTACGGGCTCCCAAAGATTTAGCTTTAAAGTATTCAAGAATTTTAAAAGTGAAATTGAAGATAAGGTCAAAATAGATATAATATCCGATAAACAATGGCGTGAATACTACGAGGATCTGCTAGTAAATGAAAATGAGAAATATAATGTAGATACGATGCACGTCAATGAATATAATGCAATCACACAAAAAGAATTAACTGATATCCTAAAAAAGTCAAAAACAGAAAATCTCCCGGACCAGATGGAATTAATATGGAACTTATAAAATACGGAAGCTCTAAATTTAAAAAGGTATTGGTCCAACTCTTAAATGATATATGGACAAACATAAATGTTGTAACTACAGAGGAATTACACTTCTGAATTCTGGGTATAAAATATATGCAAACATAATAAAAAATAAACTCCAACCAATTGTGAAAAATATTTTGCAGGAAGAACAATGTGGATTCTGTAAGGGGAGGTCTTGTGTTGATGCCATTTTTACAATAAAACAGATAATGGAGAGACGAATATAATATAATTTACCCACCTATCTCCTGTTTCTTGACTATGTGAAAGCCTTAAGATAGAGTAGACAGATCCAAATTATGGAATATATGTCAGAGTACCAGTGGCGTATCCTGATCTCTGATAAAGGGCGTGCTATGCTGTCGTCCTACACAGAAAATGTACTTGATTCCTAAGTTAATTGAGAATGTAGATTAACTTTAACTGAACAGTTAAAAATAGCTTGCTTTATTAAAGTAGACTTATTATTTCTTTTAAAAGATGAAGGATTTGTACTTATAAGATTTGAAGCTTTTGCGGCGCTGACTATTTAAGATGGCTTCTCGGGTTATCAGCCATGTCAAAATTATTAAGCTCGAGCTTTCGGCCATAATCACTCTGTGGCCTTCCTCAGGAACGTGTGACTGAAAAATGTTGTATATATTCTACATTCTTGCATTTATGTATTGTAACTAGGAGGTGCCCGTGGCTTCGCCACGATAATTCTTTTAAAAATTAAAAAGAGTATAATAATTATTAAAGCATTATATTTATTAACACTTGCACGCGAATCATTCATAAACTAAACCATTAATAATTAATGAAACAGCTAAAATTCCTGCTTTAGAGTACATTCCACGACATGAAAGCGCCCCCTGGGAAAACTATATCAGAATCGATTATGCAGTTCCAAAGAACCTGTGAACACATAATACGTATTGTTTCTCAGCTGTTTATTGGCATGAATATGATGTGAATTTTATTTTATCAATTCAGTGTAATTTTCAGAAATTATATAATGTTTCAAGGGAAGGAATGATTTGTTTGGATTATTATTATCAGCGATATTTCAAAAGATAAAACCATCAATATTTTACAGCTGTTGCCCCCGGCTTCGCCCGCCATTATTCATTGACTCCAGGATTTTTAAGAAAATTACACTGGTAGATTATTAAAAATGTTTGTGGTTCAGAGCTATGAAAATTGTAAGTAAAAATAAAATTAGAATATTTGTTCATTGTGTTCATTTCACTTAGGCCTTATATAAAGAAACGGTTTTCCTTCCTAATTTTGTAGTCGTCATGAAAGTTTAGACTGCGAGAGATGAACATCGCCGAGTATACCCGAGCGAGCAAGCACGCTATTTAGGGCCGTTGAATTGTATAAGAGTAGATTTAGAAAGACTTGGTAACTCAGGGCAAGGCCGTTCATTTGTCACAATTTGCAATTTATCTTGAAAAGTTCTGGATGAAAATGTATTTATCAGAAAGATCTTCCAAAATACGGCTGTGCTCTTCCATAATGCTTTCAGAATTAAAAAAAAATCTAATTGAACTAAAAATTAATTTAATACATTTGACAATAAAATAAAATAATTGCTATAATATTTGCCTTGAAACTATTAAAATCATAATATACTAAGCTACATGCTTGCGGGACTTCAGTAGCATGCAAGATACCGACAGATCTCCACCGTCCGTACCTTGCTGCCTTCTTCGCCGCGCTCAGAATAACACTAAATAAAGTAATATTTACAATTGTTTACTAGGAAACTTCTTAAAAATGATAGACTAAAAATTAAACACTTTTGGCAACATAAAATAAAATAATATTTACAATAATTTACTTTTTAACTTCTTAAAATCGCAATATACTTCGCTACAACACAGCTGAGTGCGGAACTTCAGTAGCACGCAAGGCACTCAAGATACTGCCAAATCTCCACCGTGCGTAACCAATTCCCTTCTTCATCCCGCGATCAGGATATCGCCCTTCTTCAAAACTCTTAGCACACAAGTTCTAGCTTCGAGGGAAGGCCACTCCTAACGTCCACCCTCCACCTGCTCAGAAACTCATTCTGATTGCGGAATCGTAGCACACGGCTGACAGCCTCGCAGTGATGCCCTTGTTTTCTCATTTCAACAATGAAAATTACACTGATTTTTGTACAATTTATTGAAAAAATCAAACATAATGAATGTATATATTCCATCTGGAATTAGGGCGTGCGGCGCACGCATAGCACCAATCGATTATACGCCCCTGCAGAGTACCAAATACCATCGTCTCTACTCAATGCAGTTAAATCCTTAAACGATCAAACTGAAATTAAAATTATAATGCAAAATACAAATACACCTAACTTGAATATAATGGTAAATGTTGAAAAGTAATCTGGACATTACGTATAGTAAGAATACTGTATTACAAAAAATTATATATCATACCATCATTAAAAAGTTAGATATCACAATTACAATAGAATCATATCTTGGTAGAATAAAACAAATGTGTTAAGTTACTATAATTTGTGAGCATAGGCCCAATTTCAAAGGTCGACTACTATACTTGTGTCCCTAAAGCTAGCTGCTGTGGTGGGGGACAGGAAGTAAAAATGAAAATTTATTTAGGCGTATGCATATCTCAGAATATGGATGAGACTTAATGAAAATGTTTCAAAATTTCTGGGTTCTGACTCTTTAGTATTGCTATCTGCATTTTTGCGTGTTCTATTTGTAGTTTTGAATGTTCTAAATTATTCTTCTTGGTTTCCAACTCTGAGTTCAAAATTTCTAGTCTTTTTTCAAACAACTGTTTATCAAAATCAGTTTTACTTTCTTTTCTTTTGGAAACTGCATTTATCAAATCTGCTGTTGATCCCATACTTGAAGATTTTCTTTTTCTTGGTGCACTTTTTCACAGTTTTGTGCTTACTGGTACCTGGAGCTGTAGGCTGCTGAATGCTTTCAATGCTTTTACTGGTTGATGGACCACACAATTCCTCTTCTTCGGGCTGAGTTCCTTCCTCATGCTTTCCTAGAATAAATTTTGCATGGAATTCACTGTCAGTTCTCTGGTTTTCATTGTAGAGTGGAGCTGAAGAGTCGAAAGGATTAGGGAGGGGCTCAAACTGGGGTATCAGCATGCCAACAATTTTTTCTCCAATGCTGTCTATGCTGGGTGAATGCAAGATCAGTAAACTATACAGGTTGCGTATTCCGGGATAAACCAATCGCAGCACTTGAGTGTGTGACGTCACAAGATTCCAGATCTCGCAATTTTCAGATTTTCCTCAGTCTAGAAAATCTTACACCGCGTGATTAAACTCGTAACCTTTAATTAACCCATGGTCGGATTCCTGTGAAATTTATACAGAAATAATCTACACACATCAGCCCTACTGATGGTTAAAACAGAACCTTAAAAAAGCGGACACAAATGTTTTTATTTCATTTTATAAACATCACAAAATTCATGGAGGGAGAAGCAAATTTCACTATGCGACAATTTTTTGTATTTATGTGTCCCGAAAAAACTTCAAGCGAGAAAGTTTTAGTGAAATAATTGAATTTTAATACAAATGAAGTTCCAGCCCCATATCTCGAATGGTTTACGAGTAATTGAGTGGTAATTATTCCAGGCGCTTCAGTGTCGGAGTGATTTGTGACGACCGTGAAATGTTCAGGAAGAAGCATATTTGACTATGCGACAATTTTTTTATTTCTGTGACCAGAAAATGATTCAAGCATGTGAGCTTATTTTATTTCTGTGACCAGAAAATGATTCAAGCATGTGAGCTTTAGGGAAATATTTGAATTTTATTATACATCAAGTACCACGTTTATATTTTGAATGGTTTACGAGTAATAGAGTGGTAATTACTCAAGGCGATAAAGCTATCGGAACGGTACAGAGGTCTTTTTTATTCTATAAAATAGGCCTACTAGCAATTACGTAAAAATCCTTAAATATTTTAATCGTGGACTCAATAATAAAGGATATTAACTGGCTACTTGTACCCATACTGAAAGATTGACCCGCTGGGGAAAAAGAATGAATTAAACTTTTTCCTAATCTTGTAAATCTGCACTACTGTTATTTAGATATTTGTTGAATTATTTATTTTATTTTTTGATCCTTTGTGCTAGT
The DNA here is from genome assembly GCA_964059195.1 of Ectobius pallidus. NCBI lineage: Eukaryota > Metazoa > Arthropoda > Insecta > Blattodea > Ectobiidae > Ectobius > Ectobius pallidus. Next base: position 156,928,039 of record CAXKWD010000004.1, on the reverse strand, counting down.
AACTTTTATTTCTAATTACCTTATCAAATGCCTTATTAGTTTAATACCTTGTTACGCCCTTTTCATATTTTGATATAATTTATCAACATGAAAACGTATTACAGTTAAAATTGAATTGCCGAGGCTTTAAGAGCATGCTATCGGGTTATAGTTAGGGCAAGACAATGATACTTTTTAATGAAAAATTCATGGAAAAATCCTTTGAAATATTGTGTGATTTATGTAGAATGCATTGCGAAGCAATTTGTGTCCTTTTTTTATGTTGAGACGTCAATTTTAAAGATCCTGCGCCTCTTTTCGTTGTGCTGCTCATGAAAGTTTCCCTGCCCTGCAATTCACAAACCATCCCTTAGTTTATTAGGTCTATATTATCTCTGTCGTCACATAATTTGTATACAGATGTACACTTTTGGCCGTGTTTCACCAATCATTACCTACACAACTTACCCCATATAAACCGGAGAAAATTATTATTAATATAAATGTATTGCTTTGATTACAATATTAACACAAATTAATACTCTACAATAGTCTACGCAATGTAATAATAACATTAGTACTGTACATGTTAATATTGATACATAAAAATTCCCGTAGTTGTTTCCTACCCTTATTATAAGGTACAAATTCTATACAAATATAGGATACATTCTTTAACAAATTTTCATCAAATTATACTAACATAACCTCTAGAATGAGGAATATTTTCTAGGCAACAAAATATTAGAACAAATCACCCTTTAGCTGTTATATAGGCCTACCTGTATTATATAATTTCTATTCAAATCTAGATCCTTTGGGAGATTTTTACAAGATTTTAAAGACAAATGGTGTAGAATCAGAAGAACATTTTAAGTAACTTGAATAACAGAACAGTTCACATCTTAGCTGTTTTCTACAATCTACAAAATTACTGTTACACACTGCCACAGCACATATCTGGCCCGGCATAATGGTTCAGTTAATTGCACTTTCTAAAGCACCTTCCATTTGTATTATTAAAAACAGTATGTACTGGTAATATCTATCCTAAAAGACTGCGGTCAAGCGGCCGAGATCAGTAGGTAGAAGCTTTGTCAGCGGCACCATACTGTCGTGCTTGAAGCGCCAAATCATTCTGACACCTTGAAGCGCCCGGAATAATTACCACTCAATTACTCGTAAACCATTTGAGATATGGGGCTGGAACTTCATTTGTATTAAAATTCAATTATTTCACTAAAACTTTCTCGCTTGAAGTTTTTTCGGGACACAAAAATACAAAAAATTGTCGCATAGTGAAATTTGCTTCTCCCTCCATGAATTTTGTGTAACGGGTGATGTTTATAAAATGAAATAAAAACATTTGTGTCCGCTTTTTTAAGGCTCTGTTTTAACCATCAGTAGGGCTGATGTGTGTAGATTATTTCTGTATAAATTTCACAGGAATCCGACCACGGGTTAATTAAAGGTTACGAGTTTAATCACGCGGTGTAAGATTTTCTAGACTGAGTAAAAACTGAAAATTGCGAGATCTGGAATCTTGTGACGTGACACACTCGCCTGCTCGCCGCAACTCCCTGTCCTATAAACTCGCCGGAATACGCTACCTCTGTAGTTTACAAGCCTTGGGGTGAATGTGTGTCTCCCCCAATTTTATATATTTCTACCTGCAACATAATAATATGCAAACTATCTCATGAACACAACAGTGGAAACACATGTTGTGTCCTAGACTTTTAACCTATATGGGGCTTATCAAGAATGAACATTTCTCTTTAATATTTTGTTTCAGTAATCAATAGGGAGTATAATATATCAACGTATTCAACTGATATAGCAACAATATTCAAGAAAACTTAAAAAAATGTGTAAGTTATATATTTCGTTTGATATTTACAGTTACTAATATTCACACAAAAAATAAAACTTCAGAACACAACACAGTTTAAAATTCCACAATGGATGTCACGTAACCTATAAAACTCGACGTTTCGGCCCACCCACTAGGCCTTCATCAGGAACACTAAATGGAAGGAAATGGAAGTCCCACCTGCTGCTCTCCTCGGCTGCGACTCGTGCTCACAAAGCTGAATCGTCGGTTTCACTTGGAGACTTGTTGTTCTGCCAAATCTTTTAACCCAACCTTCCGGGATGTTATAAACAGAGTCCAAGCTATCGATTGCAGGGGGCGAGGGAAATTTTACCGTGTGCATTCTTCTTCTTCTTCTTCTTCTTCTTCTTCTTATGGCATAACAGCCCTGAGTCGGGCCTTAGCCTCCATTATCGCCTTCCTCCATTTCTCTCTGTTAGCTGCTGCAGTCTCCCAGCATTTGGTCTGTAGCAGGGTTGCTGCATCATTCCCTAAGGCTTCTTTCCAGCGATCTCTGGGTCTCCCCACTGGCCTTCTCCCTTCGTATTTGGCCTGCATTACCCTCTTAGGTATGCGATGTTTTGTCATTCGGACCACATAACCTGCCCATTCTAATCTTTTAAATCGGATGGAGGTTACAAGGTCTAGATCTTTATATAGTAAATAAATTTCATTATTATATCTTATCCTCCATCTTCCATTCTCATTTACAGGTCCGTATATCCTTCTTAGGATTTTCCTCTCGAAGGTGTTGATAATGTTTGCGGCTTGTGTGTTGAGGGTCCAGCATTCACTACCATACCATACAACTGGCCTTATCAGTACTTTATATAATGTTATTTTCTTTATCTTATGTACATCTCTTGATTTCATAATGGGTGTTAGTGCATAATATATTTTATTTCCTTGTTGTATCTTTTTCTTAATTTCTTCTATTTCTTCGTTATTATCTGCTATCAAGGACCCCAAGTACTTGAATTGTGGAACGATTTCTATTTCATATGGTTCTATGTCCAGATGTTCTGGTTTTCTTCTTTTTTTGTTGGTGACAATCATTGCTTTGGTTTTTTCGGTGCTAATTTGCAGTCCTACTTCACTAGCAGATATTCCTAAGTCCTGGAAGGCAATTATCCCTTCTTTTTGTGATCTACTCATTATGTTCAGGTCATCCGCATAACCTACAAGTTGTACCATTTTATGCTCTAGTGTGGATGATGAATCTACAGGTAATTTCCTTACCACATATTCCATAACTAAATTGAAGATGATGGGAGCCAGCCCATCTCCCTGCTTCAATCCTTGATCTATAATGAATTCATCTGTGTTACCATGTGGTAATTTTATCTGAGCTGTTGTGTGTATCATTGTCATTCTTGTAAGTCTGACCAGTTTTATTGGAATTTTGAAGTACAGCATTATCTCATATGTCTTGTTTCTATGTATGCTGTCATAAGCTTTCTGGAAGTCAACAAATATCTGAGTGAGGTCCAGGTTATTCTCCCACATTTTTTCCATAGTTTGTGTAACTATGAATATCTGGTCTGTTGTGGACCTGCCGCTTCGAAAACCTACTTGATATTCCCCTAAAGTTTCCACCACATATGAGTTTAGTTTCTGTTTTAAGAGATGCGTAAAGATCTTATAGGTTGTACTCAACAAGGCTATGCCTCTATAATTTTCACAGAGCAGTCTACTTCCTTTTTTATGTATAGGAGCAATCAGACTCTTTGTCCATTCATTTGGCATGTATTCTGTATTCCATTAAATCATGTACTTTCCCTATCAGTATATTCCCTCCTTGTTTTATTAGCTCATTTGGGATCCCATCTATACCTGGTGATTTCATATTTTTGAGCTTCCTAATGGCTTCCTTTGTTTCGTCCAGAGTTGGAGCTTCAATATCTCTATTTGATAGACTTAGATCATCCTGTTCTATGTTTATGTCTATGTTCATTCCTTGATTACTATCCTCCTTTGAGTTCAAAAGATCTTCAAAATATTCTTTCCATCTCCTATTTATTCCCTCCTTTGATCCAATCAGTTCTCCATTACAATCTTGGATAAAGTCCGTGTTTGGTTTAAAACCCTCTTTTATGTTCTTAACTTCCTTATATGCTGATCGCAAATTATTCTCTTTCAGATCATCCTGTATTTGTTGTACTTTTTTGCTTAAGTATTGTCTCTTTTTAGTTCGACAGACTTTATCTGCTCTTTTCCTAATTTCATTAAATTCCAACTTCCTCTGTCTGGTAGGTCTCTGAATATACTGCTTATACAGCTCATTCCTCTCTTTAATTATCTGTAAACATTCTTCGTCGAACCAAGGGTTTCTATCTCCTTTGGATTTTTCTCCTAATATGTCTACTGCTGTTTCTAAGACACATGTTTTGATGTTATTCCACTGATCTTCAATGGTCTCTGCATCACAATTACTGACCTTACATTCTTCTTCCTTTAATTTCCCATCCACTAACTCTTTAAACTGTTTCTGTACATTTGGATCTTTTAGTTTCTCTAGATGTAATTGTTTAGGTTTCAGATGTCTAGATTTAGCATTATGTCTTATTCTAACTCTAAAGACCGATTTTACCAGAAAATGGTCTGAAGAGCAGTTTGCTCCTCTATTCGATCTTACATCTATTATACTAGATGCTGCCCTTTTGTCTATCATAAGATGGTCTATCTGATTCACAGTTTCTTTATCTGGTGATGTCCAGGTACCCTTATGTATGTTTTTGTGGGGAAAACATGTTGAGCTAATCTTCATATTTTTACTTGCTGCCAGATCTATTAGGCGTTTCCCATTATCGTTGGTCGCATCGTGGAGGCTCCAGGGTCCGATTGTGTCTGTATATGCTTGATCTCTCCCTATCTTTGCATTTGCGTCTCCAATAATTATTTTAACATCATTAGATGGGAGTCTGTCATATATTCTTTCTAGAGCCAGATTGAAGAAGTCCTTCGTATGTTCATCTTTCTCTTCTGTGAGTGCATGTATGTTGATTATTGATACATTAAAAAATGCTGATTTTATTCTCAGTACACATGTTCTGTTGTCTATAGCATCAAAGCCTAAAATAGCATCCTTCATATTCCTTTTTATTATGAAGGCCACTCCTCCTTCTTTCTCCTTGTTCTGTCTACCACTGCTGAAAACAGTATGTGTTTTGGTATCCCATATCTGTTTTCTGGACCATCTTGTCTCCTGAATAGCCACTATATCTAAGTTATAGTCTGTAATCTGAATTAGCAAGGCAGCCAATGCTCCTGCTCTCAACAATGACCTTACGTTCCATGTTCCAATAGCATAGTCCATTTTCTTTTGCCTTAGTCGTCTTAAGTATGATCTATCCTTCCGAGGCTTAGCGATTGGTTTCTGAACTTTTTATTTTTACGATACAGGGTTGTTGGCCCTGCGACCAACCCCCAACCTGGAGTGCCAGGTCATTTGATTTTGGGGTTTTCGTCCCCTAGGCTGATTGCTTTCTCTACAGCTATGGAGTTCAGCCTACCCCTCCCTAACAGAGGTAATCTCTTCCGCCGTTGGGACTCTCACTCCTCTTCCGCCTTCAGAGCCGTTGGATATCCTCTTCTGGGTTGCTTCTTTGTCTGGGTCCTCGCCTTGGCCTTCCCGGCAAGGGTGACCCTGCCAGTAGCTATGCTACCGCCGGTATAGCCCAAGGTATCTTCGGACCACACAAACCCTCCCACCAACGATAAGGTCATGCAACCCCTAGGGAGGGTTACCGTGTGCATACTGTTTTTAAAATTCTTGATCAGACTTAACCAATCGTCTCCGAGCTCCCCATTGTACCTATTCAAACTCTCTTGGTTGCCAATGATGTTTATCACCTCCACAATTTTCCTCTTTACGGGGTCGTGTTCGATTTTTACAATCCTGAGTTTGTCAATGTGGTGCTTACTGTCGACCATGTGTTGGCTTAAACTGGTTGCTGGTCTCCCGAGCCTTAAATCTCTTTCATGCTCCATCATTCTCACTTTGAACGACCTCCCCGATTCACCAATATACAAGCCCCTGCACTCTTTACACATTATCGAGTATACTCCAGGTAGTTCCATATCTGTCTTTACTCTGCCAACCTGTTTAAAGTTAGGAAATATCCGGTACTTTCAATAGTTCGCTCAGTCTTGTATGCTGGAATTAAATCACATTTCCGCAGCAATTTATCCATCTTCCCACTAGTCATTGGATTATAGGTTAAGCTGACATACTTCTTATCCAGGTCCTTCTTGTCTCGTTTGGCATTATCACATAAATTTTCGGCCCTGTTCCAGATTTTACTTATCCTTCTGCTATTATAACCGTTTTCCCCAGCCAACTTGAAAATTTCTTCCTTTTCCCTCCTCAGATCCTCTGGGTTATTACACAATTTGATGGCCCTAGTTGCGAAATTACACCAGACGTTGTCTTTGGTACTAGGATGGTGAGCGGACCTCTTGTGTATGTATAGCTTTCCCTTATTGGGTTTCCTGTATATACCCACCCTGATCTTGGGGCTGTCTAAAATAATTCTGAGGTCCAGAAAATTTAAGCATTTATTGAGTAGTTTCTCAATGGTAAATTTTACCCTGTCATGGAAGCTGTTAAATCTTCTAATACAGCGGTTCCCAACCGATGGGTCGGAAGGATTACAGGTGGATCGCGACTCGATCCTAAAACTATCAGAAACCTTCGAATAAACCATTAGAAAAGATAAGAAAAATCTAAACAAACCAAATTTAACAACTTTTGGATGGAAACGAGGACAGAATATCCAACAATATCTGTAACTGCATGGAAGTTTCTGATGGTATTCACCACTACGTATTTATGTGAACCTACTTTTTCAACTTTAGTTTTCCTAAAAAACAAATATCGAAATCAACTCAATGTTGAAAGTGACTTAAGATTTAAAAAATCCTCATTCAATCCTTACATTGACGTGTTAGTTCAATCGAAACAGTCCCAAAAATCTTATTAATATAGTATTCTTACTTAAAAACAGCAATTTTGAATGAAAAATTAAAATGGTCTTTGTGTACTTTTATAATTGTAGTTTTTATATTCACCTAGGAACACTTGTTAGTGAGTATGAAACCACTTGTTGCATATATATTCTATATCTATTGTTAAATAAATGTTTTGCTACAAAGTGCTTATATTTTGTCAACCATTTTCAAATCAGAACACAAATTGTTTATCAATAATCAATCTGTATCTTCAAAAAAGCATATATAAGCTTATATATATATTTGCAATATTTGATGGTAAATTGTATATACATAAGGAAGGGATATGATACAAACAAGGTTTTCTACTCCACCATGGGTCGGCCGCGGTGGTCTAGAGGTAGCGTGCCCACCTCTGGATCCGCAGGGCGCGGGATCAAACCCGGCCGCGGTCGATGGATTTTTCAGGACGTAAAAATACTGGGCACGGAGTCCTCCGGGAGGGACTTTAAGCTGGGGGTCCCGTGTCGTAGATTTACGGCACGTAAAAGAACTGCAAGCCTAAATTAGAGCCTCTGGACTAAATTTCTTGGCCCTTTCACGTCCAAGAAATACTTAGTTTCCAGAGGGGGGTTACGAGGCGATGGGCGATGGGCTTACCACCTGTCCCTGTACCCTCTCTCGGAAAATAAGCATATCAAAATTAGTGTAGGTAATGAAACCTCCGCTTGGAGGCCCCTTCGCCCCACCTGGGGATCATAGGGTACCAGATACAGATACAGATACTCCACCATGGACCGATGGACCGTGGAGGTATTCCGATAAGGAAAGGTGGGTCGCCAGCTGATAAAGGTTGGGAACCACTGTCCTAATATTCGGTCAGAAATGTCATTCTTGGACACGACCAAAACATCGTACCTCATGTACGTAGATATATTATCAACATATTTGTCCAAAATCGACCTTTCAATAAAATTCATGAAAATGTCCGAAATTATCCCGGACACCGGGTTTCCCATCGCAAGGCCCTCATTGAACTGGAAAACATTATGCTCGGTGCACACCTCATACCATCTCCAGTATTCGTTGGTAACAACACTTTCGACTCCCAGTTCCGTTAACCATTTGAAAACACATTCTCCCGCCCGGGCGCGGGGTATACTAGGATACAATGAGACTATGTCCAGACTAAACATAAACTGTTCTCGGTCGCACTCCACTTTTTCCAGAAGTTCCTTGGCCTCAAAAGAATTACTGATCGACCATTTTGTTCTTCCCTGGATTTCCGTCAGCCTTTTTACAAATAACTTGGCTAATAAGTAAGCTGGGTGACTATACATTGGGACGATTGGGCGTAAGGGGATGCCATCCTTGTGTGTCTTGGGTAGTCCAAAACACGTGGGTAACTCACAATATTCTTGGAGATGATTTTGTTTTTTGTATCCTCACTAATGGTTATGCTGCTGTTATTAACCTTCGTAACTTCCTTTGCAATTGTTTTCATTGGGTCTTTTGGGAGAATTGAGAAGTCTGGAGGTTTAAAGCACTCCCTCATTTTCTCTATAGTCCAGTCAATAAACGTCGAAAAACACCGAAAAAAAAAAATCGTGTAGTTTTGAAATTTTGCAGAGATGTCAGAGGGAGTCTCCTGAATAACATACTAAAAGTCCCCGATGGTGGGGGGTGAGCGGGGGGAAGGGGGGCTCGCAGAAGGTCCCAGATTTAGGTTTTTCGCTTATATCTAAACAATGGTGCATCGTAGAGGGAAAATTTCTATATACAAAATTAAAGCTGATAAAATTTCCTACAAGTTTGATTCTACACATTTCTTCCTACTTCCAATAGTTTTCGAGATATCCGCCAACGAAAATAACAAATTTTCGAAAAAAGCTCTTTCGCCTCGCGCTTTTTGACACACTTTGTCTTCTAGCGCTTCAGCCCTTAGGTATACAGCAATGTTCTCCTGAAAGAGGTTGTAGGGAAATAAATTCACTTTAAAATGAGTTGTCATTTGTTATTTTGTCTTCAAATGCTCAAAAGTTTCAACAATTTACGTTTCTTTCAAATTTCGAGATTTCGAAAGAAAACCGTACATCGCACTTTCTCTATATTTAGGGATTATATCTTTGTATATTTAGGGATTATATCTTTGTATATTGTGTATTTACATCATGAAACAAGTGGAGGAATATGACACTACCATTAAAGTTGAATTTATTAAAAACCCGATCGCGGTACAAGCACAGGACATGTAATGGAAAATACATTATATTCCAGGCAAGAAAGGAAAAACTAGGACAAAAAAAATCATGTAGTTTTGAAATTTGGCAGAGATGTGGGGGGAAGTGTCCTAAACAACATAGTAAAAGTCCCCATGGATAGGGGGTGAGCGGAGGGTAGGGGGCACTTTTGAATGCCATTTCTCGCAGTTTTCCCTAAACACACAAAAGCTATGGGTTCTAGCAAAAAACAGTTTATGCACAAAATTAAACTACATAAAAGTTCATACAAAATTGATCTGAATGATACTTTTGTGTATTTAATAGTTCAGGAAATAGATGGATATGAATTATGACATAGTTCTGGTAATTCCGTTTTACTGCACCTATATATTATTATATTTTTTAACGAAAATGAAAGCAGATGATAAAATAAATTAGCATGTTGCCAAGCAAGTAAACTAGTTCTTAGAATAATATTCGTACTAAATGTAAACATCAAAAATAAAACTCATTATTATTATTATTATAAAGCTTACAAAAATCTCATGGTATGAGTGTACGTTATAAGAAACATAAACCAGAACTATCATTTGGAAAAATTGTGAAGAGTTAGATAGGCCTGTATTTAGTAATTATAAGAGGCTATATTTAGTAATTTTAAGACCTAGTAGACCTACATAGTACTTTAAATAAATGTTTAGTTGTCTATTTTTTTCAGTCTCCAATACTGGAATCCTAGTACATCGTATGATAAGTTGTTATATCTACCGAACATTCGGTATTTATACACATATACAACATTAATTAAAGAGTGCCTGAACAACTTATTTTGCTTGGACATAATCAATTTAAAACTTTTATTCTCCTTCTAGTGGTATACTTGTTGGTGCACGTACCATGACAGGTTCCAGAAACGGATGAGCATTTAATACCAGCTTTTCTGCATGCATATCTTCCACCACTGAGTTGCACAGTGACAAAATATGATGCGCAAATATTCTCAGAAGCCACAAAGACAAGTAAACATTTATTTAGGTAGGCCTACTATTCTTACAATATCTAATAAATATATCTAATTCCTTACATCTGAGTTTTATGTGTAATGTCACCATTAGTAAGTGTATTTTTCTAAGAACTAGTTTGCATCATAATAATTTAATTATCATCTGCTTTCATTTTCGTTAAAAAATAATATATAGGTGTATGTAAAACAGAATTTCCAGAACTATCTCCTACCTCATATCCTTGTATTTGAGCCTCTTAAAGCCCAAGTGGTGTAACTCACATTACTGCTGTTCTGAGATATTCAAGGTTTTGTCTGTCACCAAGTACATGGCTTTATGGACAGCATAAAATTGTGCTCCTACCTACTGGGTTGCTATGCAAGTTATGACTTACACCATTTGCGCTATTAATAGAAGAACACTTTCTGAATAGGATGCTGACCATAACTAAAAAAAATCCAAAACTGGAGTTACACCACTTGGGCTTTAAGGGGCTCAGTGAACTATTAAATACACAAAAATATCATTCAGATCAATTTTATAAGAACTTTTATGTAGTTTAATTTTGTGCATAAACTGTGTTTTGCTAGAACTCATAGCTTTTGTGTGTTTAGGGAAAACTGCAAGAAATGACATTCAAAAGTGCCCCCCACCCCCCGCTCACTCCCTACTGGGGACTTTTACTATGTTGTTTAGGACACTTTCCCCCACATCTCTGCCAAATTTCAAAACTACATGATTTTTTTTGTCCCTATTTTTCCTTTCTTGCCTGGAATAAAATGTATTTTCCATTACATGTCTTGTGCGTGTACCGTGATCGGATTTTTAATTAATTCAACTTTTATGGTAGTGTGATATTTCTACACTTGTTTCATGATGTAAATACACAATATACAGTTAATATACAAATATATAACCCCTAAATATAGAGAAAGTGGGATGTACGGTTTTCTTTCGAAATCTCGAAATTTGATCGAAACTTAAATTGTTATAACTTTTGAAAATTTGAAGACAAAATAACAAATGACTACTCACTTTAAAGTGAATTTATTTCCCTACAACTTCTTTCATGAGAACATTGTTGTATACCTAAGGGCTGAAGCGCTAGAAGACAAAGTGTGTCAAAAAGCGCGAGGCGAAAGAGCTTTTTTCGAAAATTTCTTCTTTTCGTCGGCGGATATCTCGAAAACTATTGGAAATAGGAAGAAATGTGCTGAATCAAACTTGTAGGAAATTTTATCAGCTTTAATTTTGTATATAGCAATTTTCCCTCTACGTTGCACCATTGTTTAGATATAAGCGAAAAACCTAAAACTGGGACCTTCTGCGGGCCCCCCTGCCCCCCGCTCACCCCCCACCTTCGGGGACTTTTTGTATGTTGTTCAGAATACTCCCTCCGACAACTCTGCAAAATTTCAAAACTACACGATTTTTTTTTTCTATTTTTCATTCGTTGCCTGGACTACTACGTACACATTGGAATCCATGGATACTGGTTGATTTTCCTTGTCACTTTTAATTACAAAAATGTTGTTTTCTTTTAACCATTTTTTCGCATATCCAATATCCTTATCTATTATTGATCTCACTATAGGAGCTCTCCTTTTTTTCATTTAGGTCCTCCAAAGTGACAGACGCTTCCCTCGTGAACTTCATTTTCTCGTCCTCGTCCAAAATCAAGCTTGATCCCTTAATTGCAGGGGGCCAAAATCTCCTCCATACTAAAACCACTGGGCCTAGGGGCATACTTGAAGCCATATTGAAAAATGTCGGAGACTCTGCTCTGGATCTCAACCTTTGACAAATTTAAGAATGTTGTACAACTGGTGTTTGTTTCACCCCTCATTGGTTTGCTGTTCTCCCTCAGACCATATTTTAAGTACCCCTCCAGGGATATTTATGAATGTTCTACCAGAAAACATCCTTGTTATTCAATATCCTAGCAATGACTACCCACCAGCTATGTGTATAACAGCCACCGGATATTCAAAGGAATTTCCGTATCAACAATACTGCCTACACATGGGCTGGGGCGACCATGTACTTTGATCACAGGAAATTACACAACAATATAACATAATATTTTACATCTGAACAGTATTCATTATTATTATTATTATTACTGTGTTTGTTGTTGTTATTGTTATTGTTATTATTATTATTATTATTATTATTATTATTATTATTATTATTATTATTATTATTAATTATCAAAAAGCCTGTAATTAACCCTCACAAAAATGCCACAGAATAAACTCATATTTTATTTTTCTTTTATATACCATTGATTGTTTTAATACTCTGATAATATATAATCAAATCCGAATTATAATTACAACAAAAATTAATAATAAACAAAGTATAAATTCATTTTAAAACACTGATATCTCAACTAAAACATTCTGAATGTACTGAAATAGTATCCATACCGTTTTGTTGGCCGTCCTGTGAATTTTAAATCTTTGCACCAAGTTGAAATAACTTTCTCTCTGTTAAGGAGAGAAATTATTATTCTATGAGTTCGATTTTGAGTTTTAAGACTTACCCTTCTTTAAGTAATAAGTAGCTTGCCCCTCAATAATAAAGAATATTAAATATTATCATATAACACTTATTTTAGATCTGTCCATTACACATGGTGAAATGATTCTAGCAACTATGACTCACAAAGTGACATGGGGTGATATCGTCTGCCAACTTGTGAGAATCACCGTGAGAAGCAGCTCGAGAAAGTGAAACCACGCATGCACAATTCTTTCAGCCAACATAGCATGTGGCTCCGACTCTGCTATTCTAAACAATCACCCCCTTACTTCATTTCCCGGCAATACTACCTAACTCTGGCTACAGCTCTACAACTGGCGGTACATTCGAATATAAAATGATGCGATTCAATGATCTTTTGTTGACGCTTGATGATACTACAGTGCCATATTTTTGTACTATTTTGTTATAAAATTAAAATGAGTGTTCACTGGCTCTAAGGCGAATACTCTGAAACCGCCACTGACTTTTCCCATAATAAATTTAATTGCATTGATGACCTAACAGGTGTCGCTTCTTCTGATATATCCACCTCTTTGTGCTGGTTACGTGCAGGTGCACAGACAGAGCACTACACAGCAGTAGTGACCTTGCACATAACTACATAATTATGTAGCACCCTGCTCAGTTGATAATGCCTACTTTAGAGTTAACACAAGTGAAGTAAAGTGTTCCCTATACAAGCCATGGAGGCCTAGAGGGATCCAGGAGGTTGAGGTTCCCAGATTTTAGACATTTGACACATGAAGGTGGTAAAGTTGTAAGCCTTACGCACCGGCCGCCTTTACCCCAGGATAGCTCCTGATACTCATTTCTGTTAAAGGCTGAGTGTACCCCAGAAGGATTAGGCAAATTTAAAAACTCCAGTGACTTCATTGGGGATCGAACCCACGACCTTCCGCTTTGTAGCGCAGTGCCTTAACCACTAGATACCATATGCTATGGCATATCCCAGAGTTAACACAAATGTAATACAAATATGTGATGTAAGTTGAAATGGTTGGTTCCACCTCCATGCAGAAATGTCCTTATCCTTTCAAACTCGATCTTAGCCTAGGTATCTATCTATAAATAGTTAATTATTAACCATTCAAGCTGGATACTTAAAAAGCAGAGAGACTGGACTTTGTTTACCCTGTGCCGTTGTTTAAATGCAGTTTTATATTTCAGCTTGTGAATTAATGTAAGTTTTAAATAAATTGTTACCGTAGTTTAAAAGTTATGAAACTTCAATGTATACCTGCATATGGTTAGTTTGGGTAGTATCCCACTTTCTGTTATTCTTTTGTCACACTTCACATCCTTTTGAGTTTTGGCCTTTCTGCCTTCGTTTCTGTGAATGGTATTTTTTCTATAAAATGTTTTTTTGTAGTACAAGATGAGTAGGGGAGCTTTATGGAAGGTTGACCTCGTTAGCAATAGTTTTCTGCCCTCCCATATCTGTTGAATCCTAATTCAGTTGTTGCTCATCTGTAGAATTGCTATGGTATCTAATTTATGATTTTATTTAGGACATTGTTCTAATTTAAAAAAATATAACTTACTGTAAATAATTTTAAAAAAACTTTAAAAAATTTAAGATGTAAAAAGATTATGTTAGCCATTACTAGAAGTCTTAAATGCCTTGTAACTCTCTTGGCTACATTCCTCTTTTTTCTTAGACTGTAAGATTTTAGCTTGGTAGTTTTTCTTTTTTCTTTTATTATTTAATCATATTCCTGTTTTAGTTTTCATACCTTGATGTTGCACTTTTTTGCCTTGCACGTCACTCAATGTTTTATGTGTCGACAAAGAGAATTGATTTGTTAAGTAGAAATTTGATTAAAATAAAAATTTGATTAAAAGATTTCTCAGAACATAGGGTTCTTTGTTACAGGGTCAGAAGTTGACATCTGGAGCATGGGAGTGCTACTGTATGCATTACTTTGTGGTTATTTGCCTTTTGATGACGATAACATAGACAGCCTCTACCGGAAAATTTTGGTTAGTAAAGCTTGAAGAATTATTACTGTTAAGTTTTGTAACAGCTGTACAGATGGAAACCAAAACATATAACCAGCTATGTTGAAGTGACCAATACAAAATTTTTACAGGATATTTGAGAAATAAAAACTGTGATCTTTATTAAATATCAATAAGAAACCAAATTAATGTTTATACTTTTATAACATTATTTCAAAAAGAAATGGAAATACATTATTTTTTAAAGTCCAATTGAGCAGTAAGAAATTTTCCTTAACATTTAATAGAATCTACCAGTGGCGTAGCAAGCTTAGGTGGTACCCGGTGCGGAAAATTTCTTGTCACCCCCCCCATTTAAATTATTAAAAGATGGAACAGTTCCAAGTGTTATCTTTTGGATAGTAAAAGGTAATCAATCCCACGAGAGTTTAAGAGTTTATCGATAGATGCAGCTGCAACGAATTTATCTGATGTAACTCGTAAACTCAAAGAATTATGCAAAATTAGAAATAATTACTTTGTTATATAAAGCTCCGATTTCATGATATACTATGAATCAACCATGAATCAATCGAGTTACCATGTTGTCGCCATGTTGTGACCAGTGCTACCAATGGTGCATAAAAGACATAATAGTTAACCTAATTCAGCCAATTTTGTTAGGATTAAGGAAAGACATACATATCAAGCACATTATGCTGTACATTGTACATTATACTGTTAAACGACAATAAATTCTTTTATTATTATTATTATTATTATTATTATTAATCTAAAGTGCGTTATAGACAGACAGATATACATTGTTTTCGTGAGCGACAGACTGTGGGTGTTACCGTTAATAAAGCGAACATCTAGGCCAAAATACACTCCCGAAATTGTGCAATTTTTTATTTTTGAGTGATTTTTTTACATATTTATATTTTGTTTTCCAAGCGAAATCTCGAATTTTGGAAATATGAATTTTGATAAAAGGACAAAATTTTGTAATTATGTCATACATTTCAAGATGTGAACCGAAGATTGGAGACACGTTTTCCTTATTTTTACATAAAGAAAGTTTTCTCAAAAACGGCTCCAACGATTTTCTTTAAATTTTGCACGTGGGTTGGTTAAACTAAGAGCTAAAACTTTTATGTAAAACACTTTTTCGAAATAATTCTCTGAATGGTAGTTATAAGCCACCCACTCTGAATACGCGCTCTTTGCAATACGGCATCTTGCAACGGAAATTCGTATGAAAACAAAATTTTGTATCTGGATTAGGTACATTTTGGGGATGTGACAGGGCAGAGGAAGTTAAGTGAATTATACATAAATTTTTTATAGGTTGTTCCTAAGAAATTTCATAAACAAGTAATTTAACTATTTTACGGAACTGTATTATTAATAATCTATTCTTAAATATGCGCACATCCCAGTTCAAAATCTAGATTGAAGGAGACTTCGGAGTCAACTCACATTCGAAGTTTATTTTCGTCAAAGTCATGACTGCCGCAGCGGGTAGAATTGGTTGCGGCTTGAGTGATATAAAATATCCCCGATTGTTGAGGTCTCATTTAAATTAAAAAACAGCAGAGACAAGTATCGACAGAAATAAACACCCCTCCCCTAACCATAATATTATTGTTCGTATCAACACAGCGGCCAGTTCAGCCGCGTTTTATTACCTTTGTTGACTGAATTTAAACCTAAAAGAAGTTTCAATACGCATGTTGACTTGTAGAAAGTTGTTAAGCTTATTTAATTGTTTTAAATATTATTATTTTCTTTAAATTCCCTTAAGCGATTTTTTACTTACAAAGACACATTTTTAATTTGTCACCCCCGGGTGATGGCACCCGGTGCGGCCCGCACCCCCCGCACCCACCTTCCTACGCCACTGGAATCTACTTAAGTAGTTTGTTAGAATTCATATTTAATTGAAAACTAATCTGCAATTCTGTTAAGATGGAACAGAACATTCACCAAACAGTGTAGGTAAATGAAGTGGGGGAGGCTATTTACTGTCTTTGCATTCCTCACTTAAGTGAGAGAAATAACTTGCCAAAAAATGCATGGATGGTGAAAGGTCTTCTTTTCAGAGTCCGGGAAACAGCTTTTACTTATAGTATAAGGAGCTTGGAATAACAGAGGATGTAGTGCAAAAGATCTGCTGGAACATACTGAAAGATTCTTTAAATTACTGCATAATCATTTATATGGCATTTTTTTAAACTTTAAAACTTTCAATTTGAATTCTATTCGTATGCTGTGTATTAATTTTCAATTAAAATTGTACATTTGGTTCTGGATTTTTATGATTACCCGAAATAACGGGTGGATGTTTTTCAATAACATCATAAATACTTCATTTTGCCAATATCAGTTAAGAGAAATATTTTATAGAAAATTGAGCCAACATACCAAATGAATTGAAAATGGCTGATTTTGGTACTTTGTTCTATTTGAGTAAATATTTTATGAAATAAGTTATTTTATAGACTACTACAGTTGACACGGATTTTGTGATGAAAACCTGGATTTAGACAGGAATATTTAAAGGGGGACTGAGCAAAAGTTTAACACTAGCATTAACATAAACCATTGTATGAGAAATATTACAAGAATATTCACAGTGAAAACTACATAATTTTAGGACCATTAGTTCTTTTGGTACTCACAATGTCTTGACTAGTGACATCACACTGCCAATTCAGCATCCTCCCAATCTAACATGTAAGGCTCCATATAGTAAGAAGTAATGCTGGTCTGCTTTACTACTCATTGAAACATCATTAGTTATTGCAATCACCAATTTTTGTCGTCATTCACTCAATTTCTTTGTTTATTTTTAGAAAATACCACAGATCCACTAAGTAATTCCATGTGTGAATTGTGGTCTAGTGTAGCAAGTTTTGATGTTAATGGATACTTTTTTGGATATATATTCACAAAGAATGGACAATATTCAGGGAATTAATTCTTTAGGTTATATTTTACATTTTTACATTTTACATTATGCGGATTAAAAAAGTTCATGTGAACATGGGTCCCATTTTCCATATTAAAAACATTATAATATCAACTGAGGGTCTATTGTATTGTTTACTTAATGACTTATGAATGATTTAAATAATATTTGCACACCATAAAATTCATATCACAGAAAATTTTAAAAGATGCCACCACCGGCAGCAATGTATGTAGTCGTGTGGTTGTGAACTGCTTGTGTAGTGTGTACCCGACATGCCCTTAGATTAAAATTATATGGGCCGGTGATTTTCTTATGTGCCTAGCTTAGATAGACAAAGACAAAGCATCAGAATCTAAACAGAGCCTTAAAAGTTGGGTGCGTCTAATGGTCTGAAGTACACTAAAAAGAATATGGTAAATATTGCTGGAATACCATAGTTGTACACAAGGTGTTGTAAATGATAAGACAGTTACAAATTTCAGTACAGGCTGTACATCAATGCACTTCTCATAGTAGTGAAATGAGGGTAGCTGGAAGCCAGGTATACACTACGAAAATGTTGAGTTCTTTTATACAAAAGTAGTGTCTCGCTGGGTGGTTTAAATGGATACAACAGCTTTGTCCTGTTACACTTGCCGTGTGCAGAATTGAGGATTTGGGTGTAAAAGTATTTTCAGTCTTTCATGAGAAATCAGTTCAGTTAAAATTTATGCGAAGCCACCTGTACAGAAGAGGTTTTCGTGCAATTCAGGTTTTAAGTTAGAAGTGATTTACACCGATTCCATTGTACAAGGTTATAATTGTTTAGGGAATGAAGTATATTATTCCCTTTAAATATTTCGTTTAGAATCACATTAAATTTATTTTCCTTTAAATTTCCATCCTAAAATTATGGTCCGGAGCGTTTTATGGTCCGGAGCGTGTTATGGTCTGTAGAATACGGTATGTTCTTTGTGAATAGTAAGCGACCATGTGTCACATTCATGTTGTATTACAACCAGCAGGATAATTGTCTTATAAATTTCTATTTTTAGAATTTTGGACAGAAGACGAGAAGACTAAAATTTCTGAACTGCATAAAAGCAGGCATTTCCTGATTTGAATCTACATTTAACTTCTTTCTTAATCATATCTAAAAAATATTGACAGGGAGACCCAAAGGGAAAAGACCACTTGGAAGACCTAGATGCAAGTGGAAGGACAATATTAGGATAGATTTAAGGGAAGTCGGATTTGCAAGGGAAGGTTGGATGGGGTTTGCACAGAATAGGGTTGAATGGCAGGCTCAGGTAAGCACGACAATAAACCTCGGGTGCCATAAAAGAGATAATATTCCTTTACTTACTTAAAAATTGTCTATTGTCATTGAGTAAGAGCTGGTGAAGAGACTTATTATATTCCCAATTTTTCTCCAAGATTTGGAAGATTTGGCTAATACAAAATATTTGATGTATAGTTGGTCTATTTCCCCTAAATCCACATTGGTGATCTTCAATGATTTCGTCTGCATATGGGGTTAATCTTGATTGAAGTATAGTGGGTAAAATTTTGTATGATGTTGATAAGAGAGAAATTCCTTGATAATTATTACATTCGGCCCTATCTCCCTTTTTACGGATCAGTACAGTAATAGATTTTTTCCATTCCTTTGGCAATTCTTCCTTTCTCCAAATCATGAGAATGAGTTTATGGATCTCTCAGTTTAATCTGTCACCAACCTGCCTTAATTATAATTTAATTTAATTTTAATAATTTTAATTTAATTTAATTTTAATATATAATATAGTACAACCCCAAAGAGCAAAGCTCATTCGAGGGGTGACATAAATACATTGGTTCTAAAACATACTACAATCATCTTACAATTATAAAACATACTACAATTTTCTTATGGCTATAACAAATTCACTAGTGACAAATATACTACAAACCACAAAAAAATTTGAAATATACTAACCAATTTTGAAATATGCATTTTTTTTCGTACGACTTCCGGAAATATATTATAACTATCCTACTGACTAAAGTACACATCTAAAAAATATGATAATGCTTTTGGTTTAAAATTTCTAATGGAACTGGACACACTTTCAGGTAACATGTTAATTCTGCTGTAATTTGATCAATGCCTGAAGAACTGTGTTTTTTGTTTACGTATACCTGAGGTACTTCTGTAATTGTCGGTTCAGCAACCAACTGCTCCGCTTTGGGAAAATTTTACTTTCTACAGTTTGGACATTTCCATGTACATTTAATAATTGATTATAAACAATTTTCCACCTATTCAAAATATTATTTGGAGCCACGAGTATAGTACCATCATTGTCCTAAATTATGTTTGTTTTAGGTTGAATACCTTTCTTCAACTTGTTTATTCGTTTGTAAAGATCCCTAACATTTTTGTCTTTACTATTTGCCTCTACTTCGTTTACTTTGCCTTGGGGATGGTTTCTTTTCTTTGTTCTAATGGTTCTAGAGGTTTCTTGTTTAGCATTATTGAGATTTCCGACAGTGCCGTATTTAAGCCTAGGCAGACTAGGCAGCTGCCTAGGGCGGCAGATTTGAAGGGGCGGCTTTTAAGCTTGTACTGTTTTTTTTAATATATTAAACATTTTATCATAACTCTTTCAAAATAGTAAACTAATGTAATGCACAATGAAATAGAAATGAATAACATTGACAACAATACACTCAAATTTAATGAACGATTTACCATCGAGTGACCTTCGCAAAAAGCAATTAGCAGTTCCATTGTTGTTGTCAATGAAATTGGAACTCTCTTTCCATTTAACCGCCTTTGATTAAACTCTGACATTCTGATTTCAAGCTGGTCTTCGTTATGAGACGTCGCTATCACTGTTATAAGACTAGCCAGTATCAGTAATTCGATACTCATCAGTGCTAATTCATACTTAAAAGAAGAGACCACCCTCCACTAAGCTTGGTATTGGTATAGTCTAGTTGCATTTGCAACAGTAAAGAGTGCAGATGTGTTATTAATATTTATGTGCAGTGATCTGTTACTTATGTGAAAATGAGTGATAGCCGAAAAAAGCTAATTGGTTTTCAATACCGGAAACTCGCGAAATACAAGGCAATAGAAAAAGAGGAAACTGTGAGAAAGTGCGCAAAAATAAATGACCTGTTTAAAAAACAAACACAGCAAGCTTGTTCCAATTCGAGTCCAGATTCAGAGTGTAATTATGTGGCGAACAATACCCAAAAATGCTGTTCGTGTGATTTATCTGAGATAGGCATTTCCGATATTAAAAACAATAGGCCTAGTAATAACCTGTTTGTTTATTTACTGTTTTATTTATTATTATATATTACTATTATTACTATTATTAGCCTCTATTTCAGTTACAATAATGCTTATTGTAGGTTACTTTGTGGTACATTCATGTGGAAATAAGGGGGCGAAAATATTTTTCTCTGCCTAGGGGCGCTTAAGTAGCTAAATACGCCCCTGATTTCCGACAGTAGTTTCATTCGGATTTTGGAAGCATTGCAGTTTTGCTGCTTTCTTACATTTACCTATTTCATGCACTCAACATCGAACCACTTTTACTGGATCTCAGTTCAAGCGGACCTAATTTTTCTTTTGTGGATACTTTAATATTGACTTTAATGCTTTCCCAGGTTTTATCGACATTCATATCATCCCTAGCTTCTTGTTCTGCAGTGTTTTCTAGAACTGCAAATCTATTTGAAATTTCAGCTTGGTAAGCTTTTCTATTTTGGTCGTCATCATTTTCCCCTTGTTTAATGAAAGTTTCTCCTGAACAACCACAACTACCAGATAATGATCCGAATTGCAGTCAGAACCCCTAAAATTTTGAACATCAATTATGCTAGACAGCCTCCTCGCATCTGTTAGCACATGGTCGATTTGACTATGAGTCATTCCATCTGGCAAAGTCCTTGTGTATTTATGAATATCACGATGTGGGAATTTTGTGCTCTTTACAATTAAATTTTTACAGTGGCAAAATTTACTAATCTAACCCCATTGTTGTTGCTTTGCAAGTGGAGGCTTTCGCTGGCTTGAAAATATCCTCCCTTCCTACTTTATCATTGAAATCTCCTAGTACTGGTCACATGTTCGTTCTATTTCCTCATAGAAACTGTCCTTGTCATCATCGTCTTTATCCTCTGCTGTTGTATGACATTCATAACTATGATGTAACTGTCCCCTTAGAATAACATAAGGCAGTCTATCATTAATAAACTCTACTTTCTTAATGGCTGAATTGATTCTCCTATGGATGAAGAATCCGGTCCCTATTTGTTGGCTGTCATTCCCTTTCCCATAGAAAAAGGTATATGTGCCTGTCTGTATTGAACTTCACGGTCTAACTTCCTGTACGCTACTACATCTAAACTGTATTTTTCTAATTTTCTAGTTACCGATTTAAGCACCCCATGCCTATAAAAGCTCCTAACATTCCATGTACCTAATCTATAGGTTCTACGGTTTTTTAACTCTCTCAGTGTATTCCCTACCCAGGGATCCGAACGAGGTACTATTTTACCTCTGGAAAGTTTTACACTGATAGGATCCATAAATCAGGTAAGCATTTCTTAACACTGTTTTTTTACTGTTAATCTCATGCCAAGGAGTATGTCAGATTATGTGGTTGTAGAGTGATTCATTGCTGAAGAGGGGAAAAAAAGACACATATTTCTCCTATTTCTTGCCTATAAATTCCATCCAAACCTGCATGTCCCCCCAAAGAACTGAGTATTCATACTGTTGTTCGAACATTCTCCTCAGTCAACTCATGGTGTTCACAACGATGAAATTTATTTTCGGCTTCCCAAGCATGAATTTTACTTACTATCTGCACACAATTTCTTGGGCACTCAGCTCCCTAGTCCTCATTGGTTAGGTTTCGTTTGGTTCCTTAAACAGTGCTGACAACATTCAAACACAAAGTACGCTATACACCCTGACATCTAGTGGCTTCAATACTAAGCCTTCATTCTGTCTCAGGATCCTTATTTACGGTTGACATCACCTTTTCTAACGCATGGAGTTGTTATGGGGGAAAAAAAACACACAATTTTGTGTATTGCCAATTTCACAAACATGTCACATTGTACATCCAACACTTTCCTGGTGCTAACACCTCTTTAAGAATTCCGTATGCACTAATTTCTGACACTCCAGTGAAATCTGATGTCAATTTCATGGACAAAATGTATTAAATATGTTTAAAATTAGGCCTGTAGTTTTCTCCACTTTTAAATGTCTTACCTTAATTCATTTAATCAGTTTTAAGATCTTAAGTACAGGTCACAGATACCGCAAACACAATAGTATCCTACATTTATCATCTACATGACTTGAGAGTCATCCACATACACCTTCATGAGACATGTGGATGACACAAAAATCAGGCATGTGGATGACAAAAAAGGAGTTTAAGTGGTCTCAGCAAGCCATTTCTAAACCTCTGTAGGCTCAACTTCAGTCAGGTACTTTGAATTGGAAGGTTTATCATAGTGCATAATCAAAATTAATTAATATTCACTTTCTGCCTACTTTCTAGAAGCCATGTTAATGACGGGGAATAAAAACGTTTTCCTTGAAAATAAGATAAGATAAGATAATCTTTATTTGCCGTTTAATACATGGTACAATTGGCTTCGTCCTTTGTTAATCCCAAACTGTTTGTAAGCAAGCAAAATTCAACCTTACAATTCAACCACAAGCTGCCCTGTTGGCTTTCTAACACTGTTGCCAGTTTTACAAATTTCTCATTTCTGCAGAAAAAATTCCATTCTTTTCAGCCATGTGGATGACCAAAAACCCTTGGGACATTCTTTATGTTCATTAGGTGGGGTGACAATATTATTTCATTTTATTTTTTAGGGGTTAATATTCTTCACCCATTCATACTCATTGACAGGAAAAAAGTTGAAAAGGAAATAACATTTTGTTTTGTGGAAAAATGCATTAGAATATACAAAACCGAGGTTTGGGACAGGGCATGTGGATGACATTTCATTGAATTAAATTCGATTTTGGAATATCAGAATTTAAAGTTAGTGACATTTCAAACTGATAGTTGTAGTATGGAAGTTTTAGAAACAAACTTTTATTTTAATTTTTTTTTTTAAAGTTGAATTTGAAGGGAAATATCACTCCGGAACGCAAATTTTCCCGTATTTGAAGAATCACCCATTTACAAAATTAAAGCTGAAAAAATTTCATACAAGTTTGATCCCACACATTTCTTCCTATTTCCAATAGTTTTCGAGATATCCGCCAACGAAAATAACAAATTTTCGAAAAAAGCTCTTTTGCCTCGCGCTTTTCAACACACTTTGTCTTCTAGCACTTCATCCCTTAGGTATTGGTATAGTTATTAATGTACGTAGGTTAAATATAGTAAATTGGTAAAATGAATATTTGTGTGTTAAAATAAACCAAGCAGATCAACTTGAGTGCTTTGCATCGGAAGGCGGCATAGTTCCCCTCAATAGAATATTCAAAGACCATAACCTATTGTCTGAGTATTGAAATGGAAGCCTACCATAAAGTTTATAGCATCCATTTGGAGACCGGAGACTCTCTGGTAAACAAAATTGTAAATATTATTTTGACATGTTTCTCTATTCTCAATAGTGTTATAAAAGATTGCTACTGCAGATTTCTCGCAAACTAAAATAGTATCATAAAAGTGAAAGCGGCTAGGAATATAGGCCGACAGCTGAGAGAAAAATACTCACCCCCCAAAAATACTCACCCCCCGTTGTAATGATTAGCCAATAAGAATATTTTGTAGAAGTGTAAGTAATTTATATTAACCAATCAAAGAAGTAGTGGGCGTAATTATAGAATGTGCTGTATGCATTTTGCATATGATACAAGGAGTCAACTAACAGTCTCAGAGTGGTCAGTTACAAAGTGTACTTACAGTCGACACCTAGTCAAGGTGTAGTGTACTCACGGGCTAAGAATCTATAGGGAACAATAACTTAACAATCAACGAGTGTATAATACTGTGTAGAGTGACTTATACAGGTGATGGAAAATAAATATTACAGTAATGAATAGAAAGAAGTGTTGTTCGTTTGTACTTTATATTTATAAGTTCCTGTAGTGCGAGTCAACCTCCCTGGGATTATAGAGATCTTGATGCACAGCTGGCTGGAGCAGACCTATCATCGAAGTCAGGACTATACGAGGTACGTAAACACGAAAAACAATTATTCACAAAAAATGGCGCCCACCCTTTGAGATTGTACCGTATGACTGACTCCCTTTTTGAAGAGATGGGGACTGCATCAGTATATAGCAATGTTCTCATGAAAGAAGTTGTAGGGAAATAAATTCACTTTAAAGTGAGTAGTCATTTGTTATTTTGTCTTCAAATGTTTAAAATTTATAACAATTTAAGTTGCGGTCAAATTTCGAGATTTCGAAAGAAAACCGTACATTGCACTTTTTCTATATTTAGGGGTTATATCTTTGTATATAAACTGTATATTGTGTATTTACATCAAGAATCAAGTAGAGAAATATCACACAACCATTAAAGTTGAATTTATTAAAAATCCGATCACGGTACAAGCACAGGACACGTAATGGAAAATACATTTTAGTCCAGACAAGAAAGGAAAAATAAGGACAAAAAATATCATGTAGTTTTAAAATTTGGCAGAGATGTGGGGGGAAGTGTCCTAAACAACATAGTAAAAGTCCCCATGGATAGGGAGTGAGCGGGGGTGGGGGGCACTTTTGAATGTCATTCCTTGCAGTTTTCCCTAAACACTCAATAGCTATGGGTTCTAGCAAAAAACAGTTTATGCACAAAATTAAACTATATAAAAGTTCTTATAAAATTGATCTGAATGATATTTTTGTGTAGGCCTATTTAATAGTTCAGGAAATAGATGGATATGAAGTATGACATAGTTCTGGAAATTCTGTTTTACATATACCTATATATTATATTTTTTTTAACGAAAATGAAAGCAGATGATGAAATAAATTAGCATGATGCCAAGCAAGTAAACTAGTTCTTAAAATAATATTCGTACTAAAGGTAAACATCAAAAATAAAACTCATTATTATTATTATAAAGCTTACAAAAATCTCATGGTATGAGTGTACGTTATAAGAAACATAAACCAGGCCTATTATCCATTATATTTTTCTTATAAAATATCATTTGGAAAAATTGTGAAGAGTTAGATATATTTAGTAATTATAAGACCTAGTAGGCCTACATAGTACTTTAAATAAATGTTTAGTTGTCTATTTTTTTCAGTCTCCAATACTGGAATCCTAGTGCATCGTTTGATAAGTTAGGGTTATATTGTTCTATCTACTGAACATTCAGTATTTATACACATATACAACATTAATTAAAGTGTGCCTGAACAACTTATTTTGCTTGGACGTCATCAATTTTAAACTTTTCTTCTCCTTCTAATGGTATACTTATTGGTGCACGTACCACGACAGGTTCGACAAACCGATGAGCATTTAATACCAGCTTTTCTGCATCCATATATTCCACCACACCGAGTTGCACAGTGACAAAATATGATGTGCAAATATTCTCAGAAGCCACTTAGACAAGTAAACATTTATTTAAAGTAATAGGTAGGCCTACTATTCTTACAATATCTAATAAATATATCTAATTCCTTACCATCTTTCAAAATACTGGTAAGTTTTTTTAATGAAACATAAAATGGCTAAGCTTTACAACAAGAATAATAATAATAATAATAATAATAATGATGAGTTTTATATGTAACGTCACCATTAGTAAGTGTATTTTTCTAAGAACTAGTTTGCTTGCTTGGCATCATAATAATTTAATTACCATCTGCTTTCATTTTCGTTAAAAAATAATATATAGATGTATGTAAAACAGAGGCCCGGGCGGCTTGGGTCGCTTAAATCCTAAAAGGGAGAGGTGAAACTACAGTAAAGAAAGAAAGAATGTAAAACAGAATTTCCAGAACTATGTCCTACTTCATATCCTTCTATTTAATGAACTATTAAATACACAAAAATATCATTCAGATCAATTTTATAAGAACTTTTATGTAGTTTAATTTTGTGCATAAACTGTTTTTTGCTAGAACCCATAGCTATTGAGTGTTTAGGGAAAACTGCGAGGAATGACATTCAAAAGTGCCCCCCACCCGCCGCTCACTCCCTATCCATGGGTACTTTTACTATGTTGTTTAGGACACTTTCCCCCACATCTCTGCCAAATTTCAAAACTACATGATTTTTTTTGTCCCTATTTTTCCTTTCTTGTCTGGAATAAAATGTATTTTCCATTACATGTCCTGTGCTTGTACCGTGATCGGATTTTTAATAAATTCAACTTTAATGGTTGTGTGATATTTCTCCACTTGATTCATGATGTAAATACACAATATACAGTTTATATACAAAGATATAACCCCTAAATATAGAGAAAGTGCAATGTATGGTTTTCTTTCGAAATCTCGAAATTTGATCGAAACTTAAATCGTTATAACTTTTGAACATTTGAAGACAAAATAACAAATGACTACTCACTTTAAAGTGAATTTATTTCCCTACAACTTGTTTCATGAGAACATTGCTATATACCTAAGGGATGAAGTGCTAGGAGACAAAGTGTGTTTTAAAGTGCGAGGCGAAAAAGCTTTTTTTGAAAATTTGTTATTTTCGCTAGCGGATATCTCGAAAACTATTGGAAATAGGAAGAAATGTGTAGGATCAAACTTGTAGGAAATTTTATCAGCTTTAATTTTGTATATAGCAATTTTTCCTCTACGATGCACCATTGTTTAGATATAAGCGAAAAAGATAAAAATGGGACCATCTGCGGGCCCCCCTACCCCCCGCTCACCCCCCACCTTCGGGGACTTTTAGTATGTTGTTCAGGACACTCCCTCCCACAACTCTGCAAAATTTCAAAACTACACGATTTTTTTTTTCTAATTTTCATTTGTTGCCTGGACTACCTGTCTTATGTTTTACAGCACAAAATGGTGATACATGTTCTGCTAACACTCTTCTTTATGCTTAAAACAAACTTCCACTGTGAAAATATTGAGCCTATATTATTTAATATTCTATTCCCAGAGGAAAATGATTTATTTCATAACCAAACCTTTATGACTTGTAATTAATTGTTATGCAATATGGTCACCCCATTATATTATTGTATTGCATTAAAATCATTATACATTAAATGTTAATCTTTAATTAAGGATTGATAACTTTATTTTAATTTTCTCACGGTTCATTCACGGCACACCAATGTGCCGTGACATACTGGTTGAAAAATGCTAGTACCGGTATGTACAGTAGACCGTGCAACTATTGATTGTCAACTTTTCTATTGTTTGCGTATTTTATGTCTGTAAATTTCAACTGATATTAATTGAAATGAATATAGTACATGATGAAATAGCGAGGATGATTCATGGTAAGTATTTATCCAATTCAGCTTTCAATTTATTGTTTGTCCACATACCTCACACTTGTGCTGTTGATGTGTGCTTACCAAATGCACAATTCTACTGAAATGTGGTTTCTTTGGTTGACAACGCTGCAGAAAGACAGGCGGACTAGCTGTCTCTTCTTCCCCCTGACCCTCGCTTCCCTGAAAAACCAGCCCCCAAGATATTGTGTGCTGATAATATGTAGGCCTATATTTCAGGGAAAATGGTAGTATACGCCAATATTTTTAATAAGCACTCAAATATGCCAAAATATGACCTAAATATGCATATTCATACTAAATATGCTACGGTAGTTGAACATTTCCTAAATATGCAGTTATATGCACAATAAAAGCCATTCCATTTTCACCAGGATGCTTGGAATCTTGTTTAAATTAGTTGGAAACCTGAAATAATGCAAAAGGGGAAAAATATGACATGTCATAGAAATCCGCCCCCTACTGATTACTCTTGACTACATAGTATTAAAGAATGTTAAAATCTTGCTGAAAATGCTTATTTTCTATAGAATAATTCTTATTAATTGTGTAAAGTATCTTGTGAAATGATTTTCTAGTTTCCATATTATTTTCAACTTGCTCATGTTAAAGTTTTGGGTGAAAATTAATTTTATACAAGATATTATACAAAATTTAAGACTGATCTAGCTAGGCTGTATCTTCTGGTAACCCTGGACAGGGCAGCTATAATTATTAATATATTCTCTCATATATATATATATATATAAGCTACTTTGTCCTGCTTTAATGACTGACACAGAATCAACGTAGAGCCTAAAATATAAGGGGTAGAGACTTGGAATTTTGACAGTACCTTTGTTTTGCAATGTAAGTGCACACTAAGAAAGGATTTTGAAAAATTTTGATTTTAAATGCCAAAAGTCAAATGTTTTTGTGACCTTTTTACACAGACTTATCAAATCCAAATCAAATTCCATGTACAGTTTTCATGACAACAGTGTATTGTTGGCAGTGGTCACAGGTAGCTTTCGCCCTAGGCCCAACGCACGTAAAAGGAGAGAAAATAGGGTGGAACGTTTTTAGTCCTATGTGCGCAGTGTATATTATTATGTCCCAGGTTTTGGGGAGGAAAGTATGAAAGTGGTATTGCATTTTTAAATTTTATTTTAGCCCCGAAACTGTTGTATGATAATATGAGAGTGAGAAATAAAATGTTATGTAGTATATATTATGTGATATACCCTACAACCATATGAATGGCTAACAAAATCTACTTCTTCATGTACTACAGGAACTCAGGGTTGAATTAATTCAACCAGGATACAGTTCCTCTGTTAAGCCACTGATGTGATGATAGTGATTAGCAGGGCTTGAATTTATATGTTATAGATGTTATCCTGACATATTGACAGACACGAGATAAAATTATGTCCTACACCGTCGCAATCTCAACCGAGTTGGGCCTGCAATCCAAAGGACTTAATCAAAAGCAGAAATAAGCATAAAATTATAACAAGTAGATGTTTTAAGAAATTCACCAATTACAAAATTCATTTTCACCCAAAACTTTAACAAGAAAAAAGGAAAAAAAGTCCTTTCACCTGTATGTATGTATGTAACAGTAAATTGTGAATGTTTCAGAGTGGAAAGTATGAAGAACCAAAATGGCTGTCTGCTGGTAGTAAAAGACTGATAAGTGCCATGCTGCAAGTTGATCCTAAGAAACGTATCACAATTGACAAACTTATTTGCCATCCTTGGTTAACCATGGATTGTGACAGTCCCGTGGCCAGAGAAGTATCTCACAATGTAAGTATTTTTATGTCTTTTATGACTTCTCAACTTGTGAGTTGTCTTGCAGACAAAATATACCATATTCCATAGTATCTGTGCCATATTTAGGCATAGGCCTGGACCTAGGACAACAAATTTTTTGGGGCGGTACAAATTTTGACTATACTTAATTTTATAACATAAAAATGTCTTTTCACGATATTACTTAGTCTCACCATTCACAAGTATTAAAAAACATTTTATAGACTATTGAGCTCGATCAATAGAATCAAAATGGACCTGATACCACCAGCTCAACAATATTTTATTTTAATATTTGTCTGGGCCTTTTGGTGTATTTCTGCCATCTTCAAGGTATCTGAAATTACAATGTTTTGAATTTCTAATAGTTTGTGAGTACTTGTACTTGTACAATATGTTTATACTTTTTAAAAATATATTCCATTATGTTCAGTCATATCGTGTCCTGCAAATATTATGTATAGTCATAAGATCTTTCTAACAGTTAAACATAATTAATAAAACGTAACGAAGTTAGATAATCATAAAATGCCCCAACAATATTTACATAGTATGTATTGTCATTTATAAAAAAAAATTATTTGTTTATTTTTAAAAACTGAAGTTATTTAAATAAAACATAGAAGTGAGTGATTAAAATATATGTGTGTTTATGTGCTAGATTATGTACTATTGATACTACCTTATTTTCTGGTTTGGATGCCTCAATAATTAAAACCAAAACTGCATTGCTTTACATCTTATCACTCTTATAAAATCAGAATGTCTAAAAGCTATATAAAAACACTATCAATGAATCATCCTCAGCTATATCCCCCTCCTGTGGCCTTTTCGTTATGTGTCTGTTGATTATGATTCTCTTCATGTCGTGATGGGTGACTGTTCATTCACTGGCATCTTTCATTAACGAAAGTTTCTTCTTGTGGTTGTTGCTGGTGTTATTTTATTTCATTGATTGAGTTTTATCTGTAATTTGCTTTTGTTTATTTACTAACATGTATAGTGGATTTTGAAGAATGTTTATTGTTTCATTTATTAAGTGCCAGTATGGTACTTTATGAGATTGTGTGGGGATGAGAAAATGTCTGTCCATCCGTCTGTCCGTGAGTCTGTACGCGCGATAACTCAAATAAACTTTATCGGATTTTAATGAAACTTGGTATACACCTTTATAATGTCCATGGGAAAAACCCTATTGATATTGGACCAAATCAGTTGACCGGTACCGGAGTAAAACCCAATTTAGTGTATTTTAAAAGCGCCATAACTCAAATACGCTTTATCGGATTTTCATGAAACTTGGAATACGTATTTATAATATCCATGGAAAGACGTCTGTTGATATTGGGCCAAATCAGTTGGCCCAATTTAGTGCCTTTTTATGGTATTATATAACAAAAGGCAAGGTAACTCATATACGCTTTATCAGATTTTCATAAAACTTGGTATACTCATTTATAACGTCCATGGGAAGAAGCCTATTTATTTTGGAATAAATCGGTTGACCGGTACCAGAGTAACGACATGTCACATGTTTTTTTTAAAATCATGTCTATACTACAATGCTGCATTTTTTTTATCATTGAGGGCTTTGATGGAATGCAGTCAGATGTTTGTTTACTTCGTTGATTTAGTTGAAATTGACTACTACATGAATACTGTTATAGACAGAAGTACATTACTGTGAAATAATTAGCGGAGTTATTTGCCATGGAATTTTGTGAAATGTTGACATAGGCCTATTTTAAGAATTTCAAGTTGCAGTACATTTTAGATTTGACAAATAATTCTATTCCTTCACATATGCTTATCAAACTAGACCGTCAAACTGACTTAGTTGGCCAAATGGTAACGTCTTGGACTCGTATTCTGGAGGTATCTGGATCAAATCCCAGAGCCGGCCGTTTTGACATGGATTTTTTATTTTTATGTGAGTGCGCGATTGTCAAGATATCATAAATCTGTAGTTCTTCTGACGCTGGTCGATTTTAATCTGATTAAAAAAACTTATTTTCTGCATATCATAATTCCAATTATAATTGATTCAACAAAAACATTCTGGCACTTTGTTATATCAGTTTACCTGATTTTATTAAGTTTTTACCTTTGTATGTCTCATTACATATTTCAAACTCTTCAGCTGTGTTGATTATTGATTTGTTGTTGTTTGACTTTGTTGACATACAGTTTTCCATCTTGTCCATTGCATTACCACAGTCAATTAGGTGTCTGGCAAATTTTGATCTCTCTCTGTTATATTTGAAATCTGCTTCGCTTCCCTATGATTCTTCATGTCGTGATGGTAGACCTTGTCCCTTCATGGATGTAGCGCCATGGGGTTTAGATATTTTTTTTTATGTATACAGCTCGGTATGTCTTAGCTTTTAATTTGTAGGACCATTATTTCTATACTTCATGTTAGTGTTGTTATTTCTGTTATCATTGATTAGGTTTTGGACGTTATTATTGGTTTTTATTCCTATTTTGTTTTCAGTTTCTTTGAATGCTTTTGCTATTCTTGTAGTTTCAGGTCTTCATTATTCATTTCTTCATTATTTCTGTTAATTTCTACATCAGTTTGGATGTTTCTTTCATTTTCTTTATCGGTTCAGGTATTGATTTGTATTTCATTTTTGTTCTTCATTCATTCATTAGTTTATATATTATTCTTTTACTATAATTGTTGTTTTGTGCTGTTGTTTTTTATGTGTTCTAGTTCTTCCTTTAATTTTGTTGTGGCATTGGCATTTTTATTAACCTGTATATATAAGGCTTCTTTTTAGAAGCTTTTTAGAAGCCTTATATATACAGGTTAATGAAAATGCCAATGCCAATGCTTAATTTTTTTAGTTTTTGGGTGTAATGATTTATTATGGCTGCAAATATCATTACTTGTTGGTTTGTGGCATATTCCAAACTCTAATTTGTTGTTGAGTGTTGTAATTGTTAAATCTAAATACAGTAGAGTCACGATAATCCGAGTTAATTGGAGCTGATGGTGCCTCGGATTACAAAAAAAACTCAGATTACAACAGAAAAAAGAATAATAACGGAATTTTCAGAATGACACTGAATGACCGATTGCCGCCTACATGACCTACGGGACGTTACCAACCCGCATCCCTCCCACCTTCCATTTCCAACTGCACCTTCCCCCAAAACCCAAACTCTAATTTGTTGTTGAGTGTTGTAATTGTTAAATCTAAATACAGTAGAGTCACGATAATCCGAGTTAATTGGAGCTGATGGTGCCTCGGATTACAAAAAAAACTCAGATTACAACAGAAAAAAGAATAATAACGGAATTTTCAGAATGACACTGAATGACCGATTGCCGCCTACATGACCTACGGGACGTTACCAACCCGCATCCCTCCCACCTTCCATTTCCAACTGCACCTTCCCCAAGCCTCCTTTTTATGTTGTCAATGATAAAGGTACTTTATTAAAAAAAATAAAAAATAAAAAAGAAAGGAAAAAAAAACTCTCCTTAAGCCTTTACATATGGATTTTTTTAAAATTTCCTGTTTTTTTGCATCTTGGATTGCACAGAATCTCGGATTATCGAGCCTCGGATTGTTGCGACTCTACTGTAGTTGATTTTGTTGATATCTTCTTTATCTGCTGTGAATGTTAAGTGTTTGTGTACATTGTTGAACTCCATTGTTATGTTATCCGATATATCTTTATTGTTTTCATAAATTAGCAACTGGTCATCTTCATATTGTGCTATGTATTTTATGGTATTATTTTCAGCAATTTTGACAATTATTTTATTTTTAATATTTTGTAGTAATATTTCTGCTAGTATTCCTGACAGTGAGCTACCCATTGCTATTCCTTCTCCTTGTTTATAATACTCATTGTCTATTTGTTTGATGCTTAGCGGCATCTAACAAATTCTTTCTCTGTACCCATTGCTATTCCTTCTCCTTGTTTATAATACTCATTGTCTATTTGTTTGATGCTTAGCGGCATCTAACAAATTCTTTCTCTGTATCAAGACTTCAGCATCAATAGTCAAGATTCACGAAACTTTATATCTTTTAGCCCGTTCTCTTTGCTTCTGAGCTTTTTATACCTGACATTCTCAATAGCTCTATTGCAGTAATCAGCAATGTACAGGAACATATCCTCCCCTTCCAACGGAATCACTGATGGAATCCCCTTTATTAGAGTCATGGGTTCATTACCTGTCTTCAGTCTATAAGACTGTACTGGGTGAATTGTATCATTTATTGTCTTCAATAGGCCTACAGTACTTGACCCAAGAAGTGTGCATGATTGCCTGCATGATCTCGTGGTTACCGATGTTGCCTACAGATCCGCAGATCTGGGTTCAATCCCCGGTACCTCCTCGGATTTTTCTGAGTTAGGGAGGTCTGGAACGGAGTGCACCCAGCCTTGTAATTCAAACTGAGGAGCTACTTGCTAGAAAAGCAACTTGATAGATGGTCACGGAGACCATCATTTACGGCTGTGGGTGTCAGGATGCTGACCACATGCCCCCCAATCCTGCCACCTGCCTATGGTAGATGACACAGTGATTGGATGGTAGGCCTAGTCCCTTCAGGGATGCAGAACCACAGAGTTTAGTTTAGTTTAGTTTTTAGTGTGTTTTCTATGACACAATGCTCTTAAGTACAACACATCACACAGCCCTCTATCTGCTAGATTTGAGTTCGGGTTAAACCAGCTAACTTTATAGCATTTTATCCCTTCGGTGTTCAACCTTATTTTAAACTTCTCGCTAGTGAATGATGTAGTGTTGTATGATAATACTGCTTTCAATGGTCTGTAGTTCACCACGTGGTCCCCTAGTAACTTTCGTATATTTTCAGTCATATCAACTTTTCTTGTTGGATATAATTTGATAGCATGTGTGAAACTTCACAGCAGATTAATATGTATTTCTTACCAAATTGATCTGTAAGGATAAGACCATGGAAGTCAAATGCTTGGAGATCCCCTTTAATCTCTCTCGTGACAGGTAGACGTGCTGTCAAACTTTATATTCATTGGCTTAGCCTTCTGACACAGATCACAACAACTATCGAATCTCCTCATTTTTCTCGCTAGGTTTTTAATATTCATTCTGGCTGAAATGTATAATAAAATTTGATCTGTACTGGAACGTCCTAACTTCTCATGAACTGTTTTATTTATAAGGTTCTCCACCTCCTGCAGGATATAAACTTTCCATTCTCTATGTTCTTTACCATACAACTTGTACATTATATTATTCAGCAACTTGTATTTTACATTTTCATTAGCATTATTGTCTTCTTCTGCTAGTTCCTCTAATTATTTCTATCTCGGGATCTATCTTTGAATCTCATCTATATTCCTGAATTTCTGTTGCAAAGTAGGTTCTTTTATTATTTTCAGCTGCATAATACCTACTTGTTTATTTGGTGATTTTGCATTTTCCGGAATGTCATTTTTCATTCTAGACAAATAATTGCACTGAAAGTTATCTTTCCCTGCTAAGTGCCTCACTTCTAGTTCATATTGTCCCAGTTCCAGGAGCAAGATGGGTCAAAGCCTGCCACTTGTTCTTCACTTCCTTCCTGCGGGGATTCAGTCATGTGCTACACTCAATCATTCATCATAATGAGTAACATTTTTTAACCAATCTTGAAAGAGTTCATTATGTTATTGTATATTACTGTGAATCTAGAATATAATGGTGTCATTATGTGAACAGAAAGAAGGCATACGAACATAGCTTAAAAGGAAACAGAGAAGAAACTTATGTTTATATTAAGTGGAGGGAAAGGAAATAGACATTAATTCCATGTCTGGGATATTAATACAAGTAAGAATCAGCTTGAAAAATTTTATGTCATGGTCTGCCTTGTCTTCTGAATCAGTTGAGGAATTTGATGTCATACTGGCATGTTGTCATGGTAGCTCAATGGTAGAGCATCAGCGCGTTAAGCTGAAGATCCGTGTTCAAATCCCGGTTATGACATAAAATTTTTCAAGCTGATTCTTACTTGTATTATGTTTATATGTTTACATACACCTCCACGAAAATGTATTTTTGTGTTTAAGATGTCTACTGTTAAAATGACAAGCATCAAATCCTGAAGAATCTTTTGTAATTTTTCTTAGTAAAAAAAATAACTATCTATCTATGTATCTATTATTGTAAATCAATAATAATTTTAAGGTATTGAATTATTTTTAATGATTGGCTTTCTGTCAGATCCAAAATTCATTTTAGACTGGTTGATAGAGTCAGCTCAATTTCTTCTGTTGCTATGAAGGCATTCAAAGTGATAGAAGGCTCCTATTTGCTCTGAAGTATGCTGGAAATCCAACCAACATCCAACAAAAGCAATTTGAACTTCCTGTAATTCACCTTGATTTTATAGATGTGTTGCCTCTATTAAACTTCCAACCCTCATATTTGCATTTCAGCTGGTCAAACACTGAAGGAAAAAATCTGCCCACTCTGACCAAAGCACTGGAATGAATCATACACAAAAATCTACACTTTCAACTTATTTGACTACCATTCCTAAATCCTTCATCCTGACTGGTTGGTTCTCTCCAAACTTTCCATCTATCCCAGAATTTCCTTTGGCTCCCAAATCCTATATAAATCCTCTCATTCCTAGTTAGACATTCAGTTCCTTAAGAAAGGCTGCAGAGATGGCCAGCAGCCAAATGCTTGGCTCTTTTAGGTCCCTTGTCTCAGCCTATAACCTGGGAAATTGTTATTATTAATCAGCCTCAGAAAGCCTCAAGTCATATGTTTTTTTATATGTTCTATTTTGTTTCAGTTTCATGTGAAGGATGATGAATGTGTGAGAGTAATGGCAGAATTCCATAAAATAACAAAATCTGAAATGTGGACACGGCTGAGCTCTTGGAAATATGATTATGATACTGCAACTTATCTTTTACTAATGACAAGAAAGAATCGAGGTTCTCCTGTTAGACTAAACATATCACGTTATGGATTTAGAACACGGCTAGTAAGTTCTGATTAAAAAGGAATTTTGTAAAGCTAAAGGGATTTTTGAAAGGGATTGAATGATAACAGAATTTGTTATAAAACTAAACTTACGTGCTTGTTTTTCTTCTAGGCTCCAGAAATAATTAATAAATCAGATGGTGCAAAAAGGGGTTTACAGAGACTAGAATTTTCATCTGCTTCACCATGTAAACCATACAATGAAACTTATTTAATTTTAGAGGGGAAGGAATCAACTCCAGACAGATATATTGGTAGGTGTAAATTTGGTTTAATGATTATTCTTAATTTTAGTTAGCTTTATTACTTGGAGGCATGTATATAGTGTAGGCCTATGTGCTGTATCCAAGAGTTTTCCTTACAAATACTTATTTTTATTATATTTTTATCATTATGTTTTTCATTCATTTCCTGTTCATCCTATTACTATGTGGAAAATCAAAATTCCAACATGTAGTGCTGGTAACCTAACTTACCACACTACTTACTGCATATTATGTGCATTATTATATGAAAGCCTGTAACTTTTGATATATCAGAATTTATGATGTAATGTTCCGCCAATGTACTAGTAATTATGTATAGACGTATAACAACGTTGTGTACTGAACACGAAAGAAACTTGGAATATAAAACTAACTACAGTTTTTATTGGTAATTTCTAAGATAAAAATATATATACAAATAACTAATGTTAATTAGGTGTTTGTCTGGATCTTATATGTTATGTTTGATTACCTGTGTGACCTTGTCAACTTTTTCAACCTCAAGTCTTATTTTGTAATTTATCGTATTGTAGGCTGCTTTTAAAAGCATATTAAGACACAATTGTATAAAATACAAGTACAGTAATAAAACACAAGTACATAAAGCTAAAACTACAGTAATTGTCACTCTGTTGTGTGCGTAATTTTGGTTAAGAAACCATTTGTTTAACTTCTAAAACTATAATGTTTGTTATAGTTTGATTGTTTTAAAATACTTGTATATGTTTAGGGCTAATTCCTATCTTAGTAACACAATTTCATTATTGATTTATTTATTGGTTTTGAGATTATTATACTGAAATATAGTTACGTGTGTAATTTAGATAGTCCTTGGTAACTATATTTCAGTAAAATAATCTCAACACCAATAAATAATTCAGTAATGATATTGTGTTACTAAGATAAGAATTAGCCTTAAACATATACAAGTATTTTAAAACAATCGATAAAGTTTACTATTAGAATGTCTTTTTTTATATTTCAAGGCAAATAAAGTGTACAATATGTATATATATATATATATATATAAATATAATTAGGCCTAAGTTTTTATATATATCAAAGTGCAATACCATTAATGTAGTGTCATTTTTGTATTAAAAAAATTATTTTACGTTATATTTATGTTTTAATCCATTTGTGAATCAGAAAAGAAATATATGATATGCTTCAAAATATACAGTACTGAATCATGTGTTTTTAATAGTGCAAAGAATGTTGTGCTCTGGGCTTGGAGGTGATAATGGGTCTCACAGTGGAGGAAAAAGTTTTCATAGTGGAGTATTATTCTGCAGGCCGAGTTTGAAGTTAATGGCAGAACAATATGGTGAACAATTTAATAAGGCAGCACCAAGCAACATAGTTATGCTGTCTACTTTTACAAAATTTTGTTTTACTGGTAGTGTGTTGTGTCAACAGAAGGGGAGGTCTGGTAGGCCAGTAACTGTGTTCACAAGTGAGAATCATTGACACGTCCTCAATCAGGTTTTGCTGTCACCAAACCAAAATCTTCGATGTATGTCACTTTGGCAGTTAAGACATAGGTGGATTTCTTTTCCGAATACAGGTTATATAATGATTGATGAAACAAGATATGCATGCCATAATTGCATATGGTGCAAGATTTGGCCATGGTGTACGTGGATCCTAATTTCTTTCTCGATGTGTGGTTCTCCAACGAAAGTCACATTCAATTGAACGGTTTCATCAATTGCCAACAACTTGCCTTCTTGGTTTGAAGAGGCCAGAATTTATTGTCCAGAAACCACTACATAATGAGCGTGTGACGATATGGTGTGCATTGCCACATTTCAAAATTAATAATGGTGTACCTCCTACAGTTATCCAGGGACCTTAAAGGAACATGGTGGTCAGGCCATTTATTCGGGATCTAAGAAGGTTTTGTCATGTCAGGAACCTCGGATGGGTAGACATTGGTTTCAGCAGAACAAGGCGACCAGACACACTGCTTGACATTCTATTGCCATGCTAAAAGGAACCTTTCCAAAACATATCATTATCCATGGGACTGATACACCACCTGATGTCTACCTGTGGGGAAAGTTAAACAAGAAAGTGTTCAGCTGTACAGACCCACCCAGAACTGAGCAACTTGTGTTCCAGGATATGTTTCTAAATCTGAGTGACTATTATGAACACTGACTAAAGTGCGATGGTACACATATTAATTATCGTCTCGTTAGTTAATAAATAAAAGAACAATACTGTATTTTACTCCAGTACTATATTATATTTTGGCACATATTGTGTATTAAAGAAGTTTTCTAAAGATTCCGATAGCTTAAAAAAATATTATTGCAAGAAATATAGTTAAAATAAGTAAAATTGCAAATAACTGAGATTAAACTAATCAGAACAGTTTGATGTCATGTGGATGAAACTTGCAAAATAATTTATAACACGAATCGCAAAAAAATTTGTTTAATTCCTTAAAATGAAAACTAAAATTGGCATTCATGTTAGTAAAATAAGTCAACCACTAATCAAAAATTTATGTAGCATCTCTGTGGATATGACGTAGTTAGTTGGACTCCAGCTGTGATTTCACTCATTCCATGTTACGGCCTTGTTCCTAGTAGCATTGCAATGCCTATGCCAGAAAAAAGCAGGTAGGTTCCACCCATGGCTACATACACTCAACTAGAAATTGGTATGAACACAATCTGATCACCAAAAAGTTAATATTGTGCCTAATTAGTAATTACAATATGTATTCATTACAGTCTCAGATGGCAAGGAGGTAGATGGAAAAGAAAACAGACCAAACATAACCAGCCGCACTCCTCTCCGAAAATCTGTTAAACGATTCAGGAGTCCAAGTCTTGATAGAGCTGCATCTCCTGGTAAGTACTATTATTTCTTCAGACCTACAGTTATGTGGTTATCTTCAAACTTCATCTATGGGTATTTTTTTAAGGTGCCTACTGTTCATCAATATGCAATTAAATGGATTGGAATGCAAGCCATGTTGCCAAGGGATTAAAGTGCACTGTGGCATGGCTGACAATGACATTGAGGCACAGTGTAACGTTTAACATGTGGTGAGCTTTAGTGCAGACCTCATAGTTGCTTCTATTAAGTTCATCCAGCTACTTTGCCCATTTATTTGCTGTCCTTTTCCTTGAACTGTCGTCTTGAATCTTTATTCATGTATGACCTGCTGTCATTCTAGTCAGATTGAGCTTTTGTAAGCAAGCTTCTATTTCTGTGGATAGTTACAACAGATATTAACATGAATATTAAGTGTCCTTTGCAAGCATTACAAGTAAATAAATTTTCCACCAAGATTTATGTAAGCCAAAGATTCTCTATCTTTCATGGAGTATAGGATCTTGTCCAAGTATTTGAAGGGACCTAGAGGATTTCTTTTAATGCCCCTGAAATAAATTTATGAGTGCCAAAATATATATTTTTTAGATATCTTGGTGACATAATATAATATATATATATATATATATATATATATATATATATATTGGATATTGGGTATAATATATTGGACATCCAGTTTAAATAGGGCATTCTTTCAAATACAAGCAGAGCGTTAAGAATCAGAGAGAGAAAAGACAAGCACCTGTAGCCCTGACCTATCCACATCGGATGTCTAGTAAAGCTTATTATTAATTATTATTATTTATTTATTTATTTTTAATGCCTATATCCAACATGCTCCATTACAAACTGGTAATACTACATGCCATTTTTGTCCTTACTTTTATAACTAGCTTATCTATATCATTAATCCTGTGTGTGTGTATATATATATTTTTAAATACGTTTATTAACAACATGTCCCATTACATCATAGTAATACTACATGCTAGGTTTTACACTTTCATTTTGTCGTTCTACACATATTACTTTTCTTTTATAGATGGCTTATATTTACATTACAATAAATCAAAATTTATTTTGTTTACTAATTCAGCAAAATCTTTCCTGTTTTCTCTAATCAATTGAGTTTTCTCAGCTGGCCATTTTCCCTGTTTCACTATAATTTTATGTTTTAGACTGTACCTTTCTTTGGCTAATATTTTGCATTCATAATTTATATGGTCCACTGTCTGTATTAAGCACCACATGGACACTCAGGTGAATCCAAGATCTTGAAGCGATAAAAATATGGGCTGTGTGTGTGTTTATATATATACCGTATATACCCGAATACTACCCGCCCCCGAATAATACCCGCACCTAAGTTTTTCGAAAGGAAATTTGAAAAAAAAAAATCTATAGGCTTCTATATAAAATTATTTTGTCAGGTTTATTCTTAATTAAACAGTTATAATTAACATTACATATAATAGAAGAATTAAATATGGTAGGCTAAAATGTAATTATGAAAATAACATGGTAACAGCCAGCCGAAAATATCGCAATCTTTTACACGCTGCATCACTTTCAACAACAACAACACTCTACATCTGTTCAGCGGGAATCGCACACGATGACGCACGTCCGACTGGTTCAATCCAAGGTCAAAGTCGTGTGGAAGTTCACCGAACTTTACCGAAATTTTCCCGAATTAGTGCTTCTGCTTGTACTGTACTGTTACTTGCTTGGCATCTCTACACGTAAAGCTTTATTTTGCCGCCAGTCATGGCGGACCATGTGCATAAGAAAGCATTTTCTTTGTTTCATTTTCCTTTCAATACAGCTTCACTACTATTATACCATACTGTGATACTACTACAAAGCATCGTGCTGTATTGAGCCAATATGATTCAAAATGTTGAAATTCAGATGACAGGAGACCAGTATTCAAATAATACCCGCACCCCAGTTTTTCACTCGCGATTTTTGGAAAAAATATGCGGGTAGTAATCGAGTATATACGGTATATAAAATAATTAGGGCCCAGATTTGAAGGCTTCAACCTATTTCTTTCCCAGCTTCCTACTTAGAACATCTTAATGTATTTTTCTGTTTCATGCCCCTTGCTTCCAAATATTTGAATCTTATAGAACCTAAAGAGGGCTAAATCGGACTGAAGGGCCTCAAAGGGTCTAAGGAGGACTTTTGCTGAAAACTAGGGGCTAAAGAGGACTTTTGCAGAAAACATTTTTTCCAACTAATGCACAGGAAAATAAATATGTGAATTTGTGCTTTTTAAGAAAAGACATAATAAATAAATTTATACATCGCACTGAAATTAACAATGTATATGTTACTTTGTCACTTCTGTTTGTAATTCGAAAATGTGCCGCCTTGCCGTCGCAGGAAATGAAACTTCAGCCATCTGCAATACTTTGAAATCTGCAATTATTCCATTGTCATTTCAACTTTCAAATAACAAGTTGCCAATTGACGACAGATAAGTGTATTAAAAGAACAAATTCGTGACACTCCAGTTTACTTATTTTGTAAGTCGGTAGTAAAGTTGCATGGTGTATTGACCCTTATTGTGCTTAAGATAGTTTGATATTCCTGAACAGAAACCTTCAAAAATAGGATTTTTCCGGTAGTGGACTGAGGAAGACCCCAATTTCTCAACTGATGGTCGAGTAATTTTCTGCAAAGCCTGTCAAAAACAAGTAAACATAGCTATCTTTCATTTTATCTACCAGATTTCTTGGAATTTTGAAATCAAAATTTAAAATACTTTTACGAGGCGCATCTGTAAAGTAAGTTTCCCTGGGGCCATTTACAGAAACAAAACAACAGTGTCAAGGAAATATTTATTGCAATAGACACAGCCAGTGTTCAGCTATTTTTCAACATATTATTCACCGGAATTGAAACATTTGTCTTACCTTGGCACCAACTTCTGAATACCTGTCTCATAGAAGTGTGCTGCCTGGGATTTGAACCACCATGTGACAATGACATTCGCCTCTTTGTCATTCTTTGTCATTTCTTGAGGTGTAGGAAAAGATGGAAGTCACTGGGAGTGAAGTCCGGGCTGTATGATGGATGTTTAAACACCTAGCAAGTCTCCCACAGAAGTTCGGCTGGGAGGTGTTTAAACATTCACCCTAAAGCCTGGACCTCACTCCCAGTGATTTCCATCTTTTCCTAAACCTCATGATATGATAAAGGAGGTATTATAATGCAAAGATGGAAATCACTGGGAGCGAGGTCCGAGCTTTGGGTGAATGTTTAAGCACCTCCCAGTCAAACTTCTGCAGGAGACTTGTTAGGAGGTGTTTAAACATGGTTACTTAATGGATGCGCCTTGTACTAACATGCATATGTGGTTGAAATAAAGTTGACATTTTTCATGAACACATTATTTTTTAATTATTGCCATCTTGTTAGTGTTTATTCATGAATTACAGACTTTTCATTAAAATACTATAAAAAGAAAGAATAATTGTGTCATTAAATGGTAAATAATTATCTCAATTGTATATGCTATTTTTTGATTGCCGATATAAGGAATAGTCATTTGTTTATTTTCTAAAAAGACTAGAATAACTGTGTGAAAATTATAATATAATTTTTGGTGTTAATATTAGTGTTTTATTAAGATGCCTAAAATAGTTTGTTTGAAACCTAAAAAGGGCTATTCCACGAAAGTAAAAGATAAAATACCTTTTATAAAAGCCTAAAAATCCAGGCCCTAATAATAATCTATTTAATGAATTTGATATAGATCTATTTCAATCCAGGACAGCCTTTTATAGAAATATTTTCAAAATTTATAGCATGTAGTCATAAAGTGACAAAGAATTGTAATTATTGTGTTTTTATTTGTTAGCTTTTTTCAATTGTAATTATTGTAATTGAGTATGTGTTGTTTTAATTGATTTGTTTTAGTGTCCTTTTGTTGTTCTTAATGTTGTTCTTTATTTGATTGTCAATGGAGTCTACTATGTAGGTAATTTTTTAGTCTAGTAGACTTAAAATAAATAAATATTATGTACATGACTGATTGACTGAATTAATTTTTCCTGTAATCCCTATGGTGGGGCATATGGCCTCCAATTGGAAGTTTAAGTACCTAGATTAATTTTATGCTTATTTCCCGAGAGAGGACAGAGGGACAGGTGGTAAACCTATCGCCTCACAAACTCCCCTCTGGAAACTAAGGTATTATTTGGACATGAAAAGTCCTAAGAATTTTGTCCAGAGACTAATTTATATTCTTTTATATGCCATAAATCTACAACATGGGCCTCCCCCAGCTTAAAGCCCCTCCCAGAGTACTCTGTGTCAGGATTTTTGTGTCCTGAAAAATCCATCGACCACGTCTGGGTTTGATCCTGCAACTTCTGATCTAGAGGTGTGAACACTACCTGACTGTATAATGTACATAATAATTACAGAAGCGTTATAGTTAACAACCAATGGGTAAACTAGCGGGACCTATTGCACCCACAAAACACAAACGAGATCTAGAACACACACCCCTCAAAAAATACCGAAGCAAGGAAATGAAATCACATTAGCAACACTGAATGTAAGGACACTCAGAACAGACGAAAGGGAAGAAGAATTGGAATACGCACTACAATCAATCACATTTGATGTTTTAGGCCTATGTGAAGTAAGAAAATGGGGGAAGTCATAATTTAAAAGAAAAATGGGGACCTATTCTACTGCAAAGGCACAACCCTCGGCCTATTCGTAATAAAGAATATATAAATCCCATAGTGCAAGAAATAACAGGAGTTTCGGAAAGAATTACAGTCTTACAACTAGAAATGAAGCACTGTACATTAACAGTCATACAAGTATACGCACCAAAAGAGGCCAGTAGCGACGAGGATTTAGAAGAATTCTACAACTTAGAAATGCCATTAAATCAACATAAATCACAGAGGAACTTTATAGTTGGCGATCTAAATAGCAAAGTGGGAATTCACAGCCGTGATGAAGAAGAACCAGTCGGGCCACATGGCTTCGGGATTAGAAACAAACAAGAGAGGGGACAGGCTGGATCAATTTGCACAAGAACATAGACAAGAATAGCTAACACCTTCTTTTGAAAATCACCACAGACGAAATGGACATGGCGCATGCC
Organism: Ectobius pallidus; assembly: GCA_964059195.1. NCBI lineage: Eukaryota > Metazoa > Arthropoda > Insecta > Blattodea > Ectobiidae > Ectobius > Ectobius pallidus. Next base: position 156,883,044 of record CAXKWD010000004.1, on the reverse strand, counting down.
AGATGGTACGACAAAAAACAAGATAGACTATATCATATGCGACAGAGTAGGAGATATAAGAGATATCCAAGTAGTGAACAATTTAAAATTTAGTACAGATCACAGAATGGTAAAGGCAAAAGTGTCAGTGAAGAACAGGAGATCATTTAAGGCGAAACCACACGGTCAGAACATAGAAAACCTTGATATAAAGAAGCTACACCATAAACTACAGGAGCAAGTACAACAGGCCAATTTTAATTGAGAAACAGGAGTTCAGGGATTGGAACATTGCGTAAAGCAAGCAAGCAAGCAAGCAAAGAGGCGTATATGGAGAACAGTAGTATCAAAAACAGCAACAAACTAAGCCTAGACACCATAAACCTAATTGAACGCAGATCGAAGCTACAGCAAACCCGGGACAGCTCAGATCATAACAGGGTGAAGTATGATGAGCTGGCTAAGCTAACCAAAAGGGAAATAAGAAAGGACATCCACAATTAGCGCTAAGCAAAAACAAAGCAAATCCTTGAGTCGACAAAATCAGTCAGAAAAGCCAAGAAAAATCTGAACAAAGGAAATCAGTGGATGCTAGGAACAAAAAGCCCAGCACGGAAATGACATAGAGAAGGGACATACTTAATGCAGTTACAGACTTCTATAAACTCTTTATACAATCTCCATTCCCAACCAAGCGAGGAACCAAACACCCGACCCGACAACCATACAATCCTCACCGATCATACCCAGCGAAGTCAGAACTGCCATTACCTAACTAAAGAATGGGAAATCGCCAGGAGAGGATGGGATACACAACGAAGTACTGAAACTAGCTGAAAGTCATAATAACACCAATAATCTGCAAAGTCTTCAATAAAATCCTAGAAACAAAGGATATCCCAGAACAATGGAACACAAGCACAATAGTTCTTCTACACAAAAATGGTAGTAGAAACGACATAACTAACTACAGGCCCATAAGTTTGATGTCAAACATGTACAAGCTGTTCACCAAAATTCTAACAAGAAGACTGACGGAGATTCTGGATGAGAACCAACCACCAGGACAAGCTGGATTTCGCAGAGGATTTAGCACAATAGACCACAGTCAGCTTATAGAAAAAGCAGAGGAATTCCACCTGACCTTGTACCTTGCCTTTGTAGACAACAGTAAGGCTTTGGATTCAGTTGAGCACTCAAGTATAATACAGGCACTGGCAGCTCAAGGCATAGATTCGAAGTATGTCCGAATCCTGCATAAAATCTACAGCCAAGGTCCAGTGTTCCGCCTAGAAAGGGGAGTTCACCAAGGCGATCCAATCCCTCCCAAACTATTTACATGCGTAGTGGAAGATATATTCCGAAAAATGAAGTACAACAGGAATTCTGGAGTAAACCTCGATCGATGTAGACTGACAAATCTAAGATTTACGGACAATGTTGTTCTATTCGCCAAATCGCCCGGGGAGCTACAAACAATGTTAGACCAGCTATGTTAACACAGCAAAACTGCAGGGCTCTCACTGAACAAATAATAAACGCAGTTAATATCTAACGAACCGGCAGCGCCAATACCAATAGATGGAACACCCCTCTCATATGTAAGCGAGTATACGTACCTGGGGCAACAAATCTCCTTTCAGGATAAAATGGAGAAGGAAATGCAAAGGAGGATGTCTCTTACCTGGAAGGCATTTTGGGGTCTAAGGTCCATACTTCTAGACAAAAGGCTAGGCAAACGAATTAAATTCCACGTGCTACAAACATGTATCTATCCTGTATTACTCTGGGTAGCTAAGCAGACGAATTAATTTCCATGCGCTACAAACCTGTATCTATCCTGCATTACTCTATGGGTGTCAAACTGGTCACTAACAGCAAGACTGACGAACAAAATACAAATATGCCAAAGAAAGATTAAACCTAAAGTCTTGGGGGGTATCACTGAAGGATAGAATTCCAAATAAAACACTAAACCAGCTAGCACAGGCAAAAGAAGTGTCAAAATTAGCCACAAGACTGAAATGGAAATGGGAAGGCCACGTGGCGAGACTACAGGACAATAGATGGACTTACAAGGCCACCATGTGGGACCCCCATGTGGGATGACTACCAGGAAAGCCGAGACTGAGATGGACAGACCTCTTCAAAGAGCAAGACCCAATAGTGACTAAATAGAGTACCACAACACAATCGGTAAAAGATATCATCATGTATGAACAACACCTAACGTGGAGTAGCTCACCACGTTAGTATAAATGAGCTTTCCCTATTTGATAGAAGGCCTTTGCCCTTCAGGAACATTATGGCTATTTTCGTACAGTTAACAATCTACAACTGTTTAAAATCTCTATATTTAACAAATTTTTAAAATTCTTTTATAATATGTAGATTAAATAATATTGTTCTTGTTCCACCATTATTAGTGTGCTTTTCTTCATTACCCCTATGAAGGGTGATGCTGTGACCCGCAACACAGCACATCCATGCAAGTAGTATAGTTTTACCGGTAGGCGGAGGGTTCGGAGGGTCATCATTCCCCTCCAGCTCCACCCGTCACCTACCCTTATGGAGGGTGATGCTGTCACCAGCAACACAGAGCATCCATGCGAGTAGTATATTTTACTGGTAGGCGTAGGGTCATCATGATGTCATCACTTCTCCAGCTCCACCTGTCACATGACTGACGAAACCCAGTGAAACAGCGACCTAAGTGTTTTAATTATTGAATTCGACTTCAGATTTTATTTCACATTTATGCAAGATCGAACCAATCGACTTTTGAAGTTTTTATTTTTATTTTGACAGCAATTTAGTTTTTACTGCAAGATTGCAGCAAACATGTAATTTAAAATCTATTTCCCTAAAAACAATAATTTTCACTGGGGTCGACATAGCCTCGGTCGGAGCTGAAGCCTCAACCTCCTTGAACCCTCGGTCAACCATGGTTTATAGAGGGTACATTTTACTTCATAAAATGTTATACGACTTTCCTTTCAATTAATCATTTGCGTATTGGTTTTGTAAAATATATTTATGAGGAAGCTATTATTGTCTTTTAATCAAATAATATGCGAGAGTGCTACAGATGTGTAAATGTGCTGGCCTACATTCATAGCATCAAGTCGCATTGCTCGAGAGATAGAATTGCAGAGAAGAATGCTGATGCAAGAATTCTACCCGATATCTGCTTCTGCATCATACCGACCGATGTTGTAACTTTTCACTGCTTCATTCACTAATACAATATTATGCCTTTCATTTTGTCTGGTTAATTTATTACTCTTTGTATAATAATAACAATACTAAAATCAGGTAAACTGATGTAACATTTCTGTCACAAGATGGTTACAATTCTGGATCCTATTGCAAATGGAAGAAACTCAAGATGGTGCAATGTGCGAGATTTTAAATTGTGTATTGGAAATTCAAGATGGTGGAAGGCGAAAGATTTTTAATTGCAAATGATGGAAAGTGGGAAATTTGAAAATGAAAAATCAAGGTGTCGGAAGGCGGAAAATTTGAAAATCGTGTCGAAAATTTAAAATGGTGGAAATTCAGATTGACGGAAGGTGGGAGGTTCGATTTGAAAAACTTCCATTTTTATCTCACATTCCGACTTTGGATATAATTGAACATTGGTTAGTGAGTAAAATTTATTCAGCAAGCCTTAACCGGATGTATCACCAGACACATTGTCATCAGTTTGTTTCCCATGTTATGTCACGTACATCAGATCAAGTTGAGCAGGTGTGTTCAAGGTCCACCTTGCGTCTCACGTTACCGAATCCTTCACACTCGTGGTATTTCTGATCCACTTCCGTCTCCTATTATGCAATTTCATCAAGTTTGTCAAGTGCATAACAGACGTATCTTCAAACGAAAGGCTGATTTTTCAATTTCTTTATTCACATGAGTACTTAATGCAGGAAATGGCTTATCTACGGATAAGGCTGAATCAGCAAATTCTTATGTCACATCACCGGATATTGCATCAATAAAGATTTGTTCAAACTTGTTTCAAGGTCATACAGTATAAAGGCGCAATTCCACTGAAGCAACACTGAACGACATGTGGCATGCGACTTGTATCCTAGTGTTGCCTGATTGTAGGCGTGCGACAATGTGCCACAATAATTCCATATTCCGCATGCGGCATTTGTCTCCCCATGTCGTATTCGCTTTGTCGCCTAGGCGTGTAGCATGGGACTAGAACGATTCAACTGAAGCAACTTCAGTCTGGTGCAACATGTCTTTAATAATACCATATACAATACCCATATTTATATACAACACCATGGGCTATTAAAGTGTCTGAATAGCTGTCAAATTATTGGCAGACACTATTTAATAAATTACCAATAATTTATCAAAATTTACCTGTAAATTTCTTTAAGATAAGAGCACATGACTGGTTGGCCAGGAATCCATCAAGAGGGACTTTTGGTATAATTGATTTTAGTTACTCCACTCTTGAGAATCGTATCAGAGAATTGGCATATTCAAACCCCATTTTGTAACATAGATGAATTTTTTAATAGTAATATATCGTAACAATGTATCCTAATATTGTCTTATTTCTATTTAACATCAATCAGACTGGACTATAATCCTTACATTTTTATTTTTTTATTCTCTATATTATTGTGTCTTGAGAATGCGCTAACTTGGTCTATTGACAGGTTATGTAATAATTGTAAAAATGTAAGATTCTTATGGCGTAATACTTAGCTTGCTGTCACTTTGCATAGTTTACTTTACCTGACTTTGTCTATCGGGGGGGGGGGGGCTCCTGTTTCCCCTGCAATACATCATTCTACCAGTGCTCATTCATCATGATCAGGGCCCGGATTCTGATTACCTAAAATTGTTTGAAAAATGACCTATAAAATGACCCTAAATTTTAAAGAAAATGACTTAATAATTATAAAAAATGACCTAAAACTGATATTTTTTTTAAAAAAATTATTATTGTACACACAAAGTTATAGACTAGTTTGTACATAATTATAAAAACTGTAAATAACTGTAATGTTGTGAATGTTCTTTTCTCACAGAAATTTATACTGGCTCTGAGGCACTGGCAAGTCAAAATTCGGCACATCCTTTTGTGGTCTGCCGGATTATATTAGAGAGTTTTTGCCCAGCTTACGTTGAGTTACGGGTCATTCCATATTAAATCAACAAATTTTAAGAAAATTTCTTGCCGCACCATTTTTGATTTTGATGAAATTTGGTAGGTGATGTGTACCAGTCTTCTGAACCCCAAAGCAAATCTTGTTATACCTCTAAAAAATTTTACTCCTGAGATATAGACATTTGTTTGGAACACGAACAAGCAAAAAATGTAATTTCAGACCTATTTTCTGAAAGCCGTAGAATTTCTATTTGAATCAGTAGGATGATCAAATAGGGCTCATTGGAAAGCTTAAAGAATGGACTTTCATTTGTGCATATTAAATTAGATTTAAGTTAAGTCTAAACAGACGTTTCTAGGGCTCAAATCTTCGTTCGTGAACTGTCGTTTTGCGTAACTTTAGGCATTTAAAAAACAATGAAGGACTTAGAGTAACAGGCCAATTTTTGTCCTTGTTACACTTATGTATGAGGAGTTTGTGTAGGAAAAAAACTGAGCTGTTACTGGTGGTCCTTCACCCTGAAAAATTTGCTTAAACTTCGAAAAAAATGTAAATCGGGCTTTTTCTCGGTCCCAAAAAGTAATGTGGGACAGGTGATAAAAATCTGAAAATGCCAAGATGAGAAGCCCTTATAGTGTACTTTAAAATAAAAACAAAATCATTTTGTGACCCGAAGGGATAGAGGAGCTACAAGCCTTTGAAATATCAAGAAAACAACACTTGACCGCTACTGAAAATAGGCTAAGCAGATAGGATAATTACCACAAAATTTAATTTAAATTTACATAAAATATAAAACATTTATTTACAAATGAGAAGTTTCCTCAGTCATACAAATTTCTGATTTTTTGTAATTTTTCTAACAATTTTCACATTTGACTTCTTTTTAAGCTACATTGATGGCAATTTCAAGTAGGCCTACTGTATTTTCAACTATTGTATTTAGAAACCATTCTTATCCTGGTTTTTTGGATGTAGGTAATGCATTAAACACTAAAAGCTGCCTAAAGCTCTTTAAGGTCACATCAAATTAACCTTTTCTGTATGTTAACCTTTTTCTCCATTAGGTCGTCTAACAGATACACAGTCCCTTTTCCTTGGCATCATTCTGCTGTACTCATCTTTTTCGTAGAAGTCTTGTACAGTTTTGACTGAAACTTCATCAAGTTTATTCCTAGTCCTGTTCTCCTTATTCTGTTGCAAAATCCCGTTCTTTTTCACTAAATTTCTTGACTGGCGGGCTAAGTATTGGCTGACATTAAACTCACTCTGAACTACACTAATACTCCCAACTACTCCAGGAGCTAAACTTACAATGTTCTTTAGTAGTTGAAGCAACTTTCATTTTTTTTCTTTAAGCTTGTGAATTAGTTGCTTGTACTCATTTGCTATACTGGCAGGCTGCATGTTCATTGAAAATTCCTCATTATCAGTTGAAATGTTCAAATCAAAAGACTTGCTTAACTTTACTGTTATAGATTTGACTATCTTACTAACTTTATTTGTTAACACTGAGGGTCTTCAGCTGACAGCTTCTGCACCTTAACAGGAGAAATACCAAGGACTGAACAAGCATCATTAACTGTTTCAACAAGAATGGCTTCAGATTCATAAATGTCTGGGCATTCATCTTCACTGTCAGTACCGGTCTCTGTGCCTTGTTTTGGATTTTTAATTTTTTAAACATTTTGTGCACAATACCTTCCCTGTGATTAATTTCAGCTCAGGACTGCACATGGAAAGTGTCATTGATATTTATCTGAGAGATATTTTTAATAGGTTTTGAGTGAACACTGTAGGGGTCAGAGCAAGACCATACACAAGATTTGGAAGTATCTGTCCAAAATTTCAGCCTTGTGAAACATTTTATATCATCGCAACCAGTTCTAATTGAATATAATGTTTTTTTTTGTTCTTCAGTGAACTCGGAAATAGTATTGAGTACTGAAGACCTAGAGTAAGAAAATTTATTAGATACCTCTCCTCTGAAGATGCCAACAGTACAAGAACACTCAATCATAGTAATATACTGGTAACAATTTCAATAAGCATGTATTCAGCACAAAATAACAATAGTAATAATTTAAAAAATAAATAAACTAATCAAAAGATAATGAAGCACAAACACAACCTACTTGCTGTTAGTCAGCTCAGTAAGTGGATAGTGGACAGCATTGAACAGAGGGGTTGGTTCATATGAAGCTATGCATATTCAAACATGACTTGGTCAGCAACCAGACTCCAATGAACAGTGCGTGTCCAGAATTTATCCTATCATAACAGTTAACATATAATTCAATATACTGTATAGAAGAGTAGAGTTTAATGCAGTACCTACACCTAATAAACCAGGATAAGAATGGTTTCTAAATACAGTAATTGAAATTGCCATCAATGTAGCTTAAAAAGAAGTCAAATGTGAAAAATTGTTAGAAAAATTACAAAAAATCCTAAATTTGTATGACTGAGGAAAATTCTCATTTGTAAATAAATGTTTTATATTTTATGTAAATTTAAATTAAATTTTGTGGTAATTATCCTATCTGCTTAGCCTATTTTCAGTAGCGGTCAAGTGTTGTTTTCTTGATATTTCAAAGGCTTGTAGCTCCTCTATCCCTTCGGGTCACAAAATGATTTTGTTTTTATTTTAAAGTACACTATAAGGGCTTCTCATCTTGGCATTTTCAGATTTTTATCACCTGTCCCACATTACTTTTTGGGACCGAGAAAAAGCCCGATTTACATTTTTTTCGAAGTTTAAGCAAATTTTTCAGGGTGTAGGACCACCAGTAACAGCTCAGTTTTTTTCCTACACATACTCCTCATACATAAGTGTAACAGGAAAAAATCGGCCTGTTACTCCAAGTCCTTCATTGTTTTTTTAATGTCTAAAGTTACGCAAAACGACAGTTCACGAACGAAGATTAGAGTCCTAGAAACGTCTGTTTAGACTTAACTTAAATCTAATTTAGTATGCACAAATGAAAGTCCATTCTTTAAGCTTTCCAATGAGCCCTATTTGATCATCCTACTGATTCAAATAGAAATTCTACGGCTTTCAGAAAATGGGTCTGAAATTACATTTTTTGCTTGTTCATGTCCCAAACAAATGCCTATATCTCAGGAGTAAAATTTTTTTGAGGTATAACAAGATTTGTTTTGGGGCTCAGAAGACTGGTACACATCACCTACCAAATTTCATCAAAATCAAAATTGGCGAGGCAATGCCCATTTGTTGATTTAATATGGAATGACCCTTACCGTAAACGTTAAAGTCACGTGATTGATGTTGTGCGCATGCGCCGGTTTGCCGTGACGCTATATCTGATAACATGACACGTTATTTCGGAATGATTAGCGTGAAGCTTACGGTAATAGACATGAATCCCGAAAAACAGGAAAGACTTCGCTTTAACATAAATAACGACTTGATTCTCTTGCGTGAGGTTATTGGTTCAAATGCTTATGATGTTCCCGACTTTTTGGTAGGAGATGGCAATAATTTCAGACATGGCTAACGCATTTAAAGTTAAAATGGAGTCTGGTGAATCAGCTTCAAGAAGGAGAGGACTAGAAGACAGGGGAGAGGCACTGTGCAGTATTGGTGTTATAGCTGACATAAATAACCAGTATACAGTATAAACAATGACGTGATTGTGGATGACATCCCACCACACAGCAGTTGTTTAACCTTCAATAAAGAACTAGAAACTCACCCTACTTCCAATGGTCAGCTGATTGCCCAAGGTCCCAACTTTAGATTTTTACATCTTCCTCCTATGAGGAAAAGAAGACGCAGGGAATCTATACTAAAAAAAAAAAAAAACTAATTCAGCGTTTTTATACCAAAAGCAATCTATAACAGAAGGAACTAGAAGAAACTCTTTCAATAATGTATAGGCCTATTTACTTTTATTTCAATTTGAGAGTTTAACTAAAAAGATGCCAATATAAAATTACTTCTTGAATAATATTTACTGATAATATACAAAATATTTCTCTGGCTAGGCTACTTATGGCATATAGCTATAATCTTATATGATTTTTATTCTGAAAGTTAGATTTTCAATGATGAGTACCGGTATTTATAGCCTCAATTATTTCTAGTATAATAAACCACTGCAGATAATTTAATGCCTGTAACAAACTCAAAAACATTTCAATAAACTTGCGTAGCAGTGTTTATAAATTTTCACAAGTTAAATATATTTTTCTTATTAAAATCCCATTTTGAGGTTATGTTAATGTTTATATGCTGTTATGAGGTGCTATGGAATTCATATATCTGTAGGCTTATAACAGAAACAATGGAAAATTAAATTTATTCATAGGCCTATCACATTCGGAGAACAATTTGGTATCATATTCTCCAATAACTCATTGTTAAAATCTTCAAGTGTGGCAGTCTGAAGCAGTTCCTCCATTTTCTCTGTTATCTTATACCGTACCGTGTCAATTTACGCTGGCAAAAACTCCGTCGTAGCACAAGACATTATTCCATTTACCGTATTCGATCATGTGACATTAGTGTGTACCGTATCCGACAACACGCTATGGCAAAAACTCTCTATTGTCGTTTATTGAGGGTAAACAATACTTTGCACTCTCAAATCCAAGCAGGTGGCGGACTCTGGTGCCAAGTCAATCTAATAACAATAGTATTATAATACAAAATTTTGGCGTTTCTTTGATTCTCACTTCCGACTGAAACATATCAACACTTTAACGCCGAATTTTTCTTTCTTGCATTAAACAGACAACACTTCAAAGACAGCACCGCTAGCGACGAAAAAGAAGTTAATACACTCAATGTAAACACATGAAAATGACTAAATGAGGAAACAAATGACACGAAAATGACAAAATAATGACCTAAAATTGAAATAAATGCCCTAAAAATATAAAATTGCATAAAATGACAAAAAATGACCTAATAAAAATGCATTTCTATAATCTAGAGGCCATGATTAGGATTTATCCACAAGTTGGCAATGTCTATGCAGCATCAATAAAAAGATGACATGTCATTAGAATCCGGGCCATGATCATGATATAACCATTGGTTGCAATAAAGGAATTATTATTTTTCAAGCCTAATTTCGAATGTATATATGTAACAACTACTTTCATTGCTGCTTCCCATTTCAATTGAACTACTGTATTGGCAATTATTGGGATTTGAAGGAAAACAATTATTAAGTTTTAAAACTTCAAGGAGACCCGATATACAGTACTACAGTAGTTATTTTCTTTCTCCTCCTTTATGCTGACGTGGCTGTGATTTAAATGCTCTGCTCTATGAAGACCCTTGTTTGTTTGTTTTCATAGCTTGTTTATGAGGTGCAAGCAGCCCATGTCGCATGCTACATGTCGCCCCGATCCGCTGGCTGTCGGATAGCGACGACACTGTTCGACACGAGGAATTTTGTCGAAGGGCGACAAAGGCCTCCTGGCGACAACAGTCAACTTGTAGCATGCGGCAAGGCGACTTGTCGTTTGTCGCTTTGTGTTGCTGCAATTGAATTACTGTGTGTAGCATGCGGCATTGACGCATGCTACATGTTGCCCAAATGTTGCCTCAGTGGAATTGCAGCTTAAGAAGTCTTAGTCATAACCAGGGCCCGGATTCTGATGACCTAAAATTGTTTGAAAAATGACCTATAAAATGACCCTATATTTTAAAGAAAATGACTTAATAATGATAAAAAAATGACCTAAAACTGATATTTTATTAATAAAAAAATTATTATTGTACACACAAAGTTATAGACTAGTTTGTACCTAATTGTAAAAACTAAATAACTGTAATGTTGTGAATGTCCTTTTCTTATGGAAATTTATACTTCCACTGAGGCACTGGTGAGTCAAAATTCTTCACATTCTTTTGTGCTCTGCCGGATTATATTGTTGTTTATTGAAGGCAAACAGTACTTTGCACTCTCAAATCCAAGCAGATGGCAGACTCTGGTACCAAGTCAATCTAATAACAATAGTAATATAATATAAAATTTTGGCGTTTCTTTGATTCACCTTCCGACTGAGACATGTCAACACTTTAACATCGAATTTTTCCTTCTTGCATTAAACAAACAACACTTCAAAGTCAGCACCGCTAGTGACAAAAAAAGAAATTAATACACTCAATGTAAATACATGAAAATGACTAAATAAAGGAGCAATTGACACGAAAATGACAAAATAATGACCTAAAATTGAAATAAACGCCCTAAAAATTTAAAGTGGCATAAAATGACAAAAAAATGACCTGATAAAAATGCATTTCTATAATCTAGAGGCCATGATTAGGATTTATCCACAAGTTTTCAATGTCTATGCAGCATCAATAAAAATCTGACATGTCATTAGAATCCGGGCTCTGGTCATAACGTTTTTACCATACGAGAGAGATTAATAAAACCAAAGTTTTATAACTGTATTCTTTATAAGTTATTTCATAACTGGATTTTCTCAAAAATCGTAAGTTTAGTGATAATTTATTTTTATATGCGTTTCTCAAAGTCCAGTTTTCCCTAACCTGACCTAGGAGGAGGAAACGAAGGGCTGTCCAATACAAAATACATCTCTGTTTGTAGAATTTTATTCACTTTAATGAAATTGATCATCTTTAACAAAATCACTTTATCACGGCCTGAGCACGATAGCATTTTGCAGTGCCCAGTTCATATTATTTTTATTATAAAAAAGATATTTGGTTTCACAGTCTCTAAATTTGTCAAGCTTTTGAACACCATCATCGTCCATCTTTATAACAGGTCTCGGCAACAGTTAAAAAAGAATATTTTCCAGTCCTTTGCAGTGAAGAACATCTACTGGTTTTAAAACACATTCAAGAACAGGTTTCAAGTCGTCGTAAGGTATGTATCCACTTTGCTACGGATTTCCATGGATGTAGGATTCGACGTACCACTGCGACTTTTCATCTGAATAAATGTCTTTAGGCGGTCGCAGAACGAAATGTCCAAATCTGCCATCCACCGAAGACACTGTGACCTCTAGGTACGAATTGTTTGCACCTAGACTGATATCCTTGACAGTCAATTATAATTATTGATAGCAGAACCAGTTGAAGATATTTAATTAACATTATGCAGCATATTAACATAACACTTGAATACAGAAAGCTTCATGTAGCAGCATGACGCTCTCAACAGTACAACAAAACATGTCCGACTCTCTAGCACAAAGTGAAGAGGAAGGTGTGGCCAACATAAAATTACAGTTCACACACAGTCCACAAGATGACGCAACATATTCATATATATTTTTTTATATTAACAATAATCATGTTGTCACACGACGCTGGTGTTAATGTTCTTTGAAGCAGTATATTCCACAGTTCTATCATGGAGGATTAAGCAATAAGCCTTTGTGTTCGCTGGTATATTGCTTCCTGCAGTTACCTCAACCCGAGTAGTGCACCCGATTTCAGCTCCTCGTATTGTTTGGTGCAGTCGATGACGAAGACTGGTGTATTTTTTATGAAATCCCTTTTAAGTAGAGGGTGGGAGGGTTTTTGATAGTATGACTCTTGAAATCTAGCATAAATTTCATGAAGGAATCCATACGTACCATTTGTAGTGTCTACCCCGAACGAATTATAGGGGTACTTTTTATTGTTCAAATATACAGATACATTCTGGATATCGCATAAATCAAACTTTGAACAATCGGCTTCCTTTTTATTCCCAGCAGTTTGGAATCCTATGATCACCATCCTAGGTTTCTGCAAGTGTAGTCCAGTCAATAAACGTCGAAAAACACCAAATAGAAAAAAAAAATCGTGTAGTTTTGAAATTTTGCAGAGATGTCGGAGGGAGTGTCCCGAACAACATACTAAAAGTCCCCGAAGGTGGGGGGTGAGCGGGGGGCAGGGGGACCCGCAGAAGGTCCCAGTTTTAGGTTTTTCGCTTATATCTAACCAACGGTGCATCATAGAGGAAAAATTTCTATATACAAAATTAAAGCTGACAAAATTTTCTACAAGACTGATCCTTCACATTTCTTTCTATTTCCAATAGTTTTTTAGATATCCGCCAACGAAAATAACTAATTTTCGAAGAAAGCTCTTTCGCCTCGCGCTTTTCGACACACTTTGCCTTCTAGCGCTTCAGTCCTTAGGTATACAGCAATGTTCTCATGAAAGAAGTTGTAGAGAAATAAATTCGCTTTAAAATGAGTAGTCATTTGTTATTATTTATTCAAATGTTCAAAAGTTATAACAATTTAAAGTTTCGGTCAAATTTCGAGATTTCGAAAGAAAACCGTACATAGCACTTTCTCTATATTTAGGGGTAATGTATTTGTATATAAACTGTATATTGTGTATTTACATCATGAAACAAGTGGAGAAATATAAAAAAAAACCATTAAACTTGAATTTATTAAAAATCCGATCACGGTACAAGCACAGGACATGTAATGGAAAATACATTATATTTTAGGCAAGAAAGGAAAAGTGGGCACAAAAAAAATCATGTAGTTTTAAAATTTGGCAGAGATGTGGGGGAAAGTGTCTTAAACAACATAGTAAAAGTCCCCATGGATAGGGGGTGAGCGGGGGGTGGGGGGAAGTTTTGAATGTAATTTCTCGCAGTTTTCCCTAAACACACTAAGGCTATGGGTTCTAGCAAAATACAGCTTATGCACAAAATTAACTACATAAAAGTTCTTATAAAATTGATCTGAATGATATTTTTGTGGATTTAATGGTTCAGGAAATAGAAGGATATGAAGTATGACATAGTTCTGGATATTCTGTTTTACATACACCTATATATTATATTTTTTAACAAAAATGAAAGGAGATGATAATTAAATTAGCATGATGCCAAGCAAGCAAACTAGTTCTTAGAATAATATTCGTACTAAAGGTAAACATGAAAAATAAAACTCATTGTTATTTTTATAATTGAATCGTCCAGAGCTAAAAGGGGTTTTGTCAAAAAATGCGATTTTTTTTTTATTGTCTTGTACTAGTTTTTAAACTGAGACGCATCGAACGGTGGAAGAAAGAATTTTGTCAGACCACTCTTTGTGCTAGAAATCGGAAGTCATATCAGCGCATACGGAGGAAGAAAGAGTTTTGTCACTGACAACACTCCTTTTAGCGCCGCATGCCTTCGCCGTAGTGTGGCAGACCTGACTTGCATTATTGTCTCACACTTGCAAGTTCGCGCGCTTTATCACATCAATGACAGTGCTTGTTCTGTAAGTGTATAAGGCTGGTGTTGTTTATATTTTGTGACAAATTTTGTGAGATATGTCTCCAAAAAGGAAGCGAAATGAAGCACTTCATAAAAAAAATGTTATTAAAAACGCTATTGTCAAAGGTCTGGAATATGTAAATCATGGGGGACGACATATTAGTGAAAAGAAAGTAGGAGATGATTGCAGGTTAGTAACTAACAGATATAGCATTCTAGTTTTATATATAGTCATTTTTATTTGGTATTAAGTAACTTGTGCTATTCTCATTATGTTAATAGGCATGGGTACTACTGAATGGGAGTACTGATTTTCGTATTTTAATTTGTAGGTGTAAGAAGAAATGTTTTGAGGGCGTAAATGAAGATGAAAGAAACATGGTCCTAACAAAGTTTCTTGATCTACCAAATAAAAATGCACAAGATATTTATTTACGTGGTTTCATAGAAGCAGTTCCTGTAAAACAGCGCAGGTCCAGGAAATCAGAGGGAGAGGAACAAACACAGCATAGTTCAAGTTTTAATTATTTCATAATGTGCGGTTCTCAAAAGAAGAGTGTCTGTCTGAAAGCCTTTCTTAGCATGCATGCTGTTGGTAAGAAGAGAGTGTACAATATAAGTCGCACCCTAGTTCAGGGAGAAATGCCCAAGGATAGACGTGGTATGACGCCTGCTGTAAATAAAGTTTCTGATGTAATTCAGAAATCCATAGACAATCATATTAAGTCCTTCCCTCTTAAGTCTTCTCATTATGCTGGCAAAGAAGTATATTATTTAGATGCTCGCCTTACTGTAAAATCAATGTATGATCTCTACAGTACCAAGTATCCCGATTCTACAGTAAAATATGATTACTACAGGGAATATTTCCGCCAAAATTACAACTATAGATTTGGAAGGCCACAGATAGACACTTGTTCAATGTGCGAAGAACTGAATGCCAAACTGAAAAGCCCCCACATAAATGAAAATGCACAACGTGTAGCAAAAGCTGAATTGGAGGTACATTTACGCAGAAGTAGAAAATTCTATAAGTCCCTAAAGGACCACAGTGCAGATAGTCAAAGTGAAGCTGTAGGGGCCATAGCATTTGATTTTATGCAAAATCTTCCACTCCCGAACATTCCAGTGCAAGAGATATTTTACCTACGTCAGCTGTGGGTAAATGTTTTCAACGTGCATGATCTACGAAGTGGGAAGTCTGTAGTGTACTTATATCATGAAGGACAAGGCAAAAAGGGTGCTAATGATGTTTGTTCCTTCCTGTACCACTATGTGCAGCACTACATTCCACAGAGTGTCAAAGATCTGAACTTATTTTCTGACGGCTGTCCTGGACAGAACAAAAACCACACCATGGTTAGGTTCTGCTTGGCATTAACAACTACAGGAAGGTTCCACACCTTAACACACCGATTTCCTGAACGCGGACACTCTTTTCTGCCTTGTGACAGGAATTTCGGCATTTTTAAGAAAAAAATTAACAAGATTGACAGAGTGTACACGCCCAGAGAGTATGTAGAGCTTATTGCCAATAGTAAAAAACATGTCGAAGTTCATGTCGTAGAACAAGATGATATTTTGAATTTTGATGACTGGTGGCCTAAATTCTTCAAAAAAACTAATAATTCAGTTGAAAGTTCGCAGCTTGAAAGAAATAAAAAGCAAGCTTTCACTCCAGCTTCCTTCAAAGAGTTCAGATATTTCAGTGATAGGCCAGGGGTAGTTCAAACTGCTTTTTTCATTAATTCTCCAGTAAAGCACACATTCAATCTTGGAAAGCCTCAGTTGACAAGTCTTTGCACGATGCCCCAAGAGAAAGCATACTGCGAAGGAAAAGTTCCTATCAATGCTAAAAAGATCCAGGACATTCGAAAGTTAGTGAAATATGTAGAACCTGATGCTCTTTGTTTTTATAATGAAATTTTGAAATGGCCTACTCATGACACTGTTACGGACAGCAATGGGCAGTGAATGTAACATATTGTATTTAATTTTCTTTTCAATTTGTCTTACTATGCTGTTTTTTATCCATTGTTTACATATGTAAAAGTAGTATTACTGTTTTCTGGGTATGTTTATTAAATACCAGGCCTAAAAAATGATTTATAACAAAGTTCGGAGGAAAAAGGGATTTTGTCAATTTTATAAAATATTGATTTATTAACAACTAATCAAGTTTAAATATTTTACAATCATATAATATGAAGTATCTATCAGTACTCTATGGAAAATAATGTGTCTCAAATTTGTACAACAGTTTTACTTAAAATTATAATGTTTTTTCTTTCTCCTGAAAAGTTGTAAAAACTGACAAAACCCCTTTTAGCTCTGGACGATTCAATTATTATTATAAAGCTTACAAAAATATCATGGTATGAGTGTACGTTATAAGAAGTATAAACCAGGCCTATTATCCATTATCCATATCCGTATTTGTCTTATAAAATCTCATTTGGAAAAATTGTGAAGAGTTAGATATATTTAGTAATTATAAGACCTAGTAGGCCTACATAGTACTTGAAATAAATGTATAGTTGTCTATTTTTTTCAGTCTCCAACACTGGAATCCTGGTACATCGTATGATAACTTAGGGTTATTTGTTCTATCAACATTCAGCATTTATACACATATACAACATTAATTAAAGAGTGCCTGAACAACTTATTTTGCTTGGACGTCATCAATTTTAAACTCCTTCTTCTTCTTCTTCTTCTTCTTCTTCTTCTTATTCTTCTTCTTCTAATGGTATACTTGTTGGTGCATGTACCATGACAGGTTCCACAAACGGATGAGCATTTAATACCAGCTTTTCAGCATCCATATCTGCCACCACACCGAGTTGCACAGTGACAAAATATGATGTTCAAATATTCTCAGAAGCCACATAGACAAGTAAACATTTATTTAAAGTAATAGGTAGGCCTACTATTCTTACAATATCTCAATATATCTAATTCCTTACCGTTTTTCAAAATACCGGTAATTTTTTTAACGTAACATAGAACGGCTAAGCTTTACAACAATAATAATAATAATAATAATGATGATGATGATGATGATGATGATGATAATAATAATAATAATAATAATAATAATAATAATAACGATAATGAGTTTTATGTCTGACGTTAACCATTAGTAAGTATATTTTTCTAAGAACTAGTTTGCTTGCTTGGCATCATGCTAATTTAATTATCATCTCCTTTCATTTTTGTTAAAAAATATAATATATAGGTGTATCTAAAACAGAATATCCAGAACTGTCATACTTCATATCCTTCTATTTCCAGAACCATTAAATCCACAAAAATATCATTCAGATCAATTTTATAAGAACTTTTATGTAGTTAATTTTGTGCATAAACTGTTTTTTGCTAGAACCCATAGCCTTAGTGTGTTTAGGGAAAACTGCGAGAAATTACATTCAAAACTTCCCTCCACCCCCCGCTCACCCCCTATCCATGGGGACTTTTACTATGTTGTTTAAGACACTTTCCCCCACATCTCTGCCAAATTTTAAAACTACATGATTTTTTTTGTGCCCACTTTTCCTTTCTTGCCTAAAATATAATGTATTTTCCATTACATGTCCTGTGCTTGTACCGTGATCGGATTATAATAAATTCAACTTTAATGGTTTTTTATATTTCTCCACTTGTTCCGTGATGTAAATACACAATATATAGTTTATATACAAATATATTACCCCTAAATATAGAGAAAGTGCGATGTACGGTTTTCTTTCGAAATCTCGAAATTTGACCGAAACTTTAAATTGTTATAACTTTTGAACATTTGAATAAATAATAACAAATAACTACTCATTTTAAAGCGAATTTATTTCGCTACAACTTCTTTCATGAGAACATTGCTGTATACCTAAGGACTGAAGCCCTAGAAGGCAAAGTGTGTCGAAAAGCGCGAGGCGAAAGAGCTTTCTTCGAAAATTAGTTATTTTCGTTGGCGGATATCTCGAAAACTATTGGAAATAGAAAGAAATGTGAAGGATCAGTCTTGTAGAAAATTTTGTCAGCTTTAATTTTGTATATAGAAATTTTTCCTCTATGATGCACCGTTGGTTAGATATAAGCGAAAAACCTAAAACTGGGACCTTCTGCGGGCCCCCCTGCCCCCCGCTCACCCCCCACCTTCGGGGACTTTTAGTATGTTGTTCGGGACACTCCCTCCGACATCTCTGCAAAATTTCAAAACTACACGATTTTTTTTCTTCTATTTTTCGTTCGTTGCCTGGACTAGTGAGGAGATGTAACGTTCCATGAAATGTTGAATGCTTGAGGTAATGACGGTTGTTCGTACAATTGAAAGCTTCTAAAATCTAATGTCATCATTCGATCAGATCCCAACATATCCAGTAGTTTTTATTTTTCAATGTAGAAGACCTTAATTATAGGCACCATCCACTCGATATCTGTGATGGCAATTTTACTAACTTCACCTTTAGTTATATTGATCGTGTTTTTCGATTTCATCAGAACCAGTTCCATCTTGCAATTGACGAATATTTTATCATAATCTTCAACGATCCCAGGTATGTGGCTTAGAGGAATGCATACATTAAATTTGTTTATTTTTTATTAAAGTCTCCACTTCATCATTGGAGGGGCGAATCCACCCAGTGTTTTCAAATCTTTCACTATCCAGAACGGTGTAAGAACAAAGTCCTTTCAGTAAGCTTGTGATTCCTGAATTTCTGCTACGATCCACTGTTTCTCCATGAAGATTTATTTTTATCTAGTCGAATAGATGCAAGAAGCCATTATTTACCACTTTTCGTTATCGTCAGTTATATTTCCAGAATCCGTAATAAAACATCTGCTTGCTAATGCATACGAGTTTCCAACCTGAATAGGAATCCGTATTTCATCATTTTCGCGAAAAACCCGTCTGTTATAGGGTTATTCCATGCCAAATCATCCAACAGTGGTTGCATGACCATTTTAGGAAAAAATAATTTCTTGTATAAATGAGTTCATACATGTTTCAAGATATCAAAACAATGATAATATTATAGGAGAAAAATTCCTCCGACACTGGGACTTGAACCCAGGACCTTTGGCTATTCGCGCCAATGCTCTACCAACTGAGCTAAGCCGGAGTTCAATTCACAGCGCCAGACGGAACCTCTCTCCTATGACTGATTGCCCTAATGGTCCACCTCACAGATGGACAAGTTATGTCATATGCAGTACTGTGAGGCACACTATTTAGTGATTTTTGTGACCGGGCTCCCACTGTTATTGTACAGTTAACATTCAAGACAGATATATGAGCTTTCATGAACCACAGATTATTGTCTCTGTTGGACATTTCATGATAATATTATAGGAGAAAAATTCCTCCGACACTGGGATTTGAACCCAGGACCTTTGGCTATTCGCGCCAATGCTCTACCAACTGAGCTAAGCCGGAGTTCAATTCACAGCGCCAGACGGAACCTCTCTCCTATGACTGATTGCCCTAATGGTCCACCTCACAGATGGACAAGTTATGTCATATGCAGTACTGTGAGGCACACTATTTAGTGATTTTTGTGACCGGGCTCCCACTGTTATTGTACAGTTAACATTCAAGACAGATATATGAGCTTTCATGAACCACAGATTATTGTCTCTGTTGGACATTTCATGATAATATTATAGGAGAAAAATTCCTCCGACACTGGGACTTGAACCCAGGACCTTTGGCTATTCGCGCCAATGCTCTACCAACTGAGCTAAGCCGGAGTTCAATTCACAGCGCCAGACGGAACCTCTCTCCTATGACTGATTGCCCTAATGGTCCACCTCACAGATGGACAAGTTATCATGAAATGTCCAACAGAGACAATAATCTGTGGTTCATGAAAGCTCATATATCTGTCTTGAATGTTAACTGTACAATAACAGTGGGAGCCCGGTCACAAAAATCACTAAATAGTGTGCCTCACAGTACTGCATATGACATAACTTGTCCATCTGTGAGGTGGACCATTAGGGCAATCAGTCATAGGAGAGAGGTTCCGTCTGGCGCTGTGAATTGAACTCCGGCTTAGCTCAGTTGGTAGAGCATTGGCGCGAATAGCCAAAGGTCCTGGGTTCAAGTCCCAGTGTCGGAGGAATTTTTCTCCTATAATATTATCATGAAATGTCCAACAGAGACAATAATCTGTGGTTCATGAAAGCTCATATATCTGTATCAAAACAAGTTTTCAAGAAAATATTGTGTTCTTGGTTTCCCAGGGGTGTCCATTTTTCAATCCTGGTGTAACACATTTTTTGCGAATGTAGCTGATTACAAATATTTTCATAACTCAACAGCCATAAGAGTTAGAAATTTGAATTAAGAACCATTTTGTAACTATTGAAGCGTACTTTCAGAAATACTTTATTGTTTTCTTCAACACAACATTTTTCATGTGAAAATATGAGTTTGAAATTCGGGAATTTTTTTCCAAAAAAATTACTTTTTGGTCCAAGTTTTTTTATGAGAAGGAAGTGATTGTAAGCGTTCAAATTTTTGTTATGTTCAAACCTGCATGTGATTTGTCTGTGAGGAAAAAATCAGGGTCTAAAAATACATCCCTTATTCCTAAACTGGCCTCAAATATTAGAGTTTTTCCGATTTTGACTATTTTTGGACTTAAATATCTCTGGTGGGTACCCTTCAAAAAATCTGAAAAATTGTATAAAAGAAGCCTTTGATGTGCCTAACTCACAGTTAAAATTTCTATTTCTTGACTCAACTCCTTCTATTCATTTTATAGAACTGAAATATACTTTTTAGAGTAACGTATTTGGGAGAAACTACATATAACTCAACAACCATAAGAGTTACAAATAAGAATTATGGATCATTTTATCATTATTGAAGCTTGCTTTCAGAAATAGTTTGTTTTCTTCAACACAAAATTTTTCATATGAAAATATGAGTTTGAAATTCGGGTAAATTTTTCCCCCCAAAAAATCACTTTTTGGGCCAAATTTAATATGAGAAGGAAGTGATTGTAAACATTCAAGGTTTTTTATGTGCAAACCTGCATGTAATTTATGTGTGAGGAAAAAATCAGGGTCTAAAAATACATCCCTTATTTCTAAACTGGCCTCAAATATTATCGTTTTCCCGATTTTGACTATTTTTGGGCTTAAATATCTTTTATGGGTACCCTTCAAAAAATCTGAAAAATTGCATACAAGAAGTCTTTCATGTGCCTAACTCACAGTTCAAATTTCTATTTTTAGGAACAACTCTTTCTATTAATTTTATAGAATTGAAATATAACACTATCACATACCAAGGTATATATGTAGTTTCTCCCAAATACGCTACCCTAAAAAGTGTTATATTTCAGTTCTTTGTAAGTAATAGAAGGAGTTGTTTCTAGAAATAGAAATTTTAACTGTGTGTTAGGCACATGAAAGGCTTCTTTTATGCAATTTTTCAGATTTTTTGAAGGGTACCCATAAGAGATATTTAAGCCCAAAAATAGTCAAAATCGGAAAAATCGCTAATATTTGAGGCCAGTTTAGAAATAAGGGATGTATTTTTAGACCCTGATTTTTTCCTCACACACAAATCTCATGCAGGTTTGCACATAAAAAAACTTTGAATGTTTACAATCGCTTCCTTCTCATTAAATTTTGCCCAAAAAGTGATTTTTTTGGAAAAATTTACCCGAATTTCAAACTCATATATTCATATGAAAAATGTTGTGTTGAAGAAAACAAACTATTTCTAAAAGCAAGCTTCAATAATGATAAAATGATTCATAATTCTTATTTGTAACTCTTATGGTTGTTGAGTTATATGTAGTTTCTCCCAAATACGCTACCCTAAAAAGTGACATTTCAGTTCTATAAAATTATTAGAAGGAGTTGAGTCAAGAAATAGAAATTTTAACTTGAGTTAGGCACATCAAAGGCTTCTTTTATACAATTTTTCAGATTTTTTGAAGGGTACCCACCAGAGATATTTAAGTCCGAAAATAGTCAAAATCGGAAAAACTCTATTTGAGGCCAGTTTAGGAATAAGGGATGTATTTTTAGACCCTGATTTTTTCCTCACAGACAAATCACATGCAGGTTCGAACATAACAAAAATTTGAACGTTTACAATCACTTCCTTCTCATATAAAATTTGGACCAAAAAGTAATTTTTTTGGAAAAATTTTCCCGAATTTCAAACTCATATTTTTACATGAAAAATGTTGTGTTGAAGAAAACAATAAAGTATTTCTGAAAGTACGCTTCAATAGTTACAAAATGGTTCTTAATTCAAATTTCTAACTCTTATGGCTGTTGAGTTATGAAAATATTTGTAATCAGCTACATTCACAAAAAATGTGTTTCACCAGGATTGAAAAATGGACACCCCTGGGAAACCAAGAACACAAGATTTTTTTGAAAACTTGTTTTGATATCTTGAAACATGTATGAACTCATATACAACAAATATTTTTTTATAAAATGGTCATGCAACCATTTTTTAAAAAATTGGATGAGTTCATATGGAATGACCTTAAAACCATGATATTGATTTTTTTTAATGGAATCTTCAAATATAGCCTTTATCTGTTCAGCGAGGATATCCATATTAGTGCACTTTGTATGCTGGAGACTTTAGGAACTTCTTATTTGCAGATGATATCTTAACTATGTTAAGACGTGGAGTTCTGCTTTTTTCAGATTGCTTCGAGTTATGAACAGATTTCGTCCGCTTCTTGCTCACATCTTCGGTGGGTTCGTATTTAATGAAATTGAGTCCCATTTTTGCCAATAACAATTCTCGCAGAAACACACTCTCCTCTAAAGTCGTCCTTTCTGGTCCACAAGAGAGACTGTAAAGCCGGATATTTTTGCACGTTGGCTAAGGGAAGGAAAATTAAGTTTGATGGAACTTCGGTGATCTTGTATTCAGTAGGCACCGTAGGGAAATATTCATGAATGGTTCAGAAATAAACAGCTTCCGAGATTGCACTCGACTCTTATAACGTTAACGCCGTTTATGTCTGGAGGTCTCTTGGAAACGACGACGGACGTTTTAGGAATTCTTTAGGTCTCTTCTAATCCCAGCAAAGTCGCCACAGAGTTTGGAACGTTGAAAGAAACGTCGAGGAAATATTAGATGGACGTTAGCAGCGCGTTGGTTTTGGCAACAACTCTAAATATAACATTAAGGTCTCTAGTAGAGTTCGTACGCTATATAATTTGAAATATCTTCAATCTCGTATATTCCAGTCGGAAGGGTGATGACATGTTCCTTGCCTGCTTTATTTAAAAACCGTCAACGAATTGTTATTTTCCGACTCATTAGGCGTCGAATTGTATGCTTCAAACCGTAGCAAAGCATTCTCGTAGTCTGCTCCATCTTCTAGCTCGATAGGTGGATAAGACGGAGATTTCCGACGTGGATCCGCTTAGCGTGAATGTAAGAGTCATTTTAACATATGAAGTTGACTGGAGTATGCTTTCATTGTAAAAACGCTAGACACAAGAGTCCACAAATCGAAGTGTTGTATTTTTGAAAGCGTGTATTGTTGTAATACAGTTTCGACTTGGGACCAACGTAGTTTATTATATCAGTGGGCGGTGGTAAGTCTCTGAAACTGTCGAAATAGAAAACATTTTTGTTACGTTTTTTTAAGGCTATCCAGTGCGTGCCTAGGCCCTTGGAATCATCGAGGTTTATAATGATTCGCTCCTGCTTATATGGCTTGGATGGTAACTCGTCCCTCATGTACACCCATCTAAATTTGGAATATCTATCTTTTTAGAGCATCGTTCTAAGTCGTAGTTAGTTAGGACTTTTTTTTAACGAAGTCCTTTACTGGTCGGATAAGGTTTTAGATACAGTCCTTTTCCTTACACCATGTTACGTAATATGCTTGCAGATGGAACGATGCCAGTTCCCTTTTTACCTAAGGCGATTCTCTCCATCATATCGTTATGACTAATGTTTTCTCGCAGCTGTTTCTTGTTGAACTTTGCAGAATTCAATCTTTAGCGATCTGTGCTCTTGCACCTCCAAGATCCCCAAGTGCATATAAACCCGCACATATGGGTAATATAGGTAATATGTCCAGTCTATTTAGGCGATTTCAACACTAGCTTTTTTTCTTGATCTTATTCGATGACTTCCTACATGCCGCTTTTAGTTTTTGAATGGCACGTTTATTGTTATGCATCCCCGACCCAAAGCGTAACTTTTCCTTTCATAATTTTAGAATCGGCTTAAGCTGCAGCACGTTCACCAAGTCTCGCGTCAGCAGCCTTGACACGATTGGAAGTTTGGTGTGCCAATTTCAAGTCTGCTTTATGTCGATCGTTTATATCTGAGCTCTGTGCGTAACTTTTATCATCATCGTCCAGAGGGTTGATACCCTTATCATCTCTTTGCAATCTTTTTTCAGTTTAGTACCAGGTCCACAAAACGGATACTTTTGTTTGTGTAATTCCACAGGCAATTTATTAATAACCGTTTTTACCACGCCGCCTCCACGAGCGCTGTGCCGATGTTTGCTTCTACTGATTACATTAACTTTTTTCAACTATGTAGAAAATTGTTAGAAAAATTCGTGTTCCCTCCAAAACTGCATTCTAAATACATGTGTTGTAATCCTTTGTCAGTAAGGTCTTGCTGACATCACCCTTTTGCCTTTTACCTATAACACATATTCATGATTCAGCAAGTATTATGTGTAGATATTATTAAAATGATTTTTTTAGACTCCACGTGTTTTAGCAATAAAGAGTTGATGTATGGTAAATATAAAAGACCTAGACCCAGACCAAGACCAAGACCAAGACCAAGACCAAGACCAAGACCATCACCAACTCCAAAACCGAGACCAAGACTTAGACCGAGACCTACACCGAGACAAAGACGGAGACCAACACCAACACCAAGGCCACAAGATCAAGACCAAGAACTTAGATCTCGAGAGTCACTTTTTGCTTCTCAACCTTCATGACTGTAAATAAGTTTTTACAATGACAGAGATGCCAACTGCTACGGAATTCCCGTAGTTTCTACGATTTTCTTGAATTTCCTACGGCAATACGGAAATTGTACTGAATATTACGGATTTTACTAATCCCAATATCTATTTTTAAAATGTTTAGTTTCTCCCGCAAACATAAAAAGAAGTTAATGTGTCAACAGAGATGCCAACTGTTATCATGAGAAATAGTTTGTAAAAGAAAACATCCGTTGCGTTGGCGACATTGGACACTACAGTCTTTGACGTGAGTGTGTGTTAACCAAAGATGTTATATCTTACAGTTATAACATAATTGTAGTCATAACATCTTTGGTGTTAACATATTTCCTCTTTTTTATTATCACTGTAATGCCGCTGACGACTGACGACGCCGTTGCTTGCTAGAAGTTTTATTGAGTGTTGCAGTGCAAGTAGGTTATTGAGGGGATGTGTCTTGTAAACGTAAAACCAGTGACGAGTCTGATGGACAAAAACGAACTGCGGCATATCAGCAGTATCGAAAGCAGTATAGAGAAGAGTTTCCTTGCCTCGGACCTTCAAACATTTCATCGAATCACGTATTTTGTGAAACCTGTAATTGTGATTTTTCGGTTAACATGGATGACTCACACTACTGATAACCACCTTTCAAGGTTGGCATCTCTGCAATGAATCGAATGGTTTTATACCATCGCGAAAAACGTATAAAAAGTTATAACATAAGGATGTAATCAGTAGAAGCAAATGTCGGCACAGCACTCGTGGAGACGGCGTGGTAAATACGCTTATTAATAAATTGCCTGTGGAATTACACATTCCAGAGTATCGGTTTTGTGGACCTGGTACTAAATTGGAAAAAACGATTGCAAAGCGGTGATAGGAGTATCAACCCTCTTAGTGAGGCCTTTAAAGAGCATGATATGTTACACATAGAACTCAGATAGAAACGATCGACATAAATCAGACTTGAAATTGGTACAGCAAACTTCCAATCGTGTCAAGGCTGCTGACGTGAGTCTTAGGGAACATGCTGCAGCTTACGCCGTTTCTAAAATTATGAAGGGAAAAGTTAAGCTTGGGTCGGGGGATGCATAATAAAAACGTGCCATTCAAAAACTAGAAGTGGCATATAAGATTGATTCTTAAATTCACGCTAAGCGGATCCACGTCGGAAATCTCCAACATGTTTTATCCACTTATCGAGCTGGAATATGGACGAGACTACGAGAATGTTTTGCTACGATTTGAAGCATACTATTCGATACCTAACATGTCGGAAAATAACAATTCGTTGACGATATTTCCATTTCCGGGCTGTATGGCCGTGGGCTATCCGATAAAATTTCTGACATTTTGCTACGAACTACGTCTGGCATCTTCAGAGCTGATTACAGCTAGGTGGTCGGCTTTCACAAAACCCGAACCTGTCGAAACAGAGGATGGCTCACGACAGCTGAGCGCCGACCAACCAGAGCACGAGGAGGAGGTATAAATACCAGTGGCTTGATACCTTGCCAGCAGTTCGCAGCCGACCACCTAGCTGTAACCAGCTCTGAAGATGCCAGACGTAGTTCATGGCGAAACGTCAGCAATTTCATCGGATAGACCACGGCCATCCAGCCCGGAAATGGAAATATCATTGAACGCGAGCCGTGAAAGCCTTAGTAGTTAAATTCGTTGACAGTTTTAAATGAAGGAGCCAAGGAACATGTCATCACTATTCCAACTGGAACATTCGAGATTGAAGATATTTCAAATTATATAGCGTAAGAAAAACATTTTGAGAAACTCGACTAGAGACCTTAATGATATATTTAGAGCTATTGCCAAGACCAACACGCTGCTAACGTCCACCTACTCTTTCCTCGACGTTTCTTTCAACGTTCCAAACTCTGTGGCGACTTTACTGGGATTTGAAAAGACTCACAGCATTCCTAAAAGGTCCGTCGTTTCCAAGAGATCCCCAGACAAATGGTGTTAACATTATAAGAGGAGAGTGCTAACTCGCAAGCGGTCTATTTGCAAACGGCCAGTCCACTCACACCATTCATGAATTTTCCCCCACGGTGCCTCCTGAATACAAGATCACCGAAGTCCCATCAAACTTGATTTTCCTTCCCTTAGCCAACGTGCAAAAAATATCCGACATTAAAGTCTCTTGTGGTTTAGAAAGGACGACTAATCGACTTTAGAGGAGAGCGTTGTTATTAGAAAAAATGGAACTCAGTTTCATTAAATACGAACCCACCCAAGAAGTGAGCAAGAAGCGGACGATATCTGTTTATAAATCGAATCAATCTTAAAAAAAGAGGTACTCCACGTCTTAACGTCGTTAAGATAAGACCAGTGAATAAGAAGATCCTAAAGTATCTAGGATACAGAGTTTGCTAATTAGGATATCCTCGCTGTAGAGACCAAAGCTATATTTGAAGATTCCATAGAACATTTTCAATATCATTGCTTTAAACCGTATAACAACTCTGCTCTTGGCGAAAATGATGAAATATGGATTCCTATTCAGGGTAAAAACTCGTATGCATTAGCAAGCAGATGTTTTATTACGGTTTCTGGAAATATAACCAACGATAAGGATGCTGAATATAAGGGAAAATTGGTAAATAATGGATTCTTGCATCTTTTCGACGAGATAATAAATCTTCATGGAGAAACAGTGGATCGAAGCAGAAATCCAGGAATTACAAGCTTATTGAAAGGACTTTGTTTTTACACCGTTCTGGATAATGAAAGATTGGAAAACGCCGGGTGGATTCACCCCTCCGGAGATGAAGTGGAGACTTTAATAAAAAAATAAAATATTTAATGTATGAATTCCTCTAAGCCACATACTTGCAAAAGCTGAAGATTCTGATAAAATATTCAATTGAAAGATGGATCTGGTTCTGGTGAGATCGAAAAACACGATCAATGTAACTAAAAGTGAAGTTAGTAAAATTACCATCACAGATATCGAGTGGATGGTGCCTATAATTAAGGTCTTCTACGTTGAAAGATAACACTACTGGATGTGTTGGGATCTGATCACACACTGACATTAGATTTTAGAAGCTGGCAACTGTACGAACATCCTTCATTACTTCAAGCGTCCAACATTTCATGGTACGTTACGACATCTGAGTTTGGTAAACCTAGGATGCTTATCATAGTATTGCAAACTGCTAGGAATAAAAAAGAAGCCGACTGTTCAAAGTTTGATTTATGCGATATCCAGAACGTATCTGTGTACCTGAACGCCAAAATGTTCCCCTGTCACTCTTTCGGGGTAGACACAACAATGGTACGTATGGATGCCTTTTGACATGTATGCTAGATTTCAGGAGTTTTACTATCAAAAACCCTCCCACCCTCTACTTAAAAGATGGGATTTCATAAAAAAAAATACACCAGCCTTCGTCATCGACTGGACCAAGCAAAACGAGAAGCTGAAATCGGGTGCACTACTCGGGTTGAGATAACTGCAGCAAGCAATGTACCAGGAAACACAAAGGCTTATTGCTTTATCCTCCACGATAGAAGTGTGGAATATACTGCTTTAAAGAACATTATCACCAATGTCTTGTGACAACATGATTATAATTGACTGTCAAGGATATCAGTCTAGGTGCAAACAATTCATAGCTCAAGAGATCGCAGTGTCTTCGTTTGATGGCAGATTTGGGCATTTTGTTCTCCGACCGCCCAAAGACATTTATTCAGATGCGAAGTTGCAGTAGTAGGTCGAATCCTACATCCATGGAATTCCGTTTCAGAGTGGATACATACCTTACGACGATTTGAAACCTGTTCTTGAAAGTGTTTTAAAACCGGTGGATGTTCTTCACTGGAAAAGGTTCGGTTTTTAAAAACTGCTGCCGAGACCTGTTATAAAGACGGACGATGTTGGTGTTCCAAAGCTTGACAAATTTAGAGACTGTAAAACCAATTTTTTTCTCATAATGAACATAATATGAACTGTGCACTGCAATATGCTATTGTGCTTACTCTGTGGATGAAAGCCCAGAAATTTTGTTAAAGATGATCGGTTTCATTAATGTGAATAAAATTCTAAAAACTGAGATGTATTTTATATTTCACAGCCCTTCGTTTCCTCATCCTAGGTCAGGTTAGGGAAACTGAACTTTGACAAACATATACAAAAATAAATTATCACTAAGCTTATGATATTTGAGTAATTCCAGTTATGAAATAACTTATAAGGTATACATTTTTAAAACTTTGGTTTTCTTGAATCTCACTCATGTATGATAAAAAGTTATGACTATGACTTCTTATACTATATGACCTTGAAACAAGTTTGAACAAGTCTGTAGGGATGCAATATCCGGTAACGTCATGAATAAAGGATTTGCTGTTTCAGCCTTTTCCGCAGATAAGCCTTTTGTTTGAAGATAGTCTATTATGCACTTGAACAAATTGTTAACATTGCGTAATATGAGACGGAAGTGGATGAGCAATAACTGGTGTGTGAGGAATTCGGTAATGTTAGCGGCAAGGTTGACCTTGAACACACCTGATCAATTTGATCTGATGTACGTGACATAACGTAGGAAACAAACTGATGACAATGTGTAATATGATACGCGTGTTTGGTGATCCAGTTAAGGTTTGCTGAATAAATTTTATTCACTAACCAATGTTGAATTATATCCAAAGTCGAAATGTGAGAAAAATGGAAGTTTTTCAAATCGAACCTCCCACCTTCCGTCATTTTCAATTTCCGCTACATTTTTTAAATGTCCCGCCTTCTGAAATCTTGATTTCCACAATTTTAAAATTTTCCACCTTCCATCATTTGCAATTTAAATCTTGCGCCTCCCGCCATCTTCAATTTCCAATGTACAATTTAAATTCTCGCAACTTCCACTGTCTTGAATTTCCTCCATTTGCAATATCATCCAGAAGTGTAACCACCTTGTGACAGGAATGTTACATCTGTTTACCTGATTTTATTATCATTGTTATTATTATACAAAGAGTAATAAATTTAAGACAAAATGAGAGGCATAATATTTTATTATTGAATGAATCAGTGAAAAGTTATAACATCAGTCGGTATGATGCAGAGGCAGATATCAGGTAGAATTCTTGCATCAGCATTCTTCTCTGCAATGTTGTCTCTCGTGCAATGCGACTTGTTGCTATGAACGAAGGTAAGCATATTTCCACATCTGTAGCACCCTCGCATATTATCTGATTGAAACACAATACTTGCCTCCTCATAGATATACTTTACAGAACCAATACGCAAGTGATTATTAATTAAACGGAAAGCCATATAACATATTATTAAGCAAATTGTACTCTCTTTAGACCATGGTTGACCGAGGGTTCCAGGAGGTTGAGGCTTACACTCCGACCGAGGCTGAGTCAACCCCAGGGCCATAGTGAAAATTATTGTTTTAGGGAAATAGGTTTTATATTACATGCTAGCCACAATCTTGCAGTGAAAACAAAATTGCAGTCAGAATCGAAATAAATACTTCAATCTGGTAGTTGGTTCGGTCTTGCATAAATGTGAAATATAGTCTAAAGTCAAATTCAACAGGTCGTTGTTCCTCTGGGTTTCATCAGTCATGTTTCGGGTGGAGGTGGAAGAGAAATGATGACATTATGATGGCCCTCCGAACCCTCCGCCTATCGGTAAAGCTATACTACTCACATAGATGCGCTGTGTTGCTGGTCACAGCATCACCCTTCTTATGGGTAATGAAGAAAAGCACAGTACTACTATTTATACCTATGGGTGGCATAAGCAAAAAGGCTCTTCTAATATTCCAACTTTATTATGTAGTGTTGCATTGTCCTCTCAGTATTTCAGTCATTTTAGATGTGACTATAAAATCTTGTTTCATCCTTTAGACCATGGGCCACTAATATGAAACCCCCCCCCCCCGTGGGAATTTCCGACACATATATTTTTTTGTTGGTATTGCCATCTAGTTTAAGTTTTTAGTTGTTTGCCCCTTGTCAATTAAAGCATTTACCCGGAAAACCACGGAAATCTGGAGAAAATGAGTTTGTTTTAATTTTTCATTGTTCGTTGCTCCTAATATTCCCAGGGAATTTCTGACTCACACATTTTTGTTGGTATTGGCATCTAGTTTAAGGTTTCAGTTGTTTGCCCCTTACAAATTACAACATATCCCCGGAAAACCACGTATAGACGGAGAAAATGACTATGTTTTATTTTTTAAATCTTTGTTCTTTACTCCTAATATTCAAATGGAGTTTCTGATTCGTATGTTTTTTTGTTGGTATTGCCATCTAGATTAAGGTTTCAGTTGTTTGTCCCCTATGAATTATAGCATATCTCCAGAAAACTCCAAAAACCACGGAAATCCAGAGAAATTTACTTTTAAAAAAATTATTTAAAATCTTTGTTCTTTGCTCCTAATATTCCAAGGGAATTTCTGACTCATATGTTTTTCTTTTTGTTGGTATTGCCATCTAGTTTAAGGTTTCAGTTGTTTGCCCGTTATCAATTACAGCATATCCAAGTAAACCCTGAAAACCAGGGAAATCCAGAGAAAATTACTTTGTTTTAATTTTTTTAATCGTAGTTCTTTGCTCCTAGTATTCAAAGGTAATTGGTGACTCATATGGTTTTGTGTTGGTATTGTTGGGG
Organism: Ectobius pallidus; assembly: GCA_964059195.1. NCBI lineage: Eukaryota > Metazoa > Arthropoda > Insecta > Blattodea > Ectobiidae > Ectobius > Ectobius pallidus. Next base: position 156,851,081 of record CAXKWD010000004.1, on the reverse strand, counting down.
TCAGTTGTTTTCCCCTTATCAATTATATCCTGTCTAAGGAAAACTACGAAAACCACAAAAATTCGGAGAAAATGAGTTTGTTTTAATTTTTTAAAAATCTTTGCTCTTTGATACTAATATTCCCAGGGAATTTCTGAATCACATAATTTTTGTTGCTATTGCCATAAATTTTAAGGTTTCAGTTGTTTTCCCCTTACCAATTACAGCATGGCAAAGAATACTGGAAAAAATCCTGTTGCTGAAGGGATGAAAGCGATTGAAAACCTGACAGAACACCCTTCTTATTCTAATTTGACATCTGTGAATGATAATTTATCTTGCCAAACCTTCCACAGTCCCTACCAAACTTACTTGACTGAAGTTAGAGAAGGGACATTGGGTAAAACAGCACAATTTTGGATTGGTAATATGGACAAAGTGTCATTGATTTTGAGATTTCAGCGAGCAACTAAGGAAAACAACTTTAACTTATACTTGGCTTGTTTAGAAGATATGATTCCCCTTTTCTTTGCATGTGACCATCACAATTATGGCAGATATCTCGTAGTCCACATACTCATCCTTTTGTACCTGCAAAGGACACACTTGAAGCAGAAGAATTATTTTGCAATAACGGTTACAGTGACTGTAGATCACATATTCAGAGTTCTAGAAATTCTGTGGATTTCCGTAGTTTTCCGGGTTTTACGGGGATATGCTTTAATTGATAACGGACAAAGAACTGAAACCTTAATCTAGATGACAATGCCAACAAATAAATATGTAAGTAAGAAATTCCCTGGGAATATTAGGATCAAAGAACAAAGATTTTTAAAAAATTAAAACGAACTCATTTTCTGCGGATTTTCGTGGTTTCTGGAGTTTTCCGGGGATATGCTGTAATTGATAAGGGGCAAACAACTGAAACCTTAATCTTGATGGCAATACCAATACAAAAACATATGAGTCACCAATTCCCTTTGAATACTAGGAGCAAAGAACTAAGATTAAAAAAAAAAATTAAAACAAAGTCATTTTCCCCGCATTTCCGTGGTTTTACGAGTTTTATGTGGATTTGCTATAATTGATAAGAGGCAAACAACTGAAACCTTAATCTAGATGGCAATACTAACACAAAACCATACGAGTCACTAATTCCCTTTGAATACTAGGAGCAAAGAACTAAGATTTAAAAAAATTTAAACAATGTCATTTTCTCCAGGTTTCCGTGGTTTTCGGAGTTTTTTGGGGATTTGCTGTAATTGATAAGGGGCAAACAACTGAAACCTTAATAAGGATGGCAATACAAAAAAAAAAAATATGAGTCAGAAATTCACTTTGAATATTAGAAGCAAAGAACTAAGATTTAAAAAATAAAACGTCATTTTCTTCGTATATACGTGGTTTTCCGGGGATATGTTGTAATTAGTAAGAGGCAAACAACTGAAATCTTAAACTAGATGACAATACCAACAAAAAAATATGCGAGTCAGAAATTCCCTGGGCATATTAGGAGCAAAGAACAAAGAAAAACTCATTTTCTCCAGATTTCCGTAGTTTTCCGGGGTTTCCGGGTAAATGCTGTAATTGATAAAGGGCAAACAACTAAAGACTTAAACTAGATGGAAATACCAACAAAAAATATGTGAGTCAGAAATTCTCTGGACATATTAGGAGCAAAGAACAAAGAAAAACTCATTTTCTCCGGATTTCCGTAGTTTTCCGGAGTTTCCTTGTAAATGCTGTAATTGATAAGGGGCAAACAACTATAAACTGAAACTAGATGGCAATACCAACAAAAAAATATATGAGTCGGAAATTCCCAAGGGGGGGATGGGGGATATATAGTAGCCTACGCTCTACTTGTATCGACATGCTGTGGCCAAGGAAAGGAAATCTGAAATTACGAGTTTATGACTAGTTGTAGACTTGAGGGCATGTTTTCTTAAAGAAATATTAGTATTCTCTGTATTGCTAGTTGTAAGTCAAAGAGGCTTTGGTTTTTATCCAGATGTGCCTGGTCTTTGTTTTAGAAATCACACAGAGATTTGACTTTGGTATTGCTTGAAATCTGCTGCTTTGAACTGCAATCAAGAAACCCACTGGGTTGGTTGGATCAGAAAACTGATAAGAATGATATAGCTCAAATAAGAGTGACAACTTATACGTCACAAATCAGAATTATTTGAATGACCAAACAATACATAAACTTGTTCCTGAAGCAACCCAAACTCTGATGTGGGCAATAAGTCCAGGAAAAGTTTTCTTTACTCATCCAGGGAATGCAGTAACTCTAACTCTAGTATTACTGTACTTGTAGCTAGCACAGAAGCACATTAAATTACAAATAAATACAGAAAGTTAATGGTACCTATCATCACTGAATTAAGCATTATTAATTGCAAACACAATAGCTATTGGTAATAATAAATTTACAAATATCTCATTCTGGGTAAAGACAAACTTTAGGCTCAATTAATTTACAACTCTCATTTTATTTATTTTATTTTATTTTATTACTTCCTGTAACAATTATAGGCTGCCTTGCAACAGAGTGCATTATACATTGAAAAAGAAGAAAAAAAATACAAGGAAACAAATATATACTTAAGGCTAATGATTTATACTATATAACAGAATAACATTGCACTTCTACACACATAAAGCAAACGCAAGCAAAAAAATTTAAATATTTGGTCCATACCAGTGGTTTCAAAATATGACCAAAGATCTTTTCAATGCTGCCTGCGCAATATCTTCCAGAATGTTTTTAGGAAGGCTAAATTTTTGGCAGACACTGGCCATTAAATGAGGAATGGTTCCTCCTACCCTTATCATTAAACCTATCACACTGATAGAAGTCAGGTTGTATTTTTGTGTATAAAAATTCTACAGTGGGTTCAGAAAGCTTTCATTTCTCTGCATTCACCTCTTCTGGCTGCTGTTCATAGGATTCAAACCTGATCGTAGGATTCAGTATATATCCTTCAGACAACGAAGGTTTGAAGGCTATGATGTCAATCCTCCTATTGCTGCCTTCACTGGAAATACCATGAACCTCACATTGTAACCAATTCCCCTTAAAGTGTTAGCAATGATGGAGGGCAAATCTTGCTGGCATTTTGCTTGAATTAGCCAAGCACTAGAATTCATGGTGAAGAACTGGAGCCAGTAAAAAAACAGTATTATTATTGTGTAAATGATGGCCACTGAAAACACATTCATCCAAAGTTTTGTTAATAGAAGTCACATTTTTTAGATTCAAGACTGATTTTATGACGAGTGTAACACTGGGAGTTAAAAGGTTATTTGTGAAGATGTAATTAAAATTAATTTCATGAGTCAATTCAATATTTAGCTAGATTGTGTGGTTTAATTGTGAATCTTCACTTCTCTTCCTTTCATACCTGAATGTTTTTGTAATATGATTGTAGATTGTCTGGTTTAAATGTAAATCTTTACTTTTGTTCCTTTCGTACCTGAAAATTTCTCTAATATGATATTTTGCACCTTCCAGCATCCAAGAAGCTAGCTATCCAACATGGTCATGAGAGAGGCATTCGACCATTGACACCTGTCTCAGCTAAAAAGTGAGTATTGTGAATATTCCTAGTAATTTAGTGTTTTGGTTGCCAATGAAACAAGGAGTTCACACAAACCAGAAATGTAGACTTGTTCAAATTTTGTCTAGTATAACTTAGATTTGTTATAAGCTAGTACAATTGTTTCATCTCTCCACTCTTTTAGTTTGCAAGTTTGACGAGTATTACGACTTGACCATTCACCAATGCATGCATCTGCATGCATCAAATTGTGAGTTTGAAATTATTAATTTATTTTTTCTTGCAACACCTGCAGTTGGCCAATGACAAAGAGTACCAACAGGGGGGGGCTTTCATAATATTTTATCTCTCTGTTTTCCTTGCCTTAACTTCTCCCGTTGTATGAACATTCATAATGTTTTGAAAACTTAAATACATTGTATGATTTATTTTGATTTACCACCACTGCCTTATATTTTATGTTACTGCCTAGCTCATCACATTATAATTATAACATTTTATTATATTATAACATTTAAAAGAAAGACACCAATCTAGTATAAGAATATGTGGAATTTCAGCCAAAAGCAAGTGTCTATCGCCATAATATTATCATTTAATTTTTATCACTTTCAGTTAATTGCATCTGGTGGTACACCAAATGCAAGATACTTTCATTTGATATATTTACGTAGGTCCTCGTCACCAGGTTGTAACCATACAAACCAAATGTTTTATGATGAACATGCTTTCAGTCAGTGACATGTTTATTCACTTCTAACACAATAATACACATAAGTTAACATAATTGTAATGCTTCTTTGTTGAAATTAACAAATTGGTTTTTCTTATAATGTCTGCAAATAAATGTTCACATGAATAAATAAATAACTTTATAATATGAAAGTTGTTGATAGTATCTATAATTACACATTTAATGCAAAGACTTGAATTGAATGACGTCTGTAGAGAATTCATGGAACACATTTACTACATGAATTTGTACTTTAAAACTGTCTATGTTTGTTCATGTACATTGCTCGTGTAATATGATCGTGTACTAAATACTGTCTGTATTTATTCATATGCTTTTAAGTTTTATAATGATATTCATTGACATGTATGTTTGATCAGAAACAACTCACGTAACATTGCACTGTTGCGAAACAAGGTCAATGACTGCTGTTGCTGTATGCTGTGCTGTAGTTTACAAGCCTTGGTGCTGTAGTCCTATGATGTGAGCTGACGTGACGATACAATATTGTAGTTACTGACTATAATACCCACTGCTGATGCCGTAAGAACCAACGTTTCATGTTGAAATGACTTCTGCTGAAGTCTGTTGAATCGTGATGAGGGATGGCTGATGATTTGTCTTTCATAGACAAAATGTTGATGCAGAGGGGCAGCTGATGCCGCAATCTTGATGCTTTGAGAATACTCTGCTGAGGGGCAGTTGCATCCGTCTGTAGAGAGAGGCGGCTGTTGCCGCTGGCTGGAGTGATGAATAACACTCTGCTGAGGGGCGGCTGTTGCGGCTGGCTGGATCCAGTAATACAACTGATGAGTACATAAACTGATGACTAGCTGGAGTGCAACTGTGAATATGGTTCCATAAATGCAACTGAAGATTCTGAAGTTTCGTCCTCTCCAGAAAACCTAGCATGGCCGCTAGGGGCGCTGAACCGCTGCCGCAATGCGACAGTGACGTCATTAGATGTATTCAATAACTCCAATGAACAGCTGTGGTTCTAGCAGAACCACCATCTATTTTTTACGATCATTATCAGTAGGGCCCGGATTTTTATGTCTCAGTCAATACATGCGAAATATGTACATAAGTATGCAGAAAAAGTCATGAAATATGTAAAAATATGTTAGTTTATTAAAATATGTAATCTAATATTTTTCATAGTCTTCAATCTTTTTCTCCATTCCTGTGCTATTTTTTAGGTTTCTGATGGTAAAAATGCAGTTATACTCAATAAATTTCTCTCTTTCACTTTTTTTTAACTAAGAAGTCATTTTCAAACAACAACATTGAAATGTGATGATGATGAGTAAGATTGAAAATTTATTGTTCGAGATAATTTGTTAACATGGTTGACAGCAGTTTTGGTCACAATTTGTTAGTTTATTGTGGCCAAATATTTTCATCACAACAGATGGTTTTAAGTTTTCACAATACACAAGAATATTATCATTGAACAAAGAAAATTAATTGTCTGGTGGAAAATAGAATGCACTTTTAATAAAAAAATTTCCCCAAAATAGGATTTCTGAAAGAAGTAAAAAAGAGCCATACCAGTACGTATCACACAGTGTGATGCGCAGTGAACAACTAAATACTTTTCCAAATGCTCAGCAGTTATGTAGAGTCGTCTGTCAATCAGGATTCTTTTGTAGTTGGAAAACGATCTCTCTACATCGCACAAAGTCATAGGCACATACTTCAAGAGATGGCATTTTCCAAGTGAAATATCCTCTGGAACCTCCGTCTCTTCTCCATCGAGAATTCTGGATATAGTCTTCAATGTAGCGTAACCTGGATTCCTCTTCAAAACTGACTAGAATTTCTGGACAATTTTCATCCCCGTTTCTCTCTGTACTTTGTAGAGTTTCATTTCCGCATCTTCCATAATGTTTATGGTTCTTTTAAGGAAAGTCCTGGTGTTTCCAGCTTCTTGATATTCTTTGCGATCCACCCAAAGTTGCTAACAATATATGCCAAGGAACATTCAACTGCAGGCTCATTGAATGCATTTTGAGACTTGCGCACTGCGGCACCAGATTCTGCAGGAAATAATGTGACAACTGACTTTACAGTAACAAAGTTTTTGTTGTAGAACTGGACAGCCTGTATCCAGGTGCCCCAATGTGTCAATACGGCCTCTGGTGGTAACGGCACATTTGGTAATGTGTCTTGGTAACACTGTACACGACTAGGAGCTTTCACAAAATCTTTCTTAGTGGAGGACACAAGCACATTCATTTTAGGGAAACTGCCCCGCACCTCTTCTGCCCCGCACCTCTTCTGCCCTGCACCTCTTCTGCCACATGATGTAATCCATGGGCCAGACAGGACATGTGAATAACATTAGGATAAAACATTTTCAAGGCCACTGCTTTCAGCATGTACGCTGCAGCATCAGAGCACATCACAAGCACTTTTTCCGCAGGCACACTTTCAGGTCACAACACTTTCAATCCATCGTTTAAGAACCGTGCAACTGTGGAATGGTTCGTTTTTTGTAACACTTTGGAAGAGATGAGAAATGATCTTGAAGGTGAATCGGGGTCAAGTTTTCCTACCACCAGGTTTACAACATGTTGGTTGTTTCGTCTACTTCCAGCCATATGTGAGAAACACCAACTTCTTCCCGGAAACGTCTGATTGCATCTTCGTAGCATTGCATCCAAATATTTCTTGCAGAGGTTCGACTCGTCAGGAATCTTTCGCTTATAATATTTTTCCAAGAAGGACGAATGTTCTGGGACTTGCAATTTGTACCATGGTATATCAACGGCTGTGAAAGCTCTGGAAAGATCTTTGAAAAATTTGCTTAGGTTTTCAGAGGCTGGTTGCATTTGGGTCAGAAGCAATTGCTTTTTGGGACACTGTAGCTCCTTTTTTTTTGGTGAAGAGCTGTTTTAATGTGTTGTTACAACTGGGATTTCATAGAACAACCCACTTTTTTGTCATACACTTGGCACACCACTACTTTGCCATCCTTATTATAAGCATTGTCGGTTGTCTTTCACAATTTCAGTTTTGATGTTACAGAGGATGCCATTGCTAAATGCAACATCACTCACAATTTCAGTTTTGATGCTACAGAGGATGCCATTGCTAAATGCAACGAAATGTACTCCCGATAACAACTTCCCCACAATAACAAACGTGTCACACAGTGTTTGGCTGACTGTCGAATAACTTAAACCAGCGTTTCTCAACCTATGGTCAGCAGACATAATTTAAAAATATCATAAAGCAAGTGGAAACTAAAGAAGTAAAATTTTTTCACATTGCCCAAATATTAAGAATATAGGCCTTCTTTTAAAAATGGGGTTTAAAATTAGGGGTCCGTAAATTTTTTAGACATTTTAGAGGTCCTTTGGTTCAAAGAGGTCGAGAAACGGTGACTTAAACCATTCTTCGAAAGGAATTTACTGTATCTAGTCCCTTGTGTTTAAGGGACAGAGTAGCAGGTAGTGGGAGGGGAAGGCATTGAACTCAAGTGGAATGGAAGGAGAGCTATTTTTACTACAATAGCTTCCCTTTCATTCCACTTGTGTGGGTTTCTCGGAAATTCTTGCAGTCATCCTGCAGGGATTATCAGCAAAATTTGGGAGTAGTGAAAAACAAAGTAGCCTACAGCAGAACCTGGTTTTCTGCGGTGTGATTTTAAAGGCTTAAAACAAAATTAAGTAAAAGCAAATTTACGGCCTTGCCACAATCAGATAAAATTTGCCGGTTTTTTTGGAGGTCATGTTTTGAATGTTACTCTCTCAATTGCAATAATTAATGACGGTATTGAATGAATGAATGAATGAGCCCGCTGTGCCCCTGAAGGGCTAGGGCCTCCTACAAGAGGGAAAGCTCATACTAATAACTCACATGGTGAGCTATTCCACGTGAGAGAGGCGGTACTTTGAGTCAAGTCACTGTGGGTATAGTCATTTTCACAGTTCATTGTTCTTTAGTTGTTGTCCCAGTTCACTCCATGCACTTCTGTTTCGGGCGACTCTGGACCAATCCACCCCAATTTTCTTTTTGAAGTAGTCTGCCCATCTTTTTCTTGGTCTGCCTGGTGTCCTTTTTCCGGCGTAGGGGTCCCACATGATGGTTACCTGTTGTCCTTGAATCTCGCCACATGTCCGCAACATTTCCATTTTGTCTCTGCACCCCGTTGTCCGATGTTTTCTGAGGCTGTGATAGCTTGTAGTTTTTTGTTGGAGATCCTGTCATTCAGTGATATGTTCAGTATTTTTCGCTCCATTCTTCTTTGGCATGCTTCAATGGTTTTTCGTTTTCTGTCTGTAAGAGACCATGTTTGGCATCCATATAGCAGTCCAGGGAGGACACAAGTGTTGAGTGCATCTAGTCTCACTTTCCTGTTTAGAGATTTATCTAGAACCAAGAATTTGCTGGACCAGAAGGCCTTCCACGCTTGAGCTATTCGTCTCTTTATCTCATTGTCCATTTTGTGATTAAATGAGACTAGTTGTCCCAGATAGATGTACTCGTCGACGTACTGTATCTCGGTCCCTTGCATTTCCACGCATCTTGGCGGTCCATTAGTCATTAGTTTAGTCTTGTTATACAAATTAGTTGCAAGAATAATTTACATCATATCACAATATACACAGTTTACTATCTTGCTTCAAACTGTCCTTGTTAATGGTAAAGTCATAAATATAAATCATTATTATATCATAACATACTAGTTGACTAATAAATCGTCATAAGAAGTTTTTTATATTGATAAAATATATTGCACATTTATGTCAATAAGTTCTGTATTAAAACTTTAAAATTACAATCTTATATATTTTGTTCACAATTAATTATAATTTATCAAAAAGTAGTTGTTTAACAACTAATTATTAAATTTAAAGTCAGTTATTATTTTAAAAATATTGTAATACCAGGTCTCATCAAATTATGACTATAGCCATTTTACTTGGTTTTTTTTATGTATACACTATCTTTTTCACAATTGTGGTATAGTACTATAGAAGTTTAATATTCGTTTAAAAAGTTAGTATCTTTAATGCTTTGTTGATACTTATATTTTCGTATTTTATCACTTACACAATGGAATTCCTAATGAATCCATTACCACAATTATTGTAAGTGATAAAATACGAAAATATAAGTATCAACAAAAGCATTAAAGATACTAACTTTTTAAACGAATATTAAACTTCTATAGTAGTATACCACAATTGTGAAAAAGAAAGTGTATACATAAAAAAACCAATACCATAAAAAACTCATAATTTGATGAGACCTGGTTTTACAATATTTTTAAAATAATAACTAACTTTAAATTTAATAATTAGTTGTTAAACAACTACTGTTTGATAAATTATAATTAATTGTGAACAAAATATATAAGATTGTAATTTTAAAGTTTTAATACAGAACTTATTGATATAAATGTGCAATATATTTTATCAATATAAAAAACTTCTTATGACGATTTATTAGTCAACTAGTATGTTATGATATAATAATGATTTATACTTATGACTTTACCATTAACAAGGACAGTTTGAAGTAAGATAGTAAACTGTGTATATTGTGATATGATGTAATTTATTATCACAAGTAATTTGTATAACAAGGTCAGTTATAAACTGTATCATTATATGTTATTGGCAGTAAAATAAATAACCTATAAACATTCTACCTATTCAGCTCTAATATCTTGTTGAGTTCTTACTATATACTAGTGCTTAAGGCTAAAAAACTTGAATTCTCTAACTATTAGCTAGTGGTAATGCACCACACAGTTCGAGGCGTGGTTTGCTTTGTTTCTTACAGGAGAAATTTTTGACTTGGAATAAAGCAATTGTACTGTAACAAGGTTTCCGTTCGCTGCCAACGGGGCGAAAGATATATATATATATATATATATATATGCACCATAAGCTTTCTCCGAAGCATCACAAAATCCATGTATTTGTACTTCCATTGGCGTATCAGCAGGTAGGACAATGCCGTGGGATGCGTATATCATGAATTTAGAAAGAATGTAACAGAAACTTAACCACTGCTCCGCTAAGTGGGATTCTGGGATTTCTTCATCCCAGCTGAGGTTCTCGCCATAAAGATTGCAGGAACATCTTGACATTTATGACAATAGGACTGACAAGGCCTAAATGATCAACAGGAATGACATAAAGGATGTTTCGCTTGGTAAGTTTGAACTGAGGATGGCTTTAAGGAGAGATGGATGTGATTGTATTTGGAATTGATCAGTTGCAGGATGTCACAGCAGAACAAGAGCGTGGACATTCTCACTACTGTCCAGGGACAATGGCAGTTGAGTTTCTCGATGTTCTGCTGGCACAGATTCCAAAATGTGTTTGTGGTTGGAGCATCATTTTCTAAGTGGAAACCAGCCACTGTCCAACATGAGTGTTAATGCTCTTTGAAGCCGTAGAGCTTCTTGAAGATCATTGTGACCTGCTAAGCAGTCGTCTACATAGAAGGAGGTTCGCACTGCTTTTCTTCAATAGAGAGCTAATGCAAGGACCTTATGGCCAAATATGAAGCAGATTTGGTGCCATAGGTGGCAGTAGTTAATGCATTGTCTTGTATAAGTTCATTTTTGTTGTATCACCTTACAATGCACTGGAGATTCGGATCCTCAGTAGCATTTTAATGTGTCTGTACATCTTGGATATGTCAGCAGAAAAGCATACCAATACGTTTTGAAATGAAGTATTACTCAAGACAGATCATCTTGAATCGTGGGACCAAGTTTCACAATGTCATTAAGTGATTTGCCAGAAGAAGATTTAGCTGATGCATCAAGAACCACTTTCGTTCGAGTGTTAGAGTAGGAGGGTTTGTTCACTCCATGATGAGTCAAATAATACCATTTTTCATTTTCACTCGAAGGTGAAAACTTTTTCATGTGGCCCAGCTGTTCATACTCTACTAGGAAATTAGTGTAGTCTTCTCGTAGAGCAGAATCATTTTGTAGTCTTTGTTCTAAGCGTCCTAACCGCTTGACGACCTGTTGTGTGGACTCGTCCAAGGAAGCTATATTTTGTTTCATGGGTAGATGAACAGTGATGGTACCATAGTCATTACGAGTGGTATTCTCTGCCTAATGTTCACACTCTTCTTTTGTGTGTACTTGCTGGGGAAAATCTTCCAAGTCCCAGAAGCGTCTCAGTTGAGACGTGAGTCAACATTGTCAGTGGAAATGAAGAAATTATGTTGAAAGGAGTGGATAAGTTTGCCTTTGAATGAGGACTTAGGAATGGGTGCAGAGGTTATCCATCCTAGTTTTCTACTTGTAATAACTGGATGACCGGGGTTGGTTAAGGTTTTTCCATGTAAAAAGGTAAAAATTACAGAGCCACCAATGAGGAAATGTATCTCACCAGGGATATGGAATTTCAGAAGGAATGCACCAATTGTTAGTATCGTTACGTATAGAAGGAAGGTGATGCAAGGTAGGATTAAACACTCAAGCTTATCCTTGTAGTTATGGATGATGGATCGCATACCTTTCCAAATTATTGTCAGCCACGAATAATATTCTTCTCCCGAAACTCCAGCTAATACAGGCTCTTCATAATCATATATCCCTGCCTCTTACGCTCCTAATCTTGACGATCTTACCTCGATGTATGTACATTTTCAACGCTATCCACAGATCTTTAAAACACCTGTACAACCTCAAAATATGATGGACCCTAGACCTTTCCCGACAAACTTAACCATGGATTTAAAAACATTCCGTCAAACAGATCTCAGATCATCAGCTCGATGGATCGAATATATGAGATCGTTATCTCATATATTTCAACGATGGCTCGAAGGCATTGGGAAATGCTGGGACAGCCTATTACAACTGAGTGAAGAATATGGTCGAACTTGGAAACTTTATCCACAGACCTCAATTTATACGGCAGAAAATATTGCACTTTACATGACAATGAAGGACTAGCAATATAAGAATATTATTTTCTCAGACAGCTATTCCACTTTACAGTCCCAGCTCAAACTCAAAGTAACATCCCATTCCATATATGAAATTATTATAAAATCCCTTCTGGACACAATCGTGTAACAAGGAAGGCACATTACTTTGACCTACAAACCATCTTATTCAGGGGTAATGAATATGGACAATCTGGCGGAACTTTCCCAATTCAAAAATAAAATCGACACGAACTATCTTACACCACCTAGGTAGCAACAAACAAAACCCAAAAATTTCTTATTATATTTTACAGTGTGAAATCTGCAAGATCACCAAAAAGTGATGGTCACGATAAAATTCCTCAAAAAATTAAATAAAGTATCCCGCAGGACTACCAGTTATTTTTACCGCCTTAAATTACATACGGCATAGGTGCCGGTCTACTTGCACAAACCCCAACTGGATATCTCACCGTTCTGTGAATGTGGTCAACTAGGGACGATTGATCACCTTTTCTTTGGCTGTTCTCACCACGCACGGCAGATAACTCTTCTCCAGGCAATTTATCAACACCATCCTCCTGGCCCTATAAAAGTGGACAATTTGTTACTTTTACATTCCTGTCATATCTCCAGAGCTTTATTTCAGTAAATAACCAAATCCCGGATGAAAATATAATTTCCTCTCTTCCTACCTTCTGGACAGAGACATACCTACAACTATGTCTTCTCAGCGGTCACATACCTACAACTATATCTTCTCAGAGGTCAACAGGGTTGGCCATGGGAAATCCAGACCATCAGTGCACGAACGCAGTAGCCAACTCCCTTCCAGGAGTAGCAGTAGCATCGTTAAAGAACGAACAATAACAACATGTTACTGTGCTTCGGGTTATTCATTAACATTGTAAAGTGGAAGACAAAATATAAAACACATAATTATAAGTACGCCCTACATATAAATAATTAATTATCGTAACCAATAAATCAATGCATCAATGCAGCCCGCTAGTCTTTGACCAAAAAGAAGATGGCCCTTTAGTTAAAAAAGGTGAAAGACTACAGTTGTAGTTGGTAAGTTCTTCCTTTCGTATTTTTGCAGAATAGTACGCAACAATAGACCATCTGGGGAAAATCAGATTAGACTTATGCTCACGGTGCTCAATTCCAAGCATAAAATAAGAAATACTATAATGCCAAGGGGAGAAATACCTACCTTCACTATCACTACGTTTAGGTCACAAACATTTTTATTAATTACTTCAAGGAATACAATCTGTCAGAAAGTATCACAACCAACTTTTCCACTCATGCTGTCATCATGAGAATGACAACAGGCCCTTATCGGCAGAATGTTGCGAAAGAGTCGGTAGTTGATTTATTGAATGGTGTAATTACAGATGCACATCAACATCGACAGTCAGTAATGGCAATGAAATTCCAGAGGAGGGACTCGTAGCTCGAATCCGAAAGCTCGGAATTTTATAAACTTCGATTCGGCTGATAACCCGCGAAGAAATTTTTATATTGGTATTCGCCGAGAAAAATTAAAGTAATTCATATTCAATATATTTTTTTAAACAAACATGAGGAAAAGTTCGTAGGCTTGTCGCATCTTCATGAACATGTAAATTTTAGGGACTTATTATGACACCGGTTATACAATTCCATCCTACTTTTGATCATGAAGCTTGAAACCGCACTAAAAACTTGAGTAAAACTCTCATCTCACGCATAGTAGAGCAGAAAGCATCAGAATCCAAGCATGCAAACTACACCTCGTTTCTCTGAATTTCCTTCAATACGAGCTACTACTTAAATGGTATTACTTCATTTCGTTCAAGTGTTCTCTTGCTGGAAACAAGATTCCATCCTTCGGTTTTTACTTAAGACAGTGTGAACTCTAGGATGTATTAAACCTGTAAGAAAACTGGATTCGGTGGGGCCTATGTTTACGTGTTTCTAAGTTCTTTGTAAATTTTGCAATAACACAAAATATTACGTATCATGTTGTACACATGCATTAATTTTTGTAGCCTAGTCATGGGAAATATAATTTTCTTGCTTCAAGTCCTGATTTGAAATAAAAGGCAGCATTCTAGGGAGTCTAAACTCAAACTAAAGTCCGTGGCGCTACATCCATGAAAGGACAAGGCCTAGCCTACCACCCGACCGCTGCGTCACCTACCATAGGCAGATGGCAGGATTGGGGAGCATGTGGTCAGCGTGCCGACACCCACTGCCGTTAATGGTGGTTTCCATGACCGGAGCCGCTACTTCTCTATCAAGTAGCTCCTCAATTTGAATCACGAGGCTGATTGCACCCCGTTCCAAACCTCCCTACCTCAGAAAAATCCGAGGAGGTATCGGGGATCGAACCCGGGCCGACGGATCTCTAGTTAGCGACGCTAACCACAAGACCATGCCAGCGGTCATTATAGGGAGTCAACTTCCTACAAATGCTAGGCAAGACTGAAATCTGAGTTGGTGAACTTTAAAAATTTTCTGACTTACGTAGATTTTAGATGCTCTTGACTTAAATTGGCGTACTACATTACTTCCGCTAAATTTTTGCGTACGTTGTGCATACGATAGTTTTTAGTAAACGTTCTCTAACTTTACTACTAATGAGCTTAGTTTTTCACTCATTTTCGATGATTCTGCGTAAAGAAAGCAAAGATAATGGCGATTGTGTCAGTAGTGCATATTTATGAAGTTAGCTGGAGAGAAGATTCTTAAAGCAATTAAAACGAACTAATAGGACACAACATAGCCTATTTCGGGATGATGGACTAGTGAAGAGAGTTTTAAGACAGTTGAAGAGCATCATTAAAGGGGACAATATTCAAGATGTGAAGTGTTGTTCCTCCTGCCAACTCAAGAGAAAAGCATCAGGAGTGGAGAGCTGCTGCCCACCAGCTTAACAGCTGGTAATCTAGTAGAAGAAGAAAAGATAGTGTATCGGCATTTTGCAGACATCTGTAAATTTCGAAGTTCTCACTTGCGCGTTTGATGGATCATCTATTATTTTTATTTTATTTGCTTTCTTGATTACAAGATTGCCTAAATGACAAAGCTTTCTATGCTTCTATTAACAAAGAAGTATAACACACCCTACAGTTTGAGAAAAATTCAACTTAAAGTTATAAGTTACCAGATATTACGAATTCAAGAATTGTATCATAATTGAAGTAGATACTGCATAACTGTCAGAAAATCAATTATACAAGTGATGGCGCAATAATGAGACAGATCCCTTCAGTGCCAGTTTCGAAACTTGTAGAATGGTGGAATTAGGAATCCCTAGTCTCTTGCACACATTCACGAAAAAAGATGGAATGCTGTCCCGTGCTCCAATCAGAAGACCGATGACTTCTATTTTCTTAAGTTTGTATTTGGCCATATAATAAGGTGTTGTAGGTTGATATATGGCTTGCTGTATGACCTGGGTTCTTTTTAACGAATTGCCAATGCCAAAACAATTAATAGACTACACTTTGAATTATTAATTTGACAACGTTTTTCTAATTTACTAACATTGTTTTATTGTTGTTGTCAGAGAGATTATGCTATTACCCTAAAGGTTTTATTTTTCTCAGAATCGTTTTTCTGATTACCGTTGCCTTTTGAATACCTCTGTGCAATTATTGTTTAAGGCGTTGTAATGCAGATCTCTAATTCTTGTTATAATCCAGCTTCAGAACGTAGTCCGTTTACAATCGGTAGATGTTGCTAGTATTCCATACTTTTAATTCAAAACAAGTATTCACTGACTAATCCACAGAATCTGCCTAAGCTAAGGTATATTAAAACGATGCTGACATTTAAATTCCGAATCATCTCCCCCATCTCGTCCTATTCTCCTTCGAAGTCTCCCTTTCTACTGGTTTTAATCTGTTGAGTTACAGAAGCGTGAAATATCAGGAGTGAGATAGCAAGCGACGAGTCTGAGATCGATGGTTGGATGGGTCGTATTACTAATGTCTGCCTTGGGATTTGATGTAAGGAAGATACACTAGCTAGCTCATCGGCTATTACAACTGGTAATAATTCAATCACACCTCACACCTTCATTAACATTACCACTAATGCTGTTATTATTTATTAACATCTTTATCATCATATTCGCAAAACTACCTATACAGTACTGCCCATTTATTTATGATCAATCCTATATCAGTGTTACCTTTATTCGCATTTTCGATATTACATTTGACTAATTCACTTTTTTCGCCGCTTGTTTCGCAATTGCAGATCAATACAAGATGATAAATCAAACAATAACTATTTACTGCCTATCATAATAGACGGAGAAGGCAAGAAGTGTCTGAGGATTGGGTCTTGGCATACTAATAACAGGCTTCAACAGAACCTTCAATTTCCGTCTCATCGGGTCTACTGTGGGAGAACAGCATTTTGGGAAGTAGAATCTTTTGCTATTTTTAAATTTAATTTTCGTGAATTTGTATCAAGGTTTTACATTTTACACATATTCATCATGTAACATTTCTTCTGGACCACGTTTGTTTGTACTAGTCTAGTTATATTTTCTTGTAAAAATGCATTTATTATTGGGGGCTTTTTTTTTTAAGAATGCTTTTAGTGAAGGATTAAAAAAAAGTGGAAGAGTTTATTCAATGGTTCCATTTTAATACGAAAAACCCAGTATCTCAAGAGCAAGTTGTCGGATTAAAATTGTAGGAAAACTTTATTTGGGAGTTTTAGATTGACTATTCCATTCAAACGACGCGTATTTCATATTGATAAATAACGTTTATTAATGCCTCGGGTATCAACCAGTCACGATCATTTACCATATGATTGCTAGGAAGACAAGTAGGCCGATGCGATTTTATAAAACGACCGTTCGTTATTGGAAATGTGAGGTGTCAATTTGCAGTGATTAATGTGTCACATGCTGCCAGTGAACGTAATAAAAACACATTATTTTATGCAACAAATTGTTTGGAAATTGATTAATTGATTAAAACAATTTCGATCCGGTGTAAGCCAGTTCGTGTGCTGTTATTCTGTTCTGATGTAAGGTTATCTGAATTAGGTTGACTATTTCTTACAGGCTTTGAATATTGGTGGCAATGGTTAGAATCTGGTAACTCGAATCGATTCATCAACTGTTCGCAAATTAATATACCGACAGAATATCGATTTCATTTACCAACATAGTAAGGAAGTAATTATTATTTAGGCCTGTATAATCCGTTACATTTTATTCATGGAATGGTCTTAATAAATGCCACTTAATAAGTGCCACTGGAGATTACGAGTTCATCAGATAAATTTGCTAGAACTTTGTTCATCCAAGATTATCGATAAGCTTGTAATCTCTCGTAGGTTTTCGTATGAAAAGATGTAATGAATCAGGAACGACATAACGAAATTGAAGAAGCGTTCAGAAAGGACTGGGGGCATGTTTGCCTGCTAAATCTGGAGAAAGGTATGAAAAGCCATTCAGTTATTTTTAAGTTGCTAAATTGTAGAACATTAAGTAATACTAACAAAACATTGGTTGATTATTTTTCATATTGGAATGAAAGGCTAAAATTACGCGATAGCTTGTGGGATAAATATTCAATGGGAAAAAGTATGATAAATATCAATGGTGGTTTAGATGTTACGGACAATGAACTAAATTGGGGAAAATGGCCTGTCTTTTACGTCATTGTTGAAGTACATTGGGTAGTAACGTTAATGATCCGTCATTAACGACAATGTCCTAGATAGTTGGGTGATGTTCATATTAATAACATTGACCGGGCATTTTCGTTACTTTCCAAGCCTCATTGGACACTGACGTAACGAATACTACTTTCGTTAGTTAAACTGAGAATGACATGTATAAACTCTGTAGGCCTAAGTATATTACGATTCGTTAGAACTACTTTTTAGGTAAGAAATGTACTGTTTATAAAGAAAATATAAAAACGAGATTTTTGAACGATCGTGCGTCTATTACGTCTTACATAGAACAAGTTGCAATAGCCAACTACCGATTCTCCGGCATCGCTAACCTTTCTTGTCATGGACTGTAATGAATCACTGCCTTCTATATGTACCGGAAAATACGCGTGCATGTGGCGTTTCCGCATTTTGTTTCCTTGCTGTTGCTACTAATCTATTTGGATACATTCGGATATTTAATATATTTGAGCTCGTCTTTTATTAACAAAACAGTATTCAATTGTGAAATTAATTGAAGGTGACCTTGTTCGGTTTGCTCTAGCAACCGGGAAGAAAGAGGTTCGTTGAAATCAATTTTCTTTTGCAATATAACACATCAATTTGTCGATCGCTTTGATTTTGTTAACTCGGTATACTTGTTTCATTTGTTTGTAATATTATGCCACGCAGAGATCTATTTTTGTACATAGGGGATCATGAATGCATGCCTAAATGGGAAAACATTAAATGGTTTGGACAAAACCATTATGCGGGGAATTTTTTGGGCTAGGGAACTCGAATTTGAGGTCTTTTTCCCCGGTCGGTGCACTTTAATCGTGAAATGCACATCGAAGCCGGGTTTTTAGCTTTTTAATCAATCGTTTTCATTGTTATGGATGATTTGGGTAAGATTCATGAATGTGGGGATCGTTTGAATCATTTCATTACGAATACGTACAGGTATGTCCATATGGCAGCACAAGATTCGTTTTATTAGTTTATTTGTTTATATTTACTACACAAAACAATGTAATTAATAGTAAAATTATTTGGTTGTGCAAATTACGTTATTTAGTCACACGCTGGACATGCTTGAGAGGATGGATGATGGTCGTGGTGTTAGAAAGGTGTTGTGGGAAACCCAGGTGGTAGAAGGCTTCGAGGAAGACCCCATAAAAGATGACTTGATAACCTGGAGGAAGACATGAAGAAGCTTCATGTACGTGGCTGGAGGAAAAAGGCACAGGACAGAAATGAATGGGCTAAAGTTGTGAAGGAGGCCAAGGCTCTTCATGGGCAGTAGAGTCGAAGAGTGAATAAGTATTTGTAGAGTTATTCTTAATTTACACGTGACTATATCTCAAGTTTGTAGAGAATTTACTTACAGCATGTTTCCATAGCAATCATTGTATCTTCAACTTTCATGGCGTGTAACTATCATGGTATGAAAAAATGGGAATAGTTGTGCAAAAAATAACTTATTTCCACTATCTTGTTAGGTGTAGCTGTTGGCAAGCACAGCACAGCACTGCAGGATTCTAAATTGCTTAGTAATATTCTCCCACAATGACAATTAATTGCTGACCCAGGACTTGATAACAAGAAAGATACGCATGTTCTTGAATTTCTGTAAAATAAGATTATTAACATGACCTCAATAAAGGCTGATTTTGATCATGATTTTATTCCCTTAAATAGTATGATTTTAATATGTTCACCATTATGCCTATCCGTTACCACTCTCGTTGTAGAATTCTTAAAGATTATTGCGACCAATACAGGGTGATTCAAAAATCACTATACATTTTGTATTTAAACAGGAATTATTACACAAAACATATACCACAGTAGGACAAAATTTCATTGCATTTCAATGTGACCACCTTGCACGTCTAGACACAATGTCCATCGCTCTACTACACTCTTTCAAGCATAGCTGGTGTAATCTCAGCAGCCGCTGCTCTAATCCGCTGTTTTAACTCTTGAATGATGTTGATCTTCACCTGGTACACCCTAGACTTTATAAACCCCCAGGCAAAAAAGTCTAAGGGTGTCAGGTCTAGTGAGCGGGGAGGCTACATCATTGGCACGGCACGGCCAATCCATCTGCCGGGAAAAGCTTCATTTAAGTAGTCGCGAACCGTAATGGCAAAATGGGGTGGTGCTCCATCCTGTTGTTAAACGACAGTATCCATAATCCCATCAGATAACAATTGGGGTTCCAAAAATTGTTCCAACATATCAAGGTATGTTTTTCCAGTAACAGTTGTTTCTGAAAACATGAAAACTTTTGACCTAGTTAACCCTAACCACACATTTATTTTGGGTGTGTCCCGTTCCCACTCCTGGATCACATTTGGCTGGACATCTGCTCATATCCTGCAATTGTGTCTATTGACATGTCCACAGGTGGGAAATGTAGCTTCATCACTAAATAAGACATTGTCCATCAGATTGTCATTTTCCATAGCTTCTAGTAGATCATAACACGCAGCTTCTCTGGCTGCATAGTCCTCAGTTTCAAGCTTCTGTACGACCTGGATGTGATACGCACGTTTGTGCAATTTTTAGCGGAGAGTTCTCCACACAGTGGTTTGCGGAATGCCCAGCTCCCTACTAAGTCTCCTGGTAGATGCAGTGGGACTACGAGTGATCGCATCCTGTATATTTTGCACGGCTTCTGATGATACGAACGGTCTTCCTGGACATTCTTCATCTGCAACACTACCGGTACCGGTACGCCGAAATTTGTTGAACAGGTTCTTTATAGCCAGCCTGTTGGGGCCTGGTTTCCTAATTTTACGGGCGAAATCTGCTCGCGTCTGTTCATACATCATACCACGTAGACGAGCAGAAACAAGAGCTAATCTTTCTTCTTTGTTGAGCATACCGTTACATTACTTGCAAGAAATAAGAATACAGTAACTGTATCATTAAAATGTATAGTGATTTTTGAATCACCCTGTATAATATTATTCCTTTTCTCCCCTTGTCCGCTAATGAGTTCCTTTATGCTCGATGCGCTGGTGTTGCTATAGTTATCAAATGCATTTTCCTTTAAGTTAGAGGTTCACTACTGTTATACTATACTGTATAGGCTGCAAATAGGCTGCAAGTGGCAGCAAACAACATAATAATATTTTAAGGTAGTTACTTGAATTAGTTTCACTCTAAAAATAATTCCGGTATTTACATTAGCTCAACATTTCTTATTAGTAGATTGTCGTTTTGAGGACCCGATGACCGCTGGGTTCTCCCATGCCCTCACTGTGTTTATAGGTTATTATTCGTGATAAAGAATTTACCCTTCGGATTGTAAGTTATGACGACATTTAAGTAAAAAATGCGTTATCTGTGGAAAAAAGTATGTGGGTGATTCTTCAAATACGGGAAAATTTGTGTTCCGGAGTGATATTTCCCTTCAAATTCAACTTAAAAAAAAATAAAAGTTTGTTTCTACTACTTCCATACTACAACTATCACTTTGAAATGTCACTAACTTTAAATTCTGATATTCCAAAATCAAATTTAATTCAATGAATTGTCATCCACATGCCCTGTCCCATACCCCGGTTTTGTGTATTCTAATGCATTTTTCCACAAAACAAAATGTTATTTCCTTTTCAACTTTTTTCCTGCCAATGAGTATAAATGCGTGAAGAATATTAACCCCCAAAAAATAAAATGAAATAAAATTGTCACCCCCTAATGAACATAAAGAATGTCCCAAGGGTTTTTGGTCTACCACATGTCTGAAAAGAATGGATTTTTTTCTGCAGAAATGAGAAATTTGCATAACTGGCAATAGTGTTAGAAAGGCAACAGCTTGTGGTTGAATTGTAAGGTCGAATTTTGCTTGCTTACAAACAGTTTGGGATTAACAAAGGACTTTGCATCATTTTCAAGGAAAGCGTTTTTATTCCCCGTCATTAACATGACTTCTAGAAAGTAGGCAGAAAGTGAATATTAATTAATTTTGTTTATGCACTATGATAAGCCTACATATTCAAAGTACCTGATTAAAGTTCAGCTTACAGAGATTTAGGATTACAGAGGTTTAGGAATGGCTTGCTGAGACCACTTAAACTCCTTTTTTGTCATCCACATGCCTAATTTTTGTGTCATCCACATGCCTCGTAAAGGGGTATGTGGATGACTCTCAAGTCATGTAGAAGATAAATGTAGGGTACTATTGTGTTTGCGGTGTCTGTGTCTAATCTTAAAACTGATTAAATGAATTTCTGCTTGATTCCACCCCCCCAAAAAACCATAAAAAAACACAGTCTAGTTAAAATTACATTAATTTCGGAGTATGCACACAAATTTGGTGCAAAATCAACTGAAGCACACTGAGAAAAATATGAAATCACATAAAGAAAAGCAGATTGTTGCCAAAGTTAGTCATTAATGTGGCCTTCTGCCATCCACATGTACACGGATGTCATTCACATGGCTTTAAAAAAATTAAAAAATAAAAATGTAAACATTTAAGCTCTGCTGGTGTCTTATTATTATCAAGTAACTCCTTATGTATTTTAGTAATTTGTTTGAGATTTTAAAAACAAAGTAAAAAATTGGGATTTTACACGCACCAAATTTTCCCGTATTTGAAGAATGACCCATATATTTTTTAAGCACATGAACACATATCTATATCTTAAACGTGGTACTGTAAATTAACAGTGGAAACTTGGTCACAAAGTCATTAAATTAGTGTGCCTCTCAATATTGTTTATGGCGCAAATGTCTTTCGATCAGTTGTAGGAGAGCGATTCCATCTAGCATTGTTGTGAATCTACCAGTAGATAGAACATCGGCACGTAAAGCCGAAGGTCATGGTTTCGACTCCAAGTATCAGGAATTTTTCTAATAAAATATTCTTATGTATTGTTCAGCGAAACAATATTCTGTGGTTCTATGAACACATATCTGTATAGGCCTATAAGTATACATTTGATAATCGTCTATAGCTTTAGGCTAGTAAACGTTTTCACGAAGTTCTTAGTTGTGACAAGGACATTTATTGGGAAATTTACTTAAAAAGAATGTTCGTTGCACGACTCATTAGATTACTACCAGATACCCCGCGTTTCTGAATTCAACCGCTCCTTTTGGAGCAAGGATATATGGGTTGTTAGAATCTCCACTTTCTGAAGAACTCACGTAGGCTACAGTTGGCCATGTAAAAAGCAAAGTTCCCGAAGATAGAGCCCAATAATTCAAGTGATTGTCCTTATCGACTTTGTGACGATGATTGCTCTTTTTAAGATGTGTTGCTTCTTTTCCATTCGTTATGGCAACAGGAAAAGTTCACCTGCAATGAATTATACAATTGAAAAGGTATTAGCAAAAACTGGTGCTTCGGTAAGCGCTAGAAATCACGTTTTCTGCCAGATTTTCACCCATAACTCGCGAATGAACTCGAAAATTAAGAATCCGGCTTCAAGGTGTATCTGTCCACATGTGTTAAAAATTTCAGATATCTGCTTGTCGTAGATTTGACTGGGCATTGCACACGCCAATACTTCCTTTTATTAAGCCGATGTCCCACGACCTAACTGTTTGGTTGAAAAGGTATCAAGTAGCATTTCTCTACAAATTATATCTGGGTTTGCACATGAGAGTGAGTTTTAGCCCAATATGTAGCTTCAGCTGTTCTCCCAAACCGAAAATCGATAGCTACTGCAATTGACATTGCGGTCGGCGTGCACGCACTTGACACTGTTAACATTTTCTACGGGTTCTTTTTCATAATTTCTAGAGCACCTCAACGTTTATGCCGTTTGTAATAATGATTGTAACTTACCGGTAGTTTGTTTTGTTATAAATTCAAAGTCTGCCTTAGCGTCTGTTAATCTTCTTTACTCTAATAAGTTATATCGTTTAGTGTTTGCTGATCGAGCGCTGGCAACGGAGAAAATAAGCTGAATGGAAGATGCTTGCATGTTTCTACGTCATGCTGCTCATGCGGGGAGAAAATAACGCTCATTGATTCATTTCACGTTTTTGGATAGAAAATTAGAAAAGTTTGTATTCCGTTGCATGCAATACAATATTGTATGGAAATAATAGATGAAATTGTGTGCATTGGCAGTCGTCACGTACAAAGCTGGTTTCCAACAAGGCTTGTAAACTACAGAGGTAGCGTATTCCGGCGAGTTTATAGGACAGGGGGTTGCGGCGAGCAGGCGAGTGTGTGACGTCACCAGATTCCAAATCTCGCAATTTCCAGTTTTTACTCAGTCTAGAAACTCTTACACCGCGTGATTAAACTCGTAACCTTTAATTAACCCTTTGTTGGATTCCTCTGAAATTTATACAGAAATAATCTACACACATCAGCCCTACTGATGGTTAAAACAGAGTCTTAAAAAAGCGGACACAAACGTTTTTATTTAATTTTATAAACATCACACGTTACACAAAATTCATGGAGGAAGAAGCAAATTTCACTATGCGACAATTTTTTGTATTTTTGTGTCCCGAAAAAACTTCAAGCGAGAAAGTTTTAGTGAAATAATTGAATTTTAATACAAATGAAGTTCCAGCCCCATATCTCGAATGGTTTACGAGTAATTGAGTGGTAATTATTCCGGGCGCTTCCAGCTGTCTGAATGATTTGGCGCTTCGAGCAGGACAGTAGAGAGTATGGTGCCGCTGACAAGGCTTTTGTAGCTACTAATCTCGGCCGCTTGACCGTAGTCTTTTAGGATAGAGATTACCAATACATAGGGTGGCGTGCACCAAACTCATGCAATTTACTCTTTTAGTAAGCCTTACTTCTTTAGTTCTAACTACTTTAGTAAGCTACTCTTTTAGTAACCGTACTCTTTTAGTAAGGACGGCGTGCACCAACCAGGAGTAAACTAAACTCGGCGGCTTTCAACATAGAGGAATGTACTAAAGAAGTAAAAATTTTATTTACTCCCAGAGTAAATGAACTTACTCCACAAGTGGTGGAGAGCACCAACACGGAGTACGTTACTAACGTAGTAAGTTGTGGAGTAAATAAGGCCAATATTTACTCCTACTCAGGGGGTGGAGTAAAGTTGTGGAGTAAGTGTGTTCTGTGGCATTTGCGTGAGTTATGAGTTACATATCACATTAAATGGATTACATCGTTCAAACTGAGGACAAGTTATTGAGATGAAGAAGGTTGTATACCAAAAATGAGAGTTGTGGCAGGTGATTTAATAAATATTAAGCGAACCATACCTAGTAGGGCATTTAATAACGTGAATAATTAAGCTCATAAATCCTTACAAGAAATTTTGGCGTTTGGAAGAAACGATGTCAGATTCTCACTACATCCATGTGATTTCAGCCAGTCAAATGTGGAAATATCATTGCGGAGAGCGATCCAATTAGGAAGACGTCCACCAAAGGTGAGGGGAAGAGTGAGTGGAAGGGACGTTTGCATTGCACGGTACAAGGAGCTCATGTGCTCTTAAATATCTTCCTAGCTGGATCGGCCTTTAGATGTTGCAGTTCTCCCTAACTTGTGGGTCAGAAAACGACGATGTATTTCAAGCTAATCATATGGATACAGATATCGGCGAGGTATAGTACATTCCAATACATGAAAGCCTCCGTTCTTGGAGCTACCCAGAAAACACTTCCCCCTGCTACTTAACCATAGAATTACTGAACAATAGGTGATTCTCATTGTTAAACGATTTAATGTAATTATTGTAAATTAATTTTATTACATTACACTTCTATAGCTTAACTTAAAGCACAACATTGCGAATGCCAGATTATAATAATAATTATAAGAGCTAAAAGTTCAATAGTTGCACCCGCAGTGTTAATGAATAATATGTCCTTTTTTCTAACCCAGGTGTAAAAATGTCCAAACAGGCCACATCGGAAGAAAATTTGACTGACTCTGGGATTAGCGTACATTGAGAAGGGGACACATTGTAAAACCATTCCTTAAAGACTCCCCAAGTCTCGAATGGAGGAGTGAGACGAGACTTTCATGTTTGGGAATAAACTATAGCAGATGCTGCAGGTCTATAGTATGCTGCTAACTATTTTAATTAACCCTGTGGACAGGAAAGTGAGAAGCATTATAAACTATATAGAAAAAAAATGCCAACATGAGTGCCGAAAGAAAATTTTAAGGAGGGGCCCGGAGGTTGAAGCTGCACAGGATCTAGAGAAGTAGTCACTGAAATTATTTTTAAACACACAACCATCTACATAATTATTATTGGAGTTCATAGCTTCCGAAATATTGTACCGCCATTTTTTGTTTAAATATTACATTTCTCAGTTGTAATATTATTATTTTTATAAGGTAATATTTTTTAAGTAAATGTTCTGTGCATTTGAAAAAGGACAGAAACATAATGCCCCTTATTAGTTTTGTTATCCTTTTTATCCCCCCTTTTTCATGATTTTGTGTAATACTTCTTATTAATATTGTTAAACAGTCAATAAGTATTAATAATTCATTATAGTGAGATTTATGATAAACAACTATAGAATAATTGATTTATCGTTTTTGGGGAAGAATATGTAACTTTAGGAAGTATAAATATTTTAATATATTTTAGAACTTTATTATTATTATTATGAGAGAAATAATTATAATATTGACAGTGAATCAATTATGAAAATCAACTGGAAATTCCAATTGTTTGCATTATAATACAGAAATAGTTTGCACAAAAATACGTACCCATACGTAGGCTACTAAACTGAAAATACTCAACTGAAGGAATTAAAATTAGTAATGAATAAAACATTACTATTAGACCTATTTTAAAACATGAAGATTGTCATTAGTAATATTTGGAACAACCCAAATTCATATTCATTGTTTCAGCGAACCTTTCCTTTTCATTATCTGGCACTTGAATAATACTGGCAATTGAAATGCACGTGTTCTGCTGCGCTGCACTAACGTTTCTGCTCTGTTCTGCGCAGAATTCGACTACTTCTTTAGTAAAAATCGCTTACTACTTTAGTAACAACTAAAGAAGTAACTATCAATTGAGCTCTCCAACACCAACTAAAAGAGTAAGTTACTAAAAGAGTAGCACCAAAGGAGTAAATTTAGGAAGGGAACCTTACGTAACAAAAACCGGTTTGTCTGTCTCACTCTAGCACATACATTAGTATGACTTAAGAGTGAGACAGATGTACTGGTTCTTGTATACTCCAGGTCTCCGTCTTAAATTTACTACTTTAGTAAGATTTACTCCTGGATGGTGCACGCCACCCATATTGTTTTTAATAGCACAATTAGAAAGTGCTTTAGAATGTGCAGATAACTGAACCATTATGCCGGGCCAGAGATGTGCTGCGGCAGTGTGTAACAGTAATTTCTCAGATTGCATGAAGCTTGACTGTAACATTTCGTTCCACGTCTTTCCAGGGCCGTAGCAAGGTCCTTCTGCGCCCTTGGCGAGTTTGACAAATCTGCGCCCTCCAAATGAACAATTTTTTTAAATTTCTGTAAAACTTATTTTCTTAAATTCGCTTGCAGAAGGTTTTTTTTGGTCCCATTTCTTTAAAAAACCACTGCCTAATAGATCAAAACTAATAATGTAGACTAAGCTATGATGGTCATGGTAGTTTTAGTTGTCACATTTTTTTACTGAAATCATTCTTACCTATACAACAGAAGCAACGCCAACATCAACAAGAGACGAAACAACACAAACATTAATATTGTTTCACTGTTTAATTTAAAAATAGCTTAGTTAAAAAATACAATAATAATCAGAGCCCGGATTCTAATGACATGTCATCTTTTTTATTGATGCTGCATAGACATTGCCAATTTGTATATTATAGAAATGCATTTTTATTAGGTCATTTTTTGACATTGTATGCAATTTTATATTTTTAGGGCATTTATTTCGTCCCCAGCGGTGCTGTCTTTGAAGTGTTTGTTTAATGCAAGAAGGACACACTCTATGTTGAAGTGTTGTCATGTCTCAGTCGGAAACGAGAATCAAAGGAACGCCAAAATGTTACATTACTGTTGTTATTAGATTGACTTCGCACCAGAGTCTGCCACCTGCTTGTATTTGAGAGTGCAAACTACTGTTTACCCTCAATAAACAATATAATCCGGCAGACCGCAAAAGGAAATGCCGAAGTTTGGCTCGCCAGTGCCTCAGTGCTAGTATAAATTTCCGTAAGGAAAGAATATTCACAGCAAAAATCAAAGTTTTTTAGACCTACAACATCCTCTCTGAATTTAAGGTTTTAACAATTATGTACAAATTATTATATAATTTTGTGTGTACAATAATAACTTTTTATAAATAAAATATCAGTTTTTAGGCCATTCTTTATAATTATTAAGTCATTTTCTTTAAATTTTGGAGACATTTTATAGGTAATTTTTCAAACAATATTAGGTCATCAGAATCCGGGCCCTAATAATAATACAGTATAATATAATTAAAAATAATAGCAGCGACTATAATATCAGCGCCGGCCTTAGAAGGGAACTTGATCAAAACAAACAGCATGTGTACTGCCAGCTGGCAGAGCGTGCATCGGCCGCGGATCACAACACATATTATTCAATGTAAAGTTACAGAAATTAATTTTAATGTACATTAATACATTGTGTGATTGAAAAAACTAAACATTTTTAAAATAAGAAATTTTAGTTCACACTTAATTTATAATAAAATAGTAATAACAAAAGGAATTGAGATCTGCGCATTCGGCTTTTTCTGTTGTAATAATATAGTTGGTCAGTCATTTTTGCATGTAGCATGTAACAGTATGAGCGATGCCATTGTTGATCGCTTTGTAATCAATCCTGCCGACAGTAGTAGCACTGAGGACGACAATCAGCTGAAAGGGATTGAGTTGAACCACTTTCATCACAATAATAACGTACATTTATTAATTTTCATTGTCGTTATATCTTTCCATACTGTTCATGATTTATGTTTTACTCTGTCAATATGAATCGTGTTAATTAAAGGACGTTGCATGACTGCTTTTTGCTTGTAGACAATCGGCATAATACTATAGGTATAGATAGTTCACGTGCATTAATTTTTAATAACCTGAAAGATTTCTTCCACTAACGTGGAATTTATATTGCTTGATAAATTGCACCAGCCTAAAAAAGGCGGGATTTTTCATGGTTAATTTTGCGCCCTTCGTACCTGCGCCCTTGGCGGTCGCCCACCTAGCCACCGCCTAGCTACGGCCCTGCGTCTTTCCAAAAATCAAAGATGTTCGCAAGCGATGGATTGTTGCTTCCGAAGAAATGATTCTTGGAATCCTGATACAAGTAGAGTTTGTTCCTTGCACTTCACGGAGCAGGATTACGAAAGGGATTTCAAAGCTGAACTGCTGAATTTACCAAGGGGGAAAAAAAACTAAGAGAAAAAGGTAAATAATATATTATACTATTCTTATTCGTATTATTATTGTAATTGTTATTAATCATATTTACATGGGGTTTTAGGACTACAGAACTGTGTTTGGCTTTATATGCGCAGCTATGTCGGGATGACTAAATAAAAAGGTACCTCCGAAGAATATCATTATTGAACATTAATTCTTTAATTGCACTGGAAAGCGTATTTTTATTGAGGAATGGAAATTAGTCTGCAGCAAGGCAATATTTGGCGTTTCTTCTGAACCAAATTATTGAAGATTAGTATTCACAGCTCTCGGTAGATCACGGAGTAAAGGGCCCATGGATTTAACCAGGCTAAATTATATTTTATTATTTTTTTTGCGACTATTATTCACTTATATTGTTATAGGTATTCATGTCGGCACGCCTTTTATAATTTAATGATTTATTAAAAATAATTAATTATAAGTATTTAGGCTTTCAGGGCCGGCGTCTATTGAAGTCTTCCAAAATAATTTAGTTTCAAAGGGTCAATCTTTCAGTATGGGTACAAATAGCCAGTTAATATCCTTTATTATAGAGTCCACGACTAAAATATTTAAGGATTTTTACGTAATTGCTAGTAGGTCTATTTTATTGGACAAAAAGACCTTTGTACCGTTCCCATAGCTTTAGTGCCTGAAGTAATTACCACTCTATTACTCGTAAACCATTCATGATATAAACGTGGTACTTGATGTATAATAAAATTCAAATATTTCCCTAAAGCTTACATGCTTGAATCGTTTTCTGGTCACAGAAATAAACAAAATTGTCGCATAGTGAAATATGCTTCTTCCTGAACATTTCACGGTCGTCACAAATCATTCCGACAAGTGAAGCGCCCGGAATAATTACCACTCAGTTACTCGTAAACCATTCGAGGTATAGGGCTGGAACTTCATTTGTATTAAAATTCAATTATTTCACTAAAACTTTCTCGCTTTAACTTTTTTCGGGACACAAAAATACAAAAAATTGTCGCATAGTGAAATTTGCTTCTCCCTTCATGAATTTTGTGTAACGGGTGATGTTTATAAAATGAAATAAAAACATTTGTGTCCGCTTTTATAAGGCTCTGTCTTAACCATCAGTAGGGCTGATGTGTGTAAATTATTTCTGTACAAATTTCACAGGAATCCGACCAAGGGTCAATTAAAGGTTACGAGTTTAATCACGCGGTGTAAGATTTTCTAGACTGAGTAAAAACTGGGAATTGCGAGATTTGGAATCTGGTGACGTCACGCACTCAAGTGCTGCGATTGGTCTATCCCGGAATACGCAACCTGTATAGTTTACTGATCTTGGGTTTCCAACGCTTTGCAGCAAGCGCTTACCAGCTCGAGTAGAAGTTTACATTATTGTAACTGTGTCCGTTCACAGACAAAGCGTGTTTGGACCTATACTGGGAGCGCTCATTGCAAGTGCCGATCGGTAAACAAGAATTAATTAAATACTATTTCCGGATTTTATTTGGCTTGTGGATAGCACTGCGAACATTTGTTCGGTATTTTATCATTGAGCCTACGCTGTACGAGTGTAAACCCGGACTTCATATTCACTCAGTTTCTGTCTGGGCATGGCAAATTTGATTTTTACTTTCAACGTTTCATGATCCAAAGACAGAACGGTTATCAATGTATATGTACTGAACAACAAACTGTTGAGCATTTAATATTTCATTGCCCAGTCCTAGAGCATAAAAGAAGAATATTGGATGCTCACTTAGATTATTGTAAAAAGAAATTAGACAAACCACTATTTGATATTTTTAGGAAAAAATGCTGTTATAGAGAATTCCAAAAGTTTTTGTGTTCTATTTTCAAGATGTTATAGTTTTCTTTTATAATATAATATATTAGTTATCTTGTTTTCTTAGAGTAGTAAGGCCTGCATCCAGCCTATGGATAAGAAGTAGTAATATTGCAAATATATTGTCTTGTAACTATAACCCTAATTTACCTCCGGGTGGAATAGGGTTTAAGTAATTGGATATTCAATAAATAAATAAAGTGTCGTATGTTGATGAATTCATATCCCATATAATTCAAAGAATAGCCGTTTGGGATAAAGACTGAATGTACATGCTGATAGGAATTATGTTGACAAATGTTGGAAGGAAATATCTTCCGAAGTGATAGTCGAAGGCAATTAATTTTGTTATTATTGTACCGTAATTAATTATTGTTTTCATTGTACGGGTAATTAAACAACTAAACTAAACATAAAGGTAATGAAAATTACATTAAAATACACTATTTTGTGAACGGTTTTAGTCTGTGAACTGTATGTGATTATTGGCAAGGTATGTCTTAAAGATAGGCTATCTCTGACGGTTTGTGGGTCTTCCCAACGGTTTTGTTT
Source organism: Ectobius pallidus (assembly GCA_964059195.1). Classification (NCBI taxonomy): domain Eukaryota; kingdom Metazoa; phylum Arthropoda; class Insecta; order Blattodea; family Ectobiidae; genus Ectobius; species Ectobius pallidus. The sequence continues at coordinate 156,819,463 of CAXKWD010000004.1, read as the reverse complement.
TATTTATTTATTCATTATTTTATTATTATTATTATTGTTATTATTTTTACTGATTATGAACTCAACAGGCGTTTATTTCCAGTTTTGTACATGAACCTCTCAGAACATGCAAGCGCTTGTACACAAGCCAACGGCAACAAGTCGCTGACTGTATGTAGACATTTGGACAAAAAAATTGGATCGTGGGACATAGACTTTATATATATAGAAGGTTTTTGATAAGTTATGGGGTTTGAGCTGCTGTTTAATAATCCTGGTCTATCATTGGGTCTAGGGCATTTAAGTACAAAGTGCACTACCCATGAAAGGGGAGTTTATATTGCACAACATGGAGTATAGGGGTAGAGTTGGTGGCAACGTATTCATACACTTTATGATCGCGGTTTAGGAAAGTGCGGCTGCTGTGGGAGGAAGGGTTGCAGCGTACAGTACGTTAAGGACACAATACAAGTTAAGAGCTGGGGTTACCAACTTTATTAGCGTACACAGATTCATGTTTATTGAGAGCGGGCGGAGGAAGAAGACGACCCGAGCCAATTACATTCACGCTCGGTTAGGTCACCATAAATATACACAGTTGTGTTCTAGTCTGCTTTAGTCCCATTTATATCCGAAATAACTACTGTAACTTGCGGATGATACTGAACAAGTGTTTACATCATCATGGAGATGCTAGTAGAATGCGGATGAAAAAGTACACACTTCGTAAACTGTACTTGGGAGAGAATTTTACAAGGCAAGAATGAAATCCATAACCAATAAACTGGTCACAGGTTATCCACATTCTGGAAAGTCAGAGAAATTGAAGATAATCAGAGAGTGTCAGGGAATTTTGTAAAGTAAAGGAACAAGTCTGGGGGGGGGGGGAGAATAGCCAGGGAAAATAATTAGCCTCAGTTAGCGAAATGTGAGGGTTACATGTTTCGCTCCTTTCTGATGTATCCCAGTCTGTGTGAGCGATTTTCTTTTTTGTACTTGAGCTAATCATTTCTCATTTTTAATGAAGTCTTCGCAATTCTTGAGTGAAATATATGTTAAATAAGTGATAATAGCTAAATATTGTGTGTTTAATATCCAGTGGTTGGGCTATGGGAATGGAGTAAGCTTTTATTTTTTATACAAAGGACCTTGAGAACATCCATTATTGTGGTCAGGGAAATGTAAATTTCTGGTCATGGAAAGTAAGGGTAATTTATTTTGAAATATCTGTGGACACCCTTCTCAACATAGTACATTCCAAAAATAAACTCCGTTTACTGCTGGAATATTTTCGAGAACAAATCTCATATGCACGTGTTTCTTATTTCTCTATTCACCCCCCAACGATCTTACTTTATATTTCTACTAGTGACTTTAAACCTCATTTTATCACCGAATCGATAGGCTACTCTTACTTTTCATGTATAAAACCGCATGCATCTTCCTGTCAGTATTAATAAAACAGTCAAATGTTCTAATGTAAATCTGAACTAGTAACTATAATAAAGGTTCGGATTCGATTTCTGGATTTTGAGAAATCCTCTTTTGTTGCTAAAAAATAAAATGTAATGTATGCCTGAATACAGGGTCTGTCCCAAAAGTTCCTGGAATGATTTTTTGTAGTTGGCAACACTGGTTGGCGAGGCGGAGCTTCGTGTGGAGCAGTTGGTGGGGGATCTAAGCTTCAAAATGAGACCGGCGTCAGTCGCCTGCGGGCAGTTGTTGAGGCAGGGTTACGCTCCGCGCAGAGGTATCTACTGCACCCTCGTCGAACAAAGGACAAACAGTCAACAAGGAGTTGTACTGTGAAGTGCTCAAACGTTTGTGCAACAGGGTTCGACGCGTCCAGAAGGAAATTCGCGACACTTCGATCGTGCACCATGACAATGCGTCAAGCCACACCGCGCTCATTGTCTCCAAGTTGCTGGCCAAAATGGGTGTGGCAACGCTGCCCCAGCCGCCGTACAGCCCCGATCTGGCACCAGCATATTTATTTTTGTTCCCAAGGATCACAAGAACCCTGAAAGGAACTCGGCATGGGACGCTGGAGGCGGTAAAAGCAGCTGCGACGATCGCACTGAAGGAGATTCCCGTTGACAACTTCAGTGTTTGGGTGTAGCGTTGGCAATGGTGCGTCCAAGCAGGGGGAGAATCCTCTGGAAAGTTCTGAAAAGATTGTGAACTGATATTGCATAAATGATTTATTAAAAAATCATTCCGGGAACTTTTTGGACAGACCTGTATTTCAAACAGGGGTCCGGTGTAGAAGACCCGATTTTTATTGACAAAGAAAATTAAGGAAATCACTGTATAGGAAAGTAACAAATTTCTTCTTCATTAATTTAATGCCCGGATTAGCTTTTTAGAAGCAACAATAATTGTGAATTTACTTTAAAAAGGTTTCCGAACTAAATAGCGCAGATGAACATTAAAGGACGTGGTTAAGAGGCCGGAGAGAAGCAATACACGTGCAAATGATAACGGGAATGCGCACAAGTGCATAGCATCAAAAGTTCACTCTTTCGCGTCTAACTTCTGAAATGGTAAAATACCTTTTACATTGAACACTTACGTCTACAACTGCAACTACCATCTACCACCGCCTATGAAAGTGTCATGGAAGTGTTATACGCAAGAAAGGATATCTGGATGGAATTTTACAGCACTGACGCAATGACAAACCCATTATTGTTAACCTAATTCCACTAACCTACAGTCATGACTAGCAAAAATAATATCACTAGGATAAAACGTAATGAAACGAGCAAACAAACCTAACCTAACCTAATCAACCTAACTTAACCAACCTAACCTATCAAACACATACAAACCTAGCCTAACATAACAAACCTAACAAAACCTAATCTGACAAATATAATCTAACATAACAAACCTAACCTGATCTAACAAACCTAACCTTACCTGACAAACCTAACGTAATTCAATCGTCATGACTGCTGGTATGAATGAGCAGAAAAAATAATCCGATGTATTTATGTTTTTAATTAATGAAATCTGTTTAATCCAGGCCTGAAATAAGAGTATAGAACGCAAGTCATATCATTTTTCAATAAACTAGAATTTTGTAATTCAATAATAATCTCCATTTCTTTTGCCAAAGAACGTCACAATTTGTTCGCAATTTCGAACGTTCAATATGCGTGCCTTTACTGTAGAGCCTAGTAGCACGATACCTGATAATCGATTATCGAAAGGTAGCATTCAATCACCATGACTGTCGAATGAATGCGCAGATAAAAATAATCCGTCATATTAATATTAATACATGAAGTAGGCTATACGATAAATCTCTTTAATCCGGGCCTGAAATAAAAGTATACGACGCAAGTCGTAATATGTTGATAATTATAACTGAATTCTCATTGTAAATAAAAATCGGGTCTTCTACTCCCGTGCCTCAAACAGTGATGAAGTAGGTTAATATCGCTAATTTACACAAAACTCAGACAGTATTTAAATGTTTTTAAAACAAGGCAAAAGAAATATAATTATAAGGTAGTGCTACTGAATTTTTAAAATGTTATACGGTACACTGTATTTACGTTTTTAAAATACATGAAAGCAAAAATAATAAGGTACAAGATAGTGGCAGCGAATTCTTAAACAATTACGGAACATTGTATTTACGTATTTAAAATATTATAACAAAAAAATATAAGCGTGTGGCAGTGAATTCTGAAATTTTATACATTTCACTGCAATTAGGCTTTAAAAATATTATGAAAAAAAGTCACGACCGGGGTTTGAACTGCGACCTCTTGCGCCATAGCTTAGTTCTATTAACCACTGGGCCACAAACGACACTGAGAAGAACGCTTGAATATTGTTAATGTAAACCCGTAAGTCTTCGCCTATGTCTCATCTCTAGACTTTAAATCATCTTTGTAGACCTATGAGACGTGTTTCTGTAATATTTATTGTACTGTCCAGTTCGTAAAAATCATGGGCGTACGGTAAGGGGGTTTGAGGGGGTTGAAACCCCTCCCGAAATATCTGCAATATTTTGAAGATTATAAATCATGGAACAAAAAAAAAAACTCTTACATGTTTATTTTACAATTTCGTACATATGTTGATAATTATAACTGAATTCTCATTGTAAATAAAAATCGGATTTATCGTAAATAAGATTTATCGTAATTTATTTAAGATTCAAATTTCAAAACCTCGTGATGTTGATAGTTTTTCAGCTTAATAACAGTAAACAAAAATCCCTTCGGAATCTGTCAAACGACAACTTGAATACTCCCGCCGAAATCCATCAACCTGTTTGTAAAGCCAACAGTAAACACGGGCTCATCACAAAATTATCATGAAGTAATCGGCATTAATCGGGTTTTCCCCCGGTGGATTTACAGATGACTTTAAAAACGTGCCCTATACACCATACAGTATTATAATAATTTTTCAAAAGAAAGCTTTTATTTATAGACTCTAGCTTAAACGAGAAATGGATAGAAATGTCAAGAAAAACTGTTTCAGACTGAGCTGCATATTCATTTATTACAGCGTATTAATTATCACAATACAACTGTTTAGTAATAAAAAAAAAGTATTAATTCACAATGTGCGCAAGGACATGGAGCTTAGAGGACTTTACATTGAACCCCTCCCGAACAAAATTTCACCGTACGCCCATGGTAAAAATAGTATCACGATACTGATAAGTGATAACATTATTACCGAGACCTAATTCGTCTGAAAAGAGGGAAATCAGAGAAAATATGCTAGAAGCCCAATGGCTGACGTCTGCTTGGGCATTGGTATTTCCTTCTACGAGTCTTCATACATTTGTAGAAAATGTTGCTCAGTTTTACTAGTGCCGGGCTACAGTAGTAGCCTAGTTATATAGGAAGCTATCCAATTCAACAGTGACGTATTCGTTTGTCTCTGATTCTCTTGTAACTTGTATTAAGTTTACAGTTGTAAAGCTTTATAAAATAATATACTTCTGAATAGCTAGTAAATAGCACTTCTAATACAAATCCATACTGGCGGGTTTTGTGTGCTGCTTAGGGCATTGATGCTTTTACAGACCCTTTTCCTCCTTATTGGGAATTCAAGGCCAACAGTTTATTTCTATTAGCAAGTAAACCCAACTCAAAATGTTAAGTATTAGAAATACTATAATCAGTAAGCTAATAACAAAGTTACATATTGTAGGAAAAGCTCAATATGTGTGCATTTAGTCTATACGCAGTCGCAGTAATTACCGTGGCTTGTAGTTGTTGAATCGTAATGTGAGGGATCTCGTGTAGTTTTTATGTCTTCAGAACATGAATTCATAGTAGCCCTACTCATCGAATCTTTCTTTTATGTTACATTTATTATGATTACAATTATAATGCTGCTCAACTATATGAATGTAATACTATATATATTGTACATTTCTGAGCATTCGTAAGTATCTTTTTCATTACGTTAATGGTCAGTATCTTGGTTAGTAGTTCGGGAAAAATCTATTATTATATACCAATCTAAGTTCACTCATTCGTCCGCATTCTCTTACTGAAACCCACCATGGCTCAGAGAAGCCTAGGTATACGATATCAATTTTGAATCTACATGATGAAACAAGGACAAAATAAAAAATCTGATGTGAAAGTCACATAACTTCCTCTGCCCAAATAAAAGTTAGCAGTATTCACATAGGCTATCCTTGTATAGAATCGCAAAACACAATTTTACGCTAATTATGCTGTAAATACCTTATACTCCCTTCTTTGAATGTTGCGACTAAACGCAGGCTAAGGACAAACTAAAAAAAGAAGAAGAAAAAACAAGTGACTGCAAACGTTTATTGAACTTTCCGCCATTCAGAATAATTTCCGAAATTTATAGAATATTCCCCTCAGATATTTCTTTACTGTAAGCATGGCCAACAATACATCTTTCTCACTTCACGTATTTATATAGAATAAGAGGCCGTGAATGTCCGTGTATTGAGTTGTTCACCAGGCAAGACAGATTATCTACAAACAGTGGGTAGTTTACAACCACCCTTCAGAGATTTTTTTTTTTTTTTTTTTTAAAGGTTCAAATAAAAGTTTTAGCTCTTGGTATAAGCACTCCATGTACAAAATTTCGAGCCGTTTTTGAGAAAATCGTGACAAACGAAAATTTATTCGTGTAAAGCCCCCTTAAAAGTAAGGGAAAGTTGTCGCCACTCTTCGTGTCAGCCTCAGAAGGTACCTAACCCAAATACAAAATTTTGTTTTCGTACATGATGTCGTATTGCAAAGAGCGTGTATTCACAGTGGATGGCTTATAACTACCCTTCAGAGAATTTTTTCGAAAAAATGTTTCAAATAAAAGTTTTAGCACTTAGTATAAGCAACACATGTGCAAACTTGAAAGAAAATCGTTAGAGCCGTTTTCGAAAAAATCGCGAAAAACGAAAAATTCTTCATGTAAAGTTCCCTTAAAAATAAAAGAAACTTGTCGCCAATCTTCAGCTCACATCTTCGGAAGGTACCTGGCTCAAATACGAAATTTTGTTTTCATACGATTTTCCGTTTTGGAGCTAACCTGTTCACAGATATTCCACACACACACACACTGACACACAGACATGTTTCCAAAAATAGTATTTTTGGATTCAGGGGGCCTTGAAACGTGTATATATGTTAAAAACTCAACTTCGAATTTGGGGGTCGAAAACAATACTTCCTCTACCTATAGTACCTATGGTACGGGCAGAGGAAGTAAAAATATATATACTCACCCAGGAACAGAAGGATGTAGAAAGTAATTGCCGATATTAGTGAGTATTTTTTGTATTTATAGCGATGAAGTTTTAAGATTTTCTTTATTAGGTAATTTTTTTAAAAATAATAATTTATTATATTTGGGGATAATTATGGCCTTTTTGGTCTAGACTTTACATCTAGACTTTTCCGTCGAATGAATGTATGTATGTATGTATGTGTATATATATATGCAGTGATCCGATCTTCTTTAAAGCGACCATCTGTCAGTTTTCTTTCTATACTACAAGAAACCGAACATTCTGAAAATCCTGGCATCTTCTTAGGGCTGACAGATTTCGTTTCGAATTTGCATATTGCTGTACGGGAACACATGGAATCGAATCAGGTGTTTGGTATGACATACATATGGCATTTAAGATACCTAGTATTTATGAAATTACTTTGCTTCATTAGAAGTGCGTGAAATATAGGTAGTAGAAAAAATCCACAATACAGAGGGAAGGGAGAGAGATACTTAACATATTTTATGTTTATAAATTATTTTGTAAACATTGAGTTGAATACATTTAAACATTTAAACCGACAAACATCCCAATGTTAACACATGGCTGTAAGTACAAAACGATCTGAACAGTGAATGTAATACATAAGTAATATATACAGGGGTACCAATTTATATTGGCACAAAGTTTATATACGTATTAAATACATTACAGCCCATTCTACTAGGGATTTATAAGCAGGATTATATATATATATATATATATATGTAATATTAGCAATAATTTTTCAGTCTTAAGCTGTAGGATCTACTGAACCAGCTTTACTTATATATTTTCGGAATTATAAAGCAGGCTGCATATTATAAATTTGCATCATACACGATGCGGGGCTCTGATTTACATATATAAGTTGATTTTTTGTGTTTCTCTAGCATTGATGTAAGCCTCCCTCACAAACCCACCATCGGGGATCTAACACAACCAAGAGAAAAATTTGCATATAGAGTGGGTACATTAGTATATACAACGAGGAGTGCAATTTGACATAATGTCGGAAGAGGACAGGAAGCACAAGAGTGGCCTCATTACCGCACATCCATCCTATTCTCTTCTTTCATTACTCCCCCTTCTTCATTCATAAACCACTGTAATTTTAAAAGTATTGTTGGCCAACTCACAATTTACAGCTAGAATCGCAATAAATGCTAGAATAATGAAACAATATCTTACTTAAATTAATTTAAAAAAAACGTTAAACGACATTCTTACTTAATAACCTAGGTTTTTATTGTTTATTAGCTTTTTCCTAGAAAATTTACATAAATAAAAAGTAGGTTTAGATTTTTAACAGTGGACATTAGTGTTAAAATAGATACTATAGGCTTTGTAGCAGACAGTGACGGCCGGTGACAAAAACACTATGTGCTACAGTTTGAACATACTCAAAATAAAATGTGACATAGGCTATTAGCCTATTACTCATCTCATGCGGCACTCCTTCATACTGCAGAACTTATCGATTACTTTGGTGTGTTGAATCTGAAATCCGGTATGTCTTCAGTGTGCACTTATCCAAGAGTGTTTTAACACTGAACAGCAGCTCAAAGTTCCTGTTTTAAAAAATTCTCGGAGTAGTCATTGAAATTGGCAGAATGTAACTATTTTGCAGCATCATGCATTGAGATGAAGCGATGACTAGCTCCTTGCGTGATTCTGTCGCATACTTCTTTACCGTCAATATGCCTCTCTTCCATTTTACTTCACTTACTACTTTCTACATGGATGTGATTTGTGGATTCCCTAATCTTTCTTATAACATCTGTGAAATGTGCCACTTGATTTCTTTAAGTGCATCAATTGATTTAGTTTGTAACTGGTCATACAAAATGTCTACAAGACGTAATATCTTACTGTACAAGTTATTCAGTAAAGAAACTCTTCATCCATATAACGTTACAAACCAACTGTTCAACAACAAGTTCTGTTTTGTATAGCTTTTTCTAATTTCAACAGACATTCTTTTAGTTTTTCCTTGTTCCCGAAAACTATGCTAACCGTTCTTCATTTGGAGTTCCACCTAGTCGCAGGACAGATCAGAATTCTACGAGCTCAACACTGATTCTAGCTCTGACGGACGTTATTGCGATCTTGAGAAATATACAAGGCAAGGCCAGATAAACCATGCGGAGTGGTTCTAGCTCTTTCCGTGATTAAATTTGATTGATAGGCATAACAGTGTATGAAGTGAGCAGTGGGATAGTGAGTTGTAATTTTTGCTTGAACACCACCACTTGCACCGGACATCACGGGGGCTCTATTAAAAGTTTGTTTAATTATTTTCTAGGGTTTCTGTTTGAAGAGAGGATTGCTTCTTTTAAGACGTATTCAGCAATAGCATCCGCAGTGTGACCCTCTGGTCTAAAGAACCCCCAAAATATTTCAAGTGGCTTGCTCTTGCTCTCACATCGAAACACCAGTGCTAGCTGTGATTGATCAGAGGCATCAGTTGTTTCGTCTGCCGTTAAAGCATCAAAGCCTGCTTGCTTTATTTATTCACAGTAAATTTCTACCTTATAGTCCAGAAGCTCGTTCTGTATAGTTTTGGAGGTCTGGTTAAACACCTGATTCGATTCCGTGTGTTCCCGTACAGCAATATGCAAATTCGAAACGAAATCTGTCAGTCCTAAGAAGATGCCAGGATTTTCAGAATGTTCGGTTTCTTGTTAGTATAGAAAGAAAAATGACAGATGGTCGCTTTAAAGAAGATCGGTTCACTAATTATGCCATTATCTTTGCTTTCTTTAGGCAATACAACTATATTAGCGCATCAATAAAAATGAATAAAATAAAAAAATACATTGATGCTCCATTAAGTCAAAGTTCTTAAAATAAGCAGGACTAGTTTCGGGAGTTTTCTCCCATCCTCGGCTGCTGGTCAACTGATGTATGGAACCCATGGCTGGTAGTATTTACGGTTGGCCCCTTGCTGCTCTCTATCTTCCGGCTGGTGAGTTTGATGACGTCACTCACTGATGGTATATCGATATTCCATTTCGTCTTTCTCGTTCTCCATACAACATATTGTCGCAGACCTCATGCAACTCTGACTCTACTCCATCCTGAACTCGCTTCTTCCTCCGATGTCAACAACTGCTTCCTAGCAAGTAATCTTGACGTTCTCTTTTCTTTCTCATGAACTACTGTATGGGTGCACGTCTTATTTTCTCGCTCAGAATTTACAACTTCAATGGGGCACGTCTTATTTTCTCGCTCAGAATTTACAACTTCAATGGGTAGTAGTTTACAGAAAGAAAATGCTGCAATCTTCTTGAAACTTACTTTTAACTATTTCCCTTAAATTGAGATCCAGCATACAAGCTGCAGAGCTATCATGCACGGGTAGTACAGTAGTTTACAGAAAGGAAATGCTGCAATTTTCTTGAAAAGAACTCTTAACAGTTTTTATTAAATCGAGATGCAGCATACAAACAGCAAAGCTATCGCATGTGCACAATAGTTTACAGAAAGAGAATGCTACAATTTCTTGAAAATGACTGAACTATTCCTGTTAAATTGAGGTGCAGCATACAAGTGGCACAGATATTGCATGTGGGTAGTTGTTTACAGAAAGAAAATGCTCCAATTTTCTTCTAAAGAACTTAACAATTCCTGTCAAATTGGGATACAGTATACAAGGAGCAGAGCTATCGTGCACGGTTAGTAATTTTTGGAAAGGAAATGCTGAAATTTTCTTGGAACGGATTATTTCTGTTAAATTGCATGTTTGGAAGACATAGCGATTGTGCGGAATCATTTTCGATTTTAAATTTTAAAACCAGAGAAAAAATATATAAATAATAATAATTAAACCTAGAAATTCTACGTCTACCTGTACCGTAGGTACCATAGGTAAGGGAAGTGTTGTTCGACATTGAAGTTCGTTTTTTACATATGTATATAATGTAGATGTAGGTATCTGGTATCCGAAATTATAAAAGAAATCACAAATCAAGCCTGCTACACTTACAGAATAAGGAGTGAAATGAAAGAAAGGACAAACATAAAGGAATAAGGGACTGTAGTATATGCACTGTATATTATCAGGATAGCTGCTGAAATATGGTACAACAATTTACATAAATATACATTGGTTTATTAAATAATTTCAGTATACAAAATAACAATGTTTAGCAACTAATATTGATCTGTTCAGTGTATGGTTTTAGCGTTTGTACTTAAGTACTGAGAGATAGCCTATAGGTAGTTGATATATTGACTTTCACCTATAAAAACTGTAGTACAGCAAAGTACAAGATGAAAGTTTGTAAATATTTGGCATTTGCTTATAAATATATGTTCTATGCCCAAATATGAACTAACAGCTGATATGGCTGCTTAGTTTGAAACGAGGAACTGGCATTATTTGCCAAGAATTAAAAAAAAAGTATTAGAGCAGAGTTACAATAATGTGTTTTCAAAATAGAATGCTCTTTTGGCAACAATATATTTTGTATAGAAATGGGAACCCCGTCTTTAACCAATATGCTCCAAAGACTAAACATACAATATTACTGGCTGTGAATAAACAAAGGTGTGAGCCTTCAGGTTATAAGTGTTATAAGTGTTATCCCACGCAACATATATTCTGAAAAGCTAAAGAAACAAATGTGAGTTTATGTAATACAAAATGTATAGCTGAATAATCAGAATTATATTAACTAAAAGATAGTCGATCGATAATTTCAATCTTACAATATTGTAGGTCGATAGATTCCATGGGTGTTTGATTATATTGGTATATATATACCTATAATATAAAGCCACATGGCTGACTGAGTGACTGACTCACTCACTCACTCACTCACTGACATTAATGTTTGCCCACTTCCAGATGAGCTAGAAACTTGAAATTTTGTAAACGTATAGCTTTTAGGCTGTAAACCACAGGAAAATTCCAAAAAGTTTTTTTTTAATTGTTAGCCCTAAAAACCTCCGAAAAAGGGATCGGTTTCCATGGCAACGGTATTATCAAACAGAGTTCACGTAGGGCTCTGAAAGTTTAGAAATAATTATTTCCGTAAACCTAACGGAGTGGTCGAGATAGTAACGTCTTGGACTCGCATTCTGAAGCCTGAGGTCCATAATAATTAAATCCATTTAACATAGTTTGATCCAGAACTAACAAAATTTTCTTCTATATGTTAATGAAATTTAATCATAACTCGTAGATGAACTGAATTGAACTGAATTAATTTTATTTTAAATAGCCTACAAGTTGTTCATTATACAGTTTTTTCCTATATTTTATTTATTTATTTATTGTTACATACATACATTATTACATTTCATTATTTACATTATTTCACATTTAGTACAAGTAAAAACAAAAACCAACAAAAAATTAATATAAATCTATTTATGTATCAATGCACAGTATACTACAAACGAAAATTATAAATATGAAATCTCGCATTTATACTTGTGTCTTTCTATGATTTTGCCTCAATATTGAACCACACAGACAAGTAAACATTTATTTAAAGTAATAGGTAGGCCTACTTCTTCCAATTTCTAAATAGATCTAATTCTTTACCATTTTTAAATACCGGTAATTTTATAACGAAACATAAATCGGCTAAACTTTACAAGAAGAAGAACAATAATAATAACAATAGTAATAGTAACAATAATATAATAATAATAATAGTAATTATGAGTTTCATGTGAAAAGTTAACCTTTAGTAAGTATATTTTGTAAGAACTAGTTTGCTTGACATCGTGCCATTTAATTACCTTCTTCTCCCTTTTGTGTTAGAAAATACAATATAACAGGTCTGTATAAAAAAGAATTTCCAGAACTATGTCATACATCTTCTGCTTATAATCCCTGAACTATTAATCTTACAGAAATATGATTAAGATACATTTTGTAAGAAATTTTATGTAGTTTAATTTTGTACTAATTTTTTTTTTTTTTTGCTAGAACCCATAGTTTTTTTTGGGCATTTAGAGAACACTGAGAGAAACGACATCTAAACGTGCCCCCCACCCCTGCTCACCCCTCATCAATGGGGACTTTTAGTATGTTGTTTAGGACACTTTTCCCCACTTCTCTGCCAAATTTCAAAACTACATAATTTTTTCTCCCTATTTTCCTTTTGTTGCCTGGACTATAATGTATTTTCCATTACATGTACTGTGCTTGTACCGAGATCAGATTTTTAATAAATGCAACTTTAATGATTGTGTAATATTTCTTCACTTTTATCACGATGTTAAGTTATTCCTTAGGTTCGCGAGCGACCCCTGGTGATCCCGTAAGGGGATATATTAATAAAAGGAAGTGTTTGTCTTTCTGTCTGTCTGTCCGCGATGCCCAGCGAAATCTACTGAATTTAGAGATCTGAAATTTTAAACATAGGTGGAGTGAAGGGTCAAAAAATGCACCTCGAAGCCGGAATTTTAATTTTCGCTTTCGTTCGTGAGTTATGACTGAAAAACGGGCAGAAAACGTGCATTTTTCTTTTTGCGTTTTCGAAGCATAAGTTTTCAGTAATACATTTCAAAGTCAAATCAATTACAGTTCGCTTTGGCTATTTTTGTCATATCTTGGAAATACAAGCATCTCGATCGCTTGATTTTGTAAGTCCATCCTGGACGATTCATTTGTTTAGAATATCAAGGCCCGCAGACATGAAATTTTCAACCTACATTGAAGAGGGATAATCAACATAGGCCTAAATATGGTCAAACATTGTTCGATTTGAACGAAACTCACTATATAGGGGTTGTCTGGGCCAAGGAACTCGAACCTGAGGTCGCTTTTACCAGGCGACGCTACCTAATCGTGGAATCCACTCCACGTGATTTAGGTGTTAATAAATATAATGATTTCACTATTATACTCTTAATTTTTAATTTTTAAAATAATTATCGCGGGCGAAGCCGCGGGCACATGCTAGTACACAATATACACCTTATATACAAAGCTCGTGCGGAGTAGATGGTCTCCCATCGGGCGCCTCCCCAGGTGGCGGATAGGGGAATGCCCACCAGATATGGAGGGTACCGGGGAAATAAAATACCCGGGGCGGACCAAAACCACCCCCTTGTCAGGGTTATGATGAATAATGCCGGGCAGCAGCGACATTATTATCGACTGGAGGCATAGAACAAATTATGTTCTTGATGGCTACTGATCGAAAATCTTCGGGCGCAACCTGATGGATGGGTGTGGCGGCCGTGGTACTGCGATGTGGAAAGGAAATGGGAAGACTACCACATTATTTTTTCCCTGAAGACACTTGGGATTAGCGAATATGATGGCTGCTCCTGAAGCAAAATATTCCGGAGGTAAAATACTTCCCCAGTCGGATCTCCGGGCGGGAAGTGTTTCAAGGGGAGTGATCAATATTGAAAGAACAAACAATAGAAGACAGCAGCTTAAAATAGGAACATGGAATGTTAGGACACTTAGACATGCAGAAAAACTGGAGATATACAAAGACGTAACCTCTAAATACAGAGAAAGTGAGATGTACAGTTTTCTGTCAAAATCTTTAAATTTGTCCGAAACTTAAAACTGTCATAATAGTCCAGTCAATAAACGTCGAAAAACACCAAATAGAAAAAAAAAATCGTGTAGTTTTGAAATTTTGCAGAGTTGTCGGAAGGAGTGTCCTGAACAACATACTAAACGTCCCCGAAGGTGGGGGGTGAGCGGGGGGCAGGGGGGCCCGCAGAAAGTACCTATTTTAGGTTTTTCGCTTATATTTAAACAATGGTGCATCGTAGAGGAAAAGTTGTTATATACAAAATTCAAGCTGATAAAATTTCCTACAAGTTTGACTCTACACATTTATTTCTATTTCCAATAGTTTTCGAGATATCCGCCAGCGAAAATAACAAATTTTCGAAAAATGCTCTTTCGCCTCGCGCTTTTCGACACACTTTGCCTTCTAGCGCTTCAGCCCTTAGGTATACAGCAATGTTCTCATAAAAGAAGTTGTAGGTAAATAAATTATCTTGAAAATGAGTAGTCATTTGTTACTTTGTCTTCAAATATTCAAAAGTTATAACAATTTTAAGATTAGGTCAAATTTCGAGATTTCGAAAGAAAACCGTACATCGCACTTTCTCTATATTTAGGGATTATATCTTTGTACATAACCTGTATATTGTGTATTTACATCATGAAACAAGTGGAGAAACATCACACAACCATTAAAGTTGAAATTATTAAAAATCCGATCACGATATAAGCACAGTACATGTAATGGAAAATACATTATATTGCAGGCAAGAAAGGAAAAATAGGGACAAAAAATCATGTAGTTTTGAAATTTGGCAGAGATGTGGGGGAAAGTGTCCTAAACAACGTAGTAAAAGTCCCCATAGATAGGGGGTTAGCGGGGGGTGGGGGCACTTTTACCGGTAAATGTAATTTCCCTCAGTTTTCCCTAAATACGCAAAAAACTATGGGTTCTAGCAAAAAACAGTTTATGCACAAAATTAAACTACATAAAAGTTCTTATAAAATTATTTATCTGAATGATATTTCTGTAGAATTAATAGTTCAGGAAATAGAAGGATATGAAGTATGACACAGTTCTGGAAATTCTGTTTTACATACATATATTATATTTTTTAACAAAAGAGAAGGCAGATGATAATTAAATTAGCAAGATGCCAAGCAAGCAAATTAGTTCTTAGAAAAATATACTTACTAATGTTTAATGTTACATATAAAACTCATTATCATTATAATTATTAATAATATTCTTCTTGTAAAGCTGAGACGCTTTATGTTTCGTTAAAAAATTTACCGGTATTTTGAAAAATGGTAAGGAATTAGACAATTATATTTCAAGATTCTAAGAATAGCAGGCCTACCTATTACTTTAAATAAACGTTTACTTGTCTGTGTGGCTCCTGAGAATATTTGCACATCATATTTTGTCACTGTGCAACTCGGTGTGGTGGAAGATATGGATCCAGAAAAGCTAGTATTAAATGCTCATCCGTTTGTGGAACCTGTCTTGATACAACAGTATACCATTTAGTCCAGTCAAATTATCACAAAAAAAGTCATGTGGATGCAAAATTTAGGGTAGAGCTAATTTTTTTATATAATGTCTGGGATGGTTTTGAGAGTAATTTCTGACATTTTGCCAACAAAATTTTTTGCCGCCGGAGCCGCCATCTTGAAAAAACTTCAAAATTTTCTATTTTATTTCTGTGTTTGCCCATTATCTGCCAAAATACGCACCTGACAAAAATGTTGTATTATCCATCCTAAAAGTAGACTAAATTTGCTACATTTTGAGATCAAATTGAGTTTTCTACCATGAATAGTTTCGGAAATACAGCTCTCCGAATTTCAGCAACATTTTGCAAAAAATTTAAAAAATCTGAACTTTCAACTAGTTTTTGCTCGCTATCTTCTAAATGACCAAACCTTCAGCAAAATTTCGAAGGATAACTTTTAAAGTATAGTAAATTTGCAACAAGTTGAGTATTTAATGTTTTCATACCTATTATAGGTCACCAGATACAGAGGAATCTACAACTCCTCACATTTCAGAAAACTTATCGAAGGTACGAAAGACTAGTTTTGCCTAGGATATTCTAAATGGCGTTTATCAGTAAAAAACCTGTGTTGTCTTATAGTTAAGTTTTACATTGTAATTAACAACCAAAACAGAATTTCCAAGAATTTATAATGATAAAAGACTAAAAAAAACAATGTAAAAAGAAAATAATAAGAAAAGTTGGTGTAGGTACAGCATTTTGATTTGGAAAGAACGGCGTTTTATTTTAGAAGAACACTTTTGCAGTGTCCTCTGAAAAAAATTACTTCCTATAGCAGATACAGTTGTCCGAAAATGTAAACATGTTATCGGAGGAATGGTGCTAAGAGGCTCTTTGTCACTGCTCCGCATACCGTTCTCTCCGGATACATCTGTTTTAATGTGTTTGTACCAGGCAACCTTAGGCATTTTGAAATATTTGCAGACACATTATGACTCAAAGGTTTCAGTTATCTTCGATGGTTATCCTTCAGACGCTAATCAAACAAGCACAAAGAATTGTGAGACTCCGACGGGCTACGAGTCCATCTCCTGATGTCGTCTTTGATAGAACTACTGTTTTGAAAAGCTCACAAGAAACTTTTCTCACCAATGAAAACAACAAGAGGCGCTTCATAGAATTGGCAAAAGCTGGAAAGGCTGTTAAAGATGCAGATGTCTTGATTGTTAACACTGCCTTCTCAAAAGCATCTCAATACGACACTGTCTTTGTAGTTGGGGAGGACATAGCCTTCTTATTTCCTCACTGCGTTACCATCCCCTCATATAAAGAATAAAGTACGGAAGAGGCAAAGCTGCAGACATCTTCTAATCAAGGCAGTCATTTCGCCACAGCTTCTCCAACATGCTGCTGTTCATCCATGCTTTCAGTGGTTGTGACACAACATCTGCAGTTTTTGGCCACGGGAAAACCCACTTCTGTTCGCTGATTTTGAAACATCCTGAACTAGAAGAGGATGCTAATGTATTTCTGAACCCTCAAGCTACATTAGGAGAAGTGGCTGAAGTGGGCCAACATTTTTTGGTTCACTTATATGGAGGAGACCCTGCTACACAAACACTTGATGAACTTCGGCACGGAATATTTATAAAAGCTGCAGGAAGAATGAAATTTAACTTAGCGAACTTGCCCCCAACCAATGATGCGGCTCAACTTCATGCCATGCGAACATACCACCAAGTTCAGGCATGGCTCAGTGAATACAAATACCCTTTGAAGTGGGGCTGGGTGAACACACCAAGAGGCCTCTTTCCCCTTAAGGCCAAGAAGGAGCCAGCTCCAGAATCAATTCTGAAAAGTATTTCCTGTACCTGCAAGAAGGGGTGTTTAAACGCTTGTGGGTGTCGTAAAGCTGGATTAAAGTGCACAACGATATGCAAACATTGCAATGGGCAGTCGTGTGAAAACATACTAATAGTCCTGTCCTCCGACAGTGAGGATGATGACACTCCTGATGAGCCAATCAATTCGTTTTTGGATGAAGACGCTGAAGAGAACTTTATCAACACTGGCTAGATTGTGAACATCATGGACGAAATAGCAGACGTCAACTGCCCAAGTCCCTCTAAGTGCCGAAGACTATGAACAAACAAGTTATTCAATGCAATGTTTCACCAGAACTCCAGCTAAATAAAACCTTTTTATATATAAATGAATGTTCTGTGCCGTTATTGCTCCTAACTTGTACGCACATGCATTTATTCAATCGTTGCTGTATATATATTTTTAAACCTCTGTATTTTGTGACCTGTAAGAGGTAGGATAAGTTTAAAGTACTCGACAAGTTTCAAATTACCTCTAGTTTAAGTTTCCATATGGTGTTTTACTATAGGTTTGGTCATTTAGAAGATAGCGAGCAAAAACTAGTTGAAAGTTCAGATTTTTTAATTTTTTGCAAAATGTTGCTGAAATTCGGAGAGCTGTATTTCCGAAACTATTCATGGTAGAAAACTCAATTTGATCTCAAAATGTAGCAAATTTAGTCTACTTTTAGGATGGATAATACAACATTTTTGTCAGGTGCGTATTTTGGCAGATAATGGGCAAACACAGAAATAAAATAGAAAATTTTGAAGTTTTTTCAAGATGGCGGCTCCGGCGGCAAAAAATTTTGTTGGCAAAATGTCAGAAATTACTCTCAAAACCATTCCAGACATCATATAAAAAAATTAGCTCTACCCTAAATTTTGCATCCATTCTTGACAATTTGATTGGACTAATTAGAAGAAGAAGATGAATTTTAAATTGATGATGTCCAAGCAAAATAAGTTGTTTATGAACTCTTTAATTAATGTAATATATGTGTATAAGTACTGAGTGTTCGATAGATAGAAAAATATAATCCTAACTTATCATACGATGTACAGTACTAGGATTCCAGTATTGGAGACTGAAAAAATAGACAACTAAACATTTATTTAAAGTACTATGTAGGCCTATTAGGTCTTATGATTTCTAAATATTTACAATTTCTAACTATTTACAATATTTCCAAATGATATTTTAAGTGAAAAATAGAACGGCTAATAGGCCTGATTTATATTTCTTATAAAGTACACTCATACCATGTGATTTTTGTAAGTTTTATAATAATAATAATAATAATTACTATTATTATTATTATTATTTTATGTGTGATGTTTATCTTTAGTACAAATATTATTCTAAGAACTAGTTTGCTTGCTTGACATCATGCTAATTTAATTAACATTTGATCTCTTTTTTGTTAAAAAATATAATATAAAGGTGTATGTAAAACAGGATTTCCAGAACTGTGTCATACTTCATATCCTTCTATTTCTTGAACTATTAATTCTACAGAAATATCATTCAGATAAATTTTATAAGAACTTTTATGCAGTTTAATTTTGTGCATAAACTGTTTTTTGCTAGAACCCATAGTTTTTTGTGTATTTAAGGAAAACTGAGGGAAATTACATTTACCGGTAAAAGTGCCCCCACCCCCCGCTCACCCCCTATCCATGGGGACTTTTACTACGTTGTTTAGGACACTTTCCCCCACATCTCTGCCAAATTTCAAAACTACATGATTTTTTTGTCCCTATTTTTCCTTTCTTGCCTGCAATATAATGTATTTTCCATTACATGTACTGTGCTTGTACCGTGATTGGATTTTTAATAATTTTAACTTAATGGTTGTGTGATGTTTCTCCACTTGTTTCATGATGTAAATACACAATATACAGCTTATGTACAACGATATAACCCCTAAATATAGAAAAAGTGCGATGTACGGTTTTCTTTCGAAATCTCGAAATTTGACCGAATCTTAAAATTGTTATAACTTTTGAACATATGAAGACAACGTAACAAATGACCACTCATTTTCAAGATAATTTATTTACCTACAACTTCTTTCATGAGAACATTGCTGTATACCTAAGGGCTGAAGAGCTAGAAGGCAAAGTGTGTCGAAAAGCGCGAGGCGAAAGAGCTTTTTTCGAAATTTGTTATTTTTGCTGGCGGATATCTCTAAAACTATTGGAAATAGAAATAAATGTGTAGAGTCAAACTTGTAGGAAATTTTATCAGCTTGAATTTTGTATACAGCAACTTTTCCTCTACGATGCACCATTATAAGGAAAAAAACATAAAATAGGTACCTTCTGCGGGCCCCCCTGCCCCCCGCTCACCCCCCACCTTCGGGGACTTTTAGTATGTTGTTCACGACATTCCCTCCGACAACTCTGCAAAATTTCAAATTTTTTCTCTATTTTTCGTTCGTTGCCTGGACTATAAGTCTTGAACATTTTAATACAAAATAACAACTGACTACTCATTTTAAAGGGAATTTATTAGCCTACAACTTCTTTATCAGCTTGAATTTGGTATGTAGTAACTTTTCCTCTACGAGGCACCTTCTACGGGCCCCCCTGCCCCCCGCTCAAACGCCACCCTCTGGGACTTTTAGTATGTGGTTCAGGACAGTCCCGCCGACAACTCTGCCAAATTTCAAAACTACACGATTTTTTTCCTATTCAAGTTTTTTATTTTTTATTTTTTTTATATCTTTTTACCTTTATTGACTGGACTAATACCCCTATCTACCGCTACGCATGTGCATGTACACGCAATCGGAACTTACTTTCTGGATGAACCTCTTATATTATGTACAGTGAAATCTCGATAGAACCATTTTGTATGGACCATGAAGAAATGCTGTTGTAGAGAATGTTACTGTTATATTGATAATTTTTCGAAAATTTGTACATAGGAAATCACTACCCTAATTGAAGTAATTTTTTAACTATGTACAAAAAACTAATGTAATTTTAGCACTTTTTACTCTATCCTTAAATTAATACACTACACTACTACACACTATGCCCAATCATTTTGAGCGAACATCTACTCTTATACAATTCAACGGCCCTAAATAGCGTGCTCACTCCCTCACATCGTGAGGCATCGGGTATACTCGGCGTTGTTCGTATCTCGCAGTCTAAACTTTCACGAAGAGTACAAAATTAGGAAAACCCAAGTGAAATGAACACAATGGACAAATATTCTAATTTTATTTTTACTTACAATTTTCATAGCTCTGAACCACAAACATTTTTAATAAACTGCCAGTGTAGATTTCTTAAAAAGTCCAGGAGTCAATTAATAATGGCGGGTGAAGCCGCGGGCACCAGCTATAATATATTGATAGTTTAACCCTGGAAATATCGCGGACAGTAAAAATCCAAACAAACCACTCCTTCCCTTGATAAATTATATAATTTATGAAAATTACACTGAATTTATCAAATCAAATTCACATCATATTCATCTGTAAACAAACAGTTGAGAAACAATACGTATTATCAGTGTTGACAGGCATCTTTGGAACTGCATAAAACTTACGATATAATTAATCCCTGAAATCTACGTACTGGTAGGAACGAATTATATTCTAAAGGAAAAAGCGATAGTATATGATGAAATATTATAAATAAAAATTGATAATGCTAGCGCTGACCTTTTTAAGTGCTTTCAGGATTCTAGGCCTGTAAGTTTCATATTTAAGCATCATTTTAACTGTGGCATAACCACGGGCTATTTTCTATTTTTCTACATTACAACGTCAGTCAAGGAAAGCATGGACAAATAGGATATATTTTATTCTTGGCTCTCTCTTTACTTGTTTCGTGAAGAGGGAAAATGATAGGGATAAAAACTTCTGTAGAGCTTCGCAAGAGGCAACAGCTTCTGATGAGCTTAAGGTTGGTAGAGTCTCATTTTGTTCTTCCTCTTTTTTTCTTCTTCTTCTTTTTCCACCTTTATTCTCTGATTTATCCTACCCCGATCTATTTTATCATTGTATTGGGGAAAATGTATTTTGCAGGAATTGTGAATGTAATCGTAATGAAGAGGTTTATCATTATTTAGAATATTGTAAAATGCAGGGGGATTTCACATTATTTTAATGGAATAAATGCCAGGACTATAATATCTTAATGTTAAATTTTCTTATTTTTATAACATCATTATGTACAAATTATTTTATTATAGCACTTGATAGAACATCAATATGGGGGGGGAAGGAGGCTGTTGTTATATTTACCATTTTGGGTGAAGGAAACTCATTTTATTGTTTTTGTTGTGGTAAATTAATCATTGAATACAACTGGTCAAGGTTTAAAATTGTACAACAGTAAAAATAGCTTCATTCATGAGCTTTCTAGACGGATACCACTGCATGCAAGTCTTTAAAATAATTTTTCCAAACTTTTATTTTCAGAATATGTTCAATTGTTTAGAATCAATAAACTCCCTAATTTTTATAGAATATGACATTTTTACAGAATGCGCTATAAAATGGATTAGCAAAATTAAGTGTTGATTTAAATTAAGTTAATAGTTTCAAATAAAAAATAATTTATACTTTGTGCTCTTTAAAAAGTTCATATTAAAAATTTAAAAAGGCCAAAAAAAAAAATTAAATTTAAATTTTGCAAATTTTTCTGCTGAGATCATATAACTATAATACTCAAATATACTGCAAATTTGTTTAGCATGAAATTCATACATCCTATTACATATATCAAAATTTCATTCATCCACCTCCTCATTCAGGAAAAATGTTAGTGAAACCCCATCTCCACACACAGAGTTTATTTTTATTCTGACTTACTGTCTACGTTTTGAGGAAATGTAGCATTACATCATAATAATACTAGGTACAACATCTAAAGAACCATCAAATTCATGATATTCCACCATATTTGTATCTATTCTGAAGAGCTTTTGAGTTTTTGAGATTGCCTAGTTGCACAACATATGTTTTCAGGACCTGGGCAATTTCCAAAAGCTTTGTCCCCAAGAACATTTTCATGCAAAAGCGTGAATTTTGTTTTGGTAAGAAAAAGCCAATTTGGGTGATTGTACTTTAGCTTGGTAAACATAATTTATTATTATGATTATTTTCTATTATCGTTCATCCCTTTACAAAAACAGAATTCCCATTAAAATTTACGTAAAGTCCACTTGTAGATCCATTCGATTACGTTAACATGTCTCATGCTAATAGCTAATAGTTGAACAATGTTGTCGTGAGTATACTGATCAGACTGACAAAAAAGGAGTTCAGTGAGGTTTTCTAACAATGGATAAATCATTGGAATAGTTGTATTTCATCATTCCGAGGAAGACTACTTCAAAAGTTTGTAAGTAACTTTGAATGAAATAAAGCCATTATGTGTTAATTACAAAATTAGTTTGGTTATCTATTGATGCACCCTCGATACGTGTGATATTAGGTGTTTTATGAAGTGAATCTCGGGTTTAAAATTGGGTCCCCATATGTTGCAACTTTTCTTATATTAATGACACTGTACCGAATGAGGTCAATGAGTCTGTTCTTCCTGGTTATTTAGAGGTAATGGGAATTATGCAAACTGGCAGCTCATTTCTCAGTATTTCAAAGTAGCATTCCGAGGCTGGCAGCCAGATCGTAAATATATGCTTCCACTTTTGATATTGTTTGTTATCCAGGGAATTCCTGAATTATTGTCTCTTCAGGAATTTATATAAATCTTTATTTTGAGTAGCCTGTTCAAAAGAGTACAATAAAATATATTATATGGAAGGGCCTCCGAAAATTTAGTTAAATGTTTGAAAATGTTCAACCTCGAACACATATTAAGCTGTTACATGCTTTGGAAGCTTTAGTTCTTCCAAAATATTTCATGATGTAGGATTAATATTTACTGTTTGTGTTTCAGGTGTGAGGATAAAAGCTTAAATTCACCAAGCCGAACTCCAATGTCAGCACGGAAGGTTCTGGACAGCATTGAACGTGGTCTGAGCAGAGTGCGTCAAGTGTTGACACCACGTCGTCACTTGGCGACTAGCACCGATCAACCTATTGTGCTTGGAACGAAGGTACTTAACACATTCCAAGTGTCTAAATCTGTCCTTGTATCAATGAAAGTCATTTCTTCCTTTTGTTTCATGTTGCAAGTTTATGCAATTGTGTAAGAATCTTGCACATAGCTTATATGTAGGGCCTGGATGTTTGTGACATGTCATTTCTTCCTGTCTTTTATTTTAATCATAGCATTGATTGAAAGAAGAAATGAAAATCCCTGATTACTTTTAGATAAATTTTATATGCCATATATTTGCATATTTAAATTATTTTTTCAGTTTTGGTAATTTTGTGCATGTTTTTGCAAATTAAGTTCACATTTCAGGTGCATTTGTTAACATAAGATCATATTCAGAAGAGTTAAATGGTTGACATTTTAAATATCTTTGTCTATATTTTTAAAATTACTAATTCCTAGTTATTAGTTACCATTAAGAAATGAGCAGTCTTCCAGATCATCCGACTTTTAGAAATACCTCTGTGAGCTGATGTTATCTGCTATCATTCCTCTCAATAAAGTAAACAATGTTAAAAACACCATACTTCAGATTAAAGACGCATCAACACCAAGGAAAAATTATTTACCTTCATGTTAACGAATTGCATTGGAACCAATGAAAATTATTTTAGGGAGCAATAAGATTTGAGTGCCCGTTGATGAAACATCAGATGATTGTAAGAGATCTGTTGTGAATGTTTTGTTGGCACACTTTTTGCTGACCATTCTCTTACAAAGTATTTTACTTGATTCCCAAGTCCTTGATACACTGAAGAATTAAAGAATTGCGATACTATTAGACAATGCCATGAAACTGTTAAAATAACATGATTTAATATTCAAATAACATTTACATTTTAATGCAATTCATTAAATATGTGTTTGTTTGGTCATATTTATGGGGTTATATTTAGCTATTTTTAGACCATATGGGCTTGCATATTTCTGGCCTTTTTAGATCATAAACAACTGGTCCCTACTTATGTGTTACATTCTTTGCAACAAATGCAAGAACAGTTCCACCATTGTTCATAATCAGACACAGTGACAATTAATCTGAATACAGTACCTCGTGTGTACCATTCTTCTCTCTTTTTATCTCTTCAACGGAAAACCTTCCTTTTAGTATAATGATAAACTTTCTGTTACCATTTTAGTGTCTCAAGGTTCATCTGTATTTGTTGCAGGGGCTTTGTAATGTTTCAACTACATCAAGCAATGATCCCGAGCAAGTTCTTAATTATCTGCGAGGGGCACTCAACAGAAAGGGCATTAGCTGCAAGCAAAAGGGGTAAGTGCTCTCTGTAACCATTTAATGTATACTAGAGGTGGAGTAATTGAAACAAGCATGCAAAGAGTATTCACTACAGATAGCTTATTAGTTAATAAAGACTTTTTGGAACTTTATACAGTGAAGCAACTATAATAAATTTAATTTACTATATGGGTTGACATAAACACACTTTTTGCTTCATTTACCATATTTTGGTATGATGCGTTTCAAGGAGCCTCCTCCCCATTTTCAAACACTCTGTCAACTGCCAAATCCTTCTCAGGAAGATTCTTTTGCGCATCTGGTGGGCTTTTTATGAACTTTCTGATTACACTGTCTTCCTCAGGTATTTCAAAATTCATTACGCTGTTCTTGAATTTTGCAATGTAAATTTTTTCCCAAATTTTCAGATCCTTGTGTTTACTGATTGACTTTAATAATTTAGGTTCTTTCGAAATTTCATGGTCATATTCTCAAACATGTGATGCCACAGTTGATTTTTCAATTTGACAGTTTTTGATGTTCCTCACATGTTCTTTTACTCTTGTGTCAATGTTTCTTTTTGTTCTTCCTATGTAAAATTGGTCACAATTTTAGCAATTAATTCGGTATATTCCTGATTTTTCCCTGGAGGTATGCAGTTACCACGGTTAGTTTTTATTAAATTCTTAATACTGTAATTGTTTTTTGTGGCTAAAGTGATCCCGAAATCTTTGAATATCTTTTGAAACTTCGAAGAAGCCCAAGGATGATAGGTAAAGCTTCTGAATTTTGTCTTTTCTTTAATGGGTGAAAGTGTAGTTGTTTCTTTTATTTGTTTCTGTTTTTTTAATTTGAAAATCTTTTTGTCTATTATTAAGTGCCAGTATGGTACTTCATGAGATTGTGTGTGAGGGACGGAAAAATGTCTGTCTGTCTGTCTGTCCATGTGTCTGTACGCGCCATAACTCAAATACGCTTTATCGGATTTTCATGTAAAACTTGGTATACACATTTATAATGTCCATGGGGAGACGTCTGTTGATATTGGACCAAATTGGTGTGCCGGTACCGGAATAATGCCCAATTTAGTGCATTTTTATGGTATTATATAACAAAAGGCCCCATAACTCAAATATGCTTTATCGGATTTTCATGAAACTTGGTATAAACATTTATAACGTCCATGGCAAGAAGCCTATTAATTTTGGACCTAATCGGTTGACCGGTACCAGAGTAACGACTAATTAAAGGTCACATGTGTTTTAATTTTTGTCTACCGTATAATTTGACACTTAACACTATTCCTTCACATATGCTTATCAAACAACTCCTTCAAACTGGCTGAGTTGGCCAGTTGGTAACATCTTGGACTCGTATTCTGGATGTCCCCGGATCAAATCCCGGAGCCGGTCGATTTGACATGGATTTTTTAAATTATATTTTTTATTTTTATGTGAGTGCGTGATTGTCAAGGTATCACAAATCTGTAGTTCTGCTGACGCTGGTCGATTTTAATCTGATTAGAAAAACTTATTTTCTTCATATGATAATTGCAATTATAATTGATTCAACAAAAACATGCTGGCACTTTGTTATATCAGTTTACCTGATTTTATTTTCTTATTGAACCCATTCAATTCAGCAACATCTTGTATGTGCTGATATTCTGATTTGTACTCCTCTTCTGTTAATGGTATGTTTACCAATATGTGTGTCATGCTATTGAATTCTGCGTGTTTATGAAATCTTGGGTTAGGGATGTAGGCCTAAATAATTCACAGAAACAAATTACTAAATCATTGAATGAAAAAGATGTAATTTACACAAAAGCAGAAAAGGGAAACAAAATTGTAATAATAGACAAAGATGACTACATAGAAAGGATGGAGGACTTATTAAAAGGAAAGGAATTCAAGGAGCTGGAATCTAATCCATTAAATACATGCATCAGATCAGTGGATGAAGCCTTGAAAAGTAGTAAACCCTACTCTTGGAAGAATTTATGGCCTACCTAAAATTCACAAACCAGGGAATAAAATGAGACCAATAATAAACAACATCAACACTCCCACTTATTTTCTGGCAAGATGGTTAGTGAAAAAATTCCAGTCTTTACCAAAGTTCAACACACATAGCATACAAAATTCAGTGGAATTAATTGACAAGTTACAAGATATTAAAATTCTACCTCAAGACGGTTAGTGTCATTTGATGTACAATCCTTGTTTCCAAGCATACCTAAGGAAAAAGTAATAATTTATCTAAGAAACTGGCTGGAAAATATCAATCTGAAAACTGGAATAATAAATGAATACATAAAGTTAACAAAGATCTGCATGGAACAGACATTCTTTTCTTCCAATGAAAAAACATATCAACAAGAATCTGGACTTGCTATGGAAAGTCCTCTGTCACCTTTTCTGGCCAACTTGTACATGAGCTATTTTGAATGCCATATCACAAAATCATTTCCTAATATATTTAAGGTATGGAACAGGTATGTGGATGATATATTTGCTGCTGTGAATGGTAAACTAATCGAAGATGCTCTAAAATTGCTAAATCACCAAGAACCTTCAATACAGTTCACAGTAGAAACAGAAAAAGAGCAAGTAGCCTACTGAACTTTCTTGACCTAAAAATAATGAGAACAGAAGACAGACTGGAATTTGGTATATTCAGAAAGGATACACACACTGAAGACTATATTAAAGCAGATGGTTACAACCCAAGATCTCATAAACATGCAGCATTCAATAGCATGACACACAGATTGGTAAACATACCATTAACAGAAGAGGAGTACAAATCAGAATATGAGCACATATAAGATATTGCTGAATTGAATGGGTTCAATAAGAAAACATACTAGGTAATTCAAACCCAGGTCCAACTCTTTCCACCGGTTATGGATATAAGTTGATAAAACTATTATTAAAACTTTGGTACAGTGAATAAAATTACCTTGAACAGTCACTACGTTTCAGCCTGACCTCCAGGCCTTCCTCACCTGAAAATAATAGAAAAAAAGATTTTCAAATTAAAAAAAATAGAAATAAATAAAAGAAACAACTACACTTTCACCCATTAAAGAAAATACAAAATTCAGAAGCTTTACCTATCATCCTTGGGTTCTTCAAAGTTTAAAAAGATATTCAAAGATTTCGGGATCACTTTAGCCACAAAAAACAATTACAGTATTAAGAATTTAATAAAAACTAACTATGGTGACTGCATACATCCAGGGAAAAATCAGGAATATATCAAATTAATTGCCAAAATTGTGACCAATTTTACGTAGGAAGAACAAAAATAAACATTGACACAAGAGTAAAAGAACATGTGAGGAACATCAAAAACTGTCAAATTGAAAAATCAACTGTGGCATCACATGTTTGAGAATATGACCATGAAATTTCGAAAGAACCTAAATTATTAAAGTCAATCAGTAAACACAAGGATCTGGAAATTTGGGAAAAAATTTACATTGCAAAATTCAAGAACAGCCTAATGAAGTTCGAATACCTGAGGAAGACAGTTTAATCAGAAAGTTCATAAAAAGCCCACCAGGTGCGCAAAAGAATCTTCCTGAGAAAGATTTGGCAGTTGACAGAGTGTTTGAAAATGGGGAGGAGGCTCCTTGAAACGCGTCATTCCAAAATATGGTAAGAGAAACAAAAAGTGTGTTTATGTCAACTTATATAGTAAAGTAAATTAAATTAAATTTAGCTTATTAGTTGTTCTACATATTATGTGGAAGGCAGATGCATAGGTGCCAACTATTACGGATTATCCATAATTATTACGGTTTTCCACTGTTCATCATCTGTCCAACCCGCAGCCATCAGGCTCATTTTTGAGGCCTTGTCCACAGTTTTGGTTAATTAATCCACTATGGACCAATGCCAGAATTTAAAATTCTGAGTGCTTCATAGTAATCTTTTTTGGAACTTTTGAAGTTTCCACTGGATGTTAGATGGCAGTATAAAATAGTAATAGTAAATTTCACATGCGAGTACTTTGCATTGGTTTAGTTCCAAGGACACAATTTTTTGTGTGAAGGAATGAAATTTTTGCATTCTACAAAGTGGTGCACGAAATGTCATACCATTTAATTATCTCATAAATATTGTAATATAGCAGTTTCGCTGTTTCTAACAGTGCTAGTGTAAGCTGAAGATCATGAAAAATCCGATAGGTGTCATCACGTATCGGATTTCACCATGACAACGAACACAAACATTAGTTTGTAAAATGGCGCACAACGGGCGTTTGAGTAATGAACATAAGGTGAAAGTTGTTCTGTTTTTCGCCGAAACGAAGAGTGTAGTTCTGACCCAGAGACGTTTTCATGCTCACTTTAATACAAGATAGGCTCCTAGCAAGCAGATAATTTACAGATTAACTGAGCAGTTTGTGTTGGAAAAAAAGCGGTCGCCACAAGCTAGTGTTCATACACCTGAAAATATTGAAGCCGTTCGCGTTGCTTTGACTCAAAGTCAGTCTAAAGGGCTTCTGCAGAGTTGGGAATCAGCTCAGAGTGCATGTAATGGAGTTGTGCCATGCGTTATCTGAAGACTTGTGTCGAAAAGTGGTGACGAATGTAAAGGTTTGTTTACAAGAGATTGTGAAGCAAAACGGCGGTCATATTGAACACACTCTGCATGAAAGACAAAATTCCATGTCCTAGTGATCAATTCTATGTATTCTATGTAAAGCTATAATAAAAATTAATGTGTGTTATGTGTAAAATAAATGGTATGACATTTCATTCGCCACCCTGTATGAAAATATTGGAATTAAATATTTAGATAAGGTGAAAAGCAAAGAATTTGTACAAACTCTTGCCTTTGTGAATTTCATCTCAAAGCTTTAATCATGAAATTGCAAGGGACAAAAACAAAAGATATCTCATGGAAAGGTGAAGTCAGACTGAAAAATTCAATGCCATAGCTGGGATTTGAACCAAGCTGAAAAATGCAATGCCATAGCCGGGATTTGAATCAGGAATCTGCTCAGGTGGTTATAGCAGAGCCACTGAGAACTGAAGATCCTGGTTCAAATCCTGGCTATGGCATTGAATTTTTCAGTCTGACTTCACCTTTCCATCTTAAGCCTACCACGGCCAGTGTGAAAGAATTATCATTCCAAAATATGTCTCAGCTAGTAGGGCTTATTGAAGGATTCCTCAAGAAACTTGATGTAATGCAAAATGCATTAAAAACATACAGCCCACTTCCCATCTTGCCAACAACTTAAGACAGAATATAGTGAATCAAATTTTAGTTTGAGTTTCTTGTAATTATATCACATAAGCCTAAAGGAAGAATTCCAGACAAGATTACGATAAAAGATTTTGATGCCCTGAAGTAGAGATTTTCACTGTTGAACATCCCCATGAAAATTGGAGTATTCAATCCTCTGTCCTTTACTGGAGTTTTGTGACCTTTAGAGGGGGGAGGGGGAATTTCAACTGAAAAAAACTATAATTTCAGAGTGTTCAGATATTTGTCTGCAATACAATTTTTATCGTTCCAACTTTAGTGTTGGAACAAAAATGACACATACAGCTTGCAACATTACAGCTTTCCATGTTGCACATTTTCAAAACTGACTTGCCGAAAGAAATGTTGCATTGTCTGTTTACACCCTGTGTGCACACATGCAACTTTATCCACCGTATCATTATCTGTTTTGTTATGGGGAAACATGAACTTGCAGGGCACTGATAATTTACTAGAATGTTTTAAATATAATACTTAAAGTTGGAAGTTCAATTGTTTTTTTAATTAATTAAAGATGAGATGAAAACAATTTTTTTTATAGGTTTTGTCACTAAAGAAAAAACAAACTTTAAATTGACCAAGCATTAATCGTTTAGCTACTGATAATGATCTCAAAAATTGTATAAACTATGCATTGTATTTTTAAAATCATAAAATGATACACTATTTACATTTTTAAATAAATGAAAACAAAGAATAATGCCATACCTGGGATCGAATCCTCAACCTCTCAGTGCGTAGTCACGCATGCTGCCACTAAGCTACTAGGGACATTGACATCTGGCTTGAATAATGCTGTTATGGTGTCTTGTTGTGTGATCAATGAGACATGTTTTCCTAATATTAAGTAGTTTGGAATAATAGCATATTTCAACCAGTACCATTATCATCGAGACCTTAATGCGTGGGAAGAGAGAAAAATGAGAGGTAGGAGACCAGAAGCTACATCCAGTATTTGCAAACTCAATACTGGCAAGTAGAATCATTCAACCATAAATGTTAGATTCAAGATGTTTTTGTGCCCACCCATGCTTCCATAAATCTTGGAATCTCTTTCATCAAATGTAAAGTGATCAGGAGCTGGTATTTTTCTACCACTTTATTTGAGGTTGGTTACCATCCAGGACCAAGTAATGTTAATACTTTGTACTGATGTTGTTACAGGTTCAGATTACGAGGAAAAGTGGAACACATGACAAATGAATCCATCACCACTGTTAAAAATCCTGGTAAGAATTTGAGCAGCAAATTAAGTTTTGAATTGGAGGTATGTTTGATCCCAGTAGTTGGTGGAACTTCAACAACTCAGCAGCAGTCTATGGTAGGCATTCTACGCAAACGGCTCACTGGTGACACCTGGTGCTACAAGAAAGTGTGTGAAGAGATCCTATCGTTGGCTGCAGTAGATCTCCACAGTTCCCAATCCAAGTGAACTAATTATTATTTTAAGTGGTGTTGGATAAAATGCTTACTTAAGATGTAATAAGTTAGTTGTGCTGTTTATGAATGATTTTTAAATTTGATTTTATATAGGGTTATCTTACTGATAATAACTCTTTCAGAACTGAATTTATATATTAGTATTATAAGTAGGGTTCGGATGTTTATGACGTGTCATGTTTTTATCCTGACCTCCATTCTCACCACAAACACAAATTAAACATGAATTGCACATTTGTTATCCTAATCACACCTTTCTTATTTTGCATATAAAGTCATATTTTGGTAATTTTCATGGTCTTGGTCATATTTTGGTCACATTTGTAATTTAATATTATATTTGAATTATAAATTCGATAAAAGAGCACAATTATGCAGTATGTGCACTAAATTGTAAACCTATTTTTTTCCGAAAAAGAGTCACAAATATTTTGGTTTTACTGTAACTGAAATGTGAAGGGACAATAACAAGTAATAGCACAAGTACCTTTTCCTCCTTGTTAAGAACTTTAGACATGTTTTAAAAATACTTTCAGTTCACATTTGCAGTGATATCTGGAAACATTAACAGATTAGAAGTTCAGTACAAGGAAAACTGTAAATTGCTTGTAAAATTGTTAAAGAGTGATTATCTGATTGAATTCATGTGATGTAATAATGTAGTGTCATTAAACATTTTAAATTAGAACATTTATTTTTAGAAAATACGGTGCCACCTAGCGAGAGTTAAGACTTTCTGTAAAATCCTGCACTTTATTTATTTCCATCCTCAGTATTTGAACTTAAATGACCTAGTAATGTGCACTATTTGTAATATGAATATTAATCACCTACTCATAAATATTAACAATTATATAATTTTATCTGGGAAATGGACACTAATAATTACCAACTCATAGGTTATAATAGACTATACTGTCAACGTTTTTATTTGCGATTTTGAAAATGAACTCCTTAAAACTTCAAATTGGTAAAATAATTTGAAAAGGAAAAAAGTAACACAATTTAGTACATGGGTCATTCCATATTAAATCAACTAATTTTAAGAAAATTTTTTGCCACACCATTTTTGATTTTGTTAAAATTTGGTAGATGATGTGTAAAATTACAAAAAATCAGAAAGTTGTATAACTGAGGAAAATTCTCATTTGTAAATAAATGTTTTGTATTTTATGTAAATTTAAATTAAATTTTGTGGTAATTATCCTATCTGCTTAGCCTATTTTCAGTAGCGGTCAAGTGCTGTTTTCTTGATATTTCAAAGGCTTGTAGCTCCTCTATCCCTTCGAGTCACAGAATGATTTTGTTTTTATTTTAAAGTACACTATAAGGGCTTCTCATCCTGGCATTTTCAGATTTTTATCACCTGTCCCACATTACGTTTTGGGACCGAGAAAAAGCACGATTTACACTTTTTTCGAAGTTTAAGCAAATTTTTCAGGGTGAAGGACCACCAGTAACAACTCAGTTTTTTTCCTACACATACTCCTCATACATAAGTGTAACAGGAATAAAAATTGGCCTGTTACTCCAAGTCCTTCGTTGTTTTTTTAATGCCTAAAATTACGCAAAACGACAGTTCACGAACGAAGATTAGAGCCCTAAAAACGTCTGTTTAGACTTAACTTAAATCTAATTTAGTATGCACAAATGAAAGTCCATTCTTTAAGCTTTCCAATGAGCACTATCTGATCATCCTACTGATTCAAATAGAAATTCTACGGCTTTCAGAAAACAGGTCTGAAATTACATTTTTTGCTTGTTTGTGCTCCAAACAAATGCCTATATCTCAGGAGTAAAATTTTTTAGAGGTATAACAAGATTTGTTTTGGGGTTCAGAAGACTGGTACACATCACCTACCAAATTTCATCAAAATCAAAAATGGTGCGGCAACGCCCATTTGTTGATTTAATATGGAATGACCCACATATAAGAAACTTGGAACAAAACTTACAGAAATGCACATAAGGTGTGAGCAAATAAGAAATAAAAATGCCTTGTATAATATTATTAACAATCTTAAATTAAATCATCTTCACTAGAATCACTATTAGAGTTATTGTAATTGCACTCTTACTCATCTGCTATTGCTTCGATACGCCCATTGCACCCACAGCTCTCGGTGCATCGGATTTGAGTTGCTAAGCACGAGCAAGTTTCTGATGCACAATTGCTCTTGCAGTGGCACCCCAAAAAGGAAAGAATGCACGCAGGTGTTGGCAGGCCTTCCATTCACGTGATGGATAAGTTACCTGATATGTCCTTTTCTCACCCATGAGCAAAAGGGTCTGGAATTAGTGGTTTGGTTTCCAGGTTTCTAAACCAAATTCCCCGGGAACACATGGTAAAAGTTTCATTCAGTCTCCCCAAATTATAATAACTGAGGGGTCTGGCACATGGCCTACTAAGGTCAGTTCAAGGGCATGCCCGAATTTACCTGAATATCACTCTATCTGAGGATTCCAAGTCATTTTGCTGCCTAATAATATGTCCAAAACTGAAAGGAAACTGTCTCCCATCGTATTGGAAGTAATTCTGTTGGTAAGTTTAGTTGAAAGTATGCCTCTCAGTCCCAAGGAGGTTGCCAGAGCTGTTGCTCTAAAGCCGCGTTCACACCTGTGCGCCTAGTTGCCGTGCCTCTCCAGTGCATCTGCGCATGCAACGGTGCAAGCTCACGCATGCACCTAGTCTCTTGCGGCTCCATTATTGTAGGCGCATACCTCTTTCTGTTCACACCTGCTAGAAGTGCGCAGATGAAATATCCGCTTTGGATTTAGGTGCCGTAGCTGCTGCTGCTGCAGCTGTTGTTATTTTGCGACAAAGACGAAACCGTAAGAAGAAAATCCAATTGTATTGTAATCACAAAGTTGGCAATGTAGTTGACCTTTCACAAAAATATGAAAGTCAAACAGCAGTAAAATTGGTCATGGCAATCAATCTTTCATTTCCAGAATATCGTTCGAAAATGTACGCAGTAGGAACAACTCTGATCACCAGAAGGTACTATTTCGAACAGTGGCATTTTCAACGAACGAACTGCTTTCTTCCAAATATAATTTTATTTATTATTAATTACCAATAATATGAGCGTAATAATTGTCACATTTTGAATAGGTAGCTGGCAGGATTAGGGCATGTGGTTAGCATGCCGAATCCTACTGCAGTTGTTGATAGCTTACTGAACCGAAGCCGCTACTTCTTTATGAATTAGCTCCTCGGTTGGTGTCACGAGACTGAATGCATCCCGTTCCAGTTGGCCCTACCTCAGAAAAATTTGAGGAGGTACCGGGGTTCGAACCCAGACTTGCGGGTCCGTAGTCAGCAACCACTAGACTAGGGGCTAAAGAGGACTTTTGCAGAAAAACACTATTTTTAAATAGATTTTCCAATTAATACAAAAGAAAATAAATAAATGTGAATTAGTGCATTTTAAGAAAAGATGTAATGCAAATAAATTTATACAACGAATTGAAATTAATAATGTAGGCTATATATCGCTTTGTTGTTTGTCTTTGTATAGTGCAGCAATACATTGCATGGGCAGGCGGCATCTGAGGAATAAACCATTAAGTCAGTGTTTATGTTAACTGATGTAACAAAGTCGGCCTTGGCTTCTGCTTTCCAAAACAAAAGCAACGTTGTTATCATTGACCTCAGTTCTTCCCTCGGTTGAATCAATTCACACGTGTTATTGTTTATTGTAACTATCGCAGGAAATGATACTTGAGCAGTCTGTTTTCTTTGAAATGATCAGTCAACTTATTTTAGTAGATAGGAAGTTAATTGAGTGAGCATTGAATAATTGTATCATTAAAAAGGGTAAATATCTCAATTGTTTATGCTATTTTTCGAGTGCCAATATAACTAGAGAACTAGAATAACTCTGTCAAAATTATAAACAATTTTCGGTGTCATATTAGTGTCCATTATTATGTTTTATGAAGACGGCTAAACTCGTTTGTTTTAAAAGCCTAAAAAGGGCTATTCATTGAAATAAATGATCGGAGGCTTTTTATTTTATTTAGCACCGCTTTCGTTGTTCCCAAAGCGTATTTGTCCCTTAGAAACTGTAAGGAATCGCTCCTTTTTGTCCTGTCCTTGTAGTCCGGGGAGCTAGCCATCCACAAACACGGATACGAGCGATAATCCTCCACGAACTCAATATTCTTTTCATTAAACCACTCCGCCATAATGAAAAATCAGAGCAGAGCCTTGGAAGACGCACGACTGTTGCACATAGCTCCCCGTTTCAAATGGGGAGCTACTTGCGCCTACGTCCACCGGCGCAAGGAGGTCCGTGCGCACAGATTCCACGCATGCCTCACCCTGCACCGTTGCATGCCCCGGCTTGCATCTCCACCTGCCAGGCGCAAGCCTCTTGTGCGCATGCAACGTTGCACAGGTGTGAACGCGGCTTAATTGATGATGGATGCAGACTTGCAACCTTAGGTTCACCGTGTATCACGGTGCAGAGGCCTTGAGAAGATTTCGAGAAACAGACAGTTACGTCAGAGACCTGGGTCTGGCAGATCTGGAAGACTTCAGCCCAAGCTGACCAATTTCTTGTCAATCAGGCCCTGAGGAATTGCCATACCACAGTGGTTGAAACTTGGAATCGTCTCCACCAAGTGGAGGTGTTAATGTTAGCAAGACAACTGTATGACAATGCTTTGGAGAGTAAAATCTTCAATCGTGGTGACCTGCTATGGGTCGAGCTCTGACCAGAAAGCACTGAGTTGCCTGTCTTCAGTTCGCTCGACAACACCCCAATGGACATTGCAACAGTGGAGCCATGTCTTGCTTTCTCATGAGTCCAGGTTCTTCCTATGATCTCCAGATGGTAGGGAAAGAGTTTGGAGACAACGTGAAGAGAAGTATGCACAATGCACGTTCTTTGAGAGGACACCGTACCACAAAGGATCCGTGATGGTGTGGGGGGGAATCTCCATGGAGGCCCAGACAGAGTTGGAGATCATCGATAATGGTAGCCTCAACACCCATCACTACATCACTGAAATTCTTACTGATCACGTGCCTTTTGCTCCATTTATTGGAGATGAATTCATATTAATTTATGACAATGCATGTTCACACACGGTGAACATTGTGTCAAATTATCTCAATGATATGGAGATTGTTGTTCTGGATTGGCCAGCAAGAAGTCCTGACCTGAATCCTATATAACAAGTCTGGGATTGATTGGGTAGATGAATCCGCATTCATAGTGCTGTTCCGGAGTCTTTAAATGATCTGCGGGCAGCACTCCAAGAGGAATGGGACTTTATCAACGAAGATGACATCAGACACATAATCGAAAACCATGCCCAAGAGACTGGGGGCCAGAGTGGGACTCACCAAATACTGAGTCCTCTTTGTATTAATTTGACCTAAATTCGTGTTATAAACATTGTTTTACATTTTCATTTTGAGTTTAAAGTTAAGTAGCAAATTGAACAAAATTTTGATAGAAGTGTTTATTTCTTTATTTGTGATCGTCATTGATTTAAATTGGTGTTAACGTGGGGAATTTATGCATGAAATGTTTCATTAAATTGTAATCTGGAAATTGATTTAAATTTGCGTTAACGTGGGGAATTTATGCATGAAATGTTTCATTAAATTGTAATTTTGAAAATGTGTACAATTGCTGTAATTTTATTTCAAACATTTCTTCTTAATTTTTATTCAAACTTAATTTAAAAAAAAAAAAATTATGAGTAATCGATTTTTTTGTTTGTTTGTCAATGTATATGTGTGATTAGTTCCCTTCTTCTCTGCAGCCTTCTCGATGGATTTATAAGTGGTGTTGTCAAAAGCCCCTTGAATGTCCAGGAAGGCACAGGGAGCAATTTACTTGTGCATAAGAGCCCTTTCAATCTTAATAACAAGACTATGAAGGGCATTTACCTGCCTGCTTGATAGGCTAATTGTGTTTTCTGAAGTGATACTTCAGGAAGTATCTCACTTAACTGAATAAGATTTTTTCCTTACTCTTGAGTAGGAAAGGGCTTAGACTAATGGGGTGGTATGCATTAGGCCTGGTAGAATCATTCCTACCTACTGTCTGACTGTGAGCTGAAGGCCGAGCTAGTGGCATAGTGGGGGAAAGACATAGACAGTAAATGCAAGCGCATGGTAAGGTAGTGGGGGAACGCTAGCTCGGCCTTCAGCTCACAGTCAGACAGTACCTTTGGTATGAATACCACCTTGACATTCCTCCATGTTAGAGGAATATAACTTAGTCTGAGGCTTGCATTAAACAACCTCCTCAAGATAGGTATGAAAACCTCTTGACCTTTTTGGTAAAAGAGCAGGAAATATTCCATCTCCTCCTGCAGCTTTATATGGTTTAAATGAGCTAATAGTCCATTTTATATAGTTGGGAGTGAAGATGTATCCAGTCAGGCTTTTAGCTCTTTTACTGTTTATTTTACTCTTTACTTTTCATTTTTGTAAACCTGTTCTTCCACCTCAACTATGTCAGAATCGGGAAAGTGAGTCTTTAGTGGGAATTCCAATGTTTCCTCTTTACTCTTCGTACACTCTCCATCTGACTTTCTTAGATAGCCAATACTATTTGCATGGCTTTTAATAGGACTCTATGAATTCGAGCTGTAATAGGCATTTCGTTTATACCTTCACGAAAGCTCTTCCAAGACTTCTTTTTAGAATTTCTTAATTCTTTATTGTAATTGGTTAGAGCCGTACTGGACTCACACCAATTACCTGATGTTTTGCCTCATTGAAGAGCTTCCTTACATTAGCTTTGTTAAGCAACTTGCCTATTCCACCAGGGTACATTTCTCTTGCCCCTTCTGGTGGTAATGGCCAACTTTGTTCATATGATGATTTTATGAGCTTACTTGGCTGGATTGCATTTCGTGTATTCCAGTTCACAGATAGACTAGAGATTTGTCAAATTAATCAACTTCTGACTTTAGGTATTCTGGATAGTTACCCAGTCAGTCAGTCAGTCGAGTAATTCTGATTTAAAATTTATCAGCATAATTCACCTCTATTTCAAATCTTAGATGCCTATGATATGATGCTGAGCCTTCATTAGATACATACCAGTTTTTAATCATGTTGCTAGCATATGGACTACCAAGGTTAAGCCTAAGACCTCATGCCATCTAGTGTTAGCAAAATAGCAAATTTGGGTTTGTCACCTTTGTTAATAATGTCAGTATTGTTGCTAACCAATATTCCAAGAGGGACTCTCCTCTAGTGTTAATACCCCTGCTTCCCCACACTGTGTGGTGTGCATTTCCATAACAGCAGATGATGAAGTGCTTCAATCTTCTTTAGCAGTGTTTTATAAGCTCCTTAACTAAAGGAGGAGGTACATTATCTGAAGCACCCCGGAAGTAGACCAAGGCAGTGATTACCCCTTGACTACCTGCGTGTGATGGTACCTCTATCAGTGCTGTTGTCATATCTCTAGAGATATATTCTGGAACAGGGAGAAATTTATTGCCTTTATCAATTAAAAGGTAGCCCTAGGACCTTCATGAGTGGTACTGCATAATAACTTACATGTGGTTGTTGGGAGCCCCTTTATCTGGATGTTGTAGACCCATGGCTCCAGGTGTTCCTGAACTAGGCTCCAGCTAAGCACTTGAGAAGCTGCTTTAGAGTGCTGGAGATATTCCTATAATTGCTTGTTGGCTTGTTGCTTCTTGCCACTTCTTTTGTTCTTCTTTTTCTCCACAGTTTTGTGGAGGCAGCTTTACTTGTAGCAGGTTTTTCAGCCATAGCCTTTATATTGGCTTTTTCCATCTGTCTGTCTTGGGTGTTTTATCTACAAATGGCACAGCCTTTGTTGTGCGGAGTCAAGACACCTTCTGCCTCCTTGAGTGAATCTCCTTTTGATCTAAGCTGAACTTGGCCAAATTTAAAACTTATCCCCTGAAATTTTTCTTTTTCAGCTTTCCAGCAGAGATGATCTATGGACAGAGAGAGCTGAATGGCAATCCCTTCTGTA
The DNA here is from genome assembly GCA_964059195.1 of Ectobius pallidus. NCBI lineage: Eukaryota > Metazoa > Arthropoda > Insecta > Blattodea > Ectobiidae > Ectobius > Ectobius pallidus. The sequence continues at coordinate 156,779,825 of CAXKWD010000004.1, read as the reverse complement.
ACTCTTCTAAGCACTCTCCATTCATTTATCCTCAGTTCTTCATTCTGCGAGGAGATGAAGTCTGGTATTTTTTCCATTGAATCATTCAGACTGTTATAGAAGCAGCCAACCAGTATAGTATGAGGAATTAAATTTTCCTCCACAGCCTTTAAGCTAGGCCCTTCCAATGGCTTGAGCTCTTCCACAATGCAATAAAGCCATTTATAAGTGTCTTCTCCATCGCAGGCAAGTACAAGCCAGCCAGGTTTAAAACTGGAGTTAAGGAATTTCTTTCTGTTCCCAATTTTGTTCAAGATTGACTCCTGAATAGCTTCCAGCTGTTCTATATTTAGCATGGTATGGGGAAAATCAGCAGTTAGTATGCCCACACAAACACTACTTGCCATCTGCCTGTATGTTCATGTGGGAGGAGTTGTAGAGCCTGAAGGTAACTCCTGCTTCCACCAGCCTCCCCATCACCCCTGCTTTGCCTTTTTTGGGCTTTGTATCTGGAGTAGAACCCTCAGATTGATCACTTTGTTTTTGCCCTCCTCCTGCTTCATTGGCTCTGAAGCCAAAGTACGGCTTCATCTGCATCATGGCCATGTTTAACTAGCCATTTGAAGCACTTTCTTGCAGCTCCTCCCATTTTTATTTTTTGATTGTCTCAAATGGAGCTTTTCCAATGGCTCCTCTATGCCTGGAGGTAATTTTATCTTTTGTGTTTCTTTGTTTTGCCTTCAATTGGCTCTTTGGATGGGCTTTTCAGCAGCTCCATAAGCTCTTCCTTATTGGTATGTTGAGGCAGTAATTGTACCTGTGTTATTGATGCAAATGAGGGTGCATCTCCTCTGTTTGTCTTATTAAGTTCAATAATGCCCCATGAGTACTTGGGAATCATCTCTGTCACCTGGAGCTTCCCAAGGTGCAGGAAGGCTAATTGAAACCGGAGGGCGTCCGGTATATGGAGTTTGCATATTAACGACCAAGCCTTTGCAGCCTTTGGCGTATTCTGTTCCACCTTGGCTTGGGTTTTGCGTACTAGAGACCAAACTTCCCTTTGGCCATGCAGTCCTTGGCGTAGGCTAACCACCTTGGTTTGGGTTCTGTTAGTGTTTTGTGTGAATGCTGACTTAGGTAGGTGTATTTCGTATGTGTAATTCTCCACATATCTGTTATGTGCGTATGTGTAAATGTTTGTGTAGGGAGGGGAAAAAAGGATAATGGATTAGAGGATAGTGGGGACAAATGGGCATTGAAGGGTCGTTGTGGGACACTCCTAGCTTGGATCTTCAGCTTCGGCCTGCCCAGTATGGGTAACCCTCTCCGGTATAGCCCTTGGCATCATCCGAACACACAAACTCTCCTGCCCACATAGTCAGTGCTTCGGTAAGGTGTTGTCTCCTGGGAGAGACTTATGTATATTACAATGAACATAAGTATACAACTATCATTAATTACCCAAGATAAGTTCACAGTTTTCTATAACATGTTGTTAAATATTTCAGATTCTCATTTTTTGCTGTGTATGTGGAATGTCTTACATACATAAAAAATGAAAATAGTGCATTATGCAACGAGCCTATAATGGCATTTGTTAAGATGTTTATAAAAGGAGCAAAGCGAGTTTTATAATTTTCATATGAGTGTCTTAATTACCATTATAGGCAAGTTGCATATGACTGTTCTCGTAATTCTAGTTTTCTGCAATAGATGGCAGTTGAAAATGCTTGCATCAGAGGGCTTGTCTTCACGTTTTAACCTCAAACAACATACATTAAAACACACAAAATGAACTAAATTTAGTATAATATCAATTAACACGAATAGAATTGATTTTACTTTAAATACAGGTTGTTAAATATTCAGTTTGAATTGCTGTTTTCAAGATTTGAAGATTTTCCGCATTTGATATTAATGGAAATCATAACAGTGTTATCAATTTCTACATCTTAATAGATAACATGATACTGTTATGCCACTTTTTTATTTCTTCCTGCAACACCTGTAGGTTGCCTATGACAGATTACCAACAACAATGGGTAGGCCTATATGTATCTGTATCTGGTACCCTATGATCATCAGGTGGGGCGAAGGGGCCTCCAAGTGGAGGTTTCATTACCTATGCTAATTTTGATATGCTTATTTTTCGAGAGAGGGTAGAGGGACAGGTGGTAAGTCCATCGCCTCGCAACCCCCCTCTGGAAACTAAGTATTTCTTGGACGTGAAAGGGCCGAGAAATTTTGTCCAGAGGCTCTAATTTAGGCTTGGAGTTCTTTTACGTGCCGTAAATCTACGACACGGGACCCCCAGCTTAAAGTCCCTCCCGGAGGACTCCGTGCCCAGGATTTTTACGTCCTGAAAAATCCATCGACCGCGGCCGGGTTTGATCCCGCGCCCTGCGGATCTAGAGGCGGGCACGCTATCTCTAGACCACCGCGGCCGACCCTATATGTATACAGTAAAAAAAAAAAAACAAATTAAATTAACAATTATTACATAAATAACAACTTAAAACTAGAAGTCATGGTCCACAGGTATGATTACGAAAAATGTCAATAGAGCCTTTCAATATCTCTACAAGGATGGTTTTGTGCAGGCCGAAATTTTTGGAGAACTCAAACAGTAGTTTTGGGATGGTACCACTTTTTCCAATTATGGATGAATTGTTATCTAAGGATTTTTACCACCTTATACCCTCAAAAATCATCCTATATCTTACAGGAAAAATAATTTTAAAAGTATGTTATAAAATTTTGTGAATCCATTGAAAGTACAATGAATATAAGATTTTACACAGGAGATTTATAACTATATTACTTTATCCTATGCAATCTTACATAAAAAGAAGAAAATAGTTATTTACATAAGCCAAATACTATTCACTGTGTTGTATATAAGTGTTAAGTTACACAATGGTAAAAATCTAACATTGAAGCGATTTTTTTAATTTTCAATAGGGGTTAGGAAATAGATATATATTGCCAATGTGGCATAATGGGATATGGAAACATGACCCACCCAACACCCAGATAGATCGTCACCCTTGTACTCGCCCTAGGGGAAATGTGGAAGGAACTATGGGTTACCATCCAAGGAAAACTATCGTATTTTACAGACCATAAGACGCACTTTTTTACTTTGAAAATAGAGCCTTGAAAGTTGGGTGCGTCTAATGGTCCAAAGTACACTAAAAAAATTAAAATTATGGTAAATATTGCCGGAATACCATAGTTATACACAAGATGTTGTAAACAATATAACAGTTGCACATTTTAGCACAGACTGTACATCAGTGCACTTATCACAATCGTAAAATGAAGGTACCTAGAAGACAGGTAGGCTATATAATACGAAAAGAAAGGAATGTTGAGTTCTTTTATACAATAGTTGAGTCTTTGCCTGGTGGTTTAAATGAATGCAATGGCCTCTAAACAGCCTTGTCCCGTTACACTTATCTTATGCTGAATTGAGGGTTAGAGGGTGTAAAAGTATTTTCAGTCTTTCATGAGAAATCAGTTCAGTTAAAATTTATCCAATGTGACCTGTACAGAAGTGATTTTCGTACAAAGTTATAATTTGTTTATGTAATGAAGTATATTATACCCTTTAAAAGTTTCGTTTAGAATCACATTAATTTCTTTTCCTTTAAATTTCCATCCTAAAATTAAGGTGCGTCTTATGGTCCGTAAAATACGGTAACCTGCATCAAATACGAGCCCAACCCGCAGGTCATTGTGAATTCCCAGGCAGAAAACAGGAAAAATGCCCTGGTTTCTTCTGATATTTACAGCTAGACAACACATAAATTATGAACATCCAGTATTACTTCATACATATAAATACCCTGCCCTGAAAAAAAAAAACATAATTTACACCATAAATTAAAAACAAACATACATTTCATTGGATTCTAAAATTTTGAAACTGAACACATCTTTGACATTACATGAGGCAAAATTCAAATATAAGTCGCCCCTTAAGCTCCGCCCATTCGATATTCACATTTGCATGGACTGTGTGAAGTATTTTGTTTCTGAGCGAAGCAGAGTGACCAACTGTCCTTGTATATTGTCGCAAGTGCCTTGTACCCACTGTCCTTGTATATTTTCGCAAGTACCTTGTATCCACCTCTACATATAGCTAAATAATTCATAACTGTTGGGTTACACAGGAAACAGTATAAAAGAATTAAGGTATCTAGCCTCTGGAACTAGGGTTGGAGGACCAAATTACGTAATCGTAATTAAAAAGGGTTGAACAGAAAAGGTTGACAGAAGTGAACTTATCTTAGGCACTGAGAACAGGGATCCACGGATCTTAACTGGAATACAATTTATAACATGTCATAAAAACAATGCAACTTTATTATCACACGATGCACTAATAGAAATAAATGAAATGTATACTAGAAACAATGAATATAGTGAATAATAAACTGAAATACACACTATGAATAAATGGCGGGAAATATAGCACGTAGGTGAAAATATCTGTAATTATATCAGATAATAAATTATATATTGAAGCACTTGTAATCGTTGATATAGTCAGTTGATTATGTTAATTAACCGAATATTAAGATTAAGCGTAATTTGTACTTGGCTAGGTTACTTCACTATGCACAATGGATTGCACAATGCCTATGCAATCCTAACAGAACGTAACACACAGATGTGTTAGTTGAAATGGTTTAAACACTGTTGCAATTACTGCAGAGCAATTACGAGCGTAAAACAAAACTTAATGATTGTAGTTTTGTACAAAATACGGGATTTTAAGAGCACTTGAACTTGGCGTTGCAACTGACTTGAAAACCGTGCGAATATGGATAGTAGCTGCATACGTCTTGACTGTATGCAGTCTATCGAAGAACTGAACTGAAGCGACGCCGAGGACCATGCATGAGGCATGAAATCTGCACCTGGCGCATTGCATCATATAGTGAAATTGGTTAGAACTGCTGATTCAGGCGCGGGAGAAATGAAGCGGTCATTTGAACAGAAAACACCACTATACATGTTGCTTGCAGGAACAATAACACTAATCACATAGTTAAGCGCCCTTGCAATTTTCGAATAACTGTTTGTAGGTTTCGAAAATGTGGTATATTATGTCTCCCGGAGGTTTGTCAGCCAGTCACCTCCATCTAGCGGTATGACGTCACACCTCCAACGTTCAATCACGAGTTTCATCATATTACGAGGACAGAAGAATTCGCTAGATCGTGGTATAAAAGAAACTGCGGCGGCGTTTATATCCATCCCAAGGTGCGACTTTTATTTGAACTTTCCCTTACATGAATTGATTACCTCAATACAATATAATTTATAATTGCTTTCCTACCTACAGCAAATTATTTTATTTAAAATATAATATCTTTAAATTCACTAAATGGTAGGACGGTTCCCAGGCGAAAATAATTAATCTACAGCATTATTCATTATTTTCAATAAAAAAAAAATATACAAGCTCTGGGACCGAAATGTAATCATGAACTTTTTTAAAAGGAGGTGAACCTAAATCCGGTCAGTTTGAACCTCTCCCCGTTCAAACCATGGGAGATCACCAATGGCCATAGTGAGAGAGCAGTTGCCAGGCTATGTAATTACAAAATGAATAAGGACTTCAATAAAATTAAACCATTTAAAAGAGCAAACAATGTTTGGGTTTGTAAAGCTCTATCCATAATGTGCAGTCGGTAGTTCGCCGTTGCAGTCGGCCGCTTGGGAGCAGCACTCGAGCCGTCCACAATATGCATTCGACATTAAGGTTAGGGAAACATTTTAAAGTATAAAAAATGTGGAGGAATCGCTTTATAATTGCATAATATATGTAATAAACACATCTTGCTTTCTCGTAGTATGCTAATCTCTTTATTTGCACTAGTAAATCATTTTCAATCTCGTAATATGTTACTTGCAGTCGTGCAGTCGGTAGTCGAAGATTAATTTCCCGACTGTCGATTGCCCCATAGCGTTGCTATGGCGACCACCCGCTTGCTCACTCGGCACTCCCGACCGTGCTCTCACTCGACAATCCCGACCGTACCAAATACCAGCTACCAACCCTTGTACCAAAATGACAACCCACTAGATCACTTGGCACTCCCGATCGTACCACAATCACCTCTGCATATAGTATAAATAACGCATAACACTAACCACATAGTTAAATGCGCGAAGCGGAGGTGGCAGCCGTAGCGAAGCGCCCGTGCATTTTCGAATAATGTACGATACACTAGGGTAGGAAAAAGGTATTTGTAATCTTCAACATTATAGTAAGTTATCATGGCAGTGGTCACTGCCGGAGATGCTATCATCATTACTTTGCATCATCTTGCGGGCAGTGGTAAAAAGCTTCTGCATTTAGTTCAGTAATGATAGGTAAATTCTAGGTCAGTGACAGGTTTTGTTGGGTTAGGAACGTTTATGTTAGTTTATGAGCAAATAGTTTTAGTTCGCGCTATTCAGTATAATGCTCCTAAATTAACATAAACGTTCCTATCAAAACCCGTCACCGACCTAGAGTTTAGCTGGAGGCACCTGACGTATTATTAGGGAGGCAGTGACCGCCGCCATTTTTTTTTTTTTTTTATTTGTTCTAAGATACAACCCGTGTTTTACCTGCTAGGTATATCACGAGATATTTACAGTATTATTTACAAATTGTTTAGTTTACATTGTTGTTTCTGAATTAAGACTGGAGTTTGTTGTACACTTTTGAGGAAGTCCATAACATCTACAGTTGTTTCTGAATTAAGACTGGAGTTTGTTGTACACTTTTTTGAGGAAGTCCATAACATCTACAATGTGTATGTGTGTCTTCATTATTAGTGGCAAGGGTAGAGAAGTTAAAACTGCTGGTCTTTCCCTGGAGAATATATAACTTACGCTAGTGTTGAAGATTACGAAGGTATTTTATGCCACGCATGAGTTTTCACTCCCACTCCTATAATTGTGAAATATGATTTTTGGTGCAAGGGTATTTTTTTTATTATGAAATATTATTTTGTTGTTTATAGTTCTGACATATTATGTTTGGAGCAAGGGTCTTTTATTATTCAGTGGAAGGAAAACCTGTGCGCTGCATAAATTACCGTTTCGCCGAAAATGTGTCATATTATATCTTCCAGAGGTTTGTCACCCTGTCACCTTTCGTCTAGCGGTATGACGTCACACCACCAACGTCCAATGGCGAGTTTCTTCGTAATATGAAGACGGAAGAATTCGTTAGATCGTGGTGTGGTGGGTGGGTAGGCTACATTCACCCCAAGGTGCGACTTATATTTGACTTTTCCCTTGCTTTCTCTTTATTTGCACTAGTAAATCATTTTTAATCTCGTAATATGTTTCTTGCAGTCATGCAGTCTGTAGTCGAAGATGAATTTACCGACTACCAACTGCACATTGTGAATGTCGTCCAGTCCATTACTCACCACACGTTATACTTCGACTACTGACTACCAACTACCGAATGCACATTGTGGATGGAGCTTAAGAAAGCAAGAAGGCAAGGATAAAAATTGGCGGGAAAAAGGATGCTTGGCGTGGTGACGCCGATGCCAAAAATGAAGGGAAACAAAGCTATAAAGTATCTAGTCTTAAGATATTACAGGGAGCAAAACTAACGTTTCTACAATAACATACACCAAATCAAATCACTATTAGAAGGCATACTCAAGAACTACTAGACCATGGGCTACCAATAGCAAACCCTCCCCCCGTGGGATTTTCTGACACACACATTTTTTTGTTGGTATTGTCGTCTAGTTTAAGATTTTAGTTGTTTGCCCCTTATCAATTACAGCATATTCCCGGAAAATCACGGAAATCCGGAGAAAATGAGTTTGCTTTAATTTCTTATTGTTCTTTGCCCCTAATATTCCCAGGGAATTTCTGACTCACACATTTTTGTTCGTATTGCCATCTAGTTTAAGGTTTCAGTTGTTTGCCCCTTACAAATTACAACATATCCCCGGAAAACCACGTATATGCGGAGAAAATGACTATGCTTTATTTTTTAAATCTTTGCTCCTAATATTCAAAGGAAATTTCTGACTCCTATGTTTTTTTTGTTGGCATTACCATCTAGATTAAGATTTCAGTTGTTTGCCCCTTATCAATTTCAGCATATCCCCGGAAAACTCCGAAAATCACGGAAATCCGAAAAAATTGACTTCGTTTAAATTTTTGAAAATCTTTGTTCTTTGCTCCTGGTATTCAAAGGGAATTGGTGAATCATATATTTTTGTGTTGGTATTGCTTTCTAGATTAAAGTTTCAGTTGTTTGCCCCTTACCAATTACAGCATATCCCTGGAAAACCACGTATATACGGAGAAAATGACCATGTTTTCTTTTTAAAACTTTGTTCTTTGCTCCTAATATTCGAAGAGAATTTCTGACTCATATGTTTTTTTGTTGGCATTACCATCTAGATTAAGGTTTCAGTTGTTTGCCCCTTATAAATTATAGCATATCTCCAGAAAACTCCGAAAACCACGGAAATCCGGAGAAATTGACTTTTTAAAAATTTCTTTAAAATCTTTCTTCCTGGCTCCTAATATTCCCAGGGAATTTCTGACACATATGTTTTTTGTTGGTATTGCCATCTAGTTTAAGGTTTCAGTTGTTTGCCCGTTATAAATTACAGCAAATCCACGTAAACCCAGAAAACCACGGAAATCCGGAGAAAATTACTTGGTTTTAATTTTTTTTAATCTTAGTTATTTGCTCCTAATATTCAAAGGGAATTTGTGACTCTTATGCGTTTGTGTTGGTAATGCCATTTAGATTAAGGGATCAGTTGTTTTCCCCTTATCAATTCCAGCATATCTCCGGAAATCTCCGAAAACCACGAAAGTCCGGAGAAAATGAGATTGTTTTGATTTTCTAAAAATCTTTGTTCTTTGATACTAATATTCCCAGGGAATTTCTGAATCACACACTTTTTGTTGCTATTGCCATATAGTTTAAGGTTTCAGTTGTTTTCCTCTTACCAAATTACAGCTTGACAAAGAATACTGGAAAAAATCCTGTTGCTGAAGGGATGAAAGCGATTGAAAACCTGGCAGCACACCCTTCATATTCTAATTTGACATCTGTGAATGATAATTTATCTTGCCAAACCTTCCACAGTCACTATCAAACTTTCTTGACTAAAGTTATAGAAGGGACATTGGGTAAAACAGCAAAGTTTTGGATTGGTAATATGGACAAAGTGTCTTTGATTTTGAGATTTCAGCGAGCAACTAAAGAAAACAACTTTGACTTACACTTGGCATGTTTTGAAGATAATGATTCCCATTTTCTTTGCATGTGACCATCACAATTATGGCAGATATCTCGTAGTCCACATACTCACCCATTTGAACCTGCAAAGGACACACCTGAAGCAGAATTACTTCGCAATAACGGTTTCAGTGACTGTAGATCACAAGTTCCGAGTTCTAGAAATTACGTGGATTTCCGTGGTTTTACGCGGATATGTTGTAATTGATAACGGGCAAACAACTGAAACCTTAATCTAGATGACAATGCCAACAAAAAATATGTAAGTCAGAAAGTCCCTGGGAATCTTAGGATCAAAGAACAAAGATTTTTAATACATTAAAACGAACTCATTTTCTGCAGATTTTCGTGGTTTTCGGAGTTTTCCGGGAATATGCTGTAATTGACAAGGGGCAAACAACTGAAACCTTAATCTATAGACCGTCCCAACCTTAAAAGACAGTATTGGTCTTATGCAGCGCACTGATGCCAGATCTACTCACATTACAAGGCCCGGCACATGATGTGAAAAAGCTCTTAAACCTCGTGAAAACATCGAAATTTGTTTCTTGTACATAATAATTAATGTAAATCATGCCCTGCAGATAGAACGACGGCACACCCTTCTTCCCTTATTTTCAACCCCCATGAGTAATATTTTCTCTATAGGCCCACAAATCTACATTTTCTGACCAATGTCTACAAAATGTTACACATGTACCCTGTGGAATCAAGTAAAAATTCTACGAGACAATCATTCTCGAAAAAAACACCCCTTGCGAAATTTTCAATCCCTACTTTGTGATCTTTTTACTAGTCTACATTGTTTGAACGATTTTTACCAAACTTTACACACAGACCCTATAAAAACAAGAGAAAAATTAGGCGAAGTTAATTTTGGAAGAAGCCACCCTTTAAATGTTTCTACCCCTATTACACCACCAAAATTTAGATCTACATTCTTGACGTGTTTTTAACAGACTTTGTACACAGAACGTAGGCCTATAGAATCAGGAGAAAATGGTAGGAAAACTAATTTTGGAACAAACCACATTTAGATCTTTCACCCCTATTTTGTGATATATATTTATCTACATCCTTTGACCAATTTTATCAGATTTTATACCAAGAACCTATTGAATCAAGATAAATTTTTAACCAAAGTTTATTTGGATGAAACCACTCCTTAAATGTTGCAACCCCTATTATATAAATGTTATTTAAATCTAAATTCTCTGATCAATTTTTGCCAGACTTTACACAGAGCTAACAGAACCAGGAGAAAAACTTAGGTAAAACTAAATTTGGGGGAAAAAAAGTCCCTTAAATGTTTTAATCCCTATTAAATGACGTTTAAATCTACATTCTTTTGGCTCATTTTACGACTTGACACACAGAAAAGAAATACTAATAGGAATTTCTGTCTCTTCTTACCTCAACCCCACCCTCCATGGTCTTTAGAAGTAATAGGGTCCTTGAGTGTGACAAGTTGTGCTTTCTCTAGGGCCTAAATTTTGAAAATTAAAGGGGCTTCCTCCAAAATTGACTTCGAAGTACAAGTAAAATACAAAACCAGGTGACGCCGGGTCCTTTAAGCTAATAATTTATAAATGTTAAATTTAATATTAAATTTCATTTCGATAATATTATTTTTCATCATTATTATTATTATTATCATTATTATTATTATTATTATTGATATTATTATTACTATTATTGTGTTATAATTTTCAAGAATATAATTATAAAGGGAAGTAATAGTTAAAATACATTACATGCCTTTAGGCCTGTTCACTATCCTCAGGGAGTAGTATTATTCCTTCTCAGAGGGCCTTTCGTTTTTTCTTTTCTTATTCTATACAGTAAACTTTCTGGACACCCGGTAGCTTCTGCTATCTCTTTAATTGCCTGGTAACGTTCATTTTCTTCAAGAAACAATTAAGTATATTTAATACTATAATTCGCTCTTTACTGCGCAATTTGTCAACACTAAGATTTCTAGTTTCTCTATTCATAATTAATATAAAATTTAATTTTAAAAAACACAAGAACCACTTCACATCAAAGTTAAACTTCACTACACAGCTACTATATAACAATGAGCTCTGAAGAAGACACGATAGTCTTAGAAACATCTGAGTACACAAAATCTCAAAGCAACCAAGTCATGAGCGCGAGAATGCTGAGCTCGGGAAAACTGTGATAATTTATTAATGCTACATGATAGAGAGCTCTGGTTTGTTTTAAATACTTTTTCAGACATCTATAAACATTTCTTCTCGCTTAGTCACCAACGTAAAGTCAATACCAAATTATGTTACTCACTACCTAACTTTTCTGTGTTGCCGTCCGAGAATTTTCAGGTAGCACTTAATAAAAAAATATATAGCTTTCTTCTTATGTAAAATTTATTGCCGACGGAAAGGGAGTACTTTCTTTCACCATCAGGCAGTCCAAGAAAAAAATCTTTACTTGTTTTGATTATTAGTTTTCTGTCTATCGCGTGATAAGTTATTAATGTGCAAAAATATTGACTTCCGCCAAAATAACGTAATTATGAAAAATAGGCCTCATATTAATTATTTATGGCTTTACAATTGACATCATTAGAAAGGGCGGAAAATTCCCTATCAGACCACGCAATCACATTATTACATTTATCACTTTGGAAAATGGCAACATTGTCGGGATAGAAAAGGACGAAGCTAATTGCAGAACGTACGAGTGCAAGTGAGATGCAAATACTACATTTAACTCAATACTGTCTTTTAAGGCTGGGACGATCTATAGATGGTAATATCAATACAAAAACATATAAGTCACCAATTCACTTTGAATACTAGGAGAAAGAACTAAGATAAAAAAAAAATAAACAAAGTCATTTTCTCCGGGTTTCGGAGTTTTCTGGGGATTTGCTGCAATTGATAGGGGGAAAACAACTGAAACCTTAATCTAGATGGGGATACCAATACAAAAACATATGTCACCAATTCCATTTAAATACTAGGAGCAAAGAACTAAGATTTAACAAATTAAAACAAAGTAATTTTCTCCGGATTTCCGTGGTTTTCCGAGTTTTCTGGGGGTATGCTGTAATTGATAAGGGGCAAACAACTGAAACCTTAATTTAGATGGCAATACCAACACAAAACCATATTAGTCACCAATGCCTTTTGAATACTAGGAGCAAAGAACTAAGATTTAAAAAAAATTAAACAGAGTCATTTTCTCCGGGTTTTCGGAGTTTTCCGGGGATATGCTGTAATAGATAATGGACAAACAACTGAGACCTTAATCTAATTGGAAATACCAACGAAAAAACATATGAGTCAGAAATTCCCTTTGAATGTTAAATGCAAATAACAAAGATTAAAACATAAAACATTGTAATTTTCTCCGTATATACGTGGTATTCCGGGTTTTCCGGGGATATGTTGTATTTGGTAAGAGGCAAACAACTGAAACCTTAAAATAGATGGCAATACCAACAAAAAATATGTGAGTCAAAAATCCCCTGGGCATATTAGAAGCAAAGAACAAAGACAAATTCAAACAAAATCATTTCTCCGGATTTCCGTTGTTTTCCGGGGATATGCTGTAATTGATAAGGAGCAAACAACTAAAAACTTAATCTAGATGGCAATACCAACAAAAAATATGTGATTCATAAATTCCCTGGGCATATTAGGAGCAAAGAACAAAGAAAAATTAAAACAAACTAGTTTCTCCGGATTTCCGTAGTTTTCCGGGGTTTCCGGGTAATTACTGTAATTGATAAGGGCAAACAACTAAAAACTGAAACTAGATGGCAATACCAACAAAAAAAGAAGTGAGTCGGAAAATTCCACGGGGGGGGGGGGTATACAGTAGCCCACGCTCTATACGATAAGCTTTGGGCAGGATATGTGGGAACGCCATTACGGCGGGAAGGGAACAGAAGCCTAACAAATAATACTACAAATTTGATTACTTACGCGTTACACAGATTGCTACTACTCTCTACACACGTGAGGATACAAACCCAAAACCGTGAGAACAAGTTACAAGAGTAGGAAGTCAGATAAACCCGCACAAATGCAATGTCCAAACACAAGTCATAACGGCAACGAGTTCCCTGGGTAGCGGCCGTTGTTGATATCATCGAACGTCTCCTTCCAAGATTGGAAGTCTGTAAAACAGAGCATTTGGCAGGTGAAGCTGAATGCGGGTGCTCTCTATTGAGCAAACTATCAGGGCAAGAGATCACAATTACGCTGACTTAATATTTTGAGACAAAACCATATCTTAAAAATAAAGGCAGAATTTAAACAAATTAATGGATTCTTCAGAATTTCTTAAAGAACAACTATTTAGCCTTAATTATCATTAATAATTTTGTTACTTCTGCTAGTAACAGCACGCTATCTTGGTGGCCCGCTGAACTACGGCTGACCCAGAGTTGCCATAATAAAAACAAAGATAGCCTATTTTGTGTTACAGCACACCTACACCATACGTAAGAAAAACTGAATTAATTTAACTACTTTAATAGAATTTCAATGTATATAACAATGCAGTTATTAAATAATACTACAATAACCAACCAAACCTCTTCAAAAGAGGACTAGATGAAAATGTATATACAATTCATATATTTAAATACAGCCTCTAATATCAGGTACATAGAGCAATTCAATATATTCAAATTAAGGTTAAGTAGCCAAAATTATCAGACTAGAATGGTCACAAAAACAATAGTAGCCAAAGAATATTTAATTAATATCAAGTCAGGTATTCAAGTACTTCAAAAGGCCGGAAGAAGACTGAAAAACCTTAAAATGATGTTCTATAACTGAATCAAATGGAATACCTAATTTACAAGATTAGCTCCAAATATTTACCTATCAGAAACCAAAGTACCGGGGCGAATATGAAATGAATGACTCATATAACAATAGATCGTTACTGATAATAATCAAAGGGGCCTTTGGTTACAACTAGAATCCAAGTGTGAAAGCCAAGAATATTAAATTAACGCCATAATCTTATCAGGGCCAAATCGTATGTTAATATGTAACCGAACCGAAATCATGAAAACAATATTGGTCCAGCAACTCTACAACTTGACAACGACACGGGGTCAAAGGCAAATCCAGCGAGTATCTACTAACAGTTCCAGATGTAGGGTGACAGAAAATTTTAAATACGTAAGAACAGAACGAACTTATTAAAGTGGAATATGCTTCTCAGGCAAGAGAAAGATTTCGTAGCCAATTATATAAATGGCGTGATTGATGGACTAATGAACATGGCGACATGACATATCTAGAAATTTCCATACCGCGAGCTAATCCTTCAACAATCTGGGCATACAGAGGCATATATGTGTATAACGGAACTCTTTAAGATTTAATTATTCCACAAGTATTTACTTCAAAATCAAAATGAGAAGAACATAATTAACATATAAAAGCCGAAATTCAGAGAAAGGAAGGTTTTATGTTTCATGATATCTTGGGTAACTTGATTAGCAAACTAGAAACCTAAGTGTCAAAATCAAAAGAGAATTATTCATTAGTGAAATTCAAGATACGCCCGCCATTCCCGGGCGAATCCAGACCCATCGCTAAACACTACGACGAAACGGAACTTACTGATGCCTCTAAAGCATAAAAGCTAAGATAGAGGACGCCACAAGACATAACTAACAAGAAAAAAAGACGAGCAAAAACCAAACGAGAGAAAGAGTCGAGGCGGGATTTTCAATCCGCCTCAACATTAATATAATGAGAGATTTGTCATAGTTCTGGGCCACATAAAATGTATGTAGTCTTGCAAAAAGACCATGAATAAATATATTTCACCTTATTAATTATAATATGGGGTACGCCGTAGCGTAGTGGTTGAGGCGCTGCGCTACAAACCGGAAGGTCGCGGGTTCGATTCCCGATGAGGTCGTTGAGATTTTTCAATTGGCCTAATCCTTCTGGTGGCACTATGGCCCTGGGGTCGACTCAGCCTCTAACAGAAATGAGTACCAGGAGCAATCCTGGGGGTAAAGGCGGCCGGTGCGTAAGGCTGACAACCTTACCACCTTCATGTGCCGAATGTCCAAAATCTGGGAGCCTCAACCTCCTGGAACCCTCTGGGCCTTCATGGCCTGTATAGGGATCACTTTACCTAATTATAATATACAAAGTTATATATAATTATCTTGTTACTTATTGTTTGAAAGTATTTGTATATATAGTTATTGTGCAAAACTTAGGTTGTCACACCTGTAAAAATCCTCCTATTCTATCATTTGGCGTAGTCTTATACCGGTATGTAGGAATTTGAGATATTTATATCAAATACACATACATGCCTATAGTTTATCCTATAACTGATAAAATATTGGTATGACGTTCAGAAGTACTTGCAAGCTTTATTCACCTCCTGTATATATACGATTCTTAGGCCTATAATGTTGACCTTGAGTGTTTCGCAGCAATCCCAATGATGTTTTTTGTGGTCATGTATTGGTTCCAACTATTCTGAATAAGCTACAAAAATAAAAGAGACTTTCTTCTTTTCTGGAGCATCAGCAGTAGGAGTTAAAGTTGACGGCCAATGATTAGGTTGCAACGTCATCCATTCAGGACTCTTCCAATACAATGTATGCACTACTAATTCCTCTCGAGTCCATCCTCTTAAAAACACTGGATTGCTATACATCGATACATTTCCGCAATGTCGTGGATCTTCTGAACTCTGTTTGCAACAATGTTTGCCAAGTAGTTACTGGTTGTAAAATCCAAGATAAAATTATAGTAGAGTCTGTCCACAAATGTGTGGATATAATAACTTGAAGTATAGATGTAAGTTTTCCTTTCAGTTCTGCAGCTAACACTGCACCACAGAGTTCCAATCTTGGAAAACTAACTTTCTTGACAGGATGCACTTTAGACTTCACGCAGAGCAAAGATGACTATCTTTCCTTCTTCCTCGTTCATGAGATGTGCTGTGCAGTCATAGGCTCTTTCAGAGGTATCACAGAATACGTGCAGAGATAGTTGATTGAGTCTGGTACTGCCACAAAGTTTCCGATGAATTTTTATTGTTGGAGAAAATCATAACCTATTCCTTCGTCCCAATCCATTTTGAGTTTCTATAACTCTTGCTTATACATTTTGGATTTTACAACAACATGTGAAGGGATGTGAAGAGGATAAAATATTTCAGCAATTTCTGACGAAACTTGTCGTTTAGTTCTGGAATTTTTCTTCGTCATTGAAAGAATAACTTATACTGTCATTTAAAGGTTTCCACTTTAATCCTAAAGTTTTAATTGTTGTCATTTTGAATGACTCTAATGGTTCCAAAGCTCTGTTTCTGGTGCCACCTCTTCCATAAACAGTTTGGAATTACTACAAAACTTAGATGAAAATGTCCTCTACTTAATAGTTGCCTGGTTGTTTCTACTGCTTCAACAGTTTTGAAAGGCTGGAGGTAATCATCAACATAGAAGTTCCTTCGCACGGCTTCACCAACTGAGTTAGAATACTGAGCTAATTCTATTAGAGTGCATGTGTTTAAAAAACTTGATGGTTTCAGTCCATAAGTTAAAGTTTTCAGCTTAAATGATCTGATAGCTTGTTCTTCTTCAGATCTCTACACTATACGCTGCAGATTCTGTTGAGATGAATTGATGAGAACTTGGCAGGGCATTTTTTTTTAAATATCAGCTGTGACAGCTATTGCATGAAGTCTTAAATTGATTATAGTTGAAAATAGTTCTGATTGAACGCAAGGTCCGTTAAGAAAAGTGTCATTTAGCATTAGTCCTTGCGAATCAGGAGCAGATCCATTGAACACTACACGAATTTTATATCTCGTAGTAGGGTTCTTCCACACCGGATGATGAGTGAAGTAAACTATTTCTTCACTCTTGAAAGTTCATCTCGGCTTATCACTTTCATATGATCCAGTGCCTCATATTCTTCCATGAACTGTTTATATTGCTTTTTGACCAAGGGCTCTCGTTTGAATCTTGTTTCTGCTGAATGTAGCCTCCTGATTGCTAAAAACTTGGTATTTTGAATTACAGACTAATTGGAAATTCTTGGCATTTACGACGAATCTTCCATTCGTTAGACGAGTTGTGGTTTTTGCGTAAATTTCATCATACATCTGTTCTTCAGGAGTAATTTCTCATGATTAAGCAATTGGTTCTGATTCTATTTTCCATAACATTTCTAATTTTTCACTAAGAGAATATCTACTGAAGTAACAAAGAGCTTTATCATTTGCATGTTTAGTGTGGAATCTTTCTGTGAGGATCCATCCAAGTTTGGTGTTCTTATCGAAGACTCCAGGATAAACTGCTACCTTGCCACCAAGAAATATGTTCCAAAAAGATTCAGCGCTAAGAAAAAAGTTCACTTTGCCTTGTTTGTTGAAATCTGGATCAGCAAGTTAAATAAGAAGGAAGTTTCCAATTTTCAATAGAAAATGTAACTGAAAGAATATCAGAACCATGTGCTGAATGAGTAAACAATGAAAATTTGCTGAAAACGTTCCATATACAGAGTCCTTTGTGGCAATTTTTGCAAAATTAAATTGACAGCTGAAATGAGTAGGAATTCTCATAGTGAAATATTCCGGAGTAATAGTCCCCAATTAGGATCTGCGAAGAGGATAACCTGAGAAGAGGAACAAGAAGATAAGGAAGATAGCTACTTGGAGTGTAAGATCACTGTTACAATGTAGCAAACTGGACAATGCAAAAATGGAAATGAACTGTGAAATAAATATACTAGGAATATCAGAAATGAGATGGCCAGATGCAGGGGACTTTTGGAGCGAAGACTTTAGAATAATCCACACAGGATCGGCAGGAAATAATACAACAGGAGTGGGAATTATCCTTAGCAAACCATTAGGACAAAAAGTTAAGGGATACATACGAAATAGCGATAGAATTATTATGGTTAAAATTTCATCAAGGCCAACAGGCATGGTGATTATTGAAACGTGCTTCACGGGCTGAACACCCAAGGCCGTGCAAAAATTCAACTAATGTTGATAAATGGGTAGCGTAGGAAGCGGGGGTTTCACATGAAAATACATGAGATAACTTCAACGGTAACAATTTATTGTTAAAATTACAAAATTCCAATTAATGGAGGGGCTCTTTGAACAGTTTACTTAAGAAATTGAATTTACCCATACACATCCTGTGAAGCAGCCTTCCCTTCGTAAGAAAATTTACTAAAAAAAAAACGAAGCATAGAAAACTGGTGGGTAAACTAAACGAAAGCAAAATTAATAAACTAAAGCCCACCAGCGACAAAACAAACTAAGAAAACATACCTGCAGAATAAATAGAATAGATGATTACATCGAGTTACATGTTGTAGAAGTTAGATCGTAAGGCATCCACCAGCCCTCGCAGGCAAGGCCTCCAACTCCACGGTGTACCGGTGCTTTCCCGATGCAAGGAGGCGGTGTACGCTAGGCGCTAGCATCCAGCCAGAAGAACATTTCCTCACCCGGAGAATTGGCAGAGCACTTCTACCCAAGACGATCCGAAACCAAACTTCTTGACAGATCGGAGCCAACCGAACAACTCATCGGAGCCAACAGACTATAACTGTTCCACGCTCGGAACACGAAACCCCCCCCCCCGGAAACGCCCTCTCAGATAGTACCCGCTACAGCATAAAGAGAGCGCTTCCGCGGGCAAAGAGAACAGAAAACCAAAGCAAAACACAGGCCAGAAAGGCAAACTAGAGAAACGCGCTCAGAAAACAAGTGAAGGGAGAACTGCACAAACCAAAACAAAGCAAAAATGTGTACGTAACAGAAAACAGTAACCTAACTTTAGCAGAGAAAATAACCTAACGTGAGTAAAAGAATATAAATATAGTAGAAAAACACAGTGCCGGCAATAGACGGCACATTAAGCAAGTATACATGCCAACGTCAGGACATGCTGAAGAAGAGTTAGATGCAATATATAATCAGTAGCCCTCCAATTAGGATGAGCCCTCCAACCATAATGAGGCCCTCCAAGGAGTAAAAAGCTAGCGAAAATCTTATCATCCTAGGAGATTGGAACGCGGTCCTAGGCAAAGGAGAAGATCAAGGATGATTTTCTGATGATTTCAGGACTAATTTCATGATGATTTATTATTCAATTCCTATAAAGTTTTCTGATGATTTCAGGACTAATTTCATTTGGATTTAGTATTCAATTCATATAGTAAAATTAGCCAACATAATTTATTTACATTTATTACATTACAATTAATTTTTTACATTAATTTAGATTTATTATTTAATTCATGAAGGAAACTAATCTTACCTAATTTTCTGAACATTGTAGGACTACCTGTTTTTGCATTTATTATTTAATTCATAAGGTAAAGTCATCTCGGCTAATTTTTGATGATTGTAGGGGTAGTGTAATTTGGATTTATCATTCAATTCTTATAGTAAAATTATATTGGCTAAATTTCTGGACATTGTAGGCCTAGCTGCTTTACAATTATTACATTTAATCGTTTCGTATAGTAAACTCATCTTGACTAGTTTTCTGAAGGTTG
The DNA here is from genome assembly GCA_964059195.1 of Ectobius pallidus. Lineage (NCBI taxonomy): Eukaryota > Metazoa > Arthropoda > Insecta > Blattodea > Ectobiidae > Ectobius > Ectobius pallidus. Next base: position 156,760,007 of record CAXKWD010000004.1, on the reverse strand, counting down.
TAGGCGTAGTTGCTTTTGGATTAATTAAATTGGATTTATAATTCAATGCTTGTAGTAAACTTCTGTTGATTAATTTTCTGAAGATTGTAGGCCTAGCTTCATTGGTATTTGTAACACTGAATTTATGTTCTAATTCTTATTCTAAACCACAGGTGCGCAACTGGTTCACATTGTGCCACTGTGCGGTGGGGTAATGTCTCCCACTACAGTCGCCCTTGACGTCAGAATAAAGCAGTTTCGACGTGACACTGAACATGAAGAGCAGGTTTCATACGTCACAGCATGGGTGGGGCACTAAAACGTTTCCCCTCAGTTGCTCAGGTATGTTCTATACTTAATTTGACAAAATTCTAAAGATTATGATCCTAATTTATCTTGAATTTACTCTTTTGGGTTTATTATCCAATCTTCAATAATATTCTATTTGTCTAAAATTTATAGGCCAAACTTAAATTGAATTTATTATTTTACTTTTGCAGTACATTCTTGTTGCTAAATTCTGAAGACTTTAAGTAACACCCTATGTTTATTTTGTTTTACTACTATCTTGTCTTATTTTAGTACTGTATTGCTCAGTATTGGTAGTTTGGGCATTAGCTTGGTTCAATTCAATTCAGAATTCCTTCATACCAAGTTTCAAGGATTCTTGTATGTTGAACGTTACCAAATATAAAGACTGTGTTTCTTTAATAATTAACAGATATTTTGTATCAATGGCTACCGTTTAGGGTTGTTGAGATTATGTACTACTTACACATTTATTTAACAACTTACGGATTATTGAGAATATATATTTTGTTAATGAAAAATTTCTCGCTTGCGCATTCTTGTGGAGGTATTTTTCCTTCCCTGTTCATAAAATCTAATGGAGCGGTCTTTAGTGTAATTTGAGAACCGTCGTCTTCCAGAGTTTTGTGGTAGCAACTTCCAAAATTAGCCTAGCTTATATATATTACTAACCTATCAAATCAATCTGAAATTAATTTAAACCAGAAACAACAAAATTTGTCGCTACACTGACTTGATTCACTATGGCAGTGAATAGAACATGCTTTCAGGTAACTTATCCGTACACTATCTCCAAATGTGTGAATATCGATTTTGGTTCACTATGGTTGTGAATCCCACAAATACTGTATAATAAACGAGGTTTAGTAAGTAGACTGGATTGTTTAAAAGGCTGCGTATCACTAAGCTAAAAATTTAATGTACGTTTTACAAGTGTTGTTCTCAGGAATATTAATATTATTTTTGTTACATTTTACTTCCAGAAATATTAATATTACATTTTTCAACAAGTGTTTTCCTCAGCAACATTAAAAACTTAATAAGACCTGTGCGCATTTCCAGGCTTCGCAGAAATGTAACCTGTGCGCATTTTGAGTGTCTCCAGAGACGTTTCCTGTGCGCAATTAATTTTTTTTAAAGTAAACACTGACCGTGTGCGCAATTAATGTAACCCGGACTTAAATCGCTATCTCGCGCATTAATTTAGTTTAATTTATTTTTTGTAGTAGAATTAAGTCTATTAGGCATTCTTTTTCCATTCTACTGCTCGCCTTTCACCTCTGGGACCCGGGTTCGAATCTCGGTAGATCCATGTGGAATTTATGGTGAACAAAATGGGGTCGGGGCAGATTTTCTCGGGGTGCTCCTCTTTCCCCTGGCATATATCATTCCACCAGAGCTCCATTCATCATACTATGACCATTGGTTGCAATAAAGGAATGTATTTATTATTTTTCATTCTACCCAACAATGCAACATTACAAATATCACAATTTATGACATGCATATACTAAAGGAAAAAAAATCTAAGTACAGAAAGTTCGAAGAACGAAAACTCCAAAGTAGCGACATAAAATGTTACATGCTGCAATTTCTATTAAGACATTACAAAAAGTTACAGTAAAAATAGAGCTATAAAAAGCCGAACCCGTTCCCGGCTCATATGTGTCCTTGAAATAACTATACTCCTCTAGAAGGTCAAATATGCATTAGCCTACATAGAAACAATCGATTATTCAAAATTATCCAGCAAATGTAGCCTATGCTACACCGCTCACGGTTTATTTGTTATTCAATTTTAATTAATACTTGAATATATTTCAACTTCTTAATTGCTTTCTCTTATTTTTCGTTCGGGATACTAATGAATTAATTATCAGCTTCTGAGAAACCAATAAATTTTCCATTACTGTGAAGCAATCGAATAAAGGACCTGAAAGTAGACACAGTTAATAGTCTTATAATAATATTTACCTACAGCAATGGATGACTATAACGAGAAACGAATAAAACAGGCTTACAAGATTGTAGTTAGCAAGTGTCATTGTCATTAGCAAGTGTCATTAGACTCATTGTAGTTAGCAAGAAAAATATTTCATTGAATCAGTGACCAATCCAGTGTAAGAATATGTGTAATTTCAACCAATTGCAAGTTGTCTATCGTAATAATTTTATCGTTTTGTTTTTATCACTTTCATTTTTTCGCACCTATAGTTGTTTTTTATGTAAATTAACAAGGACTGAACACTGAAACATCTTCATACCTGTAGCGTTGTTGATAAAAACAATTCTGTACCTCAGAATACTATCGGATGTCCATTTGAGTTATTTTACAGTTTGAAGAGAAAACAGTAAAATGCTATTTGATTCGTTAATTTCTCAAAATATATAATGTTTAAACTATATTCTTTTATCAGTCACAACTGTGTTATAAGTATTTACTGAATGGTCCTGAAAAAATGTTTATTTAATGTTATTATAAAGTTTGTGGGACATTATGGTTCTAAATGATCTGAATAACTGAAGGATTTACCTTTCTTTGGAAACACGATTGTATGGTTCTAAATGATCTGAATAACTGAAGGATACGCTACTAACGTATACTCTGAAGTAGCTATTAGAAACATGTTCCAACATTGATAAATAAAAGATCCTCACACTCAGCAAACAGGAGTTGAGGATAATAACTGGCCTCCTTACTGGACACTGCCGTCTCAAAGATCATCTTTATAAGATGGGCAAGGCTGAGGTGAATACATGTAGATTTTGCTTTGAGGAAAAAGAAACAGCAGGGTACATACTTCGCGAATGCGAAGCAATTGCCCAATAAAGAATAAGGCATCTGGAGTTTGCTTTTCTGATTCCAGGACAGATTGCCTCAACATCACCCATAAAAATTATAGGATATATTAAATTAAAGTGGGACTGGTAGAGTAGGGTATTCACAATAGATCTATTAAGGTCGCAAGTGTAGAGAAGCCGAAAGGCTTATACCACCCCTCATTAATCTAATCTAACGTATACTCTTTCCCTGAACATATGATTATATGGTTCTAAAATATCTGAATAACTTAAGAATATGGTACTAACTTGTACTCTTTCTCTGGACATAATATGATTAAATTTAAATAGTTCTAAAGTGTCTGAGTAACTGAAGGATATACTTTACCTTTCTCTGGACAGAGTCTTGTAGTTACACATGCGACACGCTGGTTCTATTGTAGAATGGGAAATACCAGAGTATAGCTTTGGCTATTTATTTGGTTTTATTATTAAGGTCACTACAATCATTTGGCACTAAACTACTGTCTGAGAAATACAAGAGTAAAGTGTTATCTCAAAATCACTAAAAATGTGCATACGATAGTATGGTTCTGACGTACAGAATTAATCATTGAACATAGCGATTGGGTGTATTCAAGCTGCATAATATGAGCGAAAGGAGACAAGAAATTAATATGTAATAATTAGCCTATATGTGCCATGAAGCGTTTTAAATCTAATATAATAATGCGTACAATACTAGCAATAATGCGTGCAATTCTATATTATAATAGCAATGATGTCAATCTACAAAATAGAATAACTGATAAAAAGTCGCACAAAGCGAGATATCGATGAATGCGAAACTATCTATAAAAATGTATCGATAGTCTCACCATAGGCTATCTCGCTTACAGTGACACAAATACCGATGCGTTTTACTAATTTTTGGATTTTTAATTGTTCATTACATTCTTAATTATAGATAGTCTAGATATTCTTCTTGTCTTTTTTTATGCAAGATGGCGTATGTACCTGGTATGGCGTCTGATCGCTCTCTAGAGAATTGCAAGTTTTGTGACTGTAGCTTCTGGAAAAAGGTGGGACCATTTTGTAATGGAATGGACACTGCCCAGGAAATGGGAGTGCCAAAACAGGAACCTATTCGGAGAGACAGGGAATAGATCCTGACAAGAGAATTTTAAATGGTCGGGACCTCCAGTGAAAAGGACGGAAAGGTCTTTTTCACAATAAATAATCAATGCCCAGGTTGGGTTTGACAAGAGACGGATAATGCGATAAAGAAAGGTTTTGACACATTTACCCATGTAAAGCACACTGAAATGAAATAATAGTTAATTTCAACTTTAAATTATTAGGTCTATTAACAAAGTGAATTAACATTACATTGTTATCATTATTTAACTTCAATTTAAATGAAATAAACAAATGCAGTATTTGCAAAAAGTTTAAACAAAATTATTATCTTCTTGGCAAATATTAGTTCAAATAATATTGTATACAATATTATAAGTTACAGTCTTTGGACAAGATAAAATTGTGAGTAATAATACAAAACAGCAAACAAATAGTTATTTTCTGGCCGGTCAATATGGTAATGTTAAGACAAATATTGAAATTTGCGTAATTATTAAAAGGAAAAAAAAAACCTGTGCAATGCAAACACAGTTATATTTACAATATATACAAAGTAGTACTTGCTATGCAGTTTGAAGGTAAAGAATCGCTTGCTATCCTTGTTTGCCTGTAACTTCTTCTGAAACAGCATGTAGCATTATACAAGTGCAATGTCGCTTGGAATTCGTGACGTGACTTTGCTATCGACAGCAATATTTACCTCCAAGAGGAGTTACAGGTTTTACTGTTAGCATAGATCGTAATGGAATGCACTTACGTTAAACAGCAATAGTTACATAATCGCCACAGTATAATGGCTGTAGTATTAGTAGATATACTGCAGAATAATTCTACGACGTCCAAGGCAAAGTTCAGCAACCTGAATTCCAGATTATAAATGTTGCTAGTATTCCCATTCAGTGCAGAACAGGGTAGATCAGCTCGAAGCGGCGATCGGTCTCACGTAGAATGTGAAACAGCTCGATGTGGCCGTTAACTGCAGAGCTAACTAGTGTATCTGAAGGTGTTAGATGCAGGGACATCCAAGCTCCGAGAGGGAGCAGGCGAAGACGATCTGAACTCTACGAAGACTGGTAGAAGAGTGAGATCGGCAAAATGGCCGAAAATCAAGGCTGCCAGACAAGACAAGTAACTCATGGAAGATGACGTCACATGGCTTGCTGGCAGAGAGAAGTAAAACTTGAAGTCGCAAATCAAAGATTACAAAAGGGATAATAAAGAGCGATTCTTTGTCTTTTACAGCCATTGACTCCTTGGACAGTATGATCAAGCGAGAGTGCCCAGGTAAGTAGGCGCCAAAATTAAATTTATGAAACACTACCTACCTACCAAAGTTACTCCTCACGTAACCAGCTTCGGGGAATTCGACCAAATTATTTTATGTAGTGGCACTTGCAACAAAAGTGTGCATTTAAATTGTGTTCCTTTGAAAGTCAATGAAAGGAAAGTCTTACACGAGTGTCCGAATCTGTTTTGCTTATGTACTGACTGTGATAAGATTGAGGTTAGTATTTTGAACTCTTTGGGGCCTCGCTTGATATCAACTGTTTTAATCTCATAAAAGAGCTAAGAGATATTAAGAAATCATTAAATGAGTCATGAAAAATCAACAGACAGATTATTCCTGTTACTGCATGCACTTGGTGTCTTTAAGGAACACTGATTTTCACTCACATTGCAAAATAAAACTTAAAAATAAATGAATTATCGCTGTAGAATTTATTAGGTCTAAAACTAACCATTAATAGCATAAAGAAGTAAGTTTTTGAATCACAATTTTTGCCACTACTGTAACAGCGAATTTTTATTTATGCCGGTACAGTGACCATATTGGCTCGACTACAGCACTGATTTGTTTCTAAGCTCTGAAGTATAGGTGGGTTACTAAAATCAAGTGGAAATATAAAGGAAATTAATTAAGTAGGTAAGGGATGAAAATTTCCAAGTACTGCGTTGATAGTCGGTGAACTTAGCCAAAATATTACGTGTGTTATCTAATTTAACGTTCTGTTAGTGCAATGGACAAACAACGAAATAATCTTTAAAGCAAAACTGAAAAGAAGACAAGGGTAAGAAAAAGATCTCAAGAAAACACCTTTTGCTCTATTCCTAATACTATGCAAGGTAAAAATTCAACTTCATGAATTAATTTATCTTATCCGATGGCAGCATTAGGCTGCGGGCCAAAATTTGCGCATTTTTTGAATGGGCTAATTGAAAAATGCCAATGACCTTGCTGTGAGTCGCACTGTGGACTTCACTTTATAGCTCAAGTGCCTGAAACAACTGTGCCTGTATTTAGAAATATGATATGTTCATAACTTTTCTTTTTTCTCTTAAATAATGCCGGGGTTTCCTTGGCCGCAGTAGCTAAGGAGTCGTGGTGAAGGAGGCTGTGGGTTCGAGTTCCGCCTCGGGCAAGGAAAGAAGGAAAAACAAGGAAAACGGAAAAAAACATGGAAAATGGATAAACAAGGAAAAAGAAGAAAGCAGAAAAAAGTATAAGAAAAATAAATTACTATCAAGTCACGAGTGACTTGGAAATCGCTGATCTATCTATCTATCTATCTATCTATGAGAGTTTCAAGTCACGAGCTGCATTTATAATGACTGTTTAACGAATAATATCTAATAAATATTAATCAAACGTATGTAAACTGAATTATTTTAATAGCATTTTAGACTAGCACGGTATTATTTAAAAAATATTCATGACATTTAATCAATGTGACCGTTTCCTGTGAACAAAATACGATCATTTAATGAACAATATTCATTCAAATATTATTTGCTGAAATTTAATATTGAAGATATCTTGCGTAAAACAGAATTATATTATTGTTAAAGTTCCTGGTGATCCATACTGGTAAATAATATTTCTTGAAACATTTTAAGTTCATAGGATCAGATTAAGATGGTGACCTGAGGACGAATCTATTTACGTCGAAAGGAAGGGGATTGATGGCTTCCATCTCCCACCTCTGAACGGTCACTCGCGTTTGACCAGTGTACATTCATGTTGCTGAGATTATATATTTATAATGTTTGCAGAGCGTGATTACAAATGTTAAATGCCAACGTTGTTGAACCATGGAATAATATTCCCTAAAATGTTGTAATGCTGATTCCAGAACAGATTTAACCGTAATGTTAACTTTATTTCCAGAATAAATCTTAACGTGCTGTGACAATGGTAACGTACGCATAAATCACTCCCTTCAGAGTCTTCGAACTGATTAGAATATAATTTTTGTAGGAGGTGTTAAAGAAAATTCTATAAATATTGAGTAATTCAGATCTGTGATTGGCTCATATCAGATTCATTCTTATTTGTAATTGGTCCAAATCGAAAGAAAGATATATGAGCTAATAGTCATATTAACAAAATTAACTATGTTATTCTTTTTTAAAAATTTTGTTCTTCATGCCCACATAATCTAATAAACTTATTATGACTTTCCATAATAATAATTACTGTAGTAATGTCTACGTTATTTCCAGCTCCTTAGTAATCTATTGAGTATTTAGATTATTTTCTAGGAACACAGATGTTTTAATTTTCACAGTTCTCCCGTAATGCGTTCTCTTGGGGTTTCCTGCATAACGTTCCGCGGAAAAATTGATGGCCTTGATGTCACTGCTTTATGTTCTTCATGTCCCCCTTCTTTTTCTCTAAAGATTCAAAGTAAAGTCTACTCCATCTGGGAATGGAGGAAATCACCTCCGATATTTCAAGCTGACTGTTCAAATGAGCAGCAATTTGTTGTGTCGGGAAAGCGGCTGTATAAGAAATTCTCTCTTTTTCACGTCTAAAGTATTTTGCTACTCTGCTTGCGTGTTTAATAAGTCTGCGTAAACACATTCCTCACTCAAACTCCTCTAATCTTAACTCGCAGAATTCTCAATGATTTTCACAAGATTAGTCAAGATCTTGCTACTTTAACAGAAATTTTTTAATGCGGTGAAAATAAAAAATGTGGGAACATTAATCGTATTTGTGGTATGTTTAAATTACTGGGGTGGGTTCTTAACTAAGTAGTCCCGAATACTACAAATTCCACTACAGAACGCATTCCTTCCCAGGAGTCCAGATTATGTGCGTAATTGTAACGCCACATCACTCCCAGCAGTGCGGCCTTCTACTGTTATTTTGCAATAAGTGGGGATGGTGGTTTTTCATACTTTGAAATAATACATTTTGCACATTAATTTTAAGCAATGGACATTACGCAAAAATTTTAAAATAAGGATACAAGTCACGACAAGGCCCTTACGACTATGGTACTTCAACTGAAAGCATATAATACGTTGTACGTATTGAGCTTGGTACGGTATGGTATGGCATTTTGTTTACTGAATGCACAAATGAACAACATCGGTTTTAATTCTCGTCATACTCAACACTACTAAACAAACAAATGAGTACAGTGCTAAGGGACTAGTGTCCCTTCTGTTACTGTATACCTTTTTCTATTGTTTTCTGCCACATTTTTTAAAAACGAATCTTTTCAAGTCAACTTTGTAGCTATCTTAAAGTATACGATTACTTGGTCAGTAAAATATTTAATGAATGCTATTCCAAATTATTTTAAGTATACGCTGGAAAAACAAGTTTTACTCAATAAAAAAGCAATAACCGATCAATAATCAGTAACTGAAAACAAGCAAATAAAAGAGTCTACTTATTTTTATTCAACTGACTTCTGTTCGATTATGCCAAAGTTCTAAAGATATACTTTTTGAACGTTTATATACGTAGCTGTTCTGCCGTTATATCACGAAAAATATCGAGAAATTTCGAACTGTACGTTGATATTAGTATTCGTATTGCACTTACGTGCCTTTTGTGTTTATTTATTTATATTTTATGTTATAATACAATTATTTCTTATAGGAGTTTTTGTGTTACTGAAAACATCGTTTAGAGCACCCAAGTAAAATAATATTTTAGGATAATTTTTTTCTGACACCAGGACTCGAACCCTTCAGTACCAATGCTTTCCAAACTGAGTTAGTCAGAGTTCGATTCACGGCACCAGATGGAATCTCTCTCCTATGATTGACTGCCCTTAAAGGAGGTTTTCCACGAAACGGTCTAGTCTTTTTTTTTTTGTTTCCAAATTTTGACAACAACACAGCGAAACAAAACTCAAACTATTGAACAGGCTGTTTCCACTAAATGGACAGAAATTGGTACAGGAGCTATCACTGGAAAGAGAAGTTGTAGAGCAACATGCTAAGTAGTATCTGTAGCTCAGTGGCAGAGTACTTTTCTTGAGTACGGAGGGTCGTGAAGCCATAGAGCAAACCTAACGAGAGGCTCTAACGTTTTATATAATTATATAATTATTCTATAAGTTGCCAATAAGAGTTCAAATATTTACTTGTATGAATTTAAAAGTGTGGATTTACCTTATCCATATTTTGAAATATTTAGTTCTTTCAGACTCCAATCGTGCAAATTGGTACATTTTCATTCATATTTGAATAATGATAACCTGTGCATTCTTATTATCTCCATTGAACCATACTCTAGTTAATTAGTTAAAAACAAACGTTCTTCTTGCAAAGTGGTAGATAAAATCGTCGTGTTGTATTCCCAGCGGACATCTAACTCAATGTAAATGCCTCTTTGATACAGGCTTTCGTTTTCGATGTTCATAGATACACATTTTTTCTACTTTTTGAAAATATTAATTTTAATATTAGTTTAGATATACATAAATACGAAACAAGAAATAAAAAAAATTAGTCTCTAATTTTACAAGATTGAATAAAAGTCAGAATAGTTTTAAGCATGTTGGAATCAAACTTTTTAACAAACTCCCAATAAATGCTAGAAATGTTAATTCGAAAATATTTAAAATAGTAATTAAGCAGTGGCTAAAAAGCAAGGCATTTTACATGATGATGTCTATTACTTTGTATATAAGTTCAATGACAGATAAATAGATATTATTATTACTATTACTTAAAATATGTTAGGATTCAGGGACCTTAAATAATGTATTTATGTTGAAAACTCAAGACACATCGATATAATGTCCGTAGGCTACATTAAAATTATCTAACTCATTATGCGCTTAATATAAAATTAACTTAATAACTTATGCATAAGGATAGATTTCAGTAAACAATAGTTAAAATAAAAATAAATTATAACATACATGACAGCACTTTTCAGTACTAACCCTGTTATCGTAAAAATATTGTCAGTGCCTTGTAATTCACTGCAGTAACTCTTTCGTGCTGTTATTGAAAAAAAAGGTTTTTATTTTTCTCTCAATTTTATTGCAAGGGATAGACTTTTTATGAAATAGGATGTTTTTGTTAAGACAAATAAGTTACTAAAATATATAGAAAACTATTTGATAAAGAAACCACATTAAATTAAATTTCTTTGTTCCAGCATATTGGTTCAGATTATTTCAAGCAATTTATAGTCCTAGGGCAAAGACTCTTGAGAACTCGCAGTTCATTCTTGTGTAATTGTGTAATTGGATAATCTTGAAGTCTGAAGTCTAAATAGTTTAATTAACTTGAAAGTAAGAAAAATGCTTCGTAAGAAGTTAATTTTTGTATGGATAATCCAAAGCTAGAGACAAGTGATACTGTTTAGTTTAAATTTGCTCTCATTGTATCAGTATAAATATAAAGCTTTTTCATTTGAAAATTTGTACGTGGTCCTCATTGTATATTTCAATTTAGGTATGATAAAATAGATACTATTAAAGAAGTTAGTGAAAATTCCCCAAAATTCTTAATTTATAATCAAATTTACACTTCTTGAAATTCTTGAAATTTTACTTTTTCCTTTTTCCTTTTATGGTCTTCGCTTAATTAGTTGGCATAACCAAGTATATTATAAAAAAAATAAAAAAGCTATTTATGTATCAAATTCGCAAAGCAAGAATTTAGAGGACGAATCTAGTATTTCGAACGAGGCGTAGCCGAGTCGGAAATGCCGAATGAAAGACTGAGCAGGCGAGGACAAAATAAGCGTGTTAATGTTTTGTTTTCGTTTTATATGTCTGATAGAAATAAAATAAGCCCTGCAACTCAGAAAACTACAAGGACAGTGTCCAACAACATGAGTGTACAATATGTTTGTAAAATTTTGGAGTTACATCGCGAAAGACATGTATTTCTGTTTTGTCCTGTTGGTGGAAAAAGACCTTAATTATCGTTCTCACTGAAATACATTTTCCATGTACAGCATCGTGAGACTCACTAATTTAGTGATTTTGTGACCGGGTCCTACTGTTGCTGTACAGTAACATTTAAGATGTAGATATGTAATCATGAATTTAATAATTTTCATACAAGTGTCTTAGTTACAATTATAGGCAAGTTGCAAACGACTATTTTTTGTTCAGCTCGATTAAACGTATAAGTTTTGAGCTACATTCATGAAACAAACGGAACGGCTGACCGCGGCGATCATCTGTTAGTAATTCATTGATAAACTTCATTATGAAGCGTAGGAATTTTCCAACTAGTACACGTTATTAAGAATATATATATATTTCCACCAAAGTACTAGTACTAGTAGCAGCTCAACAACCGCAGCGAATAGACTCGCTCAACAGACCATCACACGTCAAAACGACGACTAATGATGATACATGAAACGTATCGAAATGCATCTCATTATTGCTGATGTGACTTGTTGACTTTGAAAAGCTGAATGCGAAGAAGACAAAAACCAGAAGATTTATAAACAATATTCATGTAAGTTTGTGCTTATAAAACATCAAAAAGGTTTGAACTTTTACCATTACAGTGACAGTGACAGTGTTGTTTCATTTGAACATTTTATCAACTAAAAATTTGTAATATGTAACCATCGAAATATTTTCATCTGCATGTTTTAAAATCTTAGCATTGACCAACAATACATATATATCTTTTATCCCCAGACTTTTAACAAATGAACTTGTTCACTTCATAAGACACGTAATCTGCAATTTTAACATTAACAGAACAAATAATATTCTCATGCAACATCTCTTAGAGTTGGATTACTTCCACAAAGTCTCTGGCCTTGAAGACTAAAGCTCTATCCACAATGCGCAGTCTGCAGTTGTTAGTCGGTAGACGGTAGGTTGTAGTCGAAGTATAACGTGTGGTGATCAATGGACGCCATTCACAATGTGCAGTTGCAGACGACAGCAGACAATCGTCAGTAGTCGGCAGACGAGAAATTCATCTCTGACTACGAACTGAACGACTGCAAGTAACATATTACGCGAATGATAATTATTTACTAGTGCAAATACACAGATTAGCATACTACGAGAAAGCAAGATGTGTTTATAACATATATTATCTAATTATAAAGCGATTCCTCCATCTTTTTTATTCTGTAAGATGTTTCCCTAACCTCAATGTCGACAGCATATTGTAGACGACTCGAGTGCTGCTCCCAAGCGGCCGATTGCAACAGCAAACTGCCGCCAACTGCCGACTGCGCATTGTGGATAGAGCTTAACCCAGCCAGCGAGCTTCTCGTTACGTCTCGTTACCAAGATGCGCGAATTCGCTGCGCGTAAGATCAGTAAGCTACCGCTGGGCAGAGAGTGAACATCATGCAGCATGTCGCCAGTCGTAGAAAATACTATAATAGTTGAGTGGAGGGATAATGCCGCAGCGAGAAAGACAGACAACATGTGGAGTGGGATAGGAGAGCTGAGCCAATCAGGGTGCAGCTACCTCCCCTAGCCAGGAACTCTACGAGCGGTGAGACTCGCTCCTAAGGTACATACGTAAAAACCCAGAGACTTTGTGGAGGTAATCCTACTCTATATGTATGACCACTTGTCAACATAAAGTCTATTCCTGTGATTGAACATTGCAAAAGAAGCTTATTACATAATCAGGTAAATATTCAATACCTTAAACTGCTTCATACTTTTCGCATGTATAAATGAATTTGTCTTTTATGTCATTAATAAATGTTGTAACTGGTATCATTATATGTAACTTTTCATATTCAGCAACACTCTGTCTTCACTAGTCCCACAAAGCTACTAGCTACTAATACTAGTAATCTGTTAGTAAGTTATCGTCGTTCTCATGTTTGATACAGATGATAGCTGATGGCGTGCTGGACACTCGAAGCTTCTCTTTGCGTTTTAACCTCTTGGACTTTGAAATACGAATTGAATTGAACTTAGTAACTTATAATATTACGATTAACACAAACATAATTTATTTTATTTTAAATATACGTTATTTATTATGCAGTTTAATTTGCTGCTCTGAAAGCTTCAAGATTGTCCCGTGTTCGACATTAGCCTAATCGATACCACAACATACCATGATGAAGTTCTGTACTCTATAGGATATCATTATGATACCGATATATCATATATGTAATGATATATGATAGTATAATTGAACAAAAACAATATTCTGTGGTTTCAGAATACAAAGTATAACCATGTTCTGATAAAGCTTGTTTTCAGCTTGCTTTGTTCGCGTGATCTTAACAGAAGGTAGAGCAAGCAGACTGCTTATATCTAGCGACCCCTTTGTAGTGCTTTGTGAAAGCACATGAAAATGTAGAGGGGTGATGTAAATGGATGAGGAGAATGGAAAGTTAAAGTTGGAGGAAGAGATGAAGGAGGAAGAAGAGGATAAAAAGTACTTGGAGGAAGAGGCGGTATGACGAGATGCTCAGGTAAGCCTACTTATATATGGATTCTACAAGTTTTGAAGAACAAGATAACGTAAAAGTTGACTGTTTTTCGCAAAAAATGATAAGATAAGAGTTATATAAACCTTTTGTCTCTTGTAGGAATATTCTAAGTATAAGTAAAATCACTGAGAAGTTAAAAAATATAAAATGGCGCAACGAAGTGATGCGTATTCACGATAATAGTCTGCTCAGCTGCGGGAGGGGACAGGGAGGGAGTAGTTGGATCACGTGATTCAGAAACAGGGCTGTAAACTTGATGGCAATCAACACTAATATTGCTGTTCCTGACCGAACTGCCATCAACCTAATATCGATATTCCTAACCTATTTCTTAAATTGAAGATTTCTAAATGCTTGTTAGTAGAAATCGGTTGTTGGACCGGAGATATAGCCTATGGCTCAGATGGAAGGCAGGGCCAACAAAAAAATATGCTTGTTAATAGACAATTATAATCCTTAACAAGTATAATTGAACTTACACTAGGAGGCACATTAGAGACATCTATGAGCCATAGGGGTTACCATGGCAACTTTACTGGCCTAGGCCAATAAAATTGCTTTACCGGCCTAGGTCGATAAAGTGTTACCTTACGCCGTGTTAGCAGTCCGAGAAGCAGCCACTTTAGAGAGCGTGAGCTAAGAAAATATTATTAACTGCCTACTCCGTTATCACTTGCTAGTAACATATGTAATATTGGTACCAAAATACCTGTTTGCCGTTTTGAGCTAAGAATAAGCATATTTAATATAAAATTTCTCTAATTAGCCTTCATCGTGCGAAAAGGAGAGCAACCCAGAATTTTCCTGCTGACTTGAAGCTCTTTTCTGGTCCTTGTCATGCAGAACACACACTCCAAAAACTCCTAGAATACTATATCCGGTACGGCGCGCCCTCAAGCGAACCGTAGCCCACTAGTATGCTTTTAAATTTAAAGCCTCCGCAATTCGCCTCTCCACTTGTTAAGGAGAAGAGCTGATGATCTCCAATACTCTCCGATTGGCGCTGACGCCCGACTCTAGCACATCCTGGATCAAGGCTATAGACACTCTCGCACCTTAAACAGCTTATGATTAAACTCGCAACATTTAATTACCCCTTGGTCGGATTACTGTGAAATTTGTGCAGAAATAATCTGCACAGAAAAACCATACTGATGTTTAAAAGAGAGTCTTAGAAAAGCGGGCACAAATTATTTTAATTTCATTTTATAAATATCGCCAAGTAGACAAAATTATGGAGGGTTACTAAGCGAGATTTTTTTTTCCTTTGTGACCCAAAAAGTTTCAGTGATATTGAATTTTATTATGAATTATGAATTACTAGGATTTAAGGATGTTTAAATAGTAAATATTCCTGGCGCTACAGTTTTCGCAATGAATGAGACAGTGGGTAAGTATAGGCTATTATATTCCATACTGAGGCATTATCAAGCCTCTTTATCATAAAATATCATAAATAATGTAGAAATACATAAACATTTTATTTATGGACTCACCTAATAAACCATGTGTTAACTGACTACCCATACCCATAAACACGACAGACAGACCCTCAACCGCTGGGGAAAAGGAATTAAAAAAATCATTATTTATTTTTATTACAAATTACAAATTATAAAACACAAATTAATATAAAATTATTACAAATACAAATAATATAAACACAATTATTACAATTACAAAAGAGTATTATGTGCCCCGCATGAGCATAGCTTGTGTTCGGGGTCAGTTCAATCATACTAAAATTATATTATGAACATTATATAAAAACAAACGTATTATAGTTTTAGGCAAAAACAAAATTGCTCATATGAAATAAATACATAAATAATTATACATTAAATTAATTACAATATCATAACAGAGATACAAACAAAATACCTTATGTTAAAATTTTTAAAATTTACAGTTGAGAATGAATAGTGGAAAACAAAGTGAGTGAAAGTACAATTACAAGTTAGATTTTATCAAATCGAGTACTCTTTTTTTAAACAATTTTTTTTAATCATGATTTTTCCTAACTTCGAAATGCTGCACTACTTCTATGTAAACACCTGTTGATTTATTAATATTATTTTGCATAAAAGTATATGCACCTTAGAGGAACAATATCCTTTGATTTTGACTGCATATTTTTTGCTTTGTTTATATCCCTGATAAATATTTATGTTCTTCTGTCATGTTTCTTTATGCATCTCTTTGTATGTATTTTATTTCCATGTTCATCATATATTGAGTGTAATGAATAAAAAAAGCAATTATTTTTTATGGCATTTTTCAAGCAATTCCTTATAATTTTATGAATAAAATTTATAGCAATTGCTGTTTCTTAAAGCAATTGCTAGACTTACAAAATAATTGCTACATTATGAAACGAAGGTACTGTCAAAATTCCAAGTATCTACCTATTATAGTTTAGGCTCTAAGTTGATTCTCTGTCAGTCAGTCAGCCAGTCAGTCAGTCGTCATTAAGTCAGGACAAAGCCTCTTATATATATATATATATATATGTACCAGCTTAAAAGGCCCGGCGTCGCCCGGGTTTCTTATTTTGTAATTGGAAATTAACTTATGAAAGACTTTCGCTTTTTAAATTATAGGTCCTTGTTTAGAATCTGAAATAGGAAGAACGAATTATCACACTCAAACTATTCCCTCAGAAAACGATTGATACAGCTTTTTATGACTCATAGAGGTGTAGAATTTTGCATCCCATCGATTGTACACAGCAACCCGGTTGGGGGTTCAAATAAGAAGAAACAGAGATTTTGGTAACATAAAATTGTATTGTCTTTGGGGAACATTTATTTATCCCTCTCATGTTACCATAAAACCATTTTGGGGATGAAATTAAACAGAAATGCAATATCACTTTCATACTTCTCTCCCCCAAAACCTGCGATATAGTAATATACATACTCGTATTACCACACCTCGTATTGTTTTCTCTATATCCAGGGTAGAGAAAGTTACGTGACTGCATTATTTTCGTGGATTTCATTCTGAAAGTGATAGGAATAGATCCGGTTCGAGAGGAGAATATGTTGGGTACAAGAACGGCATATGACCCTGCCGTAGAGGGAAACGATGGGTAGGGATGTTAGAATGAATCTCTGATAACTCGGAGGACCATTCTGCTAAGGGGCAGACACCCAATGGAGAGCTTTGTGGACTTGTACAACTCAGGTTGCTGGATACAGGGATCCTCGGATGTAATATTGGAACAACAAACCGTATACATGTAATAAACTATGGAACTTTTATTCTCACAACATATAGGTAAATAAAGCACTAGAATAACGAATGGTAACACTGATAAAAGATATATACTGAAATCTGAACTAGGTGCACTTGCACTGAACAATGGAATGCGTTTTGGCGGTAAACTGGACACGTGGCGATAATTGCTCGTTAATTATGCCAGTAATGAATAATATCTCAAAATGATCGTAAGGATTGCTGTGTTCCTTTGAATACGATTTAACACTGATATCTTGCGAATGTTGCACTGTATAGATGATTTATTGAGAACGCTTGGTTGAACAATACAATCGAACTATAGTCGGACTTCACGACTGATCTATGAAGCCGAGAAAAATGAAATTACTGTAATTATTGTAATTTATGTACTCGCACACGATAATACTTGTAGCTGAAAGTATTATGCAATTATTCGCGAATTAATAGAAAACCTCTGTGGCTATTGTCTACAATTGGCGCGAATCCGGAAGGAGCGATTCACACATCTGCTACGTGTGAATGCCGAGATCTAACTGCACTGGCTGTGACGCCGTAATGTGTCACGAGGCGTCTAGATTGCAAATACTGAGGCGGGAGGCCGCACAACAGGCGGGCTGAAACTAGTATCAATGCGCTGAGATTACTGTTTCAGCAATAATACATTAAGCGGAGCGTTTGAATATACACGCTTACTAGACACGTAGAAAAATGCTAGTAAAACCTATAGCTTTCCCCGACATACTCCCCCCGTTAAAGCACAAGCTTTAAGAAAATAACTAGAGAGAAACCTATGACAAAGAAAATGCACTTGTATATAACACGGAAAGCACTGACTCTACACTATTTAGACTGGCAACACACGTAAGGTTGTGAAGGTCTATGTGAATGATGACTGGAATCCAAACCGTTGATGTAGCATCCATAAGTGAAGAATTCTACTTGTGAAAAAAGCTGGATCAGTAGCATGTAGTGAAGATCAGGATGCTTGTTGAAATACAGTTGTAGCAATGCTAATCTGTGGAGATGCTAAACTGTTTAATCTTACTGAAGAAATGCATGATGATTTCTGTCTATCATTCAGGGCACAGCTGATGATATTTTGTTAATATCACTGAATCTTGAAATAAGGGAGAAAGACCCTTGGATAACCATGAAGTGTACTTTATAACACAAACAGTGCTTGATGGTTTCTTTCTTACATACATCGCAGCGTAACGGGTTGGCTACCTTGTAAGAGTTCTTGAAAACATAGTAGCTCTCTGAGTGGATATATGCAGATGATGCAAGTAAATAGCTTTTCACTATTTTGAAGAGGAAAAACACTGCAGGGTGTTGTTTCTTGATGAAGACAGACACTGCTGAGTGTTGTTTCGAGCTGAAGACAGACACAGCTGAGTGTTGTTTCGAGAATGTAAAGCTCTGTAGAAAGGATCTGCTTTACACTTTGAATTTCCACTGTCACTTATTCTAAATCTTTCTTGCCTGTTGAAAGATTCATTGTGAAGGGATGTGTGCAAATGTTCGTTCCTGGTTTTGAAGGAAGCGAAGCTATTGCGAACTGGTTTGACCGCTGCATTGGGTCTATTTGTCTCGAAGCGTTTGCTCTGCATGTGACGAGAGGACTTGCTTGAGTTATTGCGAATTCTAACTTGTTTAGAATTGCTATGAAGTGAAGCACTCTGTTGACTTCGACTGATATCAAAGCATGTTAGGGCGTATGCTTTGGACTGAACTTGCTTAGTTGTAAAATGCAATAACTTGCTATGTGTGGAAATGCACTTACAAAAAGAAGTTAGCTTACATTCTTGTACTTTATGTTCTGAGGAGAAACAATTGAAGCACAGCTTGTTTGATCGTACACAACTCCATCGTTGCTGCACTGTGAATTTGCGAAATTTGTTGCACTTGTGTAAAGAATGTTTCAGTTTACACAGAGGACAAACTTGCTGTTGCGTAGGTTTGCTAGTTACCACAAAAGAATGCACTTGTGGCATTTCGTCTGTCGTAGAGTAAGATTCATTCTGGAGCGAAACACTACTCATGTCATTATGTAATAACTGACTGTGAATTGATTCTTGGCAATTACAAAATGACTCTAATTTGCACTTTTGTACCTGATGATTCGATGAGAAACAGTTTACACACAGGTGCTGAGACTTGACGAAATTCCATCGCTCGTTGACTGGAATTTGCCGAAATTCATCACAATGGTAAAGTTTGTGATTTAGTTGTCTATAGGTACAAGATAGTCTGTTTGTACCTCCATACGACTGTCGCGACTCATGGACAGTGTGTTGTGGTAATCGCAGCTCAACCTTTCTTGCAGGTGATGGGCTGGACATGTTGCTAGAAGTTGCTAAAATCTCTAATGTATGTGCTTTAGATTCTAGGAACGTTATGAGCTCTTGTAGAGACGTAAAATGCTGTGAATCGATTTTACGCTCAAATTCTTTGCGCGTGCTGTCTGTTAAGCTGTTTAACAGAAGCTGAGTTAAGAGAACTTCATGTAGCGGAACTTCTAGAGATAGAGCTTCTACTGCGTTTAGATTGCTCTGAAAATTGTTCAGAAGGTTCCTGAGTTCTGTTACATTGTCTGCTTTCATTTCTGGCAATGATAGCAATTGTTGCACATGTGATGTAGCTATTAATCTTGTATTATCGTAGCGATCACAAATCAATTTCCAGGCTACTGGGAAATTGTCACTGGTAATAGGAAGATTTTCGACTAGCACTTGCGCTTGCTCTTTAAGCGCAGCTATAAGATAATGAAATTTCTGAATTGGATCTAGTGATTCATTGTTTACGATAAGGCTAGTAAACGTATCATGGAAGTGTTTGAATTTTGTAACATCTCCATTGAAGGTAGGTAATCCTAGAGTTGGTAATGGTATAATTCTATTGTTGCACTGTGACGTAGAAGATTGACATGTGTGATGAGAATTAACACTGTGATTAGATTGTTGACTGTTCACAGAATTCGCACTATGCACTTGCTCATGATGACATATAAGCTTACTGAGTCTAGCTTTCAATTCTTCGTAACAACTTCTTGTTGTTTCCTTATGCTCTGCGTGTTCATCTAAATCTTCTTCGGATTCTATAAGGGATTCTATTTGAGTTTGAACTGTGTCGTATCTCTCCCAAATAACGTTTAAACTGTCAAATTTCACTTTTAATAGAAATACATTTGTTTCTTCATTTATAGTAGCAAAAGATTTTTGCATGTGAGTTAGTTCACGCTTAATTATACCTCTACGTTTAATTAAGGCTCGTAAATCACCTTCCATGTTGTATGTGAAATGAAATACTTGTATAAGTTGACTGCTATGATGTCTTCACTCTGAAGAATCTTTTATTGCTCTGTTGACGTTCTGCTGCACTAGTCACCGCTGCTGGATGATAGCTATTACTCACTGCACACTGCAGCTTTGTCTGAACTTGTAGGACTGGAGGCTTGTAGTTACTTCTGCTTCTTTGGAGTGGCTTGGGCACTGCAACTTGATGACCGCTGGACCATGAATTCAATGTAGATGGAATTTTTCTGCCGTCCGAAACGCGGTTGCTATATGATCTACTGGGCGGACCCGAGGAACCGTTTGGAATCTGAATTCCGTTCCGATGGTAAAGCAATACCGAGAAGAAACCGTATATGTGTGAGAGTTCAAGATTTGTCCAAATTACATCCGGCTGAGGAGGTACCAAATGAAAAAACGGCGTATATCCGGACCGAGAGGAGCAAATGAAAAGCGATTTTCACTTGTCGCGAAAACTATACAATCTGATCTCACACGATATAGGTGAAATAATGTAATAGAATAACGAATGGTAACACTGATAAAAGATATATACTGAAATCTGAACTAGGTGCACTTGCACTGAATAATGGAATGCGTTTTGGCGGTAAACTGGACACGTGGCGATAATTGCTCGTTAATTATGCCAGTAATGAATAATATCTCAAAATGATCGTAAGGATTGCTGTGTTCCTTTGAATACGATTTAACACTGATATCTTGCGAATGTTGCACTGTATAGATGATTTATTGAGCGCGCTTGGTTGCACAATACAATCGAACTATAGTCTGACTTCACGACTGATCTATGAAGCCGAGAAAAATGAAATTACTGTAATTATTGTAATTTATGTACTCGCACACGATAATACTTGTAGCTGAAATTATTATGTAATTATTCGCGAATTAATAGAAAACCTCTGTGGCTATTGTCTACAATTGGCGCGAATCCGGAAGGAGCGATTCACACATCTGCTACGTGTGAATGCCGGGATCTAACTGCACTGGCTGTGACGCCGTAATGTGTCACGAGGCGTCTAGATTGCAAATACTGAGGCGGGAGGCCGCACAACAGGCGGGCTGAAACTAGTATCAATGCGCTGAGATTGCTGTTTCTGCAATAATACATTAAGCGGAGCGTTTGAATATACACACTTACTAGACACGTAGAAAAATGCTAGTAAAACCTATAGCTTTCCCCGACTCATTCTTTAATGTTTATTTATAACATGAATTATATTGATAGCTTCTCTAATTTGTCCAAGCCCCATTTCATTTATTTCCAAACCCATCTGAGACCACTGCACTGGCAACAATATATTGTCACGTAAACTCTGATTTCGATTTTATAATTCTGTGTAAAAAGGGATTAATTATTCTAAATAACATTTGGTTTTTGGCATTTAAAATCAAAATTTTAAAAATCCTTTCTTAGTGAGCACTTACATTATGAAACGAAGGTACTGTCAACATTCCAAGTCTCTACCTATTATAGTAAAGGCTCTACGTTGATTCTCTGTCATTAAGTCAGTCAGTCAGTCAGGAGCCTTTTATATATAGAGAGATAAGAGATATAATAGAGATAGAGATATAGAGATAAAATAGACACTAAATTTGACTTTACTCCGGTACCGGTCAACTGATTTGGTCCAATATCAATAGGCATCTTCCCATGCACGTTAAAAATGCGTATACCAAGTTTCATGAAAATCCGATAAAGCGTATTTGAGTTATGTTGCGTACAGACGGCCGGCCGGCCGGACGGACAGACATTTTCCCGTACCCCACACAATCTTATAAAGTACCATTCTGGAACTTAATAAAAACGTGCACCACTTAAACATAATTCATGAATGTCTTGTTATACCAGGGCCGTCCACATAGTAAGTTTCTCTAGGGCCGTAAACAGAAACAAAACACAATTTCTTGGAAATATTTATTGCAACAGATATAGCAAGTGTTCAGCTATTTTTCAACATATTCGCCACAGGAATTGAGACATTTGTCATACCGTCGGCCCAACTTTTGAACACTTGTGTCGTAGAAGTCTGCCGCCTGGGATTTGAACCACTGTGTGACAATCATCTCCGGTTGTCTGTCATTCTCTATCATTTATTGAGGTTTGGAAAAAGATGGAAATCACTGGGAGCGAGGTCCGGGCTGTAGGGTGGATGTTGAAACATCTCCTATCTGAACTTTTGCAGGAGACTTGCAGGGAGGTGTTAAAGCGTCCACCCTACAGCGCGGACCTCGCACCCAGAGATTTTCATCTTTTCCTACTCCTCAAATGATAGCGAATGACAGAGAATGGTAGAGATTGTCAGAGAAAGGGAGGAAGTTATCACAGATTGGTTCAAATCCCAGGCGGCAGACTTCTATGACACAATATGTATTCCAAAGTTGGTTCCACGTTATGATAAATGTCTCATTTCCAGTGGTGAATATGTTAGAAAATAGCTGAACACTTGCTGTATCTGTTACATTAAATGTCTCCATTAAATTGTGTTTTGTTTCCGTTAATGGCCTGTGGGAAAGTTACTTTATGGACACGTCTCGTAAATCAAATAAACAGAGATAAAATGTCAAAATTGAACATTACAGCACGATAACTAATATATTTCCATGTACTTCAGTATAAATGTGTAGGCCTAGCATAAAGACAACTTAACAGAGACTAATCTACTAAAATATAAAACTGCTTTGGTTATGACTGTTTCCTTTTGCTTTCATTCCCTTTATATATAGGATCGCATGTAGCCTAATCTGTATTTAGGGAAATATATATTATTGTAGTTAAAAAGATAGTGTGTTCTTGTTACTTGTTCCCAGCATCAATTACACACGAGGAATAGATAAAGTGGAAAAATGATGAAATGTTTGCTGCCCTGTTTACAGTCAGGCCTGTAATCACTTTCCTAAAAGAGTTGACTATACACTACTGATGTATTTGACTTGTTAGTTTCAAATTGACACATGGAATTGCTTTCCTTTTTTATTTTTGAAGAATTGTATCAAACAAAAGGCCATCTGAAAAGAATCAACCTACGCCACCCAGGCCTTAAAGGACCACGACCTGTCAGGAGAGGGATTACCTTTGGATCACATACAAATTTTTTGAACAGACATGGAGGGCCTTCCCGGATGAGTGATAAGCCCAATGCAGGGGCCACCTGCGAGACAATACGAACACATAGGACGATCTAGGAAACTTGACTCGGCCAGGAATCGAACTCGTTCCCGCTGCATGAGGAGAGCGAACGCATCCCCCTACGCCACAGCGGTGGAAAAGATAATAAATATATCGTCACATAGTATAACAACGGAAGTCAGAATTCTTGTAATATTTTTTTCGAATATTTTGTGCCAAATTTTAATATGTCCTGTACTTTGGATGTTCTTGAAATCACTGCAACATTAAGTTGTGGTCATATATCGGAATGGAGCATAAACTTGGGTATTTATTGGTGTCAGTAGATGCTTTCCGCATCAAACTACAATATGATGAAAAAAAGAAGAAACAATTTGAAACTTTTTTATTTATATCACAGTGTTAGTATTATATTCATGTTGATGTTGACAGTAGTACTAATAGCATGGTTTTATTGAAAATACTCAACCCCCTTTTACGTTAAATTAATCACAGTAGTACTAAACAAATGCATATATTCGAATAAACAAGTGTACATGACATATTAAGGGTGTGGGAGATATAAAACTCTTTTTCTAAGAACAAAGAATTGACGAAGGAAAGGATAAAAATACGTCAATTACTACTTAATTGGATCAGAGCTCAAGAGGTGCACCGAAACGAAAATGACAATTTATTTGAACAAGATAAAACAACGTGAAGAGACTGTTCAAGCATACCTAACACTTCGGTACAAGAAATGACAACCACTGAGAACGCGTCAGCAGGCAACATTCCAGGAAATCAATTGTACACACTCACTTTGTTATAAACTCGTTTTTTCTTCTTTAGACCACTCCCGCTTATACAGAATTGACTGCACAATACCTAAATCAGGTCTGATGGAATATTGTTCAAATTCTGATGGCGTGCAAGTAAATTACCGTCACCAGCTTTGCTTTCTCTTCGAAGGGCTTATATAAGTATTCACTAAATCACAGAATATTGTTTCCATTGCATATTGTTTCCATTGAACATTACATGAGAATATTTTAAGAGAAAAATTCCTCTGACACCAGAATTCAAACTCATGACCTTCGGCTTCCTGTGCCGATGCTTTTCTAATTGAGACAGCCAGAGTTTGAATCATCGAGCCAGATGGAATCTCTCTCATATGGTTACTGTAAATGCTCGTCCTCAATGAAATATATTTATGCAATGCTGTAGTCCCAAAATTTGCCCAGGGGATAGTCAAAAGTTTCGGGGGAATTTTAGTGGAAGTCATATTTTTAACTGCAATTTTGGACAGCATAATAGTAATTAATATTAAAAATATTATTTTATCTATAGAAAAAATGCAAAATATTTAACAGATTCTAAATTCAGGCAATAGCAATGAACTTACATTCATAATTTGACAGAAAATATGCATATCAGTACGGATTTGGAGTTCTGAGATTACAAACGATGAAACACATTTTATCGATCTCATTTCTGTACAATGGCTGTAATATGAATTAGTTTGGAAAGTGCAATATTTTGATTCGAAGATAAAATCGTCATGATTTGGTTCGGGCTATGTAATAAAAAATACTCTATACATAACTTCTTTAACGGGTCATGAGAACATTTCTACACAGGCTACTCTCTAGAGTCAATGGCAGAACTGCAAATTGTTAAATATGCAAACAAATAAAACACAGCCAAAACAGAAGATATACATTAAAGAGTAAGGTTACGCTGAAGGTATATCTGCGTATACCCTCAACTATACCATTGCGTTTATGTCTTATAGGCCTACGCCTAGGCCTAATGAGTGACATTTATGATCTGGTTTCCACTGTTATTGTACAGTAACATTAAGGTGTAGATAAGTTAATCATGAAACCACAGAATATTGTTTCGTTGAATAATACATAAGAATATGCCGTCCACACGGAACCGTTTCCGTGTCTGATCGTTTCACACGATCTCACACGAAATCGGCCAGTCTGGTATAGATTATAGACGCATTATAACTATGAAGATATTGCATAGACGCAAGAAAAATCTGTGTTACACTCAAACAACTTTTTCTACCCTAAGCATGGATACCATAACTCTCTCACTACATATTCTGATTTAAAATAAGAGGCCATGTTGCAGAGAGTGGGTGTTCAATTGACTCATCATCATGCCTAGTGTTCACCAACGAAAATTAAATGTGAGAGTGTGCAAACGACTACTGGCTTATAAGTACTCTTAAGAAATTTGCCACATGCTTCCTGAATTGTTGTGGCAACTTACTGCAATTTGCAGGCCTGGACTATGCAGATCAGTGGAAAAGGTGTGGGTCATTATCAGGTAGTTGTTTGGGTGCCAAATTGTCTGAATTAACATAAATGGGAACGATGAGACAACCAATAAACTCAACCATGTGAAGAAAGTAAACTTATATTGATGGTTCAATATAATACGAGTACAATGTATATAATTTAACACTTATTCAATAAGCTAATTGTCTTCTTCTTGCTTGCGAGACACCGTTACTCAGCATCTCTCTTGTTCTCTGAACAAGTTCCCGTTTAGAGTTAAGTTGGCTGCTTCTATTAAAATTAGATTTTCTTTCAAACGACTTGTTACACAACTTGCAAGGGAATGGTTTGACTCCCGTGTGAACAATTGCTTACACACTTTGCATGCAAAAGATTTTTCCACTGATCACAAACGCAAATGAAGAGGTGGACCTCAGAGAACAAATATTGAATTTTTTGATTTTAAATAGGGGATTTAAGATTGGAATGACTTACCTGCCGAAACCTTCGAAACGTTTCCTGCTAACAACAAAATTAAAAAGTAGGGTATGTGATGAATTTATTTTTAAATAGGGGATCGAAGATTGGAATGACTTACCTGCCGAAACCTTCAAAACTTTTCCTGCCAACGCCAAAATTAAAAAAAAAAAAGAATACTGAGTAGGGTATGTGATGAATTCTGAGATGAGTGAAATTGAAAGCCTGTATATAACAGTGCATATGAATGAATATGTATAATTACGTAGTTTTGTTTGTAAATATTTGTACATGTTGTAGTCCCCTTTTTTGTATTATTACATATATGGGTAATGGTGTGCAAATAGTTTGTTACGTTCTTTAATGTGTATAAGTGTATGTATATATATGTATAACTGGTATTTATTTTCAACACTTCCACCACTCGCCCACTTGCAGTGTAACAAAATAATACTAATAAAGAAAGAAATTATTGTTTATAAATTCTGATAGGTTTTATTCGTGGAATAGTCTTAATAAATCCTACTGAGATTACAAGTGCTTGACGCTCACGAATCTATTGATGAACTCGTAAGCTCTCATGGAATTACTTTTGATAAGTATTTCGATTATCCCCTAACACGATAAGTTTTTTTCCCTGAAATAAGCTTTATAATCGTTTAACTTTACCAAATATTATAATTAATGTAATTAATAGATAAGATAGGTGGAGTGTGTCTGGGTGTCGGAAGAAATGCAAATCAAGTGCAGGTAATTAGCAAGTATATGTAGAGCGAAGCAGACACGGATGTGGCACCCTTCACCGTCTGCTTGGCTGCTCTTGTAAAACAGTTTATTAATTCTTCCCACTACTTCTGTGTACAACAAAAAAAGGTTCAACGTCCAACAAACATTAACCTATTGAAACAGCCAAGAAATCCGTATACATGCAAAAAACAATAGACAGAAAAGATGGTCCGTAAGGGACATTGAGACAGAAAACAGTGAAGAATTCTACTGTTTATCTTCTTATGGCTCAAACTGACGTGTCGATATTATATCCATTAATAAAAATAACATCACACTTATATATTGAACCCACCCATCCGGTAGCTATGCAAATGTTATACTTCTGAAAAATGAGTAATATCTCCCCTATCCAGCAATCTTTCAGCACCTTTGAGAAGAACTAGCGAATACGTGGTTTGTTGTCTATGCAAGATGTGGACGGACATCCAATGTATAGAACAACCTATGTATATAACAGATATCTTCTAATTTCTCTTACCTGATGTCTATCTATCTAGCCTACAACAATAAAAATGGACTCCTATGCTATCTGCCATGTAAAATATTCTGGGAAAGGAGAGAAGTTAGACAAAGTAATGTAAAGAGTATGTAGCAGTTCCGCACATACTAATACTTGAATATAAAAAAAGAGCAATAAGAAGATGTAAGGAGAGGAAATAATCTAATGTTTTATGGTAAATGCAAACAAAAATCTGGGAAATCAGATAACAAAGAAAAAAATTCTAATGAAAGAGACATGCTCAATTTATTTTAAAAACTTAGGAAATTAAGAAATCACAACAGATTTTGGAAACAGATTTAGGCAAATCTATAGACTTTTGTCAAGAAAAACTTGATGAAGATTTAAATGCCCCAACAGTAAACA
Organism: Ectobius pallidus; assembly: GCA_964059195.1. NCBI lineage: Eukaryota > Metazoa > Arthropoda > Insecta > Blattodea > Ectobiidae > Ectobius > Ectobius pallidus. Next base: position 156,732,013 of record CAXKWD010000004.1, on the reverse strand, counting down.
GTAAGCGAAACTTTAAAATTAATCGAAGAAATGAAAATGGCAAATCTGAAACTTTAGAAAGAAAATAAGGAGTTAAAAGATGGGATGGAATACCTGGAGCGGTACTCAAGAATCAACATGATGGAAATTCATGGAATCCCAAAGCAGCCGGGCAAAAGTGAGCTACAAATAGTGAAAACTGTTGGCAAAGCTCTTGATGTAAGCCTTGAAAACACCGACATTGACATTTTAAGGAAGGACTGATGAAAATAAATCTTTCTATATTTTAATCTAGGATTCGCTTTCAACTCTCCTGTATATGATTTATGTAGATTTTGCCACCTTATACTTTCAATACAGCCTAGGATATCCAGGGATTGTTGCCAATAACATTTACAATATATGATGTAATCCTTATATTAACATGTAAGTTACAATGAGAATAACATAGTAACTTGAATGCTCAAATGCTATTCCATTAAATTATTTCATCTAGGCCTATGCATTTAATAGATTGCATTATTAATTTAACATCCTATTCACAGGAATTGTCAGGAACATTTAAACAGAAACATTTAAAATACTTATATAAAACAACTTTACCAAATCGTGTAAAATTGCTTCAAATGAATTTAATCTGTTCTATTCCTAATTTATAATCAATTGTAAGATACAATTTGTTGGTTCAAGTTACAATGAAGTATTGTCTAAAAATTGTGTATATATAATTTCGCTAATGTTCATAGCGCCAGTCTTGAATGTAAAACCAAAATATACTCGTAGTTAAGTCCTATCACACATTCACTAGATGTTACGGGATAATGTACTCATAACCTTAATGCACATAATGGTTGTATGTTTGTTCCTCGTGTTTCTTCTCATAGGCTGTTGATCTCTGTAACTCTACATTTCGTATTCCTTTCGTAGTACTTGACGTAGTAAATCCCTTGGCAAATCCCTTGGAGTCCTACTAGCGGGAATGCATTTCGAAACCAGGAGGAATCATCTTCAGCCATTGTGGCTAGGAGGGTTTTCCTCAACACGAGAGATTTGTACAAACGCTCCTAGTCACACGCTCCTAGCCACAAGGGCCGAAGATGATTTCTGCTGGGATCGAAATGCATTCCCGCTAATAGGAGTCCGAGGGATTTGCCAGTAACATCTATTACATACTTCAAATACTTACGAGAGCAATACGAAATGTGGAGTTACAGAGGTCAACAGCTATGAGAAGAAACACGAGGAACAAACATACGTACAACTATTAAGTGCATTAAGGTTGTGAGTACATTATCCCATAATATCTAGTGAATGTGTGATAGAATTTAACTATATTTTGGTTTTACATTCAAGACTGACGCTATGAACATTGGCGAAATTGTTTATACAGAATTTTTAGACAGTACTTCATTTTAACTGTATCTTAAATTGATTATAAATTAGGAATAGAACCGATGAAATTCATTTGTAGAAATTTTACACGATTTGGTAAAGTTCTTTTATATAAGTATTGTAAATGTTATATGAGAATTCCTGTGAGTAGGATATTAAATTAATAAGCCAATCTATTAAATTCATAGGCCTAGATGAAACAATTTGATGGGATAGCATTTTAACAATCAAGTTCCTATGTTATTCCCATTGTAACTTATATGTTAATATAAAGACCATCATATATTGTAAATGTTATTGGCAACATTCCCAGAATATCCTAGGCTATAATGAGGGCTAAAGGTGGACAAATCTACATAAATCAACTACTACCTCATTGGACAAAATTAAGTTTATGAATAATTTCCTATGTCAATTAAAGCCTCTGTCCTAAGAGAAGACGTCTTCTAGCGAAATGCCGTGAAGTGCATCGAATTTCCAATGTATAATTTGTGTGGATACGTAATGGTACAATCTTCATACGAAAAGGCAAGGGAACACCTATTCGGGCCATTGTACCCGAAGAAGACCTATAACAATTTCAAAATTCCCCGTAAGTTTGACTCCCATTATTTATAGACCACGAGTAATATAAAAACACTAATAAGTACAAATACCAAATATTAAATACTACCAAAATATAAGAGGCCTAAAGACAATCTAAAATATGATACAATAATAATCTCTCTAACCTTGATTTTTAAGATTATCAAAGACCTGGTTAACCGATAGTATTTTTGATTCTGAATTGTTTGAAAACAGATACTTAGTATTTTGTAAAGACAGGGATTCACGAACACCAGGGGAAGGTGTCTTATTAGCAATTGGAACTTCAATAAGACCGGAGCAAGTTTTCTCCTTAGACTTAAATAATGATTCAATGTGGGTGACATTCTATTAGAATAGTGTTAAATATATCATAGGTACAGCTTATTTCCCTCCAAATGACAACTTGAACTCTCACGTTGAATTATATTAGAAAATTGAGCAAAATATTGTTTTATTTGGTTGAAATACAATTATACTTGGTGAGTTCAATTTACCTAGAATTGTGACGCTTCGTGCAATTTTAGTAGGCTGTAATAAGGTAAAGGAACTGTATAAATGATTAACTCTCTTAGATATATAGTTAGTAAACAACATAACAATATTTATGGAAGAAAGCTTGACTTAGTATTAACCAAAATGAGTTTACATATTACAGACGACGATCATAATTGAGGAGTTGTACAAGGTTTGTATATCTGAAAACCGTGTTTGAGAAAATCACAATAGTAATGTTTAAATGTCGTTGAAAACCTGTGTTAATGATTTATTTTGTCAATTATATAATAAAGAAGACAAAAGCACTGACATTAACAGAATGAAACCCTTTACAACGGGTGTAAGCATTGTTTTACCCTGAAAAAATATATTACAAAATATGTTCTTTTACGCCGTTTTTACATGTAAGTCTGATTTAAGTATGTAATATGATGTTCAAGATGAAATTATATGACCTACATTTATTTTTAAATGTTTAATGTTAACTGGAAAAGTTAAGTGAATACAAACTGAAACGTCCAGTACAAATTTATACAGCAGTTCAGTGAAACAAGCAGTATTTTAAACTTCTCACTTTTCAGCTTATCTACGGATCAGTGTATACAGATATTTATACCAGAGAATCATTATGTCATTTTCCGTATCAGTATTCACTATAACCATGGCAATAGGTTGTGAGTTTAAATCCAATGAAACAAAGAGATTATTTTTGTAAAGTAAAATGGTTCATAAGAACCAAAATATGAACCGCAAAATTGCAACTCCGCCATGTTGAGAAAATGCCATTCTTTGATGGGACTGGATTTTTAAACTTGAATTTATACTATTGGGTTTCTGTGGAAAAAGTTCCTTGAGTCCAGGATTCCAATCCTTCACTATATCTGCACCATTTATAAGTACATTTATAAGTATATTTGTATAAAACCAACCTGATTGAATCGTGAATAACAAACTTACAGAAAACTGTAATATTAACAACAAGTATTTCATAAGACAATCTCTGTCATATGGCCGTATTATACGTAAAAGAAAAATGTTTAATTACCCTAAAGCATATTAGTCGCTGAGGGGTGACCATCTTGACTCGCGGCAAGAAATGACGGCAGATAAGATTATAAGAGTAACGATAATAAACTTAAAATTACTGAATTGAAAATAAAAGCAATAATAAACTGAAACTCTGGTGGGCAGAAGAAAAGCTTTACTAAATACATGCAACATTAAAGAGAAACAAACCCACCAGGAAAAATTAAAAATCTAGGAAATCATATAACGACCGCATACCCGGGCTTATTGTAGGAGTAGAAGACTATTGGAGACCCCGCTCCAAAAAAAGGTCCGCTTGATTCAGAAATTAGGTCTAGAATAAAGCCTCACCAAGCGAGCCAAAAGCCCTGACGCGAGAATCTACCAGAAAGACAAGAACATGTGACCTGACGTTACGTCATAACAAAACCAGCTAGATAGAAAGTTAGACAAGAGAAAAACGAAACATAGCTCAGAGATAAAAGAAGCACTCTAGAGAAACTGAAAACAGCCGGCCACGAAAAAAAATGTAAGTACCCTCTATGATTAATTATTATCATAATAAATAGAGAGTTTCCAGTGTGCCGAATTAATAGGCGGCACATCAGTAGAGATAGAACTCGTCGAAACTCCTTCATACTCAAGTGCACCATTCTGTACAGCATCCACATACTGACAGAGCTACTGTCAAGACAAAATCTAACAAGAGGTCAGTACCATGTCTTGTTGGATCTATAGTTGTGTTGTCATTGAAATGCAACGATGAATTTATTCAAACCTGTTTTTTTACTGAGTGAATTACTTACAAGATACTTGTGTCTGCTCTTTTATCCCAATACATTCTTCTAAAAGGGACTGGGTTGTAACCAAAATATTTGTATAAGTCGTCGACCTCTGAAAACAATTTCGAACGTTATACAAGGGAAATTCATGGGCTCATTCATTCATTCATATTACTCTGAAAGCAGAGAAAGGAACGTTCACTGAATTATGTTAAAAATAGTGATAGTTTCCCATTTTGTGATATATCATACAGCATTGTATTATTATATCACAAAGGTACAGATTATATAACTAGAAACGACATAGTGCTTAATTGTGACTCTCAGCAATTATTAAAACCATAAATCAAATGTTTATATCAATATAAGCAGCTTCAATATAGACAAAATCCTTACCTGTCACACATTGTATTGCCAGTTTGGAGTTACACTAAGAGAAAATTGCTTAATGTGCAATAATGTTAGTTTTGTGTCGTCAAAATCAAGTGTTATTATTGAGAGGCATCCACTGACTGTCCACAGAAAAAAATGTGAGCAACCTACACCATTCCGTTCAGTGATAATAGTATAGAATAAAAACAAATGCATAGGGAATGATAAAACACACAGTGGGAATTGCTGGGTTAATATGATTATTGCTCTGGAATATGTATAAATCGCTCTTCGAGTCATAGATAGAAGTTTTGAATTTTACATTTATAAAATCGTTAGAGCCATGTTTTCAAAAATCGAAATTTCAAAGAAATCATGAAAAGTCCCCTTAACAATTCAGTTATAAAATCCAAATTCTGGACGGTTCGATGAAATTCCAAAAAAAAAAAAAAAAAAAAAAAAAACATAATTAAACACAAACAGTAAATATGATGAACCATTTACCCGTTGCGCTTCCCCATAGGCAGTCAGATGTCATTCCAAAACACTTTTCTTTTTTTGGTTTCTAGACATCTTTAAGTATATTTTCTTGGTGTTATCTCGATTTCGATTTTTTGTCATGATCACGAAAAGTCCCCTTAATATTTAAGTTATAATAACCAATTTGTTTACGGTTCGATTCACTGAAAAAGCTCTTTAATTAGAAAACGAAGTAAATTCAATGAACCGTTTCGTCACTACAGGCGTACACGGACGGACAGATAGACATAGGCATACGTCATTCCAAAAATACTTTTTTAGGTTTCTAGGTAGTCTATTATGACACAGGTTTCCCTGTGTTAACTCGATTTCGTTTTTTATGTAAAAAAAGAAAAGAGATCCTTTATTCCCTTTCCCAAAAATATTAAATAATTCAAAGACATAATTAACTAATTCAGCCAAAGATGTGAAATCAATCAGAGAGGGCCCAAAGAGCTATCACTATTATTTTATAGGAAAGATATTACGGCACTGGAAAGAAACAAATGTTGCTCAGACTTTATGCGGTGTAATTCGAGTTGTGAATATAAAAACAAGGTGCATGCGAACCGCGGGCAAAGCGATTTCTCTCATTTCAAAACTCTAGTAATACTGCTGTATTGATAAATGAAACACAACTGTTTGATTGATAGCTCGCTCCAAGTGATTCGCCGTGAATCTTACCTTCTTTCATATCCAAAACGTCAATTCATCTCTATCACATATCTTTGTTCCTTTACTTCATTAACAAATTACTCCTGCAGAATGATTAGGCTTACAGAGTTAACTGTAGAGCGATGTAAGTAGCGGGGAAATCAGGTGTTATGGAACATTTCGAGCGTTCCCAACCCGTCGGATATATTAAGTTACATTTAAGGTTTTAATTTATGCTGTAAAGAAGTTACAAAATTAAACAAGGAATTATGAAACTTCTTTAATGCTGGAAAATTGATAAATTGACTTGCGAAATTGCAATAAAGTTGAAAGATAATAATAGGTTGATGTGATGAATATTTCATTCGTCTGAAATGCAATTTCTAGTACTTTCTCCCAAATAATAACTAGCTTTGTTTTAAAATTCGTGCTATTTAATTGATTTTTTACTAACTGTCTTTCTTTTTATTAGTTTAACTTCTCCCAGGCCGCCCGGGCATTACAGGACCTCTACCTTTGGGAGAGGGATTACCTTTGAATCACATACAGATATTTTTTTTGTAATCAGACAAGGACATGGATCCGGCAAATGCCGGTGCCACCTCCGAGACAACACACATAGGACGAAACACACTAGTCGCACACACACTCATGCCAAACAAGGCGCGGATGTACTGATGAGCGAGACCAGTCTTGGTCTTGCAGTCTTGGTCTTGCAGAAAATGCAAGACCGAGACCAAGACCAAGACCGCATCAGCGTTAGCAAGACCAAGACCAAGACCGACCATGCAGGACCGAGACCAAGACCAAGACCAACTCTGCAAGACTCTGGCAAGAACAAGACCTAACTGCAAGACTCTTGCAGTCTTGCTACTTGAAAAAGTTTTATAAAGCCCCGTTGTGTATGCAGCGAGCCTGCGACAGCTACTCAAAGGCGCCGCAGAGTCGCTAGCCGGGGTAGTCCCTAGGCTGGTAGGCCTATAATTTATCTGACGGATTTCCCTGAATGGCATTCCATACAGCTAGTTCCTTCAATTAGTGGGAGTTAAATTCACGATAAACACTCCATATTCATTTTTAAAAAGTTTAATTATACTATTATGGTACGAAAGACAAACGGATGTAACAAAGACCCTAAGCCATATATGAAATTTCATTTTGCGTACAATAAAAATACTGACCACATAATTTATCAATAAAACTTAAAAATTCTACCAAACAGTTGTTTAATAACTAGTTTCTCTAACCTCTCACTGGGTTAAAAGAAAGCTATGACTGAGGATTTATAATAATTCTTTATTACAACCAAATGGTTATACTACGATGAATGGAGCAACGATGGAATGGTATATGGCAGGGGAAACGGGAGCACCCCAAGAAAGCCTGCCCCGACCCCACTTTGTCCACAAAAAATTCCACATGGATCCATCGAGTTCCGATCCCGGGTCCCAGCGGTGGATGGTGAGCGGTCTAACCACTCAGCCATGGCGTGGCCTATGACTGAGAATTTGAAACTTTAAACAGTAGCCCTCATAACTTAAAACGCCTATTAACGTGCTCAGTAACCTATTTCATTAACAATGATATCCTTTTTTACACCTAGGCTTATCATTAATATTCATAGCCTACTCTCACATAGGCTATAGAATCTTTCCTGTCTACTTGACATAGCTATTCAGCTCATTCCATTCTCCTTGCAGGAGATTTCAAAATAAAGTGAAGTCTGAAAAATTCAGGTTATAGGCTACGCCCGGTATTCTTCATAATTATTCAATAAAACACAATTAAACCGTAGATTAATTAAAACAGGAACTCATTTGACGGGTATTTGCTAGTTATTACTTTACAGTTACGTATCTGATTGTACTGTAGCTATACAGGCCTTCATTTTGCTGATGATAGGTAGGACATCCACTGAAAACCTTTTTTTACTACTACAATTTTGTTATTGACACATAACGGTGGTGGTGTTTAAGTTCTTGCTGCTGATTCATATTAAGGATGCATATCGAGTGGGAAAAGATACTAAAAGTAGAAAATGCCTGGTCTAGAAATATTTGCTTGCATGAAGAATAGTTATGATTATTTATGACTCAATTAGTTGAAGGCCCGAAACTTGAAAGTAAGTAGAAAGTAATTTACGGGGGTAGCGGAAATCTTTAAAGTGCAGAAATGATCTGTTCACAATGTGTTATAAATTAGAACTAGGGTATATGGAAAGAGAAATATTATTTATTACAGCCTATTGTTGCGGTTGCAACCTATTTTCTTCTGAACTGAACAGTTATTATTATTATTGACAATTAAATCGTATATTTTGAGTACACGCGCGTTTCGTTTCTCTATTGTCATTCTGTATATACCAGGCAAAACTAATCTAGTTATATTACTTACTCTTAATACGCTAGTGGTGCCATCTTTTTCTGTGTGTACTATTTTGCGACTAATTTTGCCTGGCTGCTAGAGTTGACGTGAGCGCTTAACGCTACTTGGCTGGATCTATTCTTCTTCTAGCCTTCGTCGGCGACTGTACTAGTTTCTTCTGTGTGTATGGATCGTCGTGTCTGAGCATTGTCTTCATGATGTTGGGTCGTCAGGTGAGCGAAGTATATTTTTCATTATTCATGTTGTATTTAAATTATTTCTATTTTTGTATATTTGTATTTTGTATAGTAAATTCACTTTAAGGTTTGTCTATTTCGTAAAGTTAATATTTTTGCTCGCTCACCTGACATTTCAATAATTTTCTATTTCGGCTTTACTATTCTAAATTAATTTTTTTTTTATCGTGAAGACAATGGGTGTGTTTGGGACGTATGTATGATGATGAATGAATGTTTCGCCGACTTCTTTCTTCTCTCTTAATTCTTCTCTTCTCTTCTAGTATTTTCGTTTTTCTATTCCTTTCTTTCGTTCCGGTCATGACCGATATATATGTATAAATTAAATATCCAGCCAAAGTCATTAATAGTCATAATTACATAACTTTTCTCATTACCGTAAATTTTGTATTCTGGCCTATTCTGAATTTTGCTTGCTGTTAATTCTGGCCATATTGTATAATCTAATAATTTCAAATGATACATTTCTAAATATAAATATAAATTTGATTACTCATTGAATTTTTGAATACTTTTGTCTATCGTAATTTCAAATACTGCAGTAATATAAAATATGGGTCATTAATATTGTTCTCTGTATACAAACTATTATGCTATTCCATTCAATATATATTTTCCTATTATATTATTTCTGTCATTTCTTTATTCTGTAATAAACTTATACATATTGAAATTTAATTCTTTTCTTACGTAAATATTATTGTTGGGCTAATTATTCCAGTTCCTTCCACTTTTTATCCTTATAGCCTTTGTGTGGTCTGCCATCCCTATTCATCCTTGGATATATATATTTAATTATCTTATATAGTCATGTTTCCAAGGGGGATTGGCTTGGTAGGGTTTTCGCTGCGCTGAGTTCTTCAAACCTAACTAACTATTCAACTTATTACCAGCGCTAGCATTATTCCCCCTACCACCACCATTAGATTACAACACAGCACTATGGGTTTGGGTTTCGAATGGTCATTGTGTGATTTTCTATAGATTGCACGATTTCTAAAGCATCTTCTTCAATGCCGTTATGTTTTGTTACTATATTATACAGTTTTAAACAGGTCAGACAGAACCTCTCTCCTATGCGGAAATCTTTTAAACATTTCATACACATCCTGTTAATATTACTTCTTGTCTCCACAGCCGTTCAATTTGAAACTTTACAATATAATATTCATAATTTTACACTCTCAAATAGTGTATAGCATATCGTGGATTTTGGGTTTAAAGATCTGCAATAGGATAACAGAGAATATTTAAATTTACACTCAAAGTTTTCTGTTCTAGCTTATATCACCATGGACGTTTTGGTAAACAACGTGACATCACATTACTGTTTACATGGTCAAAGCAACTAAAAGCAATTAGCTTTCGTTACTTTCACAAGAAATAACACATGTAATCAGCGTAACTTTAAATCATGTAAACGCCATCGATCACAGTAAGATGCGAAAACGAAAACTGCAAGACTCTTGCCACAAGACCAAGACCGAGTATGCAAGACCGAGACCAAGACCGAGACCAAGACCGAGACCAGGGTTACCTATGCAAGACCAAGACCAAGACTGAGAGTGCAATACCAAGACCAAGACCAAGACCAAGACCGCCTTTGTCTTGGTCTTGGTCTTGCATTTGCTCATCACTACGCGGATGGGTTGAAGATGATAATGACTGCCAGATGATATCCGGGGATCACAAGGGCCTATAGTTATCCGCCATTCTCGGTTCGGTTCCTAGTCGAGATAAACTTCCTAGGTGGGGTTTTCCTCATCTGTGTTTTTCACGTCCTATGTGGGGAACTTTAGGCCCTTCTGGTACCTGGACATCTGGCCGTCACTATGACTTTCATCACACCCGCCTTGTGCGGAATAGGTGTGCAACTGATTTGTCATATCCTATGTCCTCGTGTTGTTTGGTCCCAGAGATGGCTCCGACATTGTGCTGATCATTCATCCGGGGAGACCCTCTATGTATGGACAAAATAGTGTATATATGTATATATGATCCAATGGTAATTCCTCTCCTGACAGGTCGCGGTCCTTTAAGGCCCAGGTAGCGTGGGCCGCATAAATTTCAACAGGCATGTGACCTGTTTTAGCGAATAAAAATCAAGGAAGTAGGCGGTGACTAATTTCCAAAAATGAATTTTGGAAAAGTGACTTCAAGATTCTTTCTTTATCTTCCGAGGAGGGTAGTTCATTGCGAGGTGAGCCCCGCAAGGCTTCGTAGGAGATTTATCATGTAATAATTCTAACATCTCAATGGAGGAAACTTACCTGATAAAATAGATTAGAATACCAAGCGGGTGTTTAATATGTATGGGAATAGATTAGAGCAGCTGTAGTTCGACGAAAATCAAAGTATAGTAGGAATATAGTGCTAACCAATATTATGAAAAAAAAACTTAGAAACGTTTTAAGATAGAAACGTAAACATCTTTCGTAGTGATGTTAGGACTTATTAAGTCCGATAATTTCACACATCTACAGGACAAGGCAAATGACGCCCTTGAGATCATCCATTCATAGGGCAAAGAAAATAAGTTAAACTTCAATGCAAACAAAGCCTTAGCTATGGTAACAACAAGAAAAGGGAAAATAGAACCAATAACTCTTACGATGAACAACTCCAATATCCATATAGTTGACAAACTAAAATATTTGGGCGTTACACTGGACAGTCGTCTGACCTTTCGTCCGCATCTAAACCAAATCGCGAGTAAAGCCAATAAGCTACTGGCTGCCTTATCAGCAACTTCTAGACCAACCTGGGGACTAAACTCCAATATCCTTAAAATAATATACCGGGGAGCAGCAGAACCCATGGTATTATACGGCGTCGGAGCATTTGAAGACGTCCTCTACAAAAAATGGGCCCAGAGAAAACTTACCCAAATCCAACGAGGTTTTCTCTTAAGGATTATTCGGGGATACCGCACGGTATCCAATGAAGCAGCACAAATCATAGCAGGAGTGGAACCCCTATTTATAATCGAGTATTAACATTGTAAAACTGGGCCGAAAGGTTCCTAAAGAATTATCTCACTTACAAATTCAGAAACCAGTAAATCCACTCCAAGCTGGACATCCGCCAAGTTATATATCCTGTCTCAAAGAAAATTCTACTACCAATGCCCATCAATTCTCAGTCTTTACAGATGGCTCACGTATGCAAGAATGTTAAAGCCAGAGCGCTAAAGTGGGTTGCACTTTTGTTGCCTACTCGGACTCGATTGAACGTACTTCTGCTATTTTTAAGCTTTCTCCAGAATGTTCGGTATACCAGGCAGAACTGCTAGCAATATGAGAGGCAATTAAATGGTGCAATAAAATAACCACAGTGCTACTATTTACAGTGATTCCCACTCAGCATTATATGCAATTATTGATAAATCTAACTTGAACCCTATCGCTAACGAAATATCTCATACAACTATTCTCCAAAATACTAACAAACATATTAACCAAGTTAGTGGATGAGAATCAGCCACCGGAACAAGCTGGCTTCAGGATACATACAGTACGACAGACCACCTGCACACAATAAATCAAGTGATTGAAAAAACACACGAATTCAATCAAAGACCATACATCGCACATATAGATGACAAAAAAGGCTCGGTAGAATATGGTCGACATATTGATCTCATATTGAAAATTAGCCGTAAATCCAAAGTATGTAAAAATAATAAGGTGTATATCAACAACAATGCGAGAGTAAGAACAGAAATAGGGGAAGACAATTTAAAAATCAACAGATGTGTCAGACAAGGAGATCCCATCTCTCCCAAGCTCTTCACTTGCACTTTAGAGGCAATATTCAGGAAACTAAACTGAACCCGATAAAGGAGAGGGAGAAATATCAATGGGAGAAAGCTGACCAGTTTTAGGTATGCAAATGACGTTGTTCTATTTGAAAAATCAGCTGCCGAATTGCACGAAATGATAACAGAACTAAATCAATTAAGTGTAGAAGTAGACCTACAAATGAGCCCAGATAAGACTAAAGTAATGACGCCGATGTAGTACTGTAAGGAATATATTTAACTGAACCAATTAATCAGTCTTACTGAAAGCAGGGGCAAAGAACTCCGGAGAAGAATAAGTCTAGCATGGGGCAAGTTCTGGAATCTCAAATTCATTCTAATAGACAACACCAATGTGGTTCACAAACGCATGTACTAAAATAATACAAACATGTCAACGCAAAATTGAAAGGAAGATATTAGGAATTAGTCTCCAAGACAGGATAAGAAACGAAGATATGAGATTGAGGAATGGTGCAGAAGATGTAGCCAAGGTAGCACCAAGACTAAAATGGAGATGGGGAGAACATGCAGCCAGACTCAACCAAGACAGATGACCATATGTCAGAACAGTTTGAGACCTAAGGAGAGGCAAAAGGACCAGAGGTAGACCGTGAAGAAGGTGGGCACAACAATTTTTTGAAACAGCTGGGCCACAGTGGACAAGAATAGCCAAGGACAGAAAAACTGGAAGGGACTAATGTTACACTTAGAAAATAGCTTGAAGAACTAAAAGTGAAGCGAGATGTACAACAAAGAGTGGAAGTGGAAGTATATACAAGTAATTACAGAATAATTTAGGTAAAGAGTTACATGAAAGCACACAGGGACTAGCTCCCTATGATTTTGACTGAGCTAGACCTACCGGAAGGTAGGAGCCCTTGCTCACTAGGGATGTTACGGCCTTATTTATTCTATCATTATTAATTAAATCGCGGAGGATGAAATGAGTGCCATGGGGGAGGAAATACATATGTAAAGAATATTCACTGGAGACCCGAAGGAAAAAAAAAACACTTGGAAGTCTTAGACGTGCATAGGAGAACAATATTAGAATAGATTTAAGGCAAGCAGAATTTGCGAAGGATGGTCGGATGGAGTTAGCACAGAATAGGGTTGAATGACGGACTCGTGGTAAGTAGGGCATTTAACCCCTGGTTCCATAAAATAAATAATATTCGGTTCCTTTAGTTTGGTTAGGAATTGTTCATTGCCATTGAATAATTCAAATTTAATTTTGATAACATATAATAGAACCCTCGACTTGAAAACAGGTGCAAAGACAAATTTGGCAAAGTTAGCTTTGTTAATTAGAGCCCTGTATTAGGCCTACTATAGGATATAGTATAGTATAGGATATGCTATTATCACCGGTTCAATATGTCTTGGAGTATCAAGGTCAGCAGTGTGGAGCTATTAATAAATAGATTTGATTAGGTGAGTAACACCGAGTTCTAATATACATTTCAAAAGCAAGCCGGTTTCTTCCACGATTTTTTAATTATGCGCACATAAATGTTCTTCTCTTGGGTACAGGAATTTGAAAGAAATATATTCTGAAATGTCGAAGCCTAAGGGTAACATGGTAGAAGTGTAAGTTATACTTGATTGCTTGTCTTATAACTTAACATTGATTGAATATATCCAATCGCATTTTCGGGCACCAATTATTATGATTACCTCTCACGCGCTGAAACTTGATAGCGACTGGCGAGCTGAGTTAGGGCAACAATGGCACAAGCTGCGGCAGCTTTAACTGAGATTGCATATGGTTTCTTATTTATCTGGTAGCTATCAAATTTCGGAGAACGATAAGATAAGATATGTAACTACATGATGGACCTTCCTATTCCACTTACATTAAGTACAAATTTTGCCTACTTATACAGATACGATTATACACAATAAATCAAATCATCCTTTCAATCAGAAAACAGCAGCTCTGAACAACATGATTCATAGATTATTGAATATTCCTATGGATAAAAAACATTACAAAGAAGAACTTAACACAATAATAACAATAGCTAAAACAATGGCTTCAAAGAAAGTACAGTATTTAATTTACTTAAGAGACAAAGAATACAGAAAAATAAAAATTTGGCGAATAAAACAAATTTATTAACAATAAACGAGAAAAAGAAAGAACAGAAATATATAACATTCACATACACAGACAAGAAAATACATGGAATCTCTAAATTATTCAAAAAAGACTTTAAAATTGCATATCAAACGAATAATAACATCAAAAACAAATTATATAAAATAAAGAACACTAATACAGATTCATTCTTGACAAATGGAGTCTATAAACTTACATGTACAGACTGTAAAAAAGTATATATAGGGCAAACAGGTAGGAATTTCAAACAAAGATATAAGGAACATTCTATTGACTATAAACAAAAAAGAAGAAAATCCGCCTATTCTAAACATTTACTGGACGAAAACCATAGACATAACAGCATAGAACAAACTATGGAAATACTGCATCTACAACAAAAAAGCAATAAGTTAAACGTATTGGAAAACCTAGAAATTTACAAACATAGACAAAACATCCTCAACGAAAATACTATAGACAATAACCCGCTCTTTGATCTTGTTTGTGAACATACTCCAACTATATAAATACATACATACACTGTTTAGCTCACGAGTCACGCACTACACCTTCTCCATACAGCAGTAAGAGGTAAGCTAACCTATATATATACTTAAATAATTAATATATATACATATAAATTTGCTAATTCCCCTTTATTCGTACTGTTTGTTATACAGGCTGATGATGACTTGATATATAAGTCGAAATGCATTCCAAGTAACATATTTACAATAGGATAGTGACTCTGGGAAGCTGCCACTAGCATCTTAACTCAACTTTTCGTAATATAGTAAAAAGAAAAGAAAGAAAAAGAAGAGCTTCAACTATAGAATACACAAGAATAATAACAAGAAGAATTTTAAATAAGGACTATTTTAATATTTGTAATATTGTAAATGCATGGTCATATCAGGTGCTCACAAAAATAATCATTAGATTCTACCAATACACCAAAGGTTTATATGTACATAGACAACAGACACTTAAATTGTACTAAGCTAACTTTTTGTGATTGATATAATTACTTTATAAACTGTTCATTATATGAATAAACGAAGGAAACACTTTCTACAAACTGGCTACGTAAAAAAAGGACGTAACTTAACACAAGTTTAATTGGATCGACTAACATAGTGCACTTGATGTACTTGTTTTCTTTTTTAGCAAATGAACTATATGTAAATGTTCTGATTGTATCTTTTAAATTCAAAAAAATTGTTTTAGCATAGGATATAATTATAACGGACAGGTCCATACCATAGTAATTTTTTAAATTCTCTAGATTTTAGTTTTGTATCAAGTTGGTTTTTAATAAACATCTGTGTTTTGTTATTTAGTTTGTATACTGTATCAGATTTTAACTAAGCATATAATAAACAACGTAAACATTGTAAATGTTTTTGGCTGCTTCCAAGTTCTATCCTTACGTTTAGTTAATGAGGGTATAAGGTGGTTTTTGAAATATTTTCAATAGACATAGTTCAAAATAACTTTTCGAAGATATGGATGAGAAGGAAGCAATGCTATTTTTAAATTCCTCAGTACAAAGTTTATATGGAGAAATATATTTAACATTTTGATAATAATTATTAATGGGACATCTTAATTGGTTTGAAACTTTTAAGGGGAAATGGAATTGATTTATGAATGAAAATTGTGATTTTCTTTTTATTTTTGTGTTTCATCCTCTAAACTTTCCTCTTTAAAATGATGTATCATACTTATTTGTACTATAATTTTATCCATGCAATTTTTTACTTCCTCTGCCCATACCATAGGTACTGTAGGTAAAGGAAGTAGTCTATTGTTTTCGAATCCCAAATTCGAAGTTGAGTTTTTAACATAAATAGCCTACACGTTTTGAGGTTCCCCTGAATACAAAACTAATATTTTCAGAAGCATATCTGTTTTTGTGTCTGAGTGTGTGTCTGTGTGGATGGCTGTGAACAGTCTAGCTCCAGAACGGAAAATCGTATGAAAACAAAATTTTGTATTTGGTACCTTCTAAAGATGTGACACGAGGATTGGCGACGACATTTCTTATTTTTAAGGGGACTTTACATGAAGAAGTTTTTCGCGATTTTCTCGAAAACGGCTCATGGGTTGCTAATACTAAGATCTAAAACTTTTATTTGAAACATTTTTCCGAAGAAAAAATATGAAGGGTAGCTATAAGCCACCTACTCTGAATACGCTCTCTTTGTAATACGGCCTCTTGTAACTGAAAATTGTAAAATCAAAATGATGTATTTTGAGGATGTGACACCAAGATTGGCGACGACTTTCTTTTATTTTTAAGGAGACTTTGCAGGAAGAAAATTTCGTTTGTGGCGATTTTCTCGAAAACAGCTCTTACGATTTTGTTAAAAATCACTGAATACGTGCTCTTTGCAATATGGCCTCTTGTTCTATATCAGAATGTGAAATGAGAAAAATGTATTGGAAATTCTTAATCTAAAGAAAGTTACGAGAGTACATTAGTCAGATTTTAATTGGGTTATATATTGTTCATGGATGCGATGTGATGTGGTAACGACATTCTCTTCAATTTTACAACCAATTTACATGAAGAGGATATCATACATAATAATTGTATTATATAAGAGGCTAACTTTATTTGAGCAGAGGAAGTTAAGTGAATTTCACATCAGATTTTAAAATTTTTCTAAGAGGGTCCAGACTATGCAGCGGATCTCAATTCAAAGCTCAATTGATTTTTGGATGAAAAAAGAGATTTTCTTTTGTTATTGCATTTTAGTCTCTAGACGTTACTCTTTAAAATGATCTATCATACATAATTCTACACAATTGTATCCATTTTTTTAAATTTTTCTGGGAACATCCAGACAATGAAGCAGGGATGTTTTAACTTTGAAGCTTGTTTCAATTAAAATTACTTTTTCTCAGCTTCTACTTAAGTTACAGCTTCAAATTTTCAGGATTTGTGCACTCAGGTGTGTTGCATGCACTGAAAAAAAATTTGAATTGATTAATGTATGAAGTATTTACAGGTCATGAGGTATTTACGTTGATAAAAATTGTATAAAGAAAAATTACATTTTTCAATAAATAAGTATATATATATATATTTTCTATTTATTTTATTTATTTATTTTATTTTATTTAAATTACATTTACAAACTTATGTACAAATACAAATACAAATACAAAAATACACAAATAAACAAAAAACATTTACAAATTTCAAAATTAAAGTACAATACTTTTTAAGAAAAGAACCAAATATTTATTTAGAAATACACCCGAATGAGCAAACTGCTCGTGCTCGGGTGTAGATTCAGAAAATCAGAGTGGGGAAAGAGGAGAAACAAAAAAAAAAGTGAGAAAGAATGACACACTTATAAAAAAAGTAGAAAAATTTTAAACAGAGCTAGAAAAAGAAAAGACAAATTTATAAAAAGGAGACAAAAATATTAAACACAAATACATACAATAAATAATAATAAAAACAAATGACTTAAAGCTAATAAAATTACAAAAAATGTTTGACATACTTATTAAATTTAAAATTGGGGTAAACAGCGAGATCGGGGTATCTACTGATCATAGAGTTATAGAAACGGGGACCAAAATTAATGGTGTGGTTTAATCCTGCTGATGTGAGACATTTGGGTTCTGATAGAAGTAGATTATTATTTCTTCTAGTGCTGTATGCATGATCACCGGATGTGTATTTTGCACGATGTTTGTGAAAATATTTTAATAAAGAAAATTTGTAGAGTTGGTCAAACTTAAAAACATTAAATTCCGAAAATATTAGACTAGTTGGGTAATCAATGTGTTTTCTTAGACAGATTTTTATTATTCTTTTTTGTAAAAGGCAAAGTGGTTCAAGAGTAGTTTTCGCTAATCCTCCCCAGGCGAGAATGCCATATTGCATAATGGACTGGAACAGGGCTAGATAAACGGAACGAAGAACAGTAATGGGCATACAGTGACGTAAAATGACAAATTTTTAAATTGTTCTGCATAGTCTATTACAGACATAGGCGTACCGAGGGGGGGGGTTTGGGGGTTAGAACCCCCCCCCCCCATTGATTAAAAAAAGGAAAATTGTATGATTTTTTAAAGTCTGCCCATAAGTTACTTAATACAAGTTTAAAGCGTGGGAAGCTTAAAACTCGTTATTTTGCGTCTTAATTTTTAAAATTTTCCGGGGCAGATCCCCGGAAGCTTAAAACTCGTTATTTTGCGCCTTAATTTTTAAAATTTTCCGGGAGAGGACCCCCGGAAGCTTAAAACTCATTATTTTGCATTTTAATTTTTAAAATTTTCCGGGAGAGGACCCCCGGAAGCTTAAAACTCGTTATTTTGCATCTTAATTTTTAAAATTTTCCGGGGGAGGACCCCCGGACCCCGCGGATGTTATAACCCCCCATATAGTCGGCCTGGTTACGCCTATGATTACAGATGTAATTAACATGGTGAGACCATTTAAGATGTTGATCTTTTAAATCTTTCTTTTTCATAACTGACACATGGTATGTATGTGAAAACTGTAAAAAGATAAAGTGCCTAGCTTTAGTAGTTTTTGAGAAAAGAAACGTGTATATTATGCATTCTGTAAAAGTTTTATAATGGAACTACAAAACTGAACTTGTTACAAATTAAAAGATTTTTACTCTGTCATAAAATTCCTACTCGCAGTAAACTACCCGCCATTATTGGTTTCACTCTCATCACGTTGGACACAACTTCGCCTCGCGACATCACACACGATTTTGAACCTCAAAAGGAAAACTCACAGTTGAATAACTCGTATGTTTTCAAGATTCTATAATGAAATTTAATTGGCAGTTTAAGCAAGTGTTAATCTCACGGTAAACGGTGTTTATCCCATCGTAGATTCCCTTTTCCCAACGTAAATGCATTTATTTACTTCGTTGCTGGTTTTCCTAGTTACTCTAGAAGAAAATCATTAAAAAAACTACTTACTTAGTTACTCAATTGCAAAAGATAATTCCTAAGCAAGCTCAAGGAAAGTTATCTATTTTATGCAACCTGGAGTGTTATTGTCGCGCTTACAAGAACCCGCAATTCAACCCATTCTGTGATAACTATGTCGAACCATCCCTCGCTGATCTTAATTCTAATAAATATATTCGAGTATCATCCTTCCACCTACGTCTAGGTCTTCCAAATAGTCTCTTCCTTTTGGGTCTCCCAGTACATATTTTTGAGGTATGTCTTTTCTCCCCATTTTACCCTTTGTGATTTAATTACCTTTATTGTATTCGGTGAAGAGTACATTTCCCGAACTATGTCGTACCTTATCTCCTTCTGTTTTCTGAACTATTCACCTTACAGAAATAAATTCAGATCAATTTTATAGTTTAATTTTGCGCATAAACTGCTTTGTAAAATGTTTTAAAATATTTTTTTTTTTTGCTAGAACCAATAGTTTTTTGGATATATAGAAAAAACTGAGAGGAACGACATTTAAACGCGCCCACCACTCCCCGCTCACCCTCATTCATGGGGACTTTTAGTATGTAGTTTCGGACACTTTCCTCCAAATCTCTGCCAAATTTCAAGACTGCATGATTTTTTCACCTCACTTTTCCTTTGTTGCCTGGACTATTGAGTGAAATGAGTGACTCCGCTAATATGCATAAACCTACATAAGTTATGCTAGTAAGGCAAAAGAATTTAAAGCTACAATAATAGGTAACAAAAAGCCAACCTCAACCAATGCATTGAAAACGGTAGACAAATTATCTTGGTTATTCGTGTCGAGGTTCTCACCAGATGTCACTACTGAGGACGTAATGGACTACATAAAAGAATCAACAAAGCAAGAAGTACAGTGTGAGAAGTTAAAGACAAAGTATAATACTTACAATTCCTTTAAGATTGGAGTGCCGGAAAACATTGTAAATAATATATTAAGTGAGAATTATTGGCCACAAGGAACACTCGTCAAAAAATACTTTCGACCAAGAAATGAGTATCCCAATGCTGAGAAGGTTTTTTTAAGAAAAAGCTAAGTTCGACTTTGGAGTATGATTGTGAGAACGGAATAATTTTACGAATATTCTACATGAATATTCAGTCACTACTAAACAAGACAAATGAACTGGAAATCATTCTAAAAGACGAAAATATTGATGTATTATGTCTCAGTGAACATTGGTGTAATGAGAATAATTACAATCTGGCTAAATTAGAAGGCTATATATGTGCGGATATATTTTGTAGGTCTAAGTATGTGCATGGGGGCGTGGCTATATATACAAAGGTGAATTGTGAGTATAAAGTGATCAATGTTGACAAGTACTGTAAGGAGAAGCATATTGAAGTAGTGGCTATTATGGTGATTAGTCCTAACTACAAAATAATACTGATGTCTTTGTACAGATCACCCAGTGGAGATATAAACCTATTTTTTGAGTTCCTAGACAAAGTTTTAATCTACTTGAGCGCTTTCAATATCCCTGTTGTGCTGTGTGGAGATTTTAACTTAGACATAAATGAGTGCAAATCGCCTTGGGTGGCGCAGTTTTTAAATGTACTGAGATCTGTAAATTTTCGTTGTCTTAATTCTGAAGCGACGAGAGGGAAAGCGTGCTTCGACAATGTCATCACGAATATGTCAGATGAACTAATTTTGGTAAGTGTTTATAAACCAATGTTGTCTGACCATGATGCTTTAGCCATGAAAGTATATGGAGCCAAGTACTCGGAACAGGAAAATACATCCCAAACAGTTACAAAAACTCGATATTTCAACTCGGACAATATTGAGAAATTTATAGACTACTTAAAAGCTATTGAGTGGCCTAATATAGAAAATCTTGACTTCGACAAGTTCTTAACAATATTTTGCCATGGAATGGATATGCACTTCCCACATAAATATAAAAAAAGTCCATAGATGTGAACGTAAGCAAAACTAAACCAAAGTGGTATACGAGTGAATGCCGTAGTATGAGATCACAAGTGTTGTTGTTAAGAAATCGTATGTTGTGGGCTAGTCGGTACAATGTTTTCGTGGACCAGACTAAATTGGCATATACAACTGCAAGGAAAGAATATAAAAAATTTCTAGTGGATACCAAGTTAAATCACAATATAAATTTCATTAGCTCTGCATCGAACAAAGTTAAAGCTGCTTGGACAATAATTAATAATGCAGTCAACCAACATCAAAATAAACAAAGCTATAATCTTACTCCAAATGAGTTTAATAACTGCTTCATAAATACAGGTAAAGATTTAACTAACAAGAATCTTGATGTTAACAATGCCATGGTGCGAATACAGAATCTGAAGATACCTCCTGCCAGTTTTGTGTGGAAAACTGTTACTTGCAATGAAGTCATAAAAATCGTAAAGAAAATTAAATTTTCAAATACTAAGGATGTGTATGACATTAGTAATACCTTTCTCAAAACTGTAATTCCATATATTGTGGTGCCTCTAACGGATTGTATTAACCAATGTTTTGTAAATGAGGAATTCCCTGAATCACTGAAACTAGCGAAGACAATACCAGTACTTAAGAAAGGTGACGCATAAAAACCTGGGAATTACAGACCAATTTCAATAGTTCCGATTTTCTCAAAAGTTATTGAAAGTGTAGTGAAAAACCAGCTAACGAACTTTTTTGAAAACAATAATATGTTTACTGAATCTCAATATGGTTTTAGAAATGGAAGGTCAACGGTGGATGCAGTGGAGACATTGATTTCTTCTGTAATTTCAGGCTTTGAAGATCATAAAAATACTCTGGCTCTAATGTGCGATTTAACCAAAGCTTTTGATTGCGTGCCACACGATATTCTGGCCGCTAAACTTAAATACTATGGTGTAAAAGGTAGGGAACTAAGGTTGATCAAATCTTACTTAAGTAACCGCGAACAGACAGTATGGTTTAATGGTGAATATTCAGATGTACGTCAGATAGGTATTGGAGTCCCGCAGGGATCAGTGTTGGGGCCGCTTTTATTTCTTATTTTAATAAATGACGTAGCTTCAAATGTAGACAGTAAGTCTGTGTTATTTGCTGATGACTCAACGTTTTATCGAACTGGAAAGGAACATTATAACCTTAACATGTTAATGAATAATGTTATGACTGAAGGTACAGATTGGTTTACAGCAAATGGGTTAACATTGAATATAGAAAAGACACAAAAGATACTGTTTTCCCTAAATAATACGTATGAGACATCTACTGCCAAATTATTAGGTAACACACTTGATAGTAAGTTAACGTGGGGTCCACATAATGACACAATATGTAAAAGACTGTCTCGAGTGATCTATGTTCTACGACATATAAGAAAGCTTATACCAAAGAACTATGTTTTAAATGTATACTATGCATTTTTTAACAGCATACTCCTCTATGGAATCAGACTGTGGGGAAATGGAAGTGGTATCCAAAAAATCTTATGCTTGCAAAAGAAAGCTATACGTATCTTGGCTGGTGCTAAGTATAACGAACCGTGCCGTCCTCTATTTATTAGAGAAGGTGTTTTAACTATTGTAAATATGTATATTTTGCACTGTCTACTTTTAGTAAAAAACAAACTAAATGATTATGTAATCAGGAGCGAAGTTCGTGTGCATAACACGAGAAACAAATATCTGATAAGCGAAGTACAGGTCAGACTAACTAAATCAAAAGATTGGTACGAATCCATGGCGGTCACTCTTTTTAATAAATTACCTTGTGAAGCTCACACAGTGGATATTAAGAGATTCAAAAGTGTAGTGCATAACTTTCTTCAAGCTTCGCCATATTACAATCTTAATGAATTACTGGAATTGCCAAGAGTGAACATTAGGTTTTAATATCTGTTTGTTTCTTGACGAAGTCTATTGCATTATAATGTAATGCTTAATGACAAATAAATTATATTATTATTATTATTATTATTATTATTATTATAATGTATTTTCCATTACATGTAGGCCTACTGTGTTTGTACCGTGATCGGATTTTTAATAAATGCAACTTTAATGGTTGTGTAATATTTCTACACTTGTTTTACGACGTAAACACACAATAATCAGCTTATATACAAAGATATAACCTCTAAATATAGAGAACGTGCTATGGCCGGTTTTCTTCCGAAATCTCGAAATTTGACCGAAACTTAATAT
The DNA here is from genome assembly GCA_964059195.1 of Ectobius pallidus. Taxonomy (NCBI): domain Eukaryota; kingdom Metazoa; phylum Arthropoda; class Insecta; order Blattodea; family Ectobiidae; genus Ectobius; species Ectobius pallidus. The sequence goes on along the minus strand of CAXKWD010000004.1, from coordinate 156,708,544 downwards.
TGTTATAACGTTTGAACATTTGAAGAAAAACTTACATATGACCACTCATTTTAAAGGAAATTTACTGCCTACAACTTCTTTTATGAGGGTATGGCTGTATATCGAAGGGCTGAAGCGCTAGAAGGAAAAGTGTGTCGAAAAGCGTGATGCGAAAGAGCTTTTTTTCGAGAATTTGCTATTTTCGCTGGCAGATAGCTCGAAGGCTATTAGGAATAGAAAAAAAAATATGATCAAACATGTTTAAAATTTTATAACTTAAATTTTGTATACAGTAACGTTTCCTCTACGATGCATCGTTAAATAGATATAAGCAAAAATCCAATAAAAGGGACCTTCTACGGGCCATCCTGCCCCGGCTCACCCCCACACTCAGGTATTTTAGTATATCGTTCAAGACACTTCCCTCGACAACTCGGCCAAATGTTCAAACTACACGATTTATTTTTTCTCTTTTTCCTTCGTTGCCTGGACTAGTAAGGTAAAATCGGGTTTCAGGTTTTAAAATATGTAAATCTCTTTTTAGAATAGTAGGCCTATACATTTTATTTTATTGCCACGTGCTTTTAAAAATATTTCCTAACACGCTTAACACTTCATCCATTACTACATCAGCTACTACTAATCATATTACTTTCATACATGACAATCTCACTTTGTATAGCATAAATATTCACATTCTAGAATGTGCTAATAATGTGTAAAGAAAACACTGTTTTAACGTTTTCAATTTTGTGTGGAATGACTCAGCTATTTAACATTTTATAGCGTTGGTGGCCTATAATAGAACTGTGTCTACCTATAACTACGTCCCATCTTCTTAAATCCTTCACCTCAAGTAATGCTGAATAGGTATAGGCCATACCATGTGTTACGTCATGTAATACCTACTCAATGCTGGCTATGAATTTAGTTCAGTTGGCTTTGGTTTTTTCATGTCATTTTTAAAGCCTCATAGTTTTAATTATTCTAAGTATGTCTTGATAATTGTTGCTTTTAACCTCAATACCAAAACTATTTCATTTTATTTCTAAATACTTGCACATTTTAATATTTCTTTGTTTATTTTTTATTTTCTCTTGCAATTACATATTTAGTATAGTGTTTTTTCATGTATTGATTGATTATCTTAATATTAGGATCAAGTTATTGTCTTGGGTTGGAGATTTTTTAATTATTTCAACCTTCTGTTGTTTTTTAATAACATTCTACTTTTTCTTCCTTCAAAATGGACTACAAAAAATGTACGTTCTTTTCTCCTATTCAAGAGCAATGGGCTCTTTCAACCTACAAGCTTCTTAGCATCACAAAACAATGCTAAATTCGGGCGAAAAGCCTTTTATCTTCAACTTTATTGTGGATTAAGTGATTCAACTAACTTCAAGATCGCATTCAACGCAATTTAAGGATCTTAAGGATTCCTTTCGAAGTTTAATAGTGCTTCACCAATTCTCTGGACATTGGTAATTTCAAATGGAAATCATTCAATCCGTGAGTAATATCATAAACCACATACAAAAGGTACGTTCCAAGGACCATGCATTAATTTGACTTCGATGAGACTGGCAATCCTAAGGAATGTATGTAACGGCAATTTATAACTAAATATAGACATTTTATCGTTTAGAAGGCAAGGTGTGAATAATTTATTTTAAACCATTGCTTTGAACTTCTTGTGTTGTGAATACAATTTTTTCCTAGCTGTTGAAGTGACATTTCAGCAAGTTCATATTTATTTCTGGTCCTCCGATTGAATACAGTCTGCCAATACATTTAAATGTGTATCTGGATAGAGCAATAACTTCAAGATTCACGAAGAACATTTTCATCTCAAATCGCATGTTTATGGTAACCAAGCAGCATTATCACTCTATCTCTATATATATAAAAGGCTTTGTCCTGACTGACTTAATGACTGAATGACAGGAATCAACGTACAGCCTAAACTATAACAGGTAGAGACTTGGAATTTTTATAGTACCTTCGTTTCCTAATGTAGATGCTCACTAAGAAAGGATTTTGAAAAATTCTGATTCTAAATGCCAAAAATGAGTGAAAAACGGGCAGAAAACGTGCATTTTTTGGGTTTTCGAAGCGTAATTTATTTCAATGTCAAATAAATTACAGCTGGCTTTGGCTATTTTTGTCAACATACCTCATAGCCTACCTTGAAAATAAAAGCAACGCGATCGCTTGATTTTGTTAGTCCATCCTAGACGATTCATTTGTTTAGAGTGTCAAGGCCCACAGACATATGACATTTTCAACCTACACGGAAGAAGGATAATCAACCCTAAATATGGTGAAACATTGTTCGATTTGAACGAAACTCACTATAGGCCTACAGGGGTTTTCTGGGCCAAGGAACTCGAATCTGAGGTCGCTTTTACCAGGTGACGCTATCTAATCGTGGTATGCAGTCCACGTGATTTAGGTATTAATAAATATAATAATTTAACTATTATGCTCTTAATTTTTAATTTTTGAAATAATTATCGCGGGCGAAGCCGCGGGCACATGCTAGTCTCTATATATATAAAAGGCTTTGTCCTGACTGACTGAATGACTGAATGACAGGAATCAACGTACAGCCTAAACTATAACAGGTAGAGACTTGGAATTTTGACAGTACCTTCGTTTCCTAATGTAGGTGCTCACTAAGAAAGGATTTTGAAAAATTCAGATTCTAAATGCCAAAAATCAAATGTTTTTGAGAATACTTAATCCCTTCTTACACAGAATTATCGAATCCGAATCACATTTGACATTAAAACATATTGTTACCAGCGGGCCTTGGAAAAAAAATGAAAGTAGAATAAATTTGACAAATGAGAGAACTATCAATATCCACGAAAATAATGCAGTCACATAACTTTCTTTACCCTGGACATAGAGAAAACAATACGAGGTATGGTAATATATATATTATTATATCACAGAATGAAATTCACGAAAATAATGCAGTCACATAACTTTCTCTAGCCTGGAAATAGAGAAAACAATACGAGGTAAGGTATTATGTTTTGGGAAGATATGTATGAAAGTGATATTGTATTTCTGTTTAATTTCATTCCGAAAACGGTTTTATGGTAACATGACAGTGAGAAACAAAATTTTCAGCCACGATAATACAATTTTATGTTACCGGAATTTCGGTTTCTTCTTATTAGAACCCCTCCCGGGCTTACTGTGTACTGTACAAGCGATCGGATGCAAAATTCTACATATAGCCATAAAAGCTATTTCAAACATTTTCTTAGGGGATAGTTTGAGTGTGATAAGTCGTTCTTTCTACTTCAAATTATAAATACCTATATAAGGACCTAGAATTTATAAATCTAAAGTCCTTCATAAGTTAATTTCCAATTACAAAATAAGAAACCCGGGCGACGCCGGGCCTTTTAAGCTAGTGTGCATATAAACAAACTGTTATACTTTCTTTGTGGTTCGAAAAGCAATAGAATTTGTGTTTCGAACTGCAAATCATTCAATCTAATCTATTCTCGACATGTTATCGCCGGGAATCGCACCCTAAATTATTCCAAGGTCCGCTATTCGCACCAGAGGCCGGGTCGCCTGGCGGTAACACCATGATCAAATTTAAAAAAAAACTAAATATTAATCAATCTCCCAATATTAAATCTTTATTAGTGTGCTTCTTAAGGGAAGCATACTAGAAGTGAACAATGTTCACCACATCATATAACTAACATGTTGTTTCTCCACTAACTGGAACACACGTCACTTTTATTTTTAACAGGTCTCTGTTCATACCACTTTCAACCGATCCCGGGGTTTAGCAGTGTTTTCTTTTATGAGTATTTTGGATTGAGACTTATGCTTTCACCCCTGATAATTCATTTTAAGTGAAGTGAACGAGATTCGAAATGGCTGGATTTTCCTTTCAGTTGTAGGATCCAATTGCTGGAGACCGCGGGTTACCACCAATATTCGTGAAATGGTTCTTAGTTCACATAACAGTTGGAAATAAATAGACTTAGGTCTATGAGATGCAGAAGACGCTTTCCTTCTTACGCTGTAATTAGTTACTATTGACGATATCGAATTTGGGTTCAGAGCTTCGCTTTTTCCCCCCAGTTCATGGGTTCGGTCCCAGGTTAGGCTAAAGGCATTTGTATGTGCGTGTATCAATCCCGTGCCGGAAGATTTAGAGGTATGTAAAAGAACTCCCGCTGAACCAAACTCCGGCACTCCGGTCTATAAGTTTGTAAACATTGTATCCAGAATGTACCTCCCTTTTTACACAGGTCATTGTATTATGTAGCTCGCATGACGGAAGAGCGTTGAATGCAACCTACAAAGCACGGCGATCGCTTATGATACATAACGTTGGCTTTATAACTAGGGACTGTACTTTTGGCAACAGCAACGACCGCGAAATGTTACAAAACTGCCCTTCTGAGCTATATTTAGCCTTATAGATGCTTAAAATATCACTATTAAGCAAATTATATCCACGAAATATCGCGAAGTTTGTTGGATTTCACGAAATCTGTAAATAAACGCGAAATACACCCCCTCTAGAACGAATATTTAGAAGCAAATATGAAATTTTAAAACAGAAATTGTTATTGTTTGCAATTTCTTCTTCATTCTTGTAGTAGCATGATCTTTTATGCTGTCTTTAGGATTGCCGAGATAATATAGATATTTATGATTGATTGGAAAAATATTTCATGGAAAGTGTTCACACTTCCATTTACAAGTAACTAATTTTATTAACAAAAACTTCCCTTATTAGCTGGCACATAGAACTTAGGTCAAAATGAAAATTGAAATATCACAGATACAATGATCGATAAATTAAAAAAATTCTACGTGAGACAAACAGTAGTTATTATGTGTTATCTTTCAACACAGACAAAAATTTATTTTCTTTGCCAAATAAACCACCTCCCTCTATATTTCATGCCAAAATTTGGCATCTACATTTAATGTAGTAGTGAAAATAAATTACTTCGGGAAATATCCACCGAAACAGACGGAAGTTAAAACCGAAATAAGTTTTTTATTTATTTAATAAAAAACCAGGCTCCTATTTATAACCAATCTGCGCAAGGGCCCCTTCATTTCTGAATAAGTATTTTACGTTAAATCTCAATATTACTTTACTGCTTAATGTATTATTATTGTAACAACTCTTATTAATTTTCAGAAGACATTGGGTCAGCTGAATTAAAACCAATTAACTCTTTTACTTGCATTATTGTCAATAAATACTGAGATAATAAAATAAAACAGAAATAATTGCTTGCAATTTAGGGTGGCGTGCACCAAACTCATGCCATTTACTCTTTTAGTAAGCCTTACTTCTTTAGTTCTAACTACTTTAGTAAGCTACTCTTTTAGTAACCGTACTCTTTTAGTAAGGACGGCGTGCACCAAACAGGAGTAAACTAAACTCGGCGGCTTTCAACATAGAGGAATGTACTAAAGAAGTAAAAATTTTATTTACTCCCAGAGTAAATGAACTTACTCCACAAGTGGTGGAGAGCACCAACACGGTGTACGTTACTAACGTAGTAAGTTGTGGAGTAAATAAGGCCAATATTTACTCCTACTCAGGGGGTGGAGTAAGTTGTGGAGTAAATGTGTTCTGTGGCATTTGCGTGAGTTATGAGTTACATATCACATTAAATGGATTACATAGTTCAAACTGAGGATAAGTTATTGAGATGAAGAAGGTTGTATACCAAAAATGAGAGTTGTGGCAGGTGATTTAATAAATATTAAGCAAACCATACCTAGTAGGGCATTTAATAACGTAAATAATTAAGCTCATAAATCCTTACATGAAATTTTGGCGTTTGGAAGAAACGATGTCAGATTCTCACTACATCCATGTGATTTCAGCCAGTCAAATGTGGAAATATCATTGCGGAGATCGGTCCAACTAGGAAGACGTCCACCAAAGGTGAGGGGGAGAGTGAGTGGAAGGGACGTTTGCATTGCACGGTACAAGCAGCGCATGTGCTCTCAAATATCTTCCTAGCTGGATCGGCCTTTAGATGTTGCAGTTCTCCCTAACTTTGGGTCAGAAAACGACGATGTATTTCAAGCTAATCACATGGATACAGATATCGGCGAGGTATAGTACATTCCAAAAAATGAAAGCCTCCGTTCTTGGAGCTACCCAGAAAACACTTCCCCCTGCTACATAACCATAGAATTACTGAACAATAGGTGATTCTCATTGTTAAACGATTTAATGTAATTATTGTAAATTAATTTTATTACATTACACTTCTATAGCTTAACTTAAAGCACAACATTGCGAATGCCAGATTATAATAATAATTATAAGAGCTAAAAGTTCAATAGTTGCACCCGCAGTGTTAATGAATAATATGTCCTTTTTTCTAACCCAGGTGTAAAAATGTCCAAACAGGCCACATCGGAAGAAAATTTGACTGACTCTGGGATTAGCGTACATTGAGAAGGGGACACATTGTAAAACCATTCCTTAAAGACTCCCCAAGTCTCGAATGGTGGAGTGAGACGAGACTTGCATGTTTGGGAATAAACTATAACAGATGCTGCAGGTCTATAGTATGCTGCTAACTATTTAATTAACCCTGTGGACAGGAAAGTGAGAAGCATTATAAACTATATAGAAAAAAAATGCCAACATGAGTGCCGAAAGAAAATTTTAAGGAGGGGCCCGGAGGTTGAAGCTGCACAGGATCTAGAGAAGTAGTCACTGAAATTATTTTTAAACACACAACCATCAACATAATTATTATTGGAGTTCATAGCTTCCGAAATATTGTACCGCCATTTTTTGTTTAAATATTACATTTCTCAGTTGTAATATTATTATTTTTATAAGGTAATATTTTTTAAGTAAATGTTCTGTGCATTTGAAAAAGGACAGAAACATAATGCCCCTTATTAGTTTTGTTATCCTTTTTATCCCCCCTTTTTCATGATTTTGTGTAATACTTCTTATTAATATTGTTAAACAGTCAATAAGTATTAATAATTCATTATAGTGAGATTTATGATAAACAACTATAGAATAATTGATTTATCGTTTTTGGGGAAGAATATGTAACTTTAGGAAGTATAAATATTTTAATATATTTTAGAACTTTATTATTATTATTATGAGAGAAATAATTATAATATTGACAGTGAATCAATTATGAAAATCAACTGGAAATTCCAATTGTTTGCATTATAATACAGAAATAGTTTGCACAAAAATACGTACCCATACGTAGGCTACTAAACTGAAAATACTCAACTGAAGGAATTAAAATTAGTAATGAATAAAACATTACTATTAGACCTATTTTAAAACATGAAGATTGTCATTAGTAATATTTGGAACAACCCAAATTCATATTCATTGTTTCAGCGAACCTTTCCTTTTCATTATCTGGCACTTGAATAATACTGGCAATTGAAATGCACGTGTTCTGCTGCGCTGCACTAACGTTTCTGCTCTGTTCTGCGCAGAATTCGACTACTTCTTTAGTAAAAATCGCTTACTACTTTAGTAACAACTAAAGAAGTAACTATCAATTGAGCTCTCCAACACCAACTAAAAGAGTAAGTTACTAAAAGAGTAGCACTAAAGTAGTAAATTTAGGAAGGGAACCTTACGTAACAAAAACCGGTTTGTCTGTCTCACTCTAGCACATACATTAGTATGACTTAAGAGTGAGACAGATGTACTGGTTCTTGTATACTCCAGGTCTCCGTCTTAAATTTACTACTTTAGTAAGATTTACTCCTGGATGGTGCACGCCACCCTTAGAGTTTACTGATTACTCATCAGCTGATACTTTTCTATTACGGGATGGCATTTTTTAAAAGCTTTTGCTATTTGACGTAAAACTGTTTTTTTTTGTACTTAGAGAGCTCATGGCTATAGTAACAAAACCAAAAATTTAATTTGTGGGCCCAGATTTTCGAAAGAAAGGGCTCAAAACAGGGTTCCACTAACATTGATATATCTAAGCCACCTTTAAAGGTAAATTCAAACTCTTTTAAAAATTTCCTTGTAAAAGAATTCTCTACAAACTGTCTGCAGTGGAATTTTGATATTGGTTCCTACATTTCGAAAATAATTAAAATTTAAGAACACATTTTTCACTCCCTTTTTAAAAACAGACATGCATATTTACTAATGCAACCAATTAGCAAAATACGTTGTACATAAAAAATCCTAATAATTAATAGAATGTAAATTACAGATTTCTTAAATTCAGAATATATACAATTTTAGTTTGGCAATGTTGCAAAAAATGTTACGGCAAGGTTTAGCTGCATTTCAGGTATCCATCTTTGAGACTTCCATCAAGTAATTACATATTTTTTAAGGTTGCTTTTCATTTGTTTATCAGTAGGCCTAAACAGTTAAATATTCCAAGAAATTACTTATGAGTAAAAGTAAACGTTTATTCAATTGAAAATCAGCAAGTACTAATACTACCAGAAATAACTTTCAACACCAAGTAATCAGTTATGAGACTTGAATTATTTTCATTTACCTAAACAATTAGTCCAGTCGATATAATGAAAAATAGGGGGGTAGCTGGAAAATATTCCGAAGTTAATGAAATTTTTACAGGTTATTTGGGGGTACTCTAGGATGTCTGTCCTAAGTTTTCGACCTCGAGGACCCTGTGCTAACTTGGGGGAGGTCAAAATCCTCAAAATTTGTGGACTTTTTCAGTTTTTCGCTTATATTTCGTAAACTAAGCATATTTTCTGCACCATAGCTAAATACAAAGTTGTAGAACATTAAATTTTCTAAAATTTGGTTGATTAAACGAATTTGTAGACCAAATATTAACCGAGATATGGCCGGTGAAACTTAGACAAAGTTTCTCGAATTGTAAAAAGAATATCCGAAAAACGAAGGTTTTGGTTCTATAACTATTTATTACCATCATTTCCATGTTAATTATGTTAATCACTCAATAATATCAACATCTTGGAATATCTATGACCCCCTTCATCCACCCCTCCCCCTCCCCCAACGTGAAGATGCCTCATTTTAATGTAAGAAATGTATTTTAAGAAACCTTCTCACAGCAAAAAACCTTTCGTTGTACACACAATGTGATGTCACCGGAGGGTCGGACCTATTATCAATGCTGTCAATGCTGTATGATGCATTCCTTCCTATCGTGGGTGAAGACGTAGATTTTGGCGCCAGAAAATTCAATGTCATTGATGGTGGGTTTCTGTTGCATAGGGTTGTTTGTACCAAGTCAAGTGAAACCACATTTCAGGTAGTCTGCCAAAACTACGTGGATTACGTCCATAGGCACTTCGGTAGGAATGTCTTAGTGGTTTTTGATGGTTATCCTGTTGGGATAAGCTACCAAAGCACCAAAGCAGCTGGACGTTATCGGCGTTCTTTGCTGCACTCCTCAACAAAGTTTGTATTTTCCAAGACAACTTTGATTAGCACGATTTCGCAGGCGAAATTTCTTTCCAATGATATCAACAAGACCAACTTCATAACCATATTGAAAAGGGAAATGGAAGCCAAGGGGATCCAAGTGAAGCAGGCAGTAGAAGACGCCGATGTAATGATTGTGGATACTGCTGTCTTAGCTTAGCTGCTGACAAATATAATAGTGTCATCATAACAGGTTACGACATAGACCTATATCTTCTGGTGCTAGTCACTGCTTTGGGTTCTTCCAAAAAGGACGTCTATTTCCAGAAGAGTGGAAAGGGTAATATCCCAACTGTGCTGTATTCATCCCACTCGTTCAAGTACGAACCACAGGACACATGTGACACCACCTCAGCACCCTTTGGTATTGGAAAGAAGAAGGTGATGCACATGTATAGCCTTTCAGAGATGTTGGCGATTTTTAAAGACCCCGACGCAACTCCAACTCAAATCGCTGATGTTGGAGAGAAATTTCTTGTGCAACTGTATGGAGGGACCATCGAACTTGACAACCTCGAAGACCTGAGGTACCGCATTTTTTCCACAGTTCTGGCAAAGCCGAAATGTCAACTTGCCAGACTGCCACCAACCAGAGATGCCGCCAGGATGTACTTGCAAGTCCAGGCATGGATGGGAAGCCAAGGGAGAAATCAGAAGTTGCCTTCCGTATGGGGATGGAAGCTTACCAAACGAGGTGGGTATTTTTATGCACTTTATCAATACTGAGTGATGCTGTAATAGTACATTTTCATTCTTAAAACCTGCCACATGATATCTTATTGCTTTTCATTCTTGTAACAACATATAATGCACGTGTATTAATTGAGTGCAGTATGCAAGCACTGCGTGGGAACAGCATGCAAAAACTCCCCTCAGCCTGACACCGATGACGAGAGTGAGGATCCCACTGACGTGTCCATGGACCCCGACAATGATGATGACGACGACGACGAGAAAGGTCCGGCAGCCCGCAAGCGCTCCAAGATTTTCGTACCTGATACACCATGTACTAATTATTTGAAATTATTTCTACGTTGGTCATAACACCTGCAATTATCTTAATTATTTGAAATTATTTCTACGTTGGTCATAACACCTGCAGTTATCTTAATTATTTATAATTATTTATAATTATGCTCTAAATAATTATTTTTGTAAATAAATTCTATACTTCTATAAACTTTAATTCTTGATTACAAATTATTTATTTTAAACTACCTGATCTACGTTTATTGAGGTTCAAGATTGTGGGTTAACAGGAATTTACAGTAGGGTGATGACCTGGCACTAAAATATGTAAATAACTGCAAATCACAATACGCTTTAGGTCAACGGATCCCCCCTCCCCGGTGACATCACATTGTGTGTACAACAAAAGGGTTTTTTGGTGTGAGAAGGTTTCTTAAAATGCATTTCTTACATTAAAATGAGGCATCTTCACGTTTGGGGGAGGGGTGGGAAGTGGAAAAAGGGGTGGAGGAAGGGGGTCATAGGTATTCCAAGATGTTGATATTAATGAGTGATTAACATAATTAACATGGAAATGATGATAATAAATAGTTATAGCGCCAAAACCTTCGTTTTTCGGATTTTTTTGCATTTCGAGAAACTTTGTCCAAGTTTCATCGGCCGTATCTCGGTTAATATTGAATCTACAAATTCGTTTAATCAACTAAATTTCAGAAAATTTAATGTTCTACAACTTTGTATTTAACTATGGTCAACACAATATGCTTAGTTTACGAGATAAAAGCGAAAAACTTAAAAAAGTCCAAATATTTTGAGGTTTTTGACCTCCCCCAAGTTAGCACAGGGTCCTCGAGGTCGAAAACTTAGGATAAACATCCTAGGGTACCCCCAAATAACCTGTAAAAATTTCATTAACTTCGGAATATTTTCCAGGTAAAAAGTGATATCGACTGGACTAAATGGGAACCTTTAGCGTGCAGTTAAAAATTTGACCAGAAGAGAGCAGCAGGGTCAGACGAGGTCCTGCTTTCTTGTTCTGCCTCATGCTTATGTGTATAAATAAATGTGAATAATGTTGGCTTTCTCTTAAAAATAAATGTGAATATTCCAGAAGTCAGATACCTGTATTCTGCCTAGGAGAGTGTGAGATCGCCAGAAACAAGTATTGATTTTTTAATGTCTTTGTGAAGTAATCGGTTAGTTTAGGTTGAGAAGAACCCGTCGGTTTTGCCATCGGAAACAGGAACAATAATTATTTTGTAGTGGCAGAGACACGTGTGGATTAGTGACAAATACTCCAAAATATATTAGTTATTCCTGTATATCCCGATGACATTTTTATTCGTCATATGGTGAAGAAATTATCTAAATTTTATGAAATGTATTTTAAAATTATTGTACAGTACTTCATAAAGAAAAAAAATCCCATCTTCTTTTGTTTTACAACCATAGGCGTAAATATGTAAATATTTTCTTTATAATGTAAATGATTTTTAAAAGTAATTTAGGTTCATGGTTGTTTGCTTTCATAATAGTCTGCACATATTTCAGAATTGCGTTATAAATTTACTGTGTGGTAAACAAATGCTAGCATTTGATTAATATAACACACTAGTTATAGAAAGTAAAGAACTTGGGTGTAAATGTGTAAATATTTTGTTTCTTTTATCATTAATATTTTAGAAATGATTTAGATTATGTTTGCTTGCTTCTAAATATCCTATAGAAGCTTACGAAGCTTACGAATAATACATTCTCCAGAATTATGGCTGTCATTAATTTTTTGTGTGGAAAACAAATAATAGTATTGGAATAGTGTAACGTATTATCAATAGCATGTTCTTTTCATCAAATCAACGTAATTTGAAAGATGCTGAAATGTCAAAATAAGGTAATCAAGTATGAATGGTCTTCTTGTGATTGTAACTGTAGACCTAAGTGCGTATTATTTTTAACGTTAATTTTTTAAAGAAGTAACATAGGTTAATATTATTTGTTTTAGAATTGAATTACATATATTTGATAATTATAACTGGCAGGGAATTGTTTTTCATCGTACTGGGTTCTCACATGCTAATAATTCAAAATCCAAAATACCATGTCCTCCTCGGTTCGAATTAAAATATCTACGTGCATCGGTAATTCCAGTTATAATATCTTGTTTTAATGTCAGTGTGTATTATATAAGTGAGTTATATTTAACATTATTATAGTAGATGTTTTTGTGTTAAGCGGGAAAAAATTGCCAGTGTACAAAGGAAAAATATGCTTTGACAAATATCACCTTTATAAAAAATATTTTTTTAAATCATCAATTTACAAGAACCCTGTAAGAATAATTTAGTTTTGCAAGTGTTTCAATTTTACAATTTGTTTTATGGTTTGGAATGAATAAACTTACAAATCCCGTATAAACAATATATTCATAATTTTATTATACAAATTATAATAACCAGATTGGAGTATTTGCATAAACTAACAGAGTAGCGATAATTGTTTTATGAAGTTAATAATTTAAGTAAGTTTTATTTATCAAATACTGCCCATACCTTTTTAAGAAGTTATTTTGGATCATAGTTTGAAAGAGAAGAAACGTCGAGTTTCCTGCCGAGCGAACGTTTTGTTTCTAGCAACAGTACCGTACATAAGTGAATCTTATCCAACCTTCTGTTGTAGATAATGAGAATACTACGCCTAGTGAAGTTTTATTCTGTGTAAAAATGATTAAGATAGTGAGCAAATTCGAGAATCTGAAAGTGATGGCATAGGAGATTTGAAGGAATTCATATTAACTATTACCACCCGTTTAATCTTCTTTATATTTCATAACCGATATATTTCGTAAAGCATGTGTACACCTCGGTTTTACACAGAGGATCGCCACAACATGTTTTCTGGCATTCTGACTGATAATATAATAAACAATCTCCACCTTATACCACAAAGTATATTAAATTGTAGACATTTGTTGATGGAAGATTAACTACTATCATAAATATAAAAAAGAGAAAAAAAAAGGTCCAAAAATATAAATAAGCTTGTATTACAACATGTATCAAGAAATCAAAGTACAATAATTATTACACTAAAAACATCACATTAGGCATTAGACCCTGGTATAGTCATGAGTATATAAAAATTTATACTCAGTTATAAGTATATATTACCTCAGTTGTTGAGAGTATTGTCATGAAGTAAGACTATGTGGATGTGTATATTATATCCCTAATTTACAGGTTATGATACAAGACAAATGCTCACTTCACATAAAAAAGTAATGTAATAATAATAATAATAATAATAATAATAATAATAATATTTATTCACCATTAGGGATTACAAGAATCCAAAGGCTTCGTCATACTTAAGAACTAAAAAAAATATTAAACAAAACATACCTATACATACCTATGTAGTTATATATTATGTTACCAAGTGTTTAAAAGACGAATTAAAATTATAAAATCATACACAATTTAAAATTAACTTTCCTCTTGGCCAATCAATTGCTTATATAGCATCGTCATATACAAGCATCACTGGTTATACATAGTTCGTATTTACAAAATGCTGAATATTAAGAAAATACACATGCAGGAACAATTCTCACAGTTGTAACTTTTCTAATATATGTAGAAGTTCGTCCGAGTATCAGTTTTGATTTCTGCAATTGTTGCTATCGGGAATGCATTTCGGCATGAACGTTTATGTCATCTTCAGTCCTAAAAATGATAACATAAATAAATACTTCATGTATAAGATTAAATAATAGATTATATTGTGTGAATTGGTGACGATATTATACGTTAAGTTACTAACCTTATTAATTCAACCTGTTGTACTTGAACATCCAGCACCAGCGAGTACTAGTTTGGTACTGAGTTTATTAAATTTTGGTTTGTAGTGGGGTATTGTTGGGTGTAGCGTTCATCAAGTTGATTCGGTTCAATTGTGCTTATATTTATTATTTTATTCTTATATCTATATATTTCTAATTTTTCTAGAGTATCGGTATCTAATTTTCGACTTTTCTTAAGCGTATGCAATATTGCTAGTGTTTTAGGGATATGTTGTATTTGATGGCCATGTAGAATAGGATGTTTTGCATATGCTGGTTTGTTTCTATTCTGTTTAAAATCTGATATTTATGTTCTTGATACCGTTGCTTGAATATCCTGCCCGTTTTCCTACGTATGCTTGTTTGCAATCACTGCATGTTAACTGGTGTACTCCGCTATTATCTAGTTTGTTATAGTTATTATTGTCATTATTGTATAGTACTCGTTTTAAATTGTGGTTTATCTTATATGCTATTTTCAGACTTTGCTGTTTTAGTGGTTTTAAGGTTTTATGTATCCTGCTATCAGTATAGTTGAAAGTCACATATATATGTGAGTTTTTTGTCGCTTTCTTCAGTTTGTTTTAACATAGAAACGGGGTTATTGACTCTTGCTAGTTTGTTTTTATTATTTTTTATGAGCCTGTGAATAACAGCATCTTCGTAACCGTTATTTTTAGCTATTTGTAGAATCGTGTTTAGTTCTTTATTGTAGTTTCTTTTATTCATAGTAATATTAATAAGTCTTCGTACCATGTAACTCAATGCTACGATTTTTTTACTATAAAGATGATTTGAATTATTGTTATGTTGTCTGTATTGGTGTCTTTTCTATAGTTGCTAAATTGTAGTTTTTGGTTATGTCTTTTTATGTCGAGGTCTAAAAAAGTTGAGTTCGTTTTGTGTTTCTGTTTCAAGGGGGAACTTCAATTTTCCGTATATGTTGTTAAAATTGGTCAGTATATTGTCAATATATGCTTCGTATGTATGTATGTATGTGAATAGGTATATTTACCTATACCCATATACTATATATATATAAGGGGTGGGTCTCTGTCACCTTGGCATGGCGCGTCCTCAGGTTGGGGATAGAGGATACGGCCTCTAAATATGGAGGGTAGCTGCGAATATGTTCAATAAGCAGTCTCTGACAGACGACATGAGGTGGTCCTCCAGCTTGGGGGTATGGCGTGAGGTTAACAACCTCTCCCAGTATAAAATAGGGCTAAGTAACGCTGCATGATTTATGGATCCTATCAGTGTAATATTTTCCGGTTGTAAAATAGTCCTTCGTTCGGATCTCCCGGTAGGGACTACACTGAGGGAGTCAAAGTCGTAGGAACTATAGATTTGGAATGTGGAATGTTAGGAGCTTATATAGGTCTAAGGCGCTTAAATCTGTAACTAGAGAATTAGAAAAATACAGGTTAGATGTAGTAGCAGTACAAGAATTGGAGGGTGAAGGTTCAATGCAGACAGACGCGTATACCTTTTTCTATGGGAAAGGGAATGATAACCATCAATTAGGGACCGGTGTGAAATCATATTTTTTAAATGAAAGAACAAGTATAGAGTATTGTCACATGTTTTGCTAATTTGTTGTTAAGGAGTATTCAACTGTTCATCTTCAGTCGTTATTAATGGTTGTTTCGCTTTTCCCATTCATACTTGTTTTAGCAGGGTCAAGCTGCTGTTTTTATTTCATGTTTAATTCACATATTTGGTGTTTTGTAATTTGTAAAACATTCGTTATTTAATTTATTATTCATATTCTATTTATTATATTATGCTAATCACTTTCGGTAATCTTGTCATAGTCCTTATTCAGCACTAGATTGGTTCTTTGACTTCATTCATTTCCTTCTTCTTCATTCTTGTCAAGTTAAGTCAAGTTTCGAACACTAACATTAGCGTTACATATTCTCTGCAGAGAAATTAGAATATTTCTCTACATCACATTTAGTTTTTGGTCTTCACAACAGGCAAAAGGAAGCCGTGGATCATAGTCTTCATTCAAACATAAAGAAACTCAAGTAAGCTTCCTCTTGTAAACTTTTAAGTCACATTTTCGAACGCTAACATAGCGTTACACTTTCTCTACAGAGATATTAGGATATTTCTCTACAACACATCTAGTTTATGGCCTTCACAACAGGCAAAAGGAAGCCGTGGATCATATTCTTCATTCAAACATAAATAAAGTTTCTTCAAGTAAGTTTCTTCAAGTCATAATTCGAAACGCTAACATTAGCGTTAAACATTCGCTACAGGGAATTTGAGACATTCCTCTACAGCATATAAGTATTGGTCTTCACAATAGGCAAGAAGCCGAGATTCATATACTTTATTCATACACAATCTACGACGATGTATAAGGAAATTCAAAGTAAGTTTTCATTCTTATACTTTCTAGTCGAATCATTTAGAACTGCTAGCGTAGCATTCTTTAATGACTTTGTGGAATTAGAATATTCTTCATCAGCATATTTGATGTTCACAACAGGCAAGAAGCCGGGGACCATACATCTTATTTATACATTTAATTATATACAGTGCAGAGACTTTTACGAAATGAAAATAAGTTTTCAATGTCGTACATTTGCTTAATAAAAATGGCGATGTTATCAATTCGTCATATCTATCTGTAATTATCAAGGCCATAAGACATTCAAGTTAAACTTGGTAATATTTACATTCAAGAAGGTGAAATGAACATTGAAATTACAACGTCCTCCCAATCGTTTATTGGTGCATATCATTAAACTTTAATTTCTAGGTGCTTAACCTACTACGAGCTATTTGAGCTTTACTTCTACACCATCACATCAGATACTAGTCTTCAATTAATTGAACTGGGACTCCATACTACGCTATCGACGTTCATCACAAGAGGAAGACATATTAACACATATGAAGAGGGTGTAAAGCCAATTATATATCGACAACGATTACCAAGTAAAGTGCTGTGTAATTACCTAAAAATAATGTTGTTTTCAAAAGGCTTTACAAAGCCATCATGCAGCCATCATGCTTCGAAGTATTAATGTGAAGCAATCATCACCTTTTATTTATAATTAAAGAGAAATACATTTTAATACCTGATGTGATTCATTGAGTGATGAACATTATTCTGATTCATGAAGGAATCAATCTTAAATAAACAATATCATTTTTCCTCATTGTGAGGTGGTCCTCCGATTAGCCAGAGATTCATTGTTTATGGTTGGCGACAAATAGTCTCAATTATAAACAATATTTCAGTTCATTCGTGTAGGTATTGGGGACTATACAGTTCACTATCAAGTCAAATAACCTTTTAATCCTACAACCGGGTTCTTAATACATAGGAGATTTAATTCAGCCATTAAGAAAGTAGAGTTTATTAATGATAGGCTTTCTTAGGTTATTCTAAGAGGACGGTGGTGTGACATCATAGTTATGAATGTCCATGCACCAACAGAGGATAAACAAGATGATGTAAAGGAACATGATGATGAGGAAATAGAACAAACATTTGATCAGTTTCCGGAATATCACATGAAAATTATGCTAGGAGAATTCAATGCGAAAGTATGGGGTTAGACTAGTGAATTTTGCCACCGGTTAAATTTAATCGCAAAGAGTACAAAATTCCCACATCATGATATTCTTAAAGACACGTTGATCTTGCCAGACGGAAAAACTCATAATCAAATCGACTATGTACTGATAGTTGCAAGGAGGCAGTCTAGTATAATCGACGTTCGAACTTTTAAGGGTGCTGACTGTGATTCGGATCACTTTCTGGTAGTTGCGGCAGTTCGGGAGAAACTTTCATTAAACAAAGGAACATAGCAATATTTCGATATAGAGAGACTCAATCTGGGCAAAGCAAGTTGAAGATCAAAGTAGGGATGCTCACCAAGTCGAGATTTCAAATATTGTTCTAGAAAACACTGCAGAACAAGAAGCTAGGGATGAAATGAATATCGATAAAACCTTGGAATGCATTAAAGACAATATTAAAGTAGCCGAAAAAGGAAAATTAAGTCCACTTGAAACGAAACCAAATAAACCGTGGTTCGATGGTGAGTGCATTAAATTAGTAAATGCAAGAAAGCAGGCAAAACTACAGAGGTTGCAGAATCCGAATGACACTACTCTCGAAAATCTCAACAATGCTACACGAGAAACCTCTAGAACCATTGGAACAAAGAAAAGATACTATCTTAAAGACAAAGTAAATGAATTAGAGGAAAATGTCTAAATGAAACATATAGCAGAGTCAGGGTAGGGAAATTCATATCAGATAGGTTTCCCATTAGAGTAAGCTTGAAGCAAGGAGACTATGACTTTTACTTTATAATTTCGCTTTAGAATATGCCATTAGGAAAGTTCAGGAAAACAAGGTAGGCCTAGATTTAAATGGCAGTCACCCGATTTTAGCTTATGCAGATGACGTTTGCTTGTTAGGAGATGACATAAACACAATCGAGAGGAATGCCTGCAGAAATGTTGGATTGGAAATTAATACACTGGAAAATCTAAATATATGGTTATGGAACGTCAAAACAAAATATTAGAATATCCGGTAAATCGTTTGAAGAAGTGAAAAAATTCAAATATCTGGCAGCAATAATTACAGACACAAATAATATGAAGGCAGAAGTCAAGTCTCGAGTAAAAGTAGGAAATATTTGTTTTTATGCAGTTCAGAAACTCTTATCTTCTCGTCTTCTGTCCAGAAGTCTAAAAATAAATATTTATAAGACTATTATCCTGCCGGTTGCATTATAGGGATGTGAGACATGGCCGCTTACTGGTCGGGAAGAACATAATCTGAGAGTGTTCGAAAACAGGGTGCTTAGTAAAATATTTGGGCCTGAGAGAGATAAAATGGGGACTGGAGAAAACTGCATAAAGACGAGCTTCATAACCTGTACTCTTCACCGGATATAGAAAGGGTAATTAAATCACGGAGGATGAAATGGGCTGGACATATTGCGCACATGGGAGAGGAAAGACATATCTCAAAAGTATTGACTGGGAGACACGAAGGGAAGAAACCACGTGGAAGACCTAAACGTAGGTGGGAGGACAATATTAGGATAGATTTGAGGGAAATAGTATTTGCGAGGGATGATTGGATAGATTTAGCACAGAATAGGGATGAATGGCGGACTCAGGAAAGCGTGGCAATTAACCTTCGGGTTCCGTAATATAGATGATATTCCTTTAGCTTGCTGAGGAATTGTCTATTGCAATTGAGAAGTAAGTAAGTATTTTTAATTATGTGTTTATTGCAAATTAGAAAATTATCGTCTACGTGTCTAAAATAAGTTTCTATTTTATGTGTAGACCTATTAATTATTTTCTCTATGTGAGTTTCTTCCATATGTTGTAAGAACACTTCTGAAAGGATACCAGATAGTGGGGAACCCATTGCTAAGCCATTCTTTTGTTGAATCTGAAATAATTTTGTCTTAATATAGTTTTAAGCAGGGTGGTTACTTGTTTAGTAACCATGCCACTGTCACCATTATTGATTGAGGTTTGGTCTATTATGTTAATAGGTTCTTGTATAGGGATATTTATTATTTAATCTCCATTGAGTGAGCCCTAGTTTACAATTAAGTATGTCAGGGCTATATTTAGTCAATTGAGGTTTCCTGTATAGATTTAAAGTTCAGGAAGATACATTCATAGTCTCTTAAACACATATTCTAAAAAAACTGTGAATGACAAATAACAACATTTTCTTATATAATTTTTTTATGTCTATTGACAATAATATGACTAGCCTACTTTATCTAGGTTAATACATTTGATTTTGTTGATAGGATCTAGAGTGTTTCTTATGGAGTATTTTGTTTTAAGTTCTAATCTATGTTGTAAGACCTTTGCAGCTAACTTAGATATTATATATGACGGTGAATTAATAAAATTGACTATCGGGCTAATTCGATTATTATTCTTATGAATTTTTATTTATGATCTAATTATTGGAGATTTAAGATTCATGAGTATGGCCTGTCTTCTTTTGTTATCACTTAAAATTCATCAGTAATTTGTATACCAAAAAGGATGGTTTAGCAATGGGTTCCCCACTATCTGGTATCCTTTCAGAAGTATTCTTACAACATATGGAAGAAAGTCACATAAAGAAAATAAATAATACACATAAAATAAAAAGTTATTTTAGATACGTAGACGAAATTTTTCTTATTTGAAATAAACATATTATTGACAACATGCTGACCGATTTTAAAAGCATACATAGCAAATTGAAGTTCACCCTGGAAACCGAAATACAAAACGAACTCAACTTTTTAGACCTCAACGTAAAAAGGTATAAAAAAACTGCAATTTAGCATCTGCAGAAAAGACACCTATACGGACAACATAAATAAAAATAATTCGAATAATCTTTATACTAAAAAAATCGCAGCACTGAATTACATGGCACATAGACTCATTAACATTCTTTTGAAAAAATAAACAATAAAGAACTAAACACGATTCTACAAATAGCTAAAAATAATGGTTATAAAAATGCTGTTAATCACAGGCTAATAAAAAGGAATAAAAACAAACTACAAAGAGCCAATAGCCCCGTTTTTATGTCACAACAAACTGAAAAAAAAGAACCTAACATATATGTGATTTTCAATTATACTGATAGCAAGATCCATAAAACCTTAAAACCACTACAACAGCAACGGCTAAAAATGGCATATAAGACAAAGAACAATAATGTAAAACGACTACTATACAATAATGACAAATAGGGATAACAAACTAGATAACAGCGGAGTATATCAGTTAACATTCATTGATTGCAAACTAACATACTTGGGACAAACGGGCAGGACATTCTAACGGTATCAAGAACATATATCAGATTTTAAACATAATAGAAATAAATCAGCATATGCAAAACATCTTGTTCTAAATGGCCATCAAATAAACCTATCGATAAAACACTGACAATATTGCATACGCTTAAGAAAAGTCGAAAATTAGATACCGGTAGTCTAGAAAAATTAGAAATATATAGACATAAGAATAAAATAATAAATGAGAACACAATTGAACCAAATCAACTTTATGAACGCTACACCCAACAATACCCCACTACAAACCAAAATTTAATAAACTCAGTACCAAACTAGTACTCACTGGTGCTGTTCAAGTAAAACAGACTGAATTAATAAGATTGGTAACTTAACGTATAATATCGTCACCAATTCACACAATTGAATCTATTGTTTAACCTAATACATGAAGTATTTATTGATGTTGTCACTTTTAGGACTGAAGATGGCATAAAAGTTCATACCGAAATGCATTTCCAAAAGCAACAATTGCAGAAATCAAAATTGATACTCGGACGAATGAACTGCATAACCATGCATGGCCATGAACTCATACTTATCTTTCAAAAGTATTTAAAAATACAACTAAAAATTATAGAAGAGAAAATGCTAAACCTACTCAGAGGGCGAAATCATAGAGAATGAAAGTTTGATCTCTTGGTAAAACGTGCTTTATTATAAATACATATATTAGAAAAGTTAGAACTGTGAGAATTGTGCCTGCAAGTATATTTTCTTAATATCCAGCATTTTGTAAATACGAACTATGTATAACCAGTGATGCTTGTATATGACAATTTATTGGCCAAGACTAAAGTTAATTTTAAATTGTTTAAGATATTATAATTTTAATTCGTCTTTTAAACACTTGGTAACATAATATATAGTTACCATTAATTTTATATGTATCATATGTATCATAACCTGTAAATTAGGGATATAATATACATATCCACATAGTCCTACTTCATGACAATACTCTAAGCACTGTGGTAATATATACTTATAACTGGGTATAAATTTTTATATATTCATGACTATACCAGGGCCTAATGCCTAATGTGAAGTTTTTAGTGTAATTATTGTTGTACTATGATAGTAGTTAACTTTGCATCAACAAATTTCTACAATGTAATATTCTTTGTGGTGTAAAGTAGATATTGTTTACTATATTATATTTCACCACAAACGGTACGAATTTCATCAATTATTCTGACTGATGTTTAACTAGTCGGTTCCATTACGTTCAGTGCACCGCAGACGACATACTTGAACCTCGTGTGGCCCTGCTGCCATCTATCGGGAGTTGCTGACAATGTAAAGGTTCCCATTGAAAGGAAATACGTCTGAGAGATACCGGTAAGTACTTACCTAATGTGTTAGGTAATCAACTGCATGACCACGAACTCATACTTATCTTTCAAAATGTATTTAAAAGGACAGCTAAAATTTTATAGAAGAGAAAATGCTAAACCTACTCAGAGGGTGAAATCATAGGGAATGAAAGTTTGAACTCTTGGTAAAACGTGCTGTATTATAAATAAAATAAAATCAGGTAAACTGATATAACAAATTTCAGAAGGAGTAAATAGGCCTTATTTCAGAAACCATTGACCACGATTTTTCGAAAAGGTTTGATAAACATATGTGAAGGTATAAGTGAGATCCTAGAACAATAGATCGAATTTACTACAAATTATTCACGTTAACAATAGGCCTATTCCTTTATTTTTATCAAAACATCTGAAGCCGTACAAATACGCAGTAAAAAAATTTCCAAGTTTATTTTGGAGAGTAAAAAATTAAAAATAGACATTTTTGGATTTTTACCATAGGCTGTAGGTTAAAATTTGTAAGTGTCCAAAATTTCAAGCATCTAGCTCAACTGAAAGTGAGTAAACATCAGTGTTAATTAGTGGATGATCTAGACTGTTGTAGATGTAAATGGCGTCACGGATATCCAATCTGTTTTTTCATACTTATGGAGCAGCTAGAAGCACCGAATTTTGCACGATTATGACAGTTGGATAAACCAATATTCCTGGAAAATTTTACAATTCTATGTGACCTACAAGTCTTTCAAAAGTACATACTGTGAGGAAAATATACAAAATTTACTTAAAATGAAAAATTTAACTCAGTCTAAGGTATAATCGATGGAGATACGACAAAAAGTCATAGGATCAGACTTATAGATATCTGAAAATCCGTTAATTTTAGTGGAATCGGTTTTTCGATCTTACCATTTACCTACTATAATCCTCCGAAGAAGGTCTACAGAGACGTCTTCGTCTGCACTTGTGTATGCAGTTTGAATTTTTCTTTTGTTCCATGTCCGTTAGAATGGAGCGTGGAAGAAAGAGTCGTTAACCAGCCAGCGCAGAAGAAGGAGTCGTTGTTGAGTCGTCGTCAAGAAGTCTTACAGCAACCAGCGGAAAAGAAGGAGCAGATGCTCAGTGGAGGCATGGGCTCCCGGCAAGGGGATGCCCTGGCACAAAAGAAGAATCGTACTGAAGTAAGAAGTCTGAAACCAGCTGCTTACATGAAAAGCTATGTATCAAAGAAAGACTTGTAAGAGAAATAGAAACAGCAGTATCCAGTCGAATCGCTTGAGTCATGCCATGTTAAGTTGTGAAGAACGTGATGGAACGTCAATGCAGCTGGTTATATTTTCCAGAGAGGGAAAATGGAAAGAGTAGGTTTGCCGGCGGTTATATTCTCCGAGAGGGAATGGGGTTATTGTCTCGTTGCATGGGCAACAGAGATTTGACGTATTGATCATGGAACGTGGAAGTGGTTATCTTCAAAAGGACTGCCTGTTTCTTGGTGCAAATCTTCAACGAGGACTGCCTGTTTGTTGGTGCAATGATACTTGGTTGCGATCAAGATACGAGTCGTCATGGGGAGAAAGAAGAATATTGGGACATCTATATTTGGAAGAATGGATATGGACAACCTTGCTACACAAACAAGAGAACACCTGCTACTCCAGAAGAGGATGTGTGACATGTCACATTTATTAGATCTTTTGCATTTTATCAACTTGTGACTTCAAAGGTACCTCTCGTAACGGATGACGTTTCTAGTTCCACCCGCTTTGCATGCCATATTGTATATTTCACCAGAGTTTTATTTGTCAGCCGTGTTTGCTGTGCCCGGTGCTTAGTAGCGACGAAGGCTATTGTACTTCGTTCTAAATGGAGACAAGTAAAGTCATCAAGCCTATACAAAATTATGTTTTTTTAATATAAATTTAACAGTCTTGTTATTCTACATAAACAATAACATCAGAACGTTTAATCAGTTATAATTGCAATTATGATATGGAAAAATAAGTTAAAAAATTGATTATCAAGTTAAGCTCCAGATCAATTAATTAAGCAGGGCTTTCGAAATAACAAAGGTATAGTTTTAACAAAATTAGATTAAAATCGTCCAGCATCAGCAGAACTATAGTCTACAGATTTGAGATATGACAATCGCACACTCACATAAAAATACAACAACAAAGTATGTCAAATCGGTCGGCTTCAGGATTTCAACCAAGGACCTCCAGAATGCGAGTCCAAGACGTTACCATCTCGGGCACCTCACTCAGTTTAATGGTCAAGTTTGATAAGCGTATGTAAAGGAATTGTGTTATTTGTCATAGTTAACTGTATTGCAACTTCCAAAGCCGTATTTGGAAATTCTAAAACAATATGGTGTCATGATAACTGATTTGCATTTGATAAATTCTTCTTACTACATTACCATAAAATAGGCACTAAATTAGGTATTACTCCGGTACCGGTCAACCGATTTGGTCCAATATGAATAGACTTCTTCCCATGGACGTGATAAATGTGTACATCCAGTTTCATAAAAATGCGATAAAGCATATTAGAGTTATCTCGCATTTACTACAGTAATAAAATAGGCACTAAAATGGACATTGCTCCGGTGCCGGTCAACCGCTTAGTTGTTTCATGAAAATCCGATATAACACCTTTTGTTGTATTTATCATATAAAGGCACTAAATTGGGAATTATTCCGGTACCGGCCAACCGATTTGGTCAAATTTCGATAGACGTCATTCCATGGACATTATAAATGCGTATACCGAGTTTCATGACAAGCCGATAAAGCATTTGAGTTATCGCGCCTTTAAATTAGACACTGAATTGGGGTTTACTCCGGTATCGGTTAACCGATTAGGTCCAAAATCAATAGGGTTCTTTCCATGGACGTTATAAATGCGTATTCCAAGTTTAATGAAAATCATGTAAAGCGTATTTGAGTACAGACACACGGACGGACGGAAAGTCGGACATTTTCCCGTCCCACACACAATCTCATAAAGTGCCCTACTGGCACTTAATAAACAATAATGTATTTGCCATCAGGATATTGCTAAGCTATACCAAAGAAATCTAGATTGTGAGCTTCACAGTTCCAGTGGTGTGCCGACCCTGGCGTATTGGTGGAAGGTAGTGTTCTTTCTTCAATTTTAATTTTTTGCTTAGCGTGTGTTGCGCTTAAAAACCATGTACCATATTCTTGAATGTGATAGAGTATAAAATTAGAATTATTTTCTTGTTTCCAGCTACTCTATTTGATTCTTTTTTCGGTTCTTTTATTTAACAGAAAACTTTAACTATGGCAGATCAAGGAGAAAATTATTGATATTTTCGCGGAAATTAAAACAAGAAGATTGGATTTCATTTTTCCAATTTTTAAAAGCTATTTCATAATTATTTAGAGCCTATTTTAGGCGCCTAAAATTGAATTTTAGCAACTTAGAAGTTCGAAGGTTAATAATAACACTTGCTGGTGCTGGTAAACAAAGTAAACAGTAAAGCGCTTGGAAAGTGTGCAGTGTGCACAAGTACTTTCAAGAAGAGTTTGATGCGTTGAAGAACGGAGAAGAGACATCATCAGTAGGAAACATATTATAAAGAACTGCTTGTTCGACTAGAGTTTCTAAGAGAACTGTTTCCCGTATTTTAATTGAACAAAAAATGGCGAAACTGATTGGCACTAGTTTCGGAATTCCCGGAAAAAAAGAAACCCAATAGGACAACAAGGAAAACAACAGTAGATTCGTGGTGTTTGAAGTTTTGTGCATGCGGACATAGGAAGGTGCAATTTATCAATTGTTATGATTATTATTATGATTTTTGCCAAGCCTAGGTGATACGAAAGAGGCATTAAACAAGGAAGGATTATTTGAAGGCAGCAAGTGGGTTCTCCGTGATATAAAAAAATCGGTACTTGAAAAGTAATGAAGGAAGGAAAATGACGATGGAAAGAAGTGAGAGAATACACACCAGAACAATTAACACGATATTGACAATAAGAAAATAACAAGCAGCATTGGTAAAAGATAATAAAATCAATATAACAATTGTTGAGGTTGGTTGTATAATTTAACTATTAAGTATGGTGCATTATAATTTATTGATATAAAGTTGATTGATTCTTGGTTATGAATATTTAATTCTAGTCAAGATTTGTTGTAATGATTGGAAAAATAATTGATATGGAGGCAAATACAGAATGATGTAGCAAAACACAATAGAGAATCCAAGGTTAACGAAAAGGAAACTTTGTTTAAAGCAGCAGTAGAAAAAGTGAGCTGTTGAACATTGGAAAAGGGCTTGTAAACATTTTCATAATGTAAAATAATTTATTGGAAACAAGACGGCATCATGAACGAGATGTTGTACAGTTTTGTTCTTCCTCATTTCCGCAATGATAGGACGGGTAAGCGTGGAGGTGGGGTCGCTGCCTATATCCGAAGTGACCTTCACCCAAAAGTTGTTCATGCCTCCCCCTCTGAGTATTTAGCAAGCCCAGAATTCCTGTTTGTTGAAATCCTTGCCAGTATGCAGAAATGTCTAATCTGCGTAATTTACAAGCCCCCTAAAACGAATCATCTTTCCAATCTAGAAAATGCCCTAATTAATTTAATTCCGAACTATGAACACGTTGTCCTTATGAGTGATCTCAACATCAATCTCCTTAACACAAATTCGACGCTTACCACACAACTAATCACTACGTTTCAGTCTTGCAACATGACTACCTTACCCCTAACCACCATACCACCACCATACTAACTCTTCTGAGACCTTACTGGATTTAATGGTAACTCCTCAACCACAAATAGTATTAAGACATGGTCACCCGGCGGTTCCTGGTATGACCTCATTTACATAGAATATTCACATCAATGTCCTAAACGCCCGTCTAAATTATTATCATATAGAGACTTAAACAATCATAGACGACAACCAACTGACTGAAGACGTTAAACAACAGCTTGGCACACAATTTGGCATTTACGTTCTGTTGACGAAAAGTTAAAAGCTTTTAATGATATGATACTCCAGTTATATGACACACATGCACCAGTGGCGGCTCGTGGCCGGAAAATTAGGTGAAGAGGAAAAAATGCCACATGCTTACGTTAATAACCGAACTCACCTATGTCTTGTATAGCAAATCAATCCTTCGATAGTCCTTTATGGCTGCAAATTTGTCGGTGATATCATCAGAGGACGGCTGCATTTCTTCTAGCTGCAGTAAAGGTTCTTTCTGAATTGAAATATTCGCTAAACAAGATACTTGTCTGGCAACATTTTTGATCCTTCATTAAGTAGGCCTACGTCGTGATCTGACAGCTGGCACAATGATGATTTGATTTTAAACAATGCGGGTAAGAATATAGTTATTATTTATAAAATCTGATACATTTTATTCATGGAATACTCTTATGATTATGAGTTTCATTAGATAAATTCGATCCTGCTTTTCCGCCGCGAATCTATTGATGTTTATCATAATTATTATTCTCCTAATCAGATTATTCAGAATATTCCATTCATGCGATGCGGATTTGAAATTGACTAATAATCTTTAGCAATGCCTCGGATATCGACCAATGACTGTTGTTTATCTTATAAGTTAATGTCCTTAGGTTTAAGTAGGTAGGGGACTGGCGCACCCCGGTAACAAATACGCTGAGAATATCCCCTTACGGGATCACCAGGGGTCGCTCGCGAACCTGAGGAATAACTTTATGCTTGCAAGGGTCGGAAAGATGCAATTTTATCTGATAAACTTCAGCTCGTTACTGGATACTTCAAGGCATTAATATGCAGTGATTAATATGTCACATGTCGTATGATTGCCTATGAAAAAATATGCATTGTAGGAATGAAACGTCGTGATTCAACGTTGTCGTCCTATGGCGTCCTATCGGTGACGGTGTTGTGACACGTAACAGTGGGCTTTCATCACAGTACACAGTAGTCTTGGTATATGGTGACACACATTAAATAAATTAACTTCTAGTCTCATCCCTATGCCTCACTTTTGTGCTATAGAATCGAACGCCTATGATTTTTTTTTCCGTTAATGATATTTAATTTTATGAGAAAGAATCCAAGCTCCTCTACCGTTCATACTTCAATGAAGTATATGGTTGTTTATAAACACCTTTTAAATAATTAATTGAAAATTGTTAAAAATAAAAATTCTAGCTCTTTAGCGTCTATGCAAATCGTGTGGAAAATTTAAACAAAATTGTTAGTTTTTTTTTTATAAAATCGTGAAGAATGAAAGTCTGTTCTAGCCTCGCCCAAAGATGTAAGACTTAAAAGCCTGAGTTTGTACAAGCGATAGCTGGCTTATAACTACCCTTCAAAGTATAAGGATACCGTATAAAAGTAAGAAAAAGTCGTCAATCTCCCCAGAAGATATCTAATCCAAATACGTTTTATTTATACACGATGTTTAGTTCTCAAGCCACACAGACACGTTCCTGAAAATATTATTGGACAGAGGAGAATTCAAAACAGGTATTTATGTTAAAAACATTGATTTCGAACATTTATTACCTTTGGTACGGGTAGAGGAAGTGAAATTGGTGGTTTGTTATTAATGGAGCTAGCAGAAGAGGAGTAGGTATGAAACCCGCCACACACTGTCATAGTAGCAGCTTTCTGTGGTAACCGCGCGGCGCGCGCATCATGAAGCCGAAGGACGAGACTTTCGTGGGTAGTCTGATCCCTTCAGCATGGACGTGGGATAAGCGAGAAAAATGCTGCTTGCAGCAACAGCTAGCATCATTTTTAGTGGACCAGACTACCCATGGAACAGGGGAAGTGAATCAAGGCTGCTTCGTGCTTCTTTGCAAGACTCGAGAGCTCTCTGGCGCCTCCTCCTTTAACATCACTCGTGGCGGGCAATACAAAATTACATAAATGCATTTATAGTAAAAACCAACATTCGTGATATGGGAAATAAACTTTAAAAATACGTATTGTAAAGGAAAAATACTGGTGAAGTGCTACTTCACCTACTTCACCTGAATAGCCGCCACTGACATGCACCACTAAAGGCTAGAAGAAATTCACGATCTTCTGCCCCTTGGTTATCTTCAACCATAGGAGATCATATGACCCACCGTGATGCGGCATACCATACTTTTCGGCGCAATAAAACCGATGAAAATTGGACAAACCATAATCAGATAAGGAACAAAACTACGCAAATGATACATCTCTCTCAATGATTTGAACGGATACTTCACTACCATACTAACCAGGACCTTAAATGACGTCACCAAACAAAATACTATTAATTATCTGTGAATCCTACCCCTACTTCCACACCATGAAATATTCTTTTCCTCCAATCTAATGCTCTTACAAGTAAAAAAGGCACT
Organism: Ectobius pallidus; assembly: GCA_964059195.1. Lineage (NCBI taxonomy): Eukaryota > Metazoa > Arthropoda > Insecta > Blattodea > Ectobiidae > Ectobius > Ectobius pallidus. The sequence continues at coordinate 156,678,733 of CAXKWD010000004.1, read as the reverse complement.
ATTTCAAAATAAATCGAAAGCAGAAGGCCAAGATGGCGTTAATATATTAATGCTAAACAAAATAATCGATGTTATTTTTCATACCTTAACCCATATTTATAACGCCTCTCTCATCACCTCTACCTTCCCGCAACAATGGAAAGATGCTCTTATCCGACCTCTTCCTAAAGTAAACCTCCTAAGCACCCCCAAGCACTCCACTGCCACTGCCCTACTAAAGATCAGAATCAGTATACTTACGCCTTTATCGAAAACCCTCGAACGGATTGTCCACAAGGAGCTGACTGAGTACCTAAACATTTATAATCTACTTGACCCATTATAATCTGGTTTCAGATCAAAACACAGTACTTCCAATGCCCTACTAAAGATCAGTGAAGATATTCGTGAGGACATGAACCAACGTGAAGTGACGGCTCTAACCCTACTTGACTTTTCGCGAGCCTTTGACACCGCTGACGCAGACCTGTTAACTGATAAACTGAGGTCACTAAACTTGTCTAATGCAGTAGTCACGTGGGCGCAATCATACTCTCTGCACGCCAACAATGTGTTTCTCACGACAATCGATCTTTTTCGTGGCGTCTCGTGAGGTCAGGTATACCACAGGGCTCTGTATTAAGTCCCTTGCTTTTTGCAATCTATATAAATGACATTTCTACAGTACTAAAACATTGCCGACATCACCTATATGCAGAGACCTTCAAATATATTTACATTTTAGGCCTGATACAATCAACGAATCTCTTTCAAAGCTCAATGACGATCTAGACTAGATCAGTATATGGTCAGCAAAATTTGGACTAAATTTGAACCCAGTCAAGACACAAGCTATTCTGAATGGAAGAAACAAATTGCTTTCTTCTATTAAGAACACCGAACTTTTGCCTATGACCTTGAACAACACGATTATTCCATACAATAGAACAGTAAAAAATCTTGGGGTGTACTTTGACTCTGACATGACCTGGAATACACAAATTAAACATATCTGTAAACCAGTATTTTCTATTATGCAGTCAGTAAATAGGCTACAAATTTCCTACCTACTAAACTAAAGCAGATGTTAGTGTAGTCACTATTGATGCCACATTTCGACTATTGCGATGTCTTGTTCACCGACCTAAGTGCTGAATTATCCTGTAAACTCCAACGTGTTCAGCATACTTGTGTCCGTCACACATTCAATATACGTCAATATGATCATGTCTCAGGTTATTCTGAGCAATTATCCTGGCTTCGACTAAAAGACAGACGCCAACTACACTCTCTAACTATACTCTATCAAATACTTATAATTCTGCACCTAATTACTTAGTCTCTCGTTTCTCACTATTGTCTTCCCAACATAACCGCGACACACGATCTCAGAATAACAGTCTAATGTCAATTCGACGCCATCAAACATCTCGGTACTCTCCCTGATTCACAATGGCCATCACCCGCACCTGGAACTCCCTACCGCCGGACATCAGGGGTAGTCGGAGCCTACAGATGTTTAGGTCAAAGTTACTTAAGTATCTCGCTGCTAATTAGAAGGAATGTCTCGTTATCCAGCCTAGGTGAATTTATATTGTACAATATTTTTATGTCACTTAGCCTATATTGCTTCAATTTGTCAACTTCCTAGTTTTAGGTTTCAATTTTAGTTTATATTATAACACAACAAATTATATGTAATTTTAATTCACTTTGTTTTCTCTGTACATTATTAGACGCATTTTTTCTTATATTGTAACATAGGCATATCAATTGTATTATTATTGTATTTTGTACTTATTCTGTTTGAGTGGAATAAGGCTCTATGGCCTTAACTCTGCCTGGCAAAATAAATAATTATTATTACCCAGGTATTATTATTATTATTACCCAGGTATTATTATTATTATTACCCAGGTATTATTATTATTATTATTATTATTATTATTATTATTATTATTATTATTATATAAGGACCTAGAGTTTCAAAATCGAAAGTCCTTCATAAGTTAATTTCGAATTACAAAATACAAAACCCGAGCGACGCCGGGCCTTTTAAACTAGTTTATAAGCCTGAGGTAGGCATCCCATGTCACATATACTCGCAACTTAAATCAGAAGGAGTGCAATGTTTCTTATTAATTAATTAATTCATTCATTCATTCATTTTGTTCTAGACCAGAGCAAGGCTCCATTTTCAAGGGGAGTCTACATATACATTAAACTTATTCAAATTAAAATATACCGTAACAATATAATTAAAAAAGAAACTAAGATTAATACTAAGACTAAAAGCAAACAATCAAACAAACAAAACAAACTAAGACTAAACTATAGGCCTACCTGATACTAAACTAAGACTATAAAAAAGACAAACAAACAAAAAACAAGTAGTAATTTAATTTTAAACTCAAGACAATGCCATTTGAATAAACATACAAAGTTTAATCATAAATGATATAAATAAGAATCACATGCAATTATTTCCTATATTTAACTATTCCTTCAATAAGCGACGGTATGATCCACGATGAGTCGGTTATTGTGAACTTCATATTCTGGCGAATATTTTAAATATCCAAAATAATTATACAAAAAATGCATAGTTTGTTCGTATTTATAATAAAATCCTGTACGCTGAATCCTAAAATAGGTGAACTTACGGAAAATGTCAACGTACGTCGGTTTTGCTTTCTACTCTTCTGTCGAATAAATGAAAGGTTGAAACCTATTAAAAAATGCTACCAACTTTGCTAATAGTAGCTTGGATGAAAATAATTTACGCTGCTCTATAATAACAGTCTTAATTAATAACAAGCTATAAATTTCAAAACAGAAAAGAAAAAGAAAAGTCCATTTATTGAAGGGGTGTATCGAGAGCCAGTTAATAAAACTTTTCTCTTGGCGACTCACAAAATGCCTGAAGCGGCCATTAAAAAAGCGAAATTAAGATATTCAATGGGTTCTAAGACTAAAAGCTGTAGTCTAGTGTGGTATTTAGCAAACGAATTCCATCATGGCGATGGCTGTGAGGTCTACTGCAATGAGAGGTTCACTGGTTCGAATCCTAACGGGAGGATTTTCTAACGAAGTTCTAGAAATCTATGGTGGAAGTGTTGAAACAGAATTGTGCCAATAACAGGATCAGAATGAATAAAATGCTGGTTCCTAAAGCTAACAATGGACGAGTTTCATCCGGTTAGGTTGTCATTCACCTCTTCAGGCGTAGTGAAATATGGCACTATAAATGGGCCAGGTCTCCATACCAAAGCTATTCGTGTTATAGATTACCGTATCACTTCTACTACCACCACCACCGCCACCACCATCACCACCACTGCTACAACAACTACTACTATTACTAGTAAAACTACTATTACTACTACTACCAGCTACTACCAACTACTCTTAATTGTTCCTAACTTCTACTAACTAGGACTAACTACTACTAACTACTAACTTTTAACTAGCTATTAACCAATAATAACTATTCAGGAACTAACTACTAACTACTATCAACTTCTACTAGCTACCTACTAATACCTAACTTAATACCAACTTACTGCCAACTTATTGCCAACTCATTGCCAACTTACTGCCAACTTACTGCCAACCTAATGACAACTTAATGCCAACTAAATGCCAACTTACTTCCAAATTACTGCCAACTTACTACTAACAAACTACTAACTACGAACTAATCAAATACTATTACAAACTGCTACTAACTGCTAAATAATAACATGCTACTAACTTGCTACTAACTAACTACTAACTATCTGCTAACTACTTCAAACTAGCTAGTCTAGTGAAGTCTGCCGAGGAGAGAGGACTCCTAGTCTCGAGCTCTGCTTGAAATAAATCTAGAAAATATGACGGGGCCAACAGCTACCTCTTGTAAACGTTGCCGAAAACCAGCTGTGAATAGCGAGAAGTGTAGCATATAATATGAAAATGTTTTACATATAATTATTGTCCTAAATTGTTTCCAAATATTGGGTTCATCGATGGTAATACAGTGAAGTGTTGTATCTAGGTATATAAGAAAACGAATGTGGAGGGGACTACGAAACATATTTTTATTAATTTGTATGACACGTTAGAATATATATTAACGATGCTTAAAGTGATTTTTCTTTTTGGCGACAACAATATAAATCTTTTAGCATAAAACACAATCAAATGGCAACTAGACGACTTCATTCAGTGTTTTGGATTGCATTATTTTTCTTGGGATCTACTACAATTAACATCAATGTAAACGGTAAGTTGACGTCAACAAAAACATACTATTGGATAAAAAATGATGATACTTGTGCGAAGTTTAGAGTCATTGAACCCAACTTAAATCACTTAGCTTTATGTTATGACATAAAAATTAACACCAAACGATCAAAAGATAACGTAAGTAATGACGCTCCTTATTATAGAAAGAAAATAGCAGAATCTGGATTGAACCCTTTGTTATTGCTCTTCAGTACAATTAACGTTGCTTGGTTATATCAATGTGCAGCTGATGCTGATACCAAGTTCAATGGTTTTGGTAATACCATCTAATGGCAATGGATACATGCTTTTGTTCTACTCGTTAATTTCGCTGTAGTAGTGGTACAAGACAGTTAAAAAAATACATATATATAATGAGGACCTAGTTTAAAAAAGTAAATTATTTATTTATTTATTTTATTTTATTTTCATTTATACAAAATATTTATACAAAACAAAACAAGACCACCCGAATGAGCAAGCGCTCGTGCTCGAGCACAGTTCAGCCATTTACATTACAAAATACATAAAGAAAATATAATTAAATCAAAACCCAAAAAATAATAATAATAAAAAAAGAACAGAAAAGTAAAAATAAAAAAAGGAAAAGTAGTAAGAACAAAAATTGAAACCCTGAGTTATTACAAATAAAATCGTTCCTTAATTGTCTACTAAGTACAGAGTGAAGTAACTTTTGAACTATGAAATAAGATTTTTGATAAACTTATTGAATTTTTTGTTGTTCATATGTACTATTTCTGGATGTGACCTAATTATAGAGTTATAGAGTCTTGGACCATAATAAATGCTATGCTTAGAGCCAGAAGAGGTGAAGTATTTTGGTTCTATTAAAGGCAATGTTTTATTTCTTCTAGTATTGTAGTTATGAGGATCCGATACATGTACGTTGCGGTATTTTTGAAAGTATTTTAAAAGTGTGAGCTTATAAATTTGTTCTACAGTCATCACATTAAATTCAGGAAATATCAATTCTGTTGGATATTCTATAGGCTTTTTTAAACAAATTTTTATAATTCTCTTCTGTATTAGAATCAAAGGAGTCAATACAGATGTGCCACTTCCCCCCCAGCCAATGATACCATATTGGAGGACAGATTGTATTAGAGCTAAGTAGACTGTTCTTAAGACTTCAGTCGGTAAATATTGTTTTAGACAGACAAATTTGTATAATGTTTTTCTTAATCTGGTACATAAATATGTGATGTGTTTGTCGAATTTCAGATGATGATCTATAATAATACCAAGGTATTTGACCTGATTTGTCTCCTTCACAGCCTGGCAGGTACATGAATCAGATTCACAGTTGATATCATGTAGTCTTACGCACAAGTTTTGATCCATTTTTAATTGTGGAGTACCAGCAGTTGTTAATGAGAATGGAACACAGTTTGTTTTATCTATATTTAATACTAACCTATTGCAGTCAAGCCAACTTTTAACTACTCTTAATCCCTTAAATGAGCTAAGAGTTTTATTTACGGCTAAAGAGTTCGAATAATAATGTTGATATGGCTCCATTATACAGAGATAAAGAAACATTACAAGCAATGTATTACTTCCCAAAGACGTCATTATTATTCTCAGATGATTAGCAGTTCTATTAATAAACAACAATAATACAGGATATTTTTAAGACCAACGTATGAAACATGCTACAAAAATCAGTCTACAACACAATGGACAAAATATTTATTATTGTCGACGAGGTGGCAACTATTTTTGCTAATAATTTTTTAAACTGAACCGCATAACTCAATTCAGAACTGTTTTGCTAGGCATGTTTCTTTAAATAGTGCTAGATGTAATAGTTTCTTTTACGATGAGGTGGACACAATCGCAGTAATTAGTACTATTCGAGGATTAAAGGAAACTAGTAATCCTGGTTTAGATACTATATCTGGAAAGATTTTGAAATTTCTTGTATATTAACTTATATAGCTGCTCCATTGAATTTCGTTATAAATTATTTAATGTGTGTATTTTGGTATTTTACGCTGTTCTCTCAAAACACCAATAATTATTCCAATCCAGAAAATGGTGACAAGACTGCTCCAACAATTACAGACCTATTTTCATTTTAAATACTTTATGAAAAGTTTTTGAAAGGTTACGTATAAGAGAATGATCAATTATTTGTTCAAATTTAACATTTTAAATGAAGCTCAACATGGGTTCGCTAAGGATAGATTCACTGAGGCAGAGTTAATTTTAATAAGTATATTTACGAATTGCTTAACAAAAGAATTAATCTTGCTGCATTGTTCTTTGACCTTATCAAAGCATTCGACACGTTAGATATTCTATTAGCTTGTTCAAAATTTAAAGCATTAGGTTTTATATTTAAAAATTTTAGCTTCATATTTAACCAGACGTAGTATGTGTATCAAAGGTTTTAATAGTTATTCTAATAATTATGAGATCAATATGGAGTGCCTCAGGGTTCTATCTTGGGGCCACTAATTTTTCTTTTATATATGAATGACTTGCCAAATTTAAATGGCAGTGAAGTTTTATCATAAGCAGATCATACTGCTATTGTGACAACAGCTGATAATATGAAAGACCTGGTTACAAAATTGGGAATGTCTGCAAATTCAAAACCTGGTGCGATGCAAACAAACTGGTTTTGATTGTTGGATAAACTGTATGTGCCAAGTTTAGTAACAGATTAATCGACGGTAAAAAAGTAAAGTGTTCTCTATGCATGCCATTGAGGCCCAGAGGGTTCCAGGATGAAGAGGTTCAATTTTTTAGACATTCGGCACGTGAAGTTGGTAAGCTTTCAGCCTTTACGGACCGGCCACCTTTACCCCAGGATTGCTCCTGATACTCATTTCTGTTAGAGGCTGAATGGACCCAGGGGCCATAGTACCACCAGAAGGATTAGGCCAATCGAAAAACTCCAATGACCTCATCGGGGATCGAACCCGCGACTTTCTGGCTTGTATCGCAACGCCTCAACCACTGCGCTACGGCGTACCCCAATCGACGGTAATGGTATTAATTTTAATTTTAACAGTACTGTTTTTCATTCGCACCCACTGTCAAAATCTTGATAGCCTCCTTAACTGGAATCAAGACATACAATTTTTTGCCAAAAAGTTGAATGCTACTGGCTTAGCAATTATTCAAATAAAATATGTTCTAAATGAGAACGTTTTAATTTCTATTTACTATTCTTTGGTATGTCCATATTTAATGTATGGAGTTTTTCTTTGGGGTAATTCAGTTAACTTGGATGGCTGCTTGTTGATCAAAAATGAGTTATACGACTACTCTTTGGGCTACAAGGACAAGACTCCTTTAAACATTTTTATAAAGATAACTACATACTCACTCTTTCATGTATATAAAATTTTTAAATGTCTGTTATTATTAAAAAAGATTTAACAATTCTGTTAGCATCAGAAAGTACACATCCATAACACGCGCTTCGCCCATTTATACTTGACTGATCGCCATAGATTGGAAAAAGAAATATGAGATGTCACCCTGCTAAGTTGAAAAGGAACTTTTAAATAAATTGCCTAAACAAATACATGATTTCCCATAACGAAAATAAATAAAGAAACTATTTCTTAAGATATGTTACTACAATGTGTGGTAATTTTTTAATGATAAACATTAAGTTGTTTATGATTACTGTTTACGGTGTACCACTTCTTAGATTTTACTATTCAATCTTAATAAGATTTCTTTACTTGTATATTTATATTTATTGTTTTATCCATGTATCTTAATTTGTAAATGTAATAAATATCTGTTTGACGTTGACGTGTCAATCTGTTTTTATGTAACGGCAATCTGACCAATAAATCTGTATCTTAATCTTTATTCCCAAGACAAAAATAAATAATTCCTAACTACCAACTTACTGCGAAATAACTACCAACTTACTGCGAACAAACTACTATCTTACTGCCAAATAACTACCGCCAACATATGCCAGTTACTGCCAAATTATAATTAATTAATAATTATTAGTAGTAGTAGTAATTATTAGTGCTAACTAACTACTAACCATTGAAACGATTGTTGTAAGATTGTTGAACGATTATTGAAACGATTGTTGAAACAATTGTGGATTCTATTATTGAAACGATTATTGGCCTATTATTAAATTATTGTTGGATGATTGTTGTAACGATTATTAGACGATTGTTGAAACTTTAGTTGGACAATAGTTAAAACCATTGTTCGACGTTTGTTCGAACGATATCTGTGCGATATTTGGAATATTCTTGAATCATTGTTAAAACGATTGTGGGACTATTGTTGAAACGAATGTTGTACAATTGAAAGTGTCGGTGAAGATAATGCTAACGGTCTTTCTGTAAAAGCCAAGTTTGTTGCACTACAGTAGAACTCCAATTATCTTAACTCCAACTATTCGATTTGCCAATTATCCACATCACTTTGAGGCCGTGTTCAAATGGCGAGCATCGGGAAACACTAGTTCAGGGCTGATTAATTATTTACAAAACAGCAAGGCTTTTAGCCGACAAAATTGACAGTTTTTCGTCAAAACAACTGACTGGTCAGTAGGTTCAAGATGTGACGCTTTATTTAAGTACAGTACTATAAGATTTAGTTTTTTAAAAAAGAAATTACCTTTTTTTTATTATTTATCCAGTGAACCGGATATTTGATTTTCCGGTTCGGGTCCATTCCCAATTATTGGTTAATGGGAGTTTTACTGTATTTACATTTTTCTTAGTCACTCTTTATTCCAATGCATCTGAGCATAGACTAATTCTGTCAATAAGTCTTGTCAGCACATAATAATTGAAGCGTTTACTTTTATAAGGGTCTAGGTGCCAAAACCATGATTTTTCAGTTGATAATTTTAAATGGATCTATGTATCTAGACCAATGCATTTCAGAATGGCCCAAGGTCCAGGGAAAGCCACGTTAGTAGCATAAATTCCAAGATACAGCGCTGGGCCTATCTGTGGTTCTACGGTATATCTTGCTTTCCACACAGTCATGATTTTGGCAGTTAGACCCTTATAATAGCAAACGCTTCAATTATGTGCCAAAAAAAGATAATACTGTTTAATGATTTGAGCAAACATTAAAAATGTGATATCTAAAATGAGGTTTGTGTGAGTCAGCACTGTGTTCCCCCGACCCCTTCCATTGTTGTAACGATTGATTGACGGTTATTAAAACGATTGTTGATCGATTGTTGGAAGTTTGTTAGAACGATTGTTGGACGGTTGATAGAAACGATCATTGGACGATTATTATAACATTGTTGAGATGAATGTTGGTCAATTGTTAAACGATTATTAGGTGATAGTTAAACAATTGTCCAACAATTGTTGAAATGATTGTTGAACAAGTTTTGCATAGATTGTTACATGATTGTTTAAACTGTTGTTGGAACTTTGTTGAAAAGATTGTTGAAACGGTTGTTAGCCAAATGTTGAAATGATTCTTGGATAACTGTTATAACGGTTATTGGACGATTCTTGAAAGATTTGTTCGAACACTGTTGACTGGATTGTTACACGATTTTTAAATTTATATTTAGAGCATTGTTTAAAAGACTGTTTGAACAAATGGTGACCAAATGACCAAATGATTGTTGGACGATTGGTAAAACGATTGCTAGAACGAATGTTGGAAATTGTTGAAACGATTATTGGACTGACGTTGGAAGAGTGTTAAAACCGTTGTTTAAACGATTGTTCGAGAATTGTTGAAACGAATGTTGGACAATTGTTGATAAGATTGCTTGACTAATGTTGGCGAATTGTTGAAACGATTATTGGATGATTTATAAAAGATTGATGGTCGATTGTTAAATCTATCGATGCACGATAATTTAAACGATTGCTGGAACATTATTGAAATATATATTGACACTATTGTTGGTTAATCATGGAACAACTGTTGGATAAACCTACCAAGAATTTAAGAAACAAATTAGAAACTAACATACTAACAATATGACGAACAAAGTAACATATTACCAACAATTAAACTAACAAACTTATGTACTTTCAAACTAACTATAAACTAACATCTAAGAAACATTAAACTAACACACTTATAAACAAACAAACAAACAAACAAACAAAGTAACTAACAAATTATCTAACAAACTAACAGGTTAACTAACAAAGTAACTAACATACTGACTATCTAATGAACAAAGTAAACAACCGACAAACAAACGAATTAACAAACAAAACACAATAACAACAAGTAACAAACTAAAAAACAAACAAATCAGTCAGTTTGAAAACTTACAAACGAACTGAAAATTAACTTCTAATAAACACCAAATTAAGATATTAACTATCTAAAAAACAAACTGACTAATAAACAGACTAACAAATTTTCTAACATACCATCAAACAAATTAACAAAAAACAAACAATAACATTCAAACGAACAAATTAACAGCAACTAACAAACTAAAAGCTAAGAAAGTAACAAACAAGTTAACCAACTAACCAATAGCTAAAAACTAACAAACATGCGAAGAAAGAAACACGCTAAATAGCAAAAGATTAATGGACAAATGTTAAACTATTGTTGGACAATTGATGGATGATCGATGAAACAATTGTTGGATGATTGATGAAACTGTTGTTGGACGATTGAAGGACAATTTTTGGTGGTTGTTAAGACAATCGTTTGACCTTTGATGAAACAACTGATGGACGGTTGTTAAAACGATTGTTCGATTATTGCTGAAAGGATTGTCTAATTTTTGTTGAACGATTGTTGTAACGTTTGATGGAAGATTTGTTAAAACGATCGTTGAAAGGATTATTTCACTATTGTCAATGATTGTTGAATCGATGGCTGTGAGATTGTTTAAACGATTGTTAAAGCCAATTTTATTGTTGAAATGATTTTTAGACGATTATTACAAGGATGTTAGACGATTGTTGAAGCGATTGTTAGGCGATTGTTGAAGAGACTGCTGGACAATTGCTGAAAAGACTTATGGACGACTGTTGAAACGATTGTTGAATGCTTCTCCAATAGGAAGTTGAACGATTGTTGAAATTATTGTTAAAACGTCCTTTGAACAATTGTGTAAACGGTTGTTGAAACGATTGTTACACTACTGTTGGATGATTGTTGGACGCTTGTTAAAACGATAAAGAAAATATTTGTAGATGATTGTTGAAGCGATTGTTTACGATTAGTGACACGATTGTTTAACAATTGTTGAGTCAATTGTTGGATGATTGTTTAAACGATTGGACGATTGTCGGAACGGTTGTGTCATGATCGTCGAAACGATTGTTGGATGGTTGGTGAAACGATTGTTGGTTTACTGATAAAACGATTGTTGGTTGATTGTTTACGGTTTTTAAAATGATTGTTGAATGACTTTTGAAACGATGGTTGCAGTTTTTAGCTAATCTTGAACGATTGTTGGACCATTGTTAAAACAATTATTTGATAATTGTCGAAACGATCGCTGGATTATTGTTGAACGATTAGTGAACGAATGTTTAAACGATTATTGGATAATTAATGAAAGTTTTTTGGGCGATTGTTAATAAGATTTTTGGATGATTTATGAAGCTATTGCTGGGTGACTATTTTACGATTGTTGGACGATTGTTGGACTATTGTTGAATCATTGTTGAACGGATGTGGGGCAGTTGTTAAAAAGATTGTTGTATGATTGTTGAAACGATTGTTTTAGGATTGGTGAACCGTGTGTTGGAAGATTGTTGAATATATTCGTGATTGTTGAATATATTGTTGGATGAATGATGAAACAATTGTTTTATGATTGTCGGAACGATTGTTGGGTCAGTGTTGAAACAATTATTGGGAGGATGTTGTACTTTTGTTAACACGATTGTTGGATGATTATAGTAAGGATTGTAGGAAGTTTCTTTAGACAAAACAAAATAACCATCAAAATAACTAACAAGCTAACAAACTTAAAATCAAAGAGACAAACAAACAATGTAACACCCAAACAGCAATTAACAAAACTAACCAACATGCTAAAAAGTTAAATACAAACTAACAAAGTAACACGTAAGTTAAACATTACAAAATGAAGCAACAATAAGTTAAACTATCGAACTACCAAACTAACAATATAACTAACAAGTTATTGATCTTAATAACTTACAAAGATACAAATAACAACTAACAAACCCCAAACTAACACAGTGAGAACGTGAACAGCGGATTAAATGACTGTCAGAGACCGAAACAGAAGTTATTTTTCACGTGTATATTAAACACACGTCTATGAAACCATACAAGTGTATATAAACATAGGTTATAGATCTGCATTATAAACACAAAATGAACAGTATTCATTTCTTGAGTAATTAATGATGCTATATTTTCTTTCAATGCCGCATCTTTGTATGGGTTCCTTTTATAATAAAGACAGGGATATAGCGTTAAAAGTTTCTCATCCAAAGACGTCATCTCTTAACTACTTGTGTTTCCTTTTCCTGCCTTCGATTTGACAATTGAGCAGAGAGTTATGATTAGTTGTTTCGTCACACTTTGCATAAACTTAATGTTAAAACTTGGAGTTTTCAAGGTTCTAAGTTAATGTTTAATTTTACGTTGTGTTTAAAGTTTACGTGATGCATTGTGAATGGTCCCATTGAAAAACATGCCCCTAAACTTTTAGTTTATGTTAGTTCTCGATGTGAATGGGGCATTTAGACCAACATTATTTTTTTCGGCTAGCTCCGTGTCACTTTCCCAAAAATTCTTAACCCAAAAATATAACATTTCGTTTTCAATACCTTTTTCCTTTCGGAGATAGGCCTGTTTATAGATACACAAACAGAAAGACACACATACCCTGTACATGTGGTAGAAAATGATATTCTTGTACTAAAAACGTAGCCTATATTTAGGCTAAAATTTCGATGTTGAATTGCAGGGTCGGAGGCAATACTTTCTTCTGCCTACAGTGGGCTGCTTACAATATGGGTATCATAGAAAGCAGGAAGGTCTACTTTTAACTCTCAAGAAAAGTTGACTATAGAATATATCCTTCCAATGATCCCTGACAAAGCAAAGGTCAGATCAGTGCTTTCATTGGCTCTCCTGACTTTTAAAATTATTAGTATTCAATAAGTTTATGTTTGTGACATAATTCCGCTTATGCATAAACTTGAGCATATTGAAGGCAAGCTTTACTTCTTTTGGCATCATCATAAATTACGAATCTTGTAGTGTATCAATTTCGTTATGCGGTCCTATTCTTTGGTTCGCCGCCATCCTGTAATTCATATGTAGCAAAGAGCACTCTTAAGTGTAATAATATATAGGTGCTAAAGTTGGGCCGACCGGCACTGGTTTTCCGCTCCGAGCTCACAATTTCCATATTTGGCAAGAACAGGAATCGGTGTCTGGATTCTACTCACGGATGGCAGTTTGTGTTTTACGTAATTTTGTGAATTAGAAAGGAGGCACACGACTAGAATAGTCTTCTCTAACTCCATGTATAAACAAGATTACATTTTATAATAATTATATTCTGTTGGCGCCGAATCCATTGAAAACATTTCTGCACCCACTAAACCGAGTTTAATAAAATTGACAAGTCAAGTCTGACCAAATGATCATTCTGTTATTTTTTAAAATTAGTTTTAATAATATGCTACTCCTTTGAACTTGGAGGTTATATCAGGAGTTCAAATCCTGTATGTATGTTTTGCAGTAGGCCATGCAACTATTGATTTTCAACTATTTTCTGTTGTTGGTGTATTTTATATCAATAAATTTCAACTGATATTAAGTAAAATGAATATTGTACAGGACAAAATAGTGAGGATTAGTCATGGTAAGTAATTATCCAATTCGGCATTTGCCTTTACGACTGGGGAAACTATGAAAAAATCCATGTCAAAGGTAGCATAATCATTAGTCTTTTAATTGGAGGCTGGAATGAAGGGTTGGACGAGATATATTCTGTGAGGGATTTGAGCCTGGGACCTCCCGAATGCGAGTCCAAGACGTTACGATATCGGCCACTTCGCTCGGTCAATTTTATTATACATTCCTTAAACGTAAACAAAGTAACTTAGTAGCTCAAGAAGGAAGTTGTACAAGATGACACTAAAAAAAAAAAAAACGGGAACTTTTTAACATCCAATAATAAAACCAAGAGTGATGGAAGAAAACATTTTATTCCTTAAAACTTGCCATTTAAGAAACATTAATGGAATTTATCATTTTTAAAAATTACGTCCTTTAGATGGCGTCATCCTGTATGAATGCATTCTTGAAACCTGCAGTTGAGATTCCTCATTGACCGCTGGAACATTGCAGCTGGGATATTGTGAATTTCATCAAGAATTCTCTGTTTTAACTCATCCAGAGTTCTTTGTCGAGTGGTGTGCACTGAACTCTTGAGATAGCCCCAAAAGAAAAAATCACAAACAGACAAATCTGGCGATCTAGGGGGCCAGGGAACGTTACCGAATCTTGAGATCACACGGTTACCGAACAATTCTCGCAGAGCTTCCATTGATTGCCGTGCAATGTGTGATGTCACTCCATCCTGTTGAAACCAGGGTTCTTGAACGTGTGGAAAATTGTTCAATTCAGGTGTAACAAAAGATTGCAACATCTCTATGTAACGATCCGCATTGACAGTTACTGTGACCCCCTCTTCACGACTCGACCAAGAACTGTGGATGAGTTAAAACAGATAATTCGTGATGAAATTCACAATATCCCAGCTGCGATGCTGCAGCGGTCAATGAGGAATCTCAACAGCAGGTTTCAAGAATGCATTAGTACAGGAGGACGCCATCTAAAGGACATAATTTTAAAAAAATGATAAATTCCATTAATGTTTCTTAAATGGCAAATTTTAAGGTTTCAATTAGTATGAATAAAATATTTTCTTCCACCACTCTTGGTTTTGTTATTGGATGTTAAAAGTTCCCGTTTTTTTGTATCACCTTGTATTCATCGTGACTATTTAGCGAATACTTACACAATGAAGCATATAGGCCTAGTGGATAATATCGAAACTCGAAAATGAAATATAGAACCTAGTTTTGTCATTGCAAGAGAGAGAGAAAGCTTACGGCATAACAATAGATACATCGATTGTCGCGACATCGTCGATAGTTGCGCAACATACGACTTTTCAAATATTTTGTCTTCATCTGCTGGTTATATTAACCTCATTGCTAAATTCAGGTTATTAATTTTGTTTTTATTACTATACGATATTTGAAATGCTTCACAACACACACATATAATAATAATTATACATTATTTTAATATCTTTTTTGTTTATATGCAGCTTACATATATCCAATCACTGTTTTTAACGATTAATTGCTCTCGAAAAAAGAATCTACAGTTATGAAGATGTGTGTTCAGTATTTGTGAGTTTACATAAAAAATTGCACCAAGGTGCAATAAAATGTAAGTGATAAAAATAAAAAGATAAAACACTTACACTTACGATTGGTTGAAATTCCACATATTCTTACACTGGATTGGTCACTGATTCGTGAACTACATAGCACAGGGACCGGCAGAATAATCTGACGATTTTGAAATGCATATAAAATTAATAAAAATCACTATAATGCAAAGTTTAATGATCACATTTGTTAGAGCAATAATTGCCATTTACAGTTCTACCATTAGTTTTTGTTTGAATTGAAAATTGTGTCCGATAAATGACGACCACCATTTTGTGGACATTCATGTAGCGTTGCCTTGAAGTTTTCTGTCCCTCTCATGAGCGTGTCGTTCGGTATTGCCGCTATTCGTTGTGAATAGCTAATTTAAAGTCATCCAGTTTATGAGGTCTTCCAACATACACGTTTGACTTGTGATAGCCCCAGAGGAAATAATCACACATCATCAGATTCGGGGAATGAGCAGGCCAGGGGAGATTACCATTTCTTGACAGAACACGTCCAGGAAACATTTCCCGGGCCCCGGACAATGCCCACTGAGTGTTTTGCTGTGCGCGCAGTAGCACCATCTTGTTGAAACCAAATGTTTGGAGTATTAATTCTACGTCTAACCAATTCAGAACGAAATAGCGGCAATACTAAACATGTTCGTGAGAGTGACGGAAAACTTCAAGGCAACGCTACATGAATGTCTACAAAATGGTGGTCGTCATTTATTGGACACAATTTTCAATTCAAACAAAAACTAATGGAAGAACTGTAAATGACCATTATTGCTCTAACAAATGTAATCATTAAACTTTGCATTACATTGATGTTTATTATTATTATATGCATTTTAAAATCGTCATGTTATTCTGCCGGTCCCTGTTCAAGAATAGCTATTTATGTATCAAGTACGCAAAATTACACCTTGGCCGCAATACTATAGATTCGTCCACTGACGTTTGAGTGTACGTGGTGCATAAAATATTTTTTAGTAAAAGCTCTCTACATTGTATGAAATAGAATAAAAATATCCTGTAATTAAATATAAAAGGCATAGTCAGCCATTTGTTGACACCATATTCTCACAGCTGCCTGAATCCTATGCTTATAGATGGCAGTGCGGTAGGATTTAAGATGAACGCTCGTAATACAAACGACCTAGTTTATTTTTCGAAAAGAAGCTTGTTAAAATATGTCTGAAAATACGAAGGAAATTCCAGTCCGATCAAGAGGTATTGAATCGGAGCTGCTGCCATCAAAATCTCGGCAGAAGTATGAAATCTCTACATTTAAAGAGTGTATTTTGTTTCAAATCCTGTTACGGTTGGTATGACTGATCACTGCAATCTGGATTTTTCATAGAGGAATAGATCGGCAGCGTCGTATCCTTAACTGCAGGTGGCAGTGAAGCCGAGTCAGGGGCGAAGAGGGGCAAGGGTAGCAGTGCCGACGCCATATTGGTATCACCAACATGTCCGCTTAAGTACCACGTATTCATTACGGAAAATTGTTTTTCTTCCTACATAATCCCGAATATATAGTGAAATGGTGAACCACAGTGTTGTTTGGGAATCCCTTTAATTTCAAATATATACTATACCACTATATTAGAGGTCAAATTAACATTCACATATAAATTTGCCAAATTATTATTGCTTAAACTGGGTCTATTACGACTGTTTTCATTCAATAATGGTTTTCGGAATAATTGTCTGGGGAAACTGCAGCAAATGGGAAAGCATCTTAAAAAAAAAAAAATCATACGAATTATCACCCATTCATCTTACAGGAATCATGCAGGCCACTCTTTAGAGATCTACAAATATTAACTTTTCCTTCAATATATTTACTGGAGCTTCTAACTCATGTACACATTAATTTTGACCAATACTCACGAAAACACCAGAAACCGAGTTATTAAAATTCTGTTCCCATAGCTTATCCCTCCTAAAGCATACACCACAATACATGGGCATAAAAACATACAATAACATTTCAAACGAATCAAAGACATTAAATAGCAGACAATTCAAAATTAAAATTAAAAACTGGTTTTTGCAAAGAACATATTACTTAATCAGAGAGTTCCTTGAATATGAGGTTAACATATAATTATAATTAATAAAAAAAGTGTGCGTGGAACGCCATGCGTTGTTTTAATTTTTGGATTATTGGATTTTTTTAAATTTTGGATTGTTGGACTTTTTAATATTGGGGTTTTCTACTTTTTTAAATTTGAATTTTGGAGTTTTAGAATTTTTGATGTTTTAATTTTTTAATTTTGGAATTTTAGATTCTTTAATTTTGGATTTTAAAATTTTAGATCTTTGAATATTTTCTAATTTTGTATTTTTAATTTTTTAATTTTGGATTTTTTAATTTTGAATGTTATAATTTTTAATTGTTTAATTTTTAAAATTTTGGATTTTTTATTTTTTAAATTTTGGATTTTTGTACTTTTTAATTTTAGAATTTTGGACTTCTTAATTTTGGAATTTTGGATTTTTTCATTTTTTGATTTTCGGTTTTTTAATTTTGGGTTTTTAGATTTTTTTAAATTTTGGATTTTGAATTTTGAATTTTTGGATTTTTTATTTTTTGGATAAGCTTAATCATTGAGTTGATTGTTTTCTCTGCAGTCCATTCCGTCACACCTCACTAATTTCATGACGATTTTGAGCGTAACACTAATTTTGTGACGATTTTGAGCGTTACACAAGCTCTCGATTTACCCCTACCGCGGCTAAAGAAGTTTCACTTCAAAAGTAGTAAAAGAAATCATTCCATTTTCAAGCACTCATTAATAGCACTAGAAAAATAATTACATTAGTGTTAGATTTTCCTTATTTGTAATCATGATTTACAAAGAATATAGTGTAGACCTAAGCTAGAATATTCCTAGTTTGTAACTTTAGCAAGTAAGCTCAAATTTACGAGTTACCAGTTTACCAGCCAAAACTGAATAAATGTAAAAGATAAGTGACTATAAATTAACATTGACAACATTAACATTAATCCTATAGAAGCATGTTCTGTATACAGGCTGAAGACTATTAGGTTCTACATGCACTTTTGCACTTTTGTTATATCGGTTTACCTGATTTAATTATAAGTTAGTACATAAGTGTGACTGATTTTATAATAATAATAATAATAATAATAATAATAATAATAATAATAATAATAATAATAATAATAATAATAATAATAACTTTATTGTCATATAAACATTCAATGATGCATTGACATCGTCTGACTACAAAATTTACAAACTATTTAAAAATTAATAAACATTACAAGTGTACCACTATATGAAATAAAATAGGTATCTACAATAACAAATGATCATATATGTTTATCCCAATCAATTCCATAAAATTCCTGAATATTATATAAACATTCAGACACAAGTATGGCTTAAATATTATTAGTGAATGCTGTGATTGGCAATTTTTTTATTCTAGGTGGTATAGCATTATAGAGCTTAATCGACATATATAAATAAATGGTGCAAAAATATGTTGCACAAACTTTCTCGCATATACGTGTTAAAGGCTAGCTCAGAAAAAAGTAAATTATAGGGACAATTAAATTTTATTTATTACATTTTCACAAAACTTAGAAGTATCTAGAACGGAAACCATCAGAGTCGATCTTTATGTTCAATGCTTTTACCGTGATCTAATAATAATAATAATAATAAAAATAATAATAATAATAATATGCAGTTTTACTATAATTTATTATTAGTACTACTAGTACTACTATGGAGAAATTCAAATATCAGTCGCACCTTGGGATGAATCGGCCCCACCCAACCCACCCATCGATGCAGTTTATTTTATACCACGATCTAGCGAATTCTTCTCTCCTCGTACTATGAAGAAACTCGAGATTGGACATTGGAGGTGTGACGTCATACCACTAGACGAGAGGTGACAGGCTGACAAACCTCGCGGGAGATATAATATGCCACATTTTCGAAACCTACAAACAGTGTATCATACATTATTCGAAAATGCAAGGGCGCTTCGCTACGGCTGCCGCCTCCGCTTCGCGCACTTAACTATGTGGTTAGCGTTATGCATTATTTAGCTATATGTAGAGGTGGATACAAGGCACTTGCGACAATATACAAGGACAGTGGGTACAAGGCACTTGCGACAATAAACAAGGACAGTTGGTCACTCTGCTTCGCTCAGAAACATAATACATCACACAGTCCGTGCAAATGTGAGTATCGAATGGGCGGAACTTAAGGTGCGACTTATATTTGAATTTCGCCACAACTACTACTACTACTTAGGTTATATTGCACGCAACTGCATGTAGGTTATATCACGTGTTTAGTTTGGTTGCGTGAACCATTAGTCTATAGTAGCAACTCATTCCTGTCATCTGATTCTATTGTTTAGTGATGTCTTCTTTTGTGATATTCAGTTTAAACGATTATAATATCCAGTGACGTAGTGGCGATGAGTTATGGAAAGTAAGCAAGTCCTACAAACTCGGCGTTTGCCTTTGCGAATGAGGAAACCATGAAAAACCCAAATCAATTTGGTCGGCCACAAGGTTTGATTTGAACTCAGGACCTCTTCTCTGTTAGCCCATATCACCTTGCTGTAATTGGTTTTGGTGTGTTCATTGCGACTGAGCTAAACTGATTGCATTTCACAACAATAAGTACATTAGGCCTATAGTTTTCTTGTTACTAGGGGCAACAAAATGTCATTCATATTTTAATTTACATGTATGTTCTGAAATTCGCATTTAAGCCGTACTTATTTAGTATTTATCTTGATATCTATTAAATGTATAAAGAAATGAGTTAAAAATGTTCATTTGAATTTTCTCTACAACTTTACTGTGGTAGGTTTTCGTGTATCGCCTACTGTAATGGATATAATCTAGAAAAATTGAAAATGGATACGAGTAAAGTACCCCTTAAGTCATTTTTGCAGAAATACAGATATAGCCATTTTATTAGTCATAGATAAGAGTTTCCAATTTTAAATTTTTATTAAAATCGTTAGATCCATTTTTTCAAAAATAAATTTTTTTAAAAAAGTTTTAATGAAAAGTCCCCTTAATACGGATATCTGACAACATAAGTACGTCAACAAACATTACACAGACAAACGGAGTGTTGCAGGGAGACCCTCTCAGCCCCCTGTTATTTAACATCGCCACCCATGATGTCGTGCAAACAATAAGAAAAGAAGCACCACACGTCAAGATCTACATCTACGCCGATGATATGGTACTGGGTTCCCATGATAAAGAAGAACTGCAAAGAGCAATCCACGCGCTGGAAAAATGGGCCGACCAAAACGAGCTAAAAATAAACAAAGAGAAAACCGAACACATGGTTTTCAGGAAAGGGGGCAGACTATCCCAAGATGACAAAATTTTCCTGAAACAAGAACCGCTACAGACCACAAACCACGTTAAATACCTCGGCATGACCCTACAGTCCACAATGAACTCATTTAGAATCCATACCAAGCAAAGAGCAACAGCAGCCACAAAAGCCATACATGACATCAGAGGTTTAACAAAACTATCCCTTAAAAGTGCGATGACAATATTCGACGCCAAGATAATTCCCATACTCACGTATGGGCTAGAGCTAACCTGGCACAAACTTCGCACGAAGGATCTTCACACTCTAGAGAACGTCAAAGCCCGCTTCCTGAAAGCTGCACTAGGAGTGTCTAAATACACTCTATCTAGACTGGTTTATGTGCTCACCCGAGAAACCTTCCTGATAGAAGAACTCAGGACGAAACTCGACCTCCCCGCCACCCCCAGTTGGAAGAAAGCTCTAGATGAGAGGAAAAGGAAAAGGGAAGACATCTGGGAGGAATTTTACACAACGGAAGCCATGATGAACCGGATATGGACAAGCACAAACCAGGAACTCAGACACTTTGTGACATCGATGGCGGTCCATGGATATCACCACAAGATGTGCGCAAACCAGTCCTTCCATGAACCGGACGTCCAATGCGAGTGTGTTCTGTGCGGTAATATCTGTGATCGATACCACATCTTAAGCTGGTCCAATCGTGAAGTATCGGTGATAAAATTGTGCACAACATGAGTGACAAATATTATGCACAACTTGTGCGCTCTCTTACTATTATTATTATTATATTCCAGTTGTAAAACTAAATTTCCGGGCGGTTCGACAATATTTCGAAAAAGTTCTTAATTCAAAAAATGAAGTAAATACAATGAACCGTTTACCCGCTGTGCTTGTCCACAGACAGACGGAAAGACAGACAGAGAGACAGACAGACAGACGGACAGACGTCAAACCAAAAACACGTTTTTCAGTTTCTAGGCATCGTGAAACATGCTTTCCCGGTGTTAACTCGATTTCGATTTTTTGTCACGATCACAATACTTTCTCTATACTACGTATATGCGAGAAAGTAAAAGCTTTTCTGAGAGCTACTGTAGTGTACATGCTGAGTTCTTAGATTATTACTATTTCTTGCATTATATTGGTGTATGTCACTATTTAATGTAAAGTGATTTACATTCGTATGTACATAATTAATACTAAAGAACACACACAAAGAAGGTAAGGTCAGAACACCAAGCTTGATAAATAGAGGTTTACAATGAGTTCTATTATTGACATTACAAATAATCCTAATAGCCTTTTTCTGCAATGTAAAAATTCTTTGAGAGTGCGAACTAAAGCCCCATAGTAATATTCCATAAGTTAATAGACTCTGAATTTGAGAGTAATATACTTTTAGTAGTACTGTGGAGTCTACAGAGTATTTTAGTCTTCTCACCATGAACATGCCTATAGCTAGTTTTTTGCTAAGGCAATTTATATGTGCATACCATGTCAAATTTCTATCAAGAATTATACCTAGGAATTTTATAGGTTCTGACAAAGCCCTATTTACAGATCCCCTATCAAAGGTAAATGTTACGTCACAAATTTTTTCTAGACTCAATGAAAGATTGTTACTTGCACACCAGTCATTTATTCGCAAGGAACTAATATTTAGGCAGTCATCAACTTCATATCTATTATTGCAGCTTACTTTCAAACCAAACTCATCCGCAAATAAAAACCCTTCATATGATACATTTTCTACATTAAAAATTAAATCATTTATATAAATATTAAAAAGTATAGAGCCTTGAGGGACACCATACTTAATTTGCCTTCCAGCGGAATAATGTCCATCTTTGTATACAAACTGAGTACGATTACTAAGATAAGATAGAATGACATCAGTCGAGTCAGGATTAAAACCATAGTAAAGGAGCTTATTTATAAGAATGTGGTGCTTCACGGTATCAAAAGCCTTGGACATGTCATATGATCTAAAACTAACAGATAAACCTGTTTCTAAGTCAGCAATAACATTACTTATTAACCTAACTACTGCATTACTAGTGTTTCTCTTAGGTTTGAAACCATATTGTTTGTCAGTAAATAATTCATTCTTTTCAAAATATTTAGACATCTATTCATTCAATAAAGCTTCGAATATTTTGGAAATTACAGGGACTATAGATATTGGCCTATAGTTATTTATTTGCTTATTATCTCCCTTCTTGTAGACAGGTATTACTTTAATGTTTTTCATTGTACTAGGAAAAGTGCTATTGCCAATGAGACAATCATTAAATAGGTGTGTTAAAACCTCACATATATAACTAGCAGATATTTTTAGGATTTCAGTATTAACACTATAAATATCTAGACACTAGCTATTATTAAGACTAAGAATTTTAATAAACATGTCCTCAACACTCACATGCTGGAAACTGAAAGTTTTACTAGGTTTGACACACTTATTAATGTAATAATTACTATCATAATTACTGACAGCCACTTTGTTACTCACTTCTGCAACATGATCAATAAAAAAGTTGTTGAACGAATTCGGGCTTATATCCTCACCAGATCCAGCAACTTTAC
The DNA here is from genome assembly GCA_964059195.1 of Ectobius pallidus. Lineage (NCBI taxonomy): Eukaryota > Metazoa > Arthropoda > Insecta > Blattodea > Ectobiidae > Ectobius > Ectobius pallidus. The sequence goes on along the minus strand of CAXKWD010000004.1, from coordinate 156,655,120 downwards.
TATTACAATTGGTTAAGCTATTAAGCACATTCCACAAAGCTTTGCTTTTATTTTTTGAACCCTCAATTTGTTTATTATAATATGATATTTTTGAAAACAGAAAAAGGTCTAATCAATTCACAAGTTCCCATTTTTTAAAACTATTCTGGACAGGAAATGGTAAGTTTTCGGGTTATAAACATATTTTAATATTTTGATTTTGAATACGTTTTCAATATGATGGTATAGGCTAAATATGCATTTGATATAGGAAATGAATACTATTTAAAATGTCTGCGAATACACACCATATATATATACAGTGAGTCCCACTCACGAGTTGGCCAATGACGCGGGTTTCTGCGTCGCGGCTGGCACAGCAACAACTCCCGAGCGATCGGGTGAAATATCTACGCAAATAATGCCGCGTTCGGTGTAATGATTCAGGTTCTCACATTTACAGTTAAAATTACAATGAAAATAACCACGTACCTCATCACAAAAGATGTTGGAAATGTTCTCCTCTTGCATCCACACAATACTGGCACCTTTTTATGAAATTTTCTTTCACGCGCATAAACTCAGCTTCCGAGATAGAGTTAATTTCTTTTGTGATATTGTCTTTAAGTTCTTCTTATGTATGGCAAATTGACCTATACACTTTATTTTTCAAGTTTCCCCATAAATAATATTTACATACTGTTAGAAGAACTTAAAGACAATATCACATAGGCCATAGGCCTATCATACCCAATCGCCAAATTAGCAGCACTATATATAAATATTGATATCTTCGTAACATGTTGTATGTCGGGAACATAGTAATGTAGTTTAGAGCGGACATTTCTCACAGTATTTGTCAGCTAATTCTTCGTTCTTTTCTACTTATATAGCTTCTATCTTCTGCAATTTTTCTTTAAGCTTTTTCACGTAAATATATTCTGGAAATGTCCAGTATACAAAGAAATGCGCCTAGTAGCGCTTTATCCGCTACAAAAATAAAAAAGTTCGAACGTATTTTTCAGTCTGCTAAGATAAAATCAAATTTAAAAGCATGTTGCCAGCAGACGACAACTGGAAAAACAAGTGACGAACGGCTAGCCCATACCGGCTACAGCAGTGGAGACATCTGCTGGTTCTAGTTCGCTACATCCCTATAGGGTTGAATGGCGGGCTCAGGTAAGCGCGGCAATTAACCTTCGGGTTCCATAAAATAGATAATATTCCTTTAGCCTACTGAGGAATTTTCTATTGCCATTGAGTATGTAAGCAAGTGAGTATGACTAGGCTAATATTTCTTCCTCACTTACTGAATCTAAGGGATCAGATCTGAGGCACTACCAGGTTCAATATAAACAACCGAGGGCTTTTGGATTGACGGAAAATCCTATCTCTTCAAGTCTATTTGTAATTATTTTGGAATGTTAAAGTTCTGACTATTCCTAACCAGAAATAGGTGATCGGTAACCTCGTTATTTTTGGGGGCGGAAGATTATGTGCTATAAATCAAAATTATATATTTTTCTGTAAGTTCGTCTAATGTAAAATCCGTTGCCACGTTGAATACAAGCTAGGAGAAAATGGCGAGCTTCTAAATCATAAATGAGCTGTGTTTAATTAGGCGCTCCCATTTGTGTTATAATTACGGGTCTATTAATTCTCATAACTTTTCAGAAGTTTCTGCTGTAGTAGGCCTTACGAAAATGATAGTATTCATTATTGTTGAAAGCCTTCCTGGCGTCAAGGAATATCACAAGGAAGATTTTACCAAAATTGTAACATTTTTAATGATTTTTAAAATTTTCTAAGCAAATAAATCCTGATAAACTTCATTCTGAAGCTGGATATAAATAAACTAGTATTATACCATATAACTTAATAAGATTTTCAGCCATTGTACTAGTAAAATTTCATTACCACATATGACGTATTATGTCCGAATATGAAAGACTTGCGAATAAACAATTCAAATTTTATTTAGAATTTTGTATAAGCAAATTATTATATAATAATTTTTACAGCTTTTGTGAAATGTCAGTTAGTTGGGCATGTTCATTATCATATTGTTATATATAAACGTAATTACATTCAAGATATTTAGCATGGGACGTTTCACACAAGTATTACACTATTATTCAAAAGAATTGAAATATAAGTTGCGTGAACTATTATTAATACAATAAAAAATATTTATGACTAAAATTATCACATAACTTATGATCTAAAATATGTTGGAGTACTTGATTATTTTGGTTGCATCTGGCATTATGCAAGCTTAAGAAACCTTAGAGAGTGAATTATGAAGCTCGCTAACATCAAGTTAGGTTAAAAGTGACACACTTTGTTGTGCACGATTAAATAGCCTATAATTTATCATGAAGCGGGAGTTGAAGAGTATTTCATTTAAATAAGGTATAAACCACACCTATACCCAATGCTAAACAACAAGTAAGCAAATAATTTGCTCTTGTCCGTTGTTGAACATGTCATACATTCACTTTTAAAATTACCATAAACAAAGTCTGTAATTATGACCAATATTTGAAAGTTTCAGTTTAAACTCTTTTTTATAACTTACACCACTTAGTTTTTATCTTTATCTTGAATGCTGAGCTGTATTGGATTTGTGACATTTTCTCGTTGTAAAGTCCACAATTTCTTTCGTATTCGGCACTTGTCATCGTTAGTGGTTAATATTTAGATGAGATGCATTTCTACACAAATTTAACGTGTCATCTTTAGTCAATCTAAAACATTAATTGTAAATTAGTAAATGTTAATGCTCACTAACGCTTTATTTTAAAAGGTTTTTGTATTTGATTTACTTACGTTGAGCTGATGTTCTGCTTGTATACCAACTGTTCCCTATGGTGGCTGACGGGGTACTGGTTGTTGAGTAAGCTTTTTACGTGTTTTATAGTTTACGTATATTTCATAGTGGGAGTTAATTGTGTTTTCATTGATTATATTAGATTTGTGTAAATATATTTCTAAATTCTCTAGGGTATTTAATTTGATACTTTTATTATGTATATGAAGAGTATCTAAGGTTTTATTTATATAATTTAGTGCAGTTTCTCAATCTTTTTGAACCCGAGGACCTCAAAAATGTCTAAAAAAATTTACGGACCCCTAATTTTACAACCCATTTTTAAAAGTAGGCTATATGTAGGCCTATATTCTTAATATTTGGGGTATTAATTATATGTCATTTTAACGTAATAAATCTAAATACTTTTTTTTAATTCGACGGAAACACAGTTATTGAATTGGAAGTAAACTATTGACAGTCAAATTATATTTTGAACAGACTTTAATATTTATTACCATAATAATATAACTTAGCATGTCTGAAGACCTACTGAGGAACGAGGATTGCCAGTCCAGAAGCAGGCATAGTCGTTAAATTTAAGATTGAAGACGCCACATTGTCGCAAAATTTAAAAATATTGAATTTGATTGGTTGACCTAAATGTGAGAATCTGGAAATTCATGCGTGCCAATTTTTGTGAGAACGGGCTTAAAATCTCATAAGTTTATTACTTGAAAGATCATAAACATTAGCATACTCTGAAAGAGTACTATCGATTCATAGCAACTGCACATGCAAGTAACACAGATTTACCGGTAGGCCTATCAGACACTCGGACACCTCCAACAATAAAACCCTTGTTAAGAGAGCGCCTCTAATAACACATTCCGACGAAGTAATATTTTTCAGGGGTTTGAATGAAAGAAGGAACCATAGACGTCAGTGCATCAGGGGTTTCAAACTGTGGTTCATAACTGCAAAAGTAAGGAAACTTGCAATAGGACCTGTATTTTCGAAGATTTTAAAAACTTTGACATCTAGTGTAAATTTTATGCGAAAAATGTTTACTTCTTTACTTTCCACTTGCTTTATGATATTTTTTAATTATGTCTGCGGAACATCTGCACAATCTTCGAGGACCACTGGTGGTCCGCGGACCATAGGTTGAGAAACGCTGTTTAGATTGACTAAAGATGACACGTTAAATTTGTGTCGAAATGCATCTCATCTAAATTTTAACCACTAACGACGACAAGTGCCGAATACGAAAGAAATTGTGGATCTTACAACGAGAAAATGTCACAAATCCAATACAGCTCAGCATTCAAGATAAAGATAAAAACTAAGTGGTGTAAGTTATAAAAAAAGAGTTTAAACTGAAACTTACGAGATAACGTCACAAAACCAATACAGCTCAGCATTCAAGATAAAGATAAAAACTAAGTGGTGTAAGTTACAAAAAAGACTTTAAACTGAAACTTAAAAATATTGGTCATAATTACAGACTTTGTTTATGGTAACTTTAAAAGTGAATGTATGACATGTTCACCAACGGACAAGAGCGAATTACTTGCTTACTAGTTGTTTAGCATTGGATATAGGTGTGGTTTATACCTTATTTAAATGAATTACTCTTCAACTCCCGCTTCATGATAAATTATATTTAATCGTACACAACAAAGTGTGTCACTTTTAACCTAACTAGATGTTAGCGAGCTTCATAATTCACTCTTAAAGAGTGAATTATGAAGCTTAAATACTAAATACTATTTAAGATCATAAGTTATGTGAGAATTTTAGTTATAAATATTTTTATTGTATTAATAATTGTTCACGCAACTTATATTTTAATTCTTTTGAATAATAGTGTAATACTTGTGTGAAACGTCCCATGCTAAATATCTTGAATGTAATTACTTTTATATATAACAATATGAAAATGAACATGCCCAACTAACTGACATTTTACAAAAGCTGTAAAAATTATTACGGTACATAATCATTTCCTTATACAAAACTCTAAATAAAATTTGAATTGTTTATTCGCAAGTCTTTCATATTCGGACATAATACGTCATATGTGGTAATGAAATTTTACTAGTACAAAGGCTGAAAATCTTATTAAGTTATAAAATAGATCTTGAATATGTTACGATTAAAAACAGTTATCATACTCGAACGAAATAAGTCACTAAGGGTTGCCCACAAGGATAAGTACTAGGTCCTATATTTTGGAACCTACTATTTGATGAATGTATAGGTACAATAGAAGAAAGCCAGGAGGCAAATCTCGTAGCTTTTGCAGATGACAGGTCCTCCTTATCAAAGCAGACAGAAGATCCACAATAGAGGAGAAAGGAAATTCCGTCATGTTACCATTCAACAATCGGTGCAACAAGGCCAAATTAAAACTACCACCAGGAAAAACAAAGAGCTAGGATCTGTAGTGAAATAACAACCAGGAAGTCCTCCCAGAATATTATCGCTGGGAACCCGAATACAAAGCGCAGTGTCCCTGCGCTACCTAGGCGTAGATTTTCAAGCAGGCAACAAGATGGATCGACAAGTAGAAGAAAATATCCATTACACAACGCGTTAGGTAGACTATCAGGCCAAACATGGGCTACAAATATACAAATTATAAAAGGCTGTATTCTGCAGTATTCGCGCACTAATTACATATGCAGCCCACGGATGGGCTTCATACATATATGTATGACATAAAGTTAATTGCGGTACAGAGACAAACTGTACTTAGAGTCACCAGAGCATATTCGACTACATCAAATTACGCGCTAGTGGTCATTGCTGGAGAAATCCCAGCAGATCTGCTACTAGAGGAAAAAGAATATGCTTAAAGGATACGAAAACACCTTCCTACTTGAATTGCAGAGCGGGAACTAAATAAAGATATTTACGAAATATATAATCGTTCATAACTAATGAAGCAGCTTAGAAGCGCAACTGTACATGCGTGGGAACGACGCTGGAAAGATGCCCAAAAGGGCATCCTAACAAAGGACTATTTCCATAGCGTCCGCAGACGACTTAGTTAAAATGGATCGTCCCTCATTAGTCAACATCTCAGTTCTATTCGGGACATGGCTACTTCACAGCTAACTTATTTAGGTTTAACCTAGAGGAGGATTACTTCTGCTACTGTGAAGAGGGCACGATACAATGTACCGCGCCATCTATAAATGCGCGAGATGAGAAGCACGCATTAACCTAAGAGAGGTAGCCAAACAATTAGGCGAAGTGTGACCACCAGAACAACAAAGGCCCTAACACTGCTTTCAGAACTTTCACACACCACGTAATAGAATGCAGGAAAGAACAAGAACAATATGATGCGACCACTAACGCCCAATGTGCGCCTAGACTCGACGTTTTGCAGCGGCCACAAGAAGCGAGACGAGTTTTTCCCCCAGCTTGTGGCTGACACTGGCGTTCACAGTGGTCGTGTGTGCGGCTACTCCATTTAAACTCCATGTAAAAGCCTCCCCGCTGCTTGTGGTCGCCACCGGTGGCGACCACAAAACGCCCAATGTGCGACAGCCCTAAGACACACCGAATTTGAAACGAATCCATACTGGGGGAATGATCAGATTCCTGGGGGGCCCTACCGAGCAGGACGGATTTGGAAGATTGCCTAAGACTTGCCTCGGAAGCTATGGGATAGGCTCGCAGCAACCGAACTGAGTGAGGTTTTCGTGGGATTTCCCTCACTCTATAAGGTGAATACCAGATCGGGGACACATCGCCCGCGACAATAGACAGATGAACAAGTGTAAAATTAACTGAATAAAATGCCAAAGTCAATTTATCAAATATTTTCCCTGTGTTCTATGATCAAGAGAAAGTGACTCGACGGTCTTAGAACAAATGCGAAATCGGTTTTGAACTGGAGATATACCCTATGGCTCAGGTAATCCAGGGGTGGAAGGCGGGGCAAAAAGAAAACAAATTCTCCATGTCTCCTTTATATAACCTACCTACGATATTTAGACGCCCTACGGCGCTTGGAAGTTCTTTAATTGACGCCACTTTTAATGCTTCTAAAACTAGTTTGCTGATTAGGAAGTGCTAAGGATTCATAGATTTGGTTCTAGGAAGCTGAAAGCTTGCCTACTTCATCATTATATCATGCTGAATCACTTGGCCATTGTGGATTTTTAATATCTACAATTTGTAAAATGCCAATCATTAATAATATAAGTAACCAGGACGAAAGCTTGCAAAATATAACATTATTACATTTTGTCTTTTTATTTATTAAGTGAAAACCTATTTTTAAAATCTGGAATACTTATGAGAGGTGTAACATAATTTTCATGTATATTAGTGCATATTTAAAGGAGTAGTTAGATTTTGTATGTGTAATAAAATAAGGGGCAATTTATTTAAAACTATCAATAACTAAAAACTAACTTGTTTTAGATAAAAGGCTGAAACTTGAATGAGCGCATTAACACTAAGAGGACTGCATACGTCAAAACTCAAGTCTCTAGTCCTAAAAATGATGATGATGATGATGAGTGTTCTGCCCGAAGGCAGGTTCAGACCTGGGACGAAGCCATGGGGTGATGACCACGACTCGTCCGAGGAGATTCAGGGAAGGGTGATACCGCGGAGATTTGCCATTGCCTCTCGCGGGATGGGTCCTAAAAATATGGTAAATCAATGTTTCGGTATAGTCAGTCGGTGTAGGAACATTTTTATTTTAGGAATATCGAAAACAGAAAAAATAGATGAAGTATTGATGTAAATTCCAAAAGATGATGCAAGACCATTGGTGTTAATTGATTGCTGTAGGTCTACTCTCGCAGAGACATCGGGGATTCTTCTAATTACTGATCGTGATTGGTCGCCAAATTACTGACATCTGCAGTTGCGCGCCCTCGTAGATAAGTTCAGTTACTGTCTATTCTTGGTTTGCATCCCATTTATAAATAAGGGTCTGGACGTATGGTCATCTTAATTATTCAATTTACGAATTTATGTACGGTGATACAAAGATGACGGACCTAACTTAATATGGATGCGTTTAGATTTGAGAAAGCGAACTGCTGAAGCAAAGAGGATGGGAGCACTACTGGTCGGGCCACCGCATTTGATCGAGGATTCCAAATATATTTGTGTGGGAGGAAGACAGGAGGTAGAATTACTATAACAGTGCAACATGATAAATTATGATGCATTGTTCGTAATTTCATCTCGCGCCATGAAGAGAAACACTTATAATAATAATAATCATACGCCACCTTCCCTCCAGGTATGACAGTAATAACCCACCTATGTATGAAGTCATCATTTTACCAAGGTAGTAGTTATTTCCATTTATTATTTTTTCTTACGATTCTCTTAGTTTCTTTTGTTAAATGATTCACGAACCATGATGCTAGTCTCCTGTCGAATATAAGCAACTTGTGAAAATTACTTGGCGAACTGTGAACTCTTCATTATTTATAACGCAATATTGATTGCTCGCCACTAAGGCAGCAAAACTGCTAAACCATTTAACAGAAATGGTTGAAGTCAGTGGTTTCCAAGCTTTCTAGTGCCTTGGAACACTTATTTTGTTTTAGGACATCCTTATAATTTAGCGGAATAAATATTAAATTATACAATTTGGTAGCCATAATATAAACTAGGCCTACTCGTGTTTTGTTCAGAGAAACATTGATTGTATGTCATGATTGCCTCCCTCACAACGAGGGTATTTATCGGCGATTTCCAAGTCATTCCTGGCATTACCTATGATAATAGTACTAAAAGCAATTTCAAAATATTTTCTGTACTCCTTGGAACATCATATGCGACCTTTAGCAACCCCCAATCCTATTCTCATCCAACACTGCATTGCATAAACATTTACTTTTATATGAGTTTGAATATAATATAATATAATATAATGGTTTCAGAAGGTTATATTTTAATTTTTACGTAAATTATTCACTGAATATGACTACAAGTGTGTCGAAATATATTTGACTTTTGACATTTTACAATATTTTATATTCACAAGACGGAGTTACCGCATTCACATGAACATCACCAGCAGGGTCTTGTGAAGATCAAAATGTGTGCAACTGTAGGGTAACTGCTAAGACGAGATGGTCTAATTCGTGTTATCAGCATTCTTCCCACATTCTCGAAATCACTAGAACGCATTGCCAACTAACTACCGACAAATCTTGACACACACAGTTTTTTTAGATACTTATCAATCAGCAATAAATTAAATTTCTTTTAGAGCTGTGGAATAACGATGTCAAAGCAAATTACAGCTTATATTCACTAAGAAGGAGTATTTCATATGACTCATTGTAACGTTGCAGTTTTAATGCGGCATCGTAACAACGAAAATAGACAATGTTGTTGAACTCGCCCACTTCCGACGCGAGATTGTTACTGAAGACGTCACAAGAGTATGTGCAATTGGGAGCTGGTTTAAAAATTTCCGTTAGAAAGAGCCGGAGAAGGGAAAAGAGAAGTTTGAAGAGAGCCTGGCCAGTAGGGAGTAAGCAGTCAGTTGAGTAAGCAATAAGCAGTCGGTAGAGAGAGGAGTCAATGAGTGGTCGCCAAGGAGGGCGGGTGCACACTGCACCCCGACAGTTGAGAGTTAATCACCGCAGAAGAAGGCAGGGCGGGTGCACTGTGCACCCAGTTATAGAGAGTTAATCACCGCAGAAAAAAAGAAGATAGTCAGTAAGATTCAGTAGCGAGGGCTGGTGAGTACTGTACCTCGATAATACTGTATGGAGTTAATCACTGAAAGAGAATATAGTCTGTGAGAGGTCGCCGAGAAGGGCGGGTGTATTCTGCACTTACACAAGTGAGAAGTAATCAGCGATAAAGAAAGACAGTCTAACATGGAACGTCGAAGAATATAAAGAATAATGGAGATTGGTGTGAGATCCAGTTATATCCAGAGTTGCAGTCAAAAGTGAGTGGTTGAGAATACGGACCAAGCTGACATTTAAATAAAAATACAAACTACCAAGAGAAGTCTGGAGGCGAGCCTAGGAGAGGAAAGCAGACGTTTTCGCCATATACGGACAAGAAAATGGGTTGCTATATGGTATGACAGTTGGAAGACGGAGTCTACGTGAAGAAGGCAGCAGTTCAGGGAGAAGCAGCGATCTGTAGACGTGGAACTTTTCAAGTAGAAGGCAATGGATGAGGATCGTTGGTGTAGACAAAACCGAGATGGAGTCAAGATGTCTCCTGGATCATCAGAGAAGGACAATATTTGATATGTGCAATAATTTCATGTTTTGAGGGTTGTTAAAGATCACAAAGACAGTGATTAACAACAGATGTGACATGGTAGAATAAACATACTTTAGCTAAATTGAAACAAAAGTTGATTATGAAAGAAATTTGGAATTTATGTATTAAGTCAATTAATACGAAAGTTAGGTTAATAGTAAACCTGAATTAAATTAAAGGAAGGATGTAGTTGGGAACAATGGGCTCTGGTATAGATAAATAGTTATTGAAAGAAAAAGTAAAATTCAGAAGTAAAAGAAAGTTATATTTAAAAAGGAAATGAGAGAAGGTAAAAACAGAGGTTGGTAGATAGCAGAGATTAAAGTATCGGCGGGCCTACGCGGCTTAACGTAAGCACAGAACTGAGAGATAGATGAAGTGTCTTACTCTCAAAAATTAAAATCCAAAATTTGAAAGTACAGAAGGCTACTCATTAATTTATGTGGGCGATGTTTAGCGCCTTATCTAAACAAAAAGTAAAAGGGAGACTTAGAAAATGTTGTACTCCTATTGTTGAAAAGCAGGAAAGATTATTGCACCAAAAAGTATGAATGGTAAAAGTAATTGTGGTAAGTATTTTAACCTGAATATCCCGGAGGATTAAAGAACTTTATGCAAGTAGGTCAATGGTGGGCCCAGTGGTAATTCTAAGTAGCAGGTAAAAAGAGAATAAATGGATGGCATGTAGAGACTGTGTGAAAAAGAGATAGCGGTGTGGGAAAATTATGATGATGCTATAAAGGATATAAATATGAGAGAGATAGTGGTGTAGGAAAATCTTGCTGATGCTTTGAAGGTAGGCGAATTATGCTGAAACTATTGAGGATATAACTGAAGGGCCGGCATGGGCTGTGTATGTGAATGTATGTCTAGGCTGAAATTTAAAGCATATACTGAAAATAAATTTGAGAGGGTATAGAGGGAAGGTTGTAAGTACAGTAATTTTTTAAGAGTTCGTAGTGGAGTAGGCTGTTTGAATCGGCTACAAAATCGGGAAATAAAGACGGTCGGCTGGTAGAGCCGTGAAAGTAATTAAAATTAATATGTGTTAATAGTGGTGTAGACTGTTCGAGCCAAAGCTACAAAAAATGTTGAAGAAAGTAGTGAAGCCGGTCGGTGGTTAAGGGTACCAACCTCCCCACAAGCGCTTCAGGTTGCGAGGGACCTTAACGCACCGAGGATTCAAAATTGTATTATTATTTTTTTTTTTTACGATTTTCCCGGTTCCAAGAAGGTATAGGGAAGTCCGAGTGGATACTCTACATTTTCTTAGGTCGTTGGTTCATCACTCAGACTCATATCTAGTCTTGAACCTAAATTTTTTCTCTTGTTCTGAAGTGTATTTCTTCTGTAGGAAAACCACATACATGAAAGTTGGGTGAAGCATAAGTATTGAGGTTTAGTGAAAGTTAAAAATTCATAAGGGAGCAAGGAAAATGCCAGTAAAAACCTTCTCTAAAAAATATGACTAGATACTGTAAAGGTAAAAACTAAGAGGTTATAGAGTTGAAATTTACATGTGAAAGAAGTAACTAGGCTAGAAATTTGAGTAGTAATGCACGTTAAGTTTCGAACTAAAGAAGGGATTTTAGTTTGACGAAAGGACAGAAAATAACTTGTTAATGGGGTTATTTTCTTGTTTGTAATTATAATTTTATTCGTTGAAAATAAAATTGTGGTTTATTCAAAAAGAAAAGCAATACTCTGTACTTATTTGACTATTACCTAAGGTAGTGTTGTACACTGGACAAAGTGAATAGGGAACGCAGATAACTAAAATTTTGAACATAGATGGACTGAAGTGTGTCCAAACGCACCTCGAAGAAGGCTCTTTAAATTTAATTTTCGTTCGCGAGTTATGAATAAAAAATGGCAGAAAACATGACTTTTCCCCTATCAAATTACCAGTTTTCTCTAGAATATTTCAATTGTAAATCAGTGGCGGCTAGTGGCCGGAAAATTAGGTGAAGAGAAAAAAAATACCACATGCTTATGTTAAAAACGGAATTCACCCAATAGCGGCTCGTGGCTCAAAACGAGGGCGTGCTGCAAATACCATTTCATACAGCAAACTTAAAATATTTTTAGAAATTATGAGTAGGCCTATCTAAACTGCTCGCCTCTTAATCCATCTCTGGGAACTCTCACGTGATTTTCTCTGCCCTAATTATTTTTTTGCTAATTTCTCTCGTCTCGTCGAACATTATGTGAGTTGTGTGACGAGAGAAAATAGGAAAATAATAATAATAATAATAATAATAATAATAATAATAACAATAATAATCATAATAATAATAGTAATAATAACAACAGCAATAATAGGCCTAATAATAATTAGGACAGGGAAAATCGCGTGAGAGTTCCCCGAAATGGAATAAGAGACGAGAAAATAGTATTTTTAATGATCGAGGTAGAGGAAGTCGCTTAGTGTTCCCAGTGCGACAGAATATTTAATCGGGGTTGTGGAATCCGAGTTTTTCTGAATTTAACACATTCGAATTTGGCGGCGTCAGACGGTGGAAGATCTAACGTGCCCACTTCTTTCTCCGAGCTGACAGTATGAGGTGCTGGCGAAGAAAATGGCTGAACAAGAGGGACGGCTTCGTGGGTAGTAGGGTGGAACGAAAAACATCAACTTTTGATTTTCAATTTGTAATAGCGCTGAAAAGTTGCCTTTCGGTGTAAATAAGATAAATTTAAAATATGAAAAATAATGGATTATGCCTTGAGGTGCCGCTAGGACGTTAAAGTTTCATAAAACACACACTTTTTGAAATTTTTTCAAACACTTTTGCGAAACAATCAGCGTTTGATTTTTAATTTGTAATAGCGCGGAAAAGTTGCCTTTTGGTGTAGATAAGATAAATTTAAAATATGAAAAATAATGGCGTAGGTCTTGAGGTGCCGCAAGGAGGTTAAAGTTTCATAAAAACACACATTTTTGAATGTTTTCAAAGAATTTTGAGAAACATTCATCTTTTGATTTTTAATTTGTAATAGCGCGGAAAAGTTGCCTGTTGGTGTAGATAAGATAAATTAAAAATAGGCCTATGAAAAATAATGGAGTAGGTCTTGAGGTGCCGCAAGGAGGTTAAAGTTTCATAAAAACACACTTTTTGGAAATTTTTCAAACTTCGTGTTACGTGTTACGTGTCTCGATTATGAAATAAAAAGTTTCAAATAGGCGTTATAATATGAATAGAAAGATAAAAACAGCTTCACTATCTTTACTGAACTTTACTGCTATTGGGTGTGATGGAACCGTTGTAAACACTGGATATAAAAATGGTGTGATTTCTTTGATGGAAAAGGAAATAGGAAGACCTTTACAATGGTTAATTTGTTTGTTCAATGGTAATGAGCTACCATTGCGACATCTTTTTTGTCATTTAGACGGTAAAACGAAGGGACCCAATGAGTTTAAAGGCGAAATAGGTCAGCAGCTAGAAAACTGTGCTAATCTACCTGTGGTTACTTTCTTGCCAATTGAAAATAACCTTCCTCTTTTGGAGAACAAAAATGATTTAAGTACAGATCAAAAATATTTAATGTATATGTGTATCGCTGTATCAAGTTGAAATTGCACACTAGATTTACCTATAAGAAACCCTGGAAAAATTGCTCACTCCAGGTGGTTGACATTAGCCAACCGCGTGCTTAGATTGTATGGGGCAACTGAAAATCCAACTGAACATCTTAAGACTCTGGCTGAGTACATTGTGAAAGTGTATGCGCCTGTGTGGTTTAATATTAAGTTAAAAACCTTCATGTGCTTATGGTTCCAAACATCTGTTTAACCTTATCTCATATTCACGCTATCTCTCTGACGATCTCAAGAACGTTATAGACCCGATTATTGAAAGAAATGGGTACTTTGCTGCTCCGGAAAATCTTCTTTTGTCCATGCTATGTGATGAACGCAAAATTCAAAGAGAACTTGGTTTACGACGTGTTTTAAAAGCAAGAACAGAAAGTAGAGGCGGAGTCAGGAAGTTTAAAGTTCCAAAGATAAACTTTGGTGCAAAAGATCACATCGACATGATCTCATGGCCTGAAAATGACGTAACTGAACCCCCCTTGTTCAAACATGTCTCCAGTGACTCTCTCAAAGACTTTATACGGAAGGTATCTGAAGCTGAACCAAATGGTAAAATGAATCCGGTTATCGACTTTCCCCGGCTTCCTTGTCACACGCAAATAGTGGAAAGAGCTGTGAAGCTGGTGACCGAATCGGCTCAAAATCTCTGTGGTTCAATCGCAAGAGAAGGATACATAAGAGCAAAAGTTGACTCACGTGTGAATATGACAAAATTTAATACAAAAAAACAGTTTAATGTGGCAAAGAAGTAGAAACAAACCTTTTGCTGCTGTAACACTTTTTTATCATTAAGGATACAGAAGTAAGAAATACAAAATTTGACATTACAAAATTATTTTTATTATTATTATTATTATTATTTCTAATTAATAATTTTTTTCAATTCTAATGTCTAGGCCTATATATGTATTTATAACCAACTTTTGTAACATTATATCTACGAAAAATTCATAAAAAATAATTTATCAAAGTTTATAATTTCTCAATTTTTTCAAATTTTTTACAAACTTTAAGCTCTTTGCCAAACCTCAAGATGTTGTAGTATTGCAACCAAATTTTGTTTAATCCTTTTTGAGCCTAAAAGGTAACTTTTCCGCGCTATTACAAATTAAAAATCAAAATCTGATTGTTTCGCAAAAGTGTTCGAAAAAATTGCAAAACGTGTGTTTTTATGAAACTTTAACGTCCTTGCGGCACCTCAAGACATAATCCAATATTTTTCATATTTTAAATTTATCTTATTGATACCCAAAGGCAACTTTTCCGCGCTATTACAAATTGAAAATCAAAAGTTGATGTTTTTCGTTCCACCCTAGTGGGTAGTCTGTTCGCGTCGGTATGGGGCCGTGGGATAAGCGAGAAAACTGCTGCTTTCATATCCTCAGTTTTAGTTGACCAGGCTACCCATGCAACGGAGGGCGTGGTTTCCAGTTCACCATCACACGGCCGACTTGAAGCAAGTTGCGCACTCAGGATTTCAGTGTCTCCTAGCTTTGACACCAGGTGGTGGCGTGGCGGGCAATTAAAAAATACAGATACATTTATAGTAAAAACCAACATTCATGGTATGGAAAATAAACTTTAAAAATACGTATTGTAAAGGGAAAATACTGGTGAAGTGCTACTTCACCTACTTCCCCTGAATAGCCGCCACTGTTGTAAATTGAATTGCAGGTGGTTTTAGTCAGCTGCCATAACAACCGGGAATGAAGAGCATCGGCGAACTATATTTTTTAAACGTAACACATCGATTTGTTAGCCCGCTCAGTTTGATTAATTTATTTGAGATCTAATCTTTTTTACATAGGTGGACGAAAGGGGGATAATGAATGTAGGACTAAATAAATTTGGACGGGGAGTTTTGGGGCTAAGGAATTATATTTCCTGAGGTCGTTTCTTTCGCGGGCGGCGCAATATAATCATAAAATGCAACTCGAAGCCGGATTTTTAGCTTTTAATTATATCAATAGTTTTAATTGATAAAGCAATATTTGGGTGTAAGGGTAAGGTTAATGTATCTTCTATTTGTTTAATTTCAAATCTGTATGCCCATATGGTAGCATCACATTCTTTTTAGTAAATTTAATAATTTATTTACTGCATTTAACAATATAATAAAATTATTGAAAACGATGTAATGTAATGTAATGTTCTTATGAAGTTTATGTTAAATAAATAATTTAATTGAAACATATAGCAGTTGAGTTCATAATCGCGGGCGAAACCGGGGACGTAAGTTATTACGTACCCTGATGATACAAAAGTGATATTGAATTTATTTTTTATTTCAGCCCTGGAAATGAACTGTAAATTAAAGGTATTATCCTGACGATAACACCTTTTATTAAATAAATAAATAATGTTGAAAATATATCATTTTTGCATATTCAACCAAAACAAACACTTTACAATTACAAATTCGAGCTGTAGAAATTACAGGCAGATGAATCTTGATATGCTGGTACTTGAATGACATAATCCATGCATAATAAATGTTTTATTACAAACCTTGATATTTATAACTTGATATTAAATACATATAAATGTAGTAAATAGTAAATTGAGCAAAGAATCAGCTTTATTTTAATTATAGCAAAATATATGAAAAATTAGTGAAATTATTGTCTCTCACTTGATAGATTCCACATTAATTGTTTGTGCAGATACAGCAATTTTAATGTCTATATGAAATTAAAATTACAATTGAAAATGAGCATTTCAAATTGATTCAAATGGTTTACACGTTTATAAATCTTGATGATTAATTTATGTCCAATGTATTTATTAATAACAAATAATGTTGATTCTTCTATGAAATTGTGATTTAGGATCTCAGTAAAACTGCTAATCTTTGGTCCATACGAAATATGTTAAAAAAAACGTACCTTTAAAGATGTGGTTCACAAATAGTTACCCATTAGAAAGATGGACCTTCGCCTTCGAATGGTATAGATATCTTCTAGTGAAAGATGGAGAAGAAATATCTATAGATGAAGACCCTTTCTGGTCCTTAATATGGATTATATTTAGTCTTCATAATTGATGAATCACTAAAGAACATGATGTCGATGGAAAGAGGCTTTTCGCCTGAAATAGCAATAGTTTAAATTTCTAGAACTCTTAATGAGCTGGATGAAGAACCCTTAGTTCTTAAATAGTATGAATTGAATGTGTAGAGAGTTGTTACATTTTTAATCTTTCTAAAAATAACAAAAGGTTATAATAATAGCTTGCAGAATATGCTCCAACCCAAAAATAGCTCGTGATCAAACATTATTAATTATAATCAATTCATAATGAAGCTCTTTTCTAAAATAAATAATGTCAAGATAAATAAATAAATAATGAAGAAATATTCATATAAAAAGGAATTTAGAGAAATTAATAACAACATTTTGAGCTCGAGATTAAAATGTCATCAATTATCCAGACATACAATGCATTAATGAAACTATGCTTCATAAGTATTAGGAATAACTAGTGAAATTAAAAACAAAGCCACATAAGCAAGTAGGTATCACAAGACGAAACAACTTTCATCCTTTCCTTCCCAAATGCCTGGGACATAATATACTGCGTGCGTAGGACTGAAGATGTTCCATCCCATTTTATCTTCTTTTAGATGCTTAGGCCTCTGATAAACATCCCTATTTCTCAACTAATACAAAGTCTACAGCTATGATTAACGTATCAGTGGATATGAATTTTTTACCGAATTCTGATATAGCATACTCATTTCAAACCCTTTAGCTGTCCCTGAAATCCGACCGCTTATTCTACATCAAAATGTGAAATGAGAAAATGATTTTTCCATGTCGAGTGTAGAGAACGTTTTTGACTGCATCACATTGCGCTTTATTTTCGTTGATTTCATTCTTCAAGAATTATTTTCACAAATGTATTACATCGATAGCTTCAGATTTGTTAAAGCCCAGTATTATATAGTTCCCAAAGCCCTAGGTGAACACTATAAACAATACACTATAAACATTCATGATAATTGAATTGTATTTCATTTTTTCAGTATAATATTTTCTGAAATCATACCAATTTCAAGGGAAGGAGTGGCTTGTTTGAATTTTAATGTTGATCGCGTTACTTCTCGTGCTTAACTGGGTATGACTGTGTGCAAAATTTCGTGCAAATTGGTTAAGAAATGTAGATTTGTATAGGGAACATACCCACCCACATACATACATACACAATTTCGATTTTGTTTGGTTGCAAGATTCACACTTTTTTTAAAAAAATGAAAACATGTGACAGCAGAACTCTCAAGCTGTGCCTCGTTTCACATTTCCGCCTTTTTCCGTGGATTTTCCACAAATTTTCTTTCATACAAACCTTGTCCTGATGATTAAGAAAAAAAAATTAAGTCAAATCGATCGAGTCGTTCTCAAGTGATGCGGCAACATAGATGTGGCATTTGATTTTAATTTACATAGATTTTAATATTGATTGCAGGGGGCCTTGCTCTGCGGCTATACAACCGGGAAAGAAAGAGATCGTTGAAATCGATCTTTGCAACATAATACATCAATTTGTCGAACGCTTCAATTTTTCATTCATTTGTTTTTTCACTACGATACACAGAGATCTGAATATGTTTACGTAGTCTGACAGAATGCAGGCCTAAATGGGGAAACGTTGAATGATCTAGACAAAACTCACTATGCTGGGATTTTTTTTTGAGGGGGCTATGGAACTGGAATCTGAGGTCTTTCTTTGCGGGCGGCGCACTCTATAATCGCGAATTGCAGTTCATCCCCGGTATCTCCAGGGATTTTTCTCAGAGAGGCCTGATACGGGGTGCACTAAGTCTCATGAAACAAACTAACGAGCTACTTGATAAAGAAGTAGCCGCTTCGTCTAGTAAGTCATGGAAGTCGACATTCCAACCACGTACTCTCAATCCTTCTATGGTAGATGAAAGAGCGGTCGAATGGTAGATCTAATCCCTCAAAGGATGTAGCGCCATCGAATTAACTGACCGTAGATGCATAAAGATATCTGTAGATTCATAACGTAACGATTAGATGCATGCTTAACACGGGAAACATAAAGGTCGGCGCTTATGGTTCTATGTATTGCGGCAACCAAACGATTTTATTTTATATCAGTTGCTACTCTGTCACGTGTACATGTCACATAATTCAAGTAAATTGAGGCGTGGGGTATAAGAAATAAGCATTGAAATGCCGCAACTTGCTTACATAATCAAGTCTCATTATAGCTTGCTGTGTCATTAAGAAAGCTGGCTACTCTTCATGCAGACTATAATAATTACTTCCACTGTATGAAACTAGCATTTTAAGCTAACATCTTGTGTTTTTATTTAAATCTTAGTAACGGGGATGCCATAAGGCGTAACGGTCAACTTCAGACACTTGTCTTGATAAAGTGCAACCCTTGTATGAATTTCCCCTCATAACAACACATGTTACACGGATATTTCAACGGTCGAACATTCCTCAGCAGGTGAGAGTGGTTCAGCAGGTGGATTCCACATTACAGGATATAGAGCAATGCATTCTTCTTTCATCAAGACATTAGGTCACCTTAAGAAGATAGCATTGACCCTGGGATTCCCTTTTGAATTTCAACTTTTTCTCACCTCTATAATAACCAGTGGCGGATGCATAATTTTTTTTTGGGGGGGGGGGAGAGGATTTGAATAAGTAGAAAGAATACAAAAAAAATAATTACCTTACATATATAATTAGTTTATAAAACTGGACACTTACATTGCATATATAGCTTTTTTTCAAATTTCGGGGGGGGGGGATATATCCCCCTGCGTCCGCCAGTGATAATAACGTCTACTCATCATACATTACTATTTTAAATACAATTAATAACTGAAATTAATAATTGAAACTGAAAGTAATAATTGAAAGTACTCCTATTCGGCAGGTTTCTTAAAACATATTTTTGGGATTATTAGTTATAGACCACATTTAGATTGGAAACGACATACACTGAGAAATCTGTAAACAAATGGTGCCAATATTATTGGTGTCATTAAACGTCTCAAAGGAATTATATCAGTCATGACGATGTGAAATCGTTATATTATTCACTGTTATACTAGCATTTAGTATAATTAAAGGCCTAGGATCTTTGAGGAAATTTTAAGAGATTAATAAAACATTCAAAATAAAGCATCATTTAATATGTTAAGGGTTTCCTTACTTAACTCCAAATGCCATTTTATGTAGGTAGTGGCCTATCTTAAATTTTACCTTTGGAATTATCAGTTCAATTTATCACTGCTATAGGCTACATATGTCTAAAATAGCTCATAATCAACTCCAGAAAATGTACATTTACTACTACACAACAAAATAAAATATATATTTCTCATTCAGACTCAGTTAACTTTGGCACTGGCTGAAGAATGTCATAATAAACACTTTTCGCAAGAACTATTAATGCTGAATAGTGTAAATATATTTAAAAACGGGTTGTAACATCAGATCTTGTATTATAAAAATAATGTTAACTTTCTTTTGTAACTTAAAACCATCTACTTATAATTGCCTCAAAGGTGGTGGATTTTGTTACATGTTATTTTAAAATTTTATGATATGAGTCTTCATTGTGTATATATTGCCCTTGAAGTGAGCATTGCTCACTTGGGTCTTTTAGCCAATAAAAATATAGTTATAAATTAAAACTTTTAAGTTCTACATTATAGGACTAGGCTATTCACGTTTAAATTGTTTGCCTACAGCCTTCAGCTTGCTTACTTACTTATTCAATGGCAGTAGACTATTCCTAAGCAAGCTATACAAATATTATCTATTTCATGGAACCCGAGCTTAAATGAGACCAACATTCAACAATATTCTGTGCTAACTCCATCCAACCATACCTCGCAAATCCTACTTCCCTTAAATATATTCTAACATTGTCCTCCCTTCTATATCTACGTCTTCCAAGTGGTCTCTTCCTTTCTGTTCTCCAAGTCAATATACTTTAGATAATGCCTTTCCTACCCATGCTCGTAACATGCCCAGCCATTTCTTCCTTCGTGATTTAATTACCCTTACTATATTAGGTGACGAGTATAGGTTATGAAGATCTCATAATGCATTTTTTATCCTGTCCCCAATTTCATCTCTCTTAGGTTCGAACATTTTCCTCAGCACCCTGATTTCGAACACTGATTTCCCGAAGATTAAGGGACCATGTCTAACATCCATATAATACAATCGGCAAGATAACTGTCTTATAAATTTATATTTTTAGTTTTCTGTCAGAAGACTAGAAGAAAAAATTTTCTGAATTGCATAAACACAAGCATTTTCCTCATTTTAGTCGTTACTTAAGTTCTGGTTCAATATTATTTGTATCTGCATTTATTGCTCACAGATATTTGAATTTCTCCATTTCCTCTAATGCTTTATCGGCTATTCTAATATTTTGAAGCGCATTATTTTGACGTTTCAAGACTATATAGCTTATTTTTTCTGTATTAATTTCCAATTCAACATTCCTTCAGGTATCCAAAAGACTTTCTGCATTTCTCTCGATTGTCCTTATGTGATCGCCGAACAGACAAACTTCATCTGCATAAGCTAAAATCGGATAATAAGTAGATAAATTCAATAAATTCTATAACTGCTAAACAATTTAAAAGAAGAATCAGATTATCTTAAGAGTACTGATATTTTCTATGGAAGCTACATTATTTTAATGTTTAATATGGAAATTAATATTAATAGCTCCACATCGAACACTTGCAATGGTGATGGACCATCAGGATAGAAACTTTTTTAGAACAGGATACCAAGAAATGAAAACATATAGGGCTACTGTATTCCAAGAAATGAGACATTAATCAATAAAGGTCTTTGGTCTACTGAGTGGTGTTTTGACAGTAGTTCCGAAGTTGTCCGAGTCTTTTTTGAGTAAGGCAATTTGTCTAACAGTATTAAAGACTGCATACATATTGTGCAAAACCATCTTTATTCTTGAATTATTCACCTCTTAACATAAATTATCATTGTTCGTAAAAATAGTGTTCAGTTGCCTAGTGAAATTCACATAGGCCTAATGTACATTTATAGTTTTAAAATCTTGATTTTATTATTATATATGCTGGATCTTTTGGTCACCTACATTTTTAGACAACTGCAAATAAATAGATTTACCCCCTTCGAATTTGATATTTATACGCAATTTAAGTTATGGTGGTACATTTGCATAATTACTTAATAATTAGTTTATGTTAATTGCTTTCCTTGCAAGTCTTCAAATTAATTTCAGCACGTAAATGCGAGCTTATTCTTTGCTACCTATTTCAGGTTTAAATTACATATAAAATATCCTAGGCAACAAGAATAGGCTAATTGGTTACAGATTTATTACAGTATAAGTCAAAATAATTTAAATAACACTAATAAAATAATAATAATAAAAAAAACTGTTACTTGTTTACTGTAACATAATTCTTATAGAACCGGTAGATAGTGAGACTTCATGGAAATATGAAACTTCTTTTTTGTGGTACCGGAATTGTTTTGAGATTAGCAAGTGTACTGTTTAGCTGTGAACTGTGGAAGAGAGGCTGTATCTTTCACAGAAACCGTGACTAGCGTCCCAGGCGGAGCGATATGTCAAGTTTTTACGAGAAACTACTTTTTCATTCCCATCCCGGAGCGGCGAGATCAGACGACGACCCCCCGCCGACTCGGTAATGCTTTTGAAAAGCATGCTTTTGATAGCACATAGTAAATCTAATGGTCCAGTTATTCAGAAACCAATATTTGTCGTCCACTTCAATATAGGGCAATTCAATGTTTATGTATAATATTAGAGAACAAGTCAGGGATGCAATGATTCTTACATAGGCTAGAAAATATAAGTTATATATATCTGCCACAAGTATATGTAAGTTTATAGCAAAAAACAAAGCCATGAGTATAAAGAATGCCATGATACCTTAGATAACAGACCTATAAACCTTCTATCTGTAGGTAGCATCCGGAAATAAAAAAATATTCATTCTTCTGTTGTTTGACCAGCTATATAGTGTGAATTATTACTTATAATCCTTAGGTTCATAACCTGTATCAGACTTTTCCAACTAGCGGTCCTTGGGAGTTGTTATCACTACCTGCGGAACGAAAAATAAGAATTCTGTTTAACGACTTCCTGTATCTTCTTGGATTTTTCTGAGGCAGCTTGATAAAAACTGAGGAGCTACTTGATTAAGAAGTGGGGGCTCCGGGTGTCAGGATCCATGGATGTCGGCATGCAGACCACATGCCCTAATCGTCAGATGGTAGCAGCAAAATCTACTTATAACACTATTATCTTTAAATTTACAGCTTTTTCAAACCGTCTATCACCATGTTACTGTCAGAATCGTGTATTAGTTTTAAATACTTACTTGTTGTATTTTATGCAAACCTGAACAAAACTGTTAGAATGTTCTATGTTACTACTATTATTTTATTACTTTACAGGTGTCTTTTTTATTAAATTTGTTTTTGCAATAGGCTATCTACTTCTTACTTACAGTATTTTATTGTTAGTCTGTAATCATCTTGCAACACATTGTACTGCATTTTCTGCAAATAAATCAATACTAGGGCAACTATTATATGATGAGGGCACGTTATTACGTAGTATCTGCACAAAATTTCTTCAATTTCTTCAAACATTTTGCATCATAAACCCCATGCTTTTCAATATAATTACTTGTTCCAGCATTACTCTAGCCAGCGTCTCGATGCCTGTTCACTTCTTCTGAGGCGAATCGACCAAAAAATATGACTCTAAGCAGGATTATCCAATACTTCGAAACCAAGTTGAACAAGAATCTAATCTGTATGAAAGAGGCGGTAATGAATGGCTTGCTGCTTACAAAATCAAAGATTCAAGAATGCATGCAAAGTTCTCAGCTATTTTAACTATTATTCGATTGGGTCCATTCATGTCCATATTCCTGGAGAATCTTTACTGAATTTACATGTATATCCTATGCAACTTCATTGCATTAAGACCACGCATATGTGAAATGTGAGATTTTTGTTTGTTTCATTGCTGTTTTGATCCTGATGCATCTTTAAAATACAGCTTATTTTTGCTATTGATGGTACAAATTCATGGCGTCACGTGACTTGATGGGAGGAGTGTTCATTCAAATGTCCAATATTTGTGATTCTTTTATTCTCCCATCATAACCTATCTTCTTACATTACAATACCTACTGTAATTACAGTAAATCTTTCACATTGTACAGACATTCAAGTGATGAATGGAGAGGTACCAGGGTGAATATGTCACCATGTTATATTGCATAGATAAATAAATTCCTGTAGCCGTTATTTTTAGGGTTAAAATTAAGAATTTCAAATACTTTCAAAATTTAAAATCTAGTTGTAAAACTCAAAAATCAAAACCCTTAAAATTACTAATACTAAAATAATATGCCACTTTGTTGGAATATTCTTTTTGATATTTAAAAATAAAATCAGGTAAACTGATATAACGAAGTGCCAGAATACTTTTTTAATTGCAATTATGATAGCCCCATGCAGAAGTTATTTTTGTAATAGATCTCCAGATAGATTCATTAAACAGGGCTTACGGAAGAAGTTTGATTCTTAACCTTAATTCATATTGCCTTACACTGATATATTAAATTCTTAAAATATGTCAACATTTTACAAAATGCAATGACAATAGTATTATTGATGTAATAGGATTACGATTCGCTGACATGTTTCAAATTTAAAGCAGCCGTATAGGTTGTGAATGAATTAAAATCTATCTGAAATCAATCTGTCAGGAATTACATTAGGCATATTGCTCCACAGGAGCGAATAAGAAAAATACTCACAATAAAACATAAAGCAGACATCGGTAGCCATTCATATCAATAGAAACACAATATTATATCAATATTCAATGGCTAGTTGTGTTTTAAATGTTTTATGTACACTGACATCGTCATGAAGAAATGAATCCACCAAAGCGGGCTAACAATATTAATAACGATTGGAAATTTGTTACATTATGTTTATTGAGGGACATGCAGTATTACTGTAGCGTCTAAAATTATCACAAAATTAATACTTATAGGCCTATTAAATTGGAAATGAAAGCATGTTCTTTAATAAGTAATTTCGCCTATTGTTTCTACTTACAGAAATGATTACACTAGGACATTAGTAACGGGAACTCGGCCGCTGATTGGTTGGCCGCGAGCCATTCCAAGTGCTTCGAAGTATCGGAGAACGTAGATTATATTATAATAGATGTGACTGTTAATTACTCTTTATTTCGGTACCGATGAACCGACTTGGTCCAAATTCAATAAGCTTCTTCCCATGGACGTCATAAATCCGTATACCAAGTTTCATGAAAATCCGATAAAGCGTATTTAAGTTATAGCGCCTTTCTGATATAGTACCATTAAAATAGGCACAAAATTGGGCATTACTCCGGTACCAGTCAACCGATTTTGTCCAATATCAATAGGGTTCTTCCCATGGACGTTATAAATGCGTATACCAAGTTTCATGAAAATCCGACAAAGCTATTTGAGTTATCGCGCGTACAGGCACACGGATAGACAGACAGACATTTCCCGTCCCCCACACAGTCTCATAAAGTACCATACTGGCACTTAATAATTGATTAAAAAAATTAATAAATCATGGAGCAATTTTTGTGACGTCGTAAAAAAAATATAATGAAATTTGGTCTTTTGCAGTCAAAGATGGCCCAAATTGGATATAATTATCGATTTTTAGATTTCAGTTAGCCAGACCAGTGAAATATAAAGGCAGCTTCGATCTGCAGGCGAAGTGTTGTAACACAGAGATGGGGTGTGGTGGCGGCCATATCCCTATGACCTCTCACTAGTCATGTGCAGTGTACAGAAACAAAATCATGATTAATCGTAGCCTTTTCTGCTAGAGGAATTCTCTTTCAACGAACATACCTATCAACATAACATATATGCTAAAGCACATCGCCAGAAGTTACTAGGCCTACAAGGAGTAAAGTTGCTGTTTAGATGGGAAATCAAACATTAAATACAGACAAAGGACTTAAAACAACTTATTTTTTTGCAACTTTCTTAAGAAAATCCTTGGTAAATAATGACTTGAGTTTGTCTTTTTTACAGATTATCATTAGTAGCCTATAGCCTATTAAGTTAAATCTGTTTGATAACTAAAAATGATTTGACAAATTTACTTTAAGATTTCATAACTTTTGACGTAGAGATTTCGTATATAGTTCAGGACAATCATGTATTGATAGATAAAATACAATCATGTATTGATAGATAAAATTAAAATTCATGCTAACTGTTGTATAGTTAAACTCTTTTTACTAAACTCCTTGGAAGAGAATTATTGGCGTTTTTACTGTACATAGACTAAAGTGAAATTGTTACCTGTTTAACCTGTGGAACCGAATATTTACCTCAACCCTATCTTGGCATAATGAAGTGCAAACTTCAACATTGAGAATGGAATCACTCAGGTATAATCTGATATTTCTCTACGAATGGAATTAATGTTCTTATCTACGTTTATATAAAATAAAACTGTTTTGAAAAGAGTTAACACGCTGTATACAAATTTCAAACTACATATTTAATGCATATTTTGAGCTTTTTACTATGCATTTATGTATATTAGTGTAATATTATATAAACATCCTGAACTTTTGATAAGCTTATTTCTATTGAAAAAACAGCAATTCTTTCTGTGTATTGCAGTTACAATTAATTAATTAATTAATTTACATTTTGGTCTATATCTAAACTTCGTTGGTCAGTATCAAAATGCATGGAGTACGAATGGATATTTCAATCTCTCTGGTAATTCCCATCATCGTCGGCGGGATCGAACCCAGGTCTTTCTATTTACTTTGCAGGTATTCTGCCACCAAACCTTCCAAAGAATTATTAAGGGGAAGCGGAATAGCCTATCTATAATGTACAGCTTTTATATAAACTTACATAAGCCTTGCCTGAGTCAGTATTGAAACAAATATCTTTTTTATTAATGAACATACTTATTTACTAAAATGTGATTCTTTCTTTAAAACCAATGTTATCAATATTTTTAAGTACTCTACCATATGAACTCTAAATAGTTTATAGATTAACCGATTCAAAAAATTCGTTTCCGTGTAAGACTTCTGAATAAACAAATCCTGGAAATTTCAAGTTTTAAGGTTAAGTAGAACCTGAAAACACGAACATTTTATATAAAAAGTAAACTTGCCGAAAACGAGCTTCAAAGTTAAAACATCACTGCTCCATAGTCCTGATCTTCTCATAAATGAAAAAAAAATGGATAGAATTAAATTAAAATTATGTATGATACATAATTTTAAGGAGGAAGAGAGTCCATAGAATGAAATTAAAAAAAAAAAAAAAATTCCAATACTATTCTATTTCTCCTTAAACACACGCTCATTCCTTACCGTAAATTTGGTTAAATTTGTGTTCTCTATCCCTATTATAATTAGAAAGCTTCAATTCATGGATTATTCCTGGGAAAACATCTGATGTTCTATATACCTACATTCCAAGCCTTGGACCGGACATACTGTAGTATGCAAAATGACGCAGGAAAGAGGCGCTCTAGTACATGGTATTCCCATTCCACATCTTAACGACTACGCCGCTTCCAACATGTTGCTTTATTAAATGAGTTCATTTAAAGGCCGGTCACTTTTTAAAATGTTAACGGTCGACTGACTGCGATGGATGCCACTGCAGATGATTCATTTGAGTGACATACAGGTTCCTATGTCAAAGTGAAAGGCTTTTAGAATTTTACTTTTAAACGTTGTTTCATGAGATAAATTTAAATTGTAAGATTTATTTCCTAGGATTTTTAATATCATGTAATTTATTTTTAAGAATTTCAATATTATTAAATCCATGATATTCTGTTCATTTCTTATTTGCTTGGGAAGTGGAAGGTCTCCTTTTCGGAGCCCGGGAGCAGCTTTCACATACTCAAGTATACGTTTACATACTCAAGACACTTATCATAACAGAGGATACTATGCAAATACCTAGCAGAATATATTGAAAACTCCTTCAATCATGTTACATAATCAACATGGCACTTTTTAAATTTTAAATGTTTAGTTTCAATTATTTTGTTATGCTACCTATTAATCATAATCAAAATTACACAAGTATTTCTTATCCTGGATCCGTATGGTCACACGGAATGTCGGGCGGATGTTTTATTTTAAATTTATTTTGTATAAAACTTCATAATTTTATCGTTTTAAAAAGTTATTATTTACTTTTTATGCCCGTACAAACCGGAAAGTCGCGGGTTCAATTCCCAATGAGCTCATTTTTTTCCCTTTAGCCCTATCCTTTTGGGGTCGACCCACTGGTTCTGGGGTCGACTCTACTAGAGTATTCTTGGGGGTAAAAATCGGCCGGTGCATAGTGCTGACAATCTTATGATTTTCATGTGACGAATTTCTCAACCTGGGAGCCTCAACTCCCGGGACCCGTAAAATGGGTATTAATCTAGACCGTGAAATTCAACTCAATATAATGAATCAATTCCTTTCGTGTGAATTTTAATGTTATTCTAAATATAGTTCATTTCGTTCTGTAAAAATCTGTTCGTTTCAAGAAAACGGCCAAGATCAAGCTTCGACTTGACATAGGCCATCAGATAATTCATTATATCGAGTTAATAATTATATAGGCTAGTGCCTTTTAATAAAAATGTTTGACCAAGATTGATGTAAGAGTGTGAAAAGGAAGGAAATGAATTACGGATTTAAGATGGTGATTAAAGGCATTTTAAATCATATAAATTTACTTGTGTTGATGCCTTTTAATAAAAATGACATGTGTTTAACATGCAACAAGCAAATGTTGCATTGTTCGTTTCATAAACATTCTCGTTTTTTTTTAAAAAATAGATACCATTATAGGCCCGTTGCATCATGTACTATTCTTTATCATCAGTCGGTCACATCAAGTGTAGGCTATAATTCAGTCCTTAGGCATATGCGATGCCAGCGATAAAAAATTTAAAAGGAAGACAAACATCACCCGTCTTTTAAATGCTAGTAATATAAGGAGTGTCCAAGTTCATAAACAGCAAACATTTTGAAAATTTAAACATGTGAAGGATTTAGACTGTTTGAGCCGTTCAGCTGGCATCCTGTACGTCTTCCATATGGACGATGCAACAGGTGCCAGTTCGCACTTGCAGATGATGAAGCACGTGCTTCCTCAAACATAACCGTCACCCAGACCATGAGTTCTTCCTTGTTAAAGCCCAGGGAATTGTCTCACGCTTGTTAAATGAAGATAGGTCTATATAAATAAAATATCATGGGTTCGTTCCTGGAAATGTTTAATTAATTAATCACATTAACGAAATATTTATTTCCCGGATTAGCTCAACTTTAGCACTTGTGCCAAATCTACAGGTTCAAGTCCTGGCGGGGACCAGCTTTAATAGACATCAGAAGTTCAGATCTAAGTTTGGTCGTTTTCTGTTATTTATTTCTAACTTTCCGGTTGCCCTGAACAATTCAGCCTAATGTTTTCTTCTTATAAAAATTCTGTCAAGACAATTGAAGTCGTAGAGTAAGCTTACTTCTAAACAGTTTCTGTGTTACACAAAAGTAGGGTTGAGCATTGATGGCCGATGTTTTCTACATCGATGAAAAACAATCGATGTTTTTTCTACATCGATGTTTCTCCCCGACATCAATGTTTTTAAATATGAACACTATTTCTTTTTAAAATTAATTTTGACAAATTAATGTTGTATTGGCATACTGAGTCGGATGTTGAGTATTGTATAGACAGAAAATTTCCCAAAACATTGATTTATCACATCGATATCTTTCATCTAAATATTTATGAATTTTGTCTAATTTTGTGAAACCATGACTTTAAAAATATATATATATCGATGTTTTCCGTCAAAATATTTTGATGTTTTGAGGTCGATATTATCGTCACATCGTTGGTTACCGATGATTTTAACATCGATGGTGAACAAGCATGTTGCAATATGGCATGGTGTCGACTGGGAATCAACAATGTTACTTGTATAAATACACATACTTTCATTTTTTTATTTTGTTCGGTAAATGCCCTTACTGACTGCTATTTGTTTTTCTGTTATTGGTTAATAGCCTACGCTAGGCAGAATACAAAGCCAGGTGTGATAGTCAATTTCGCCGCAAATGGAAGTCGTTTACGAGCCAATATACCCCATTTTACTTACACTTGCTGTATAATGTGGATCTGCAAGTAAATGACCATTTTTCTTAATTCCGAAAGTGTCTTTTTTAAGTGTACAAAGTTTTTCATTTTGCGAATTCACATGCTGCCATTAAGTTTGTTCCTACAGCCATGCTATGAAATGTCAAATACCACGACGCGTGCACAGATTGGCAGTTCGCTGAAATATCACATTGAAGATTGTACGCACCTGTAGCACAGAGAAATTGACAGTGTGCGCATGCGTTCTGGGACTTGAGCGTACAGGTAGGGGGGGGGGGGAAAGCGGGCCGACTAAAATGTCTAAGTTGCCGATATGAGCCACTGCGCATGCCTAGTGGCATTCACAGGATAGCAGGGAATGTATTGATATTTGTTCTAGTGTCGACTGTTGACTTAGCCCATTTCGAAACCCATTAAAAAATAAGCTAGTAATATTCATTTTCTGGGAATAATCCGTTAGTTAAGTACCGGTAGCTAAATATTGCAGCAATCGAAAGGTAGTAGAAAAAAAATGTGAATGAAGAAAACAAATCATTTCCTTCCTTGGCAGGATTCGAGCCGAGAACGTGTTACTTATCAATCGAACGCACTGTCATTGTGCTACTGAATCGCTTAACAACAAACGTTCCTTGAGAGTCTGTTATGAAACAAGTGATTGACAAGGAGACTACAGCCGATAAATTGCTTGAATTGGGAAATACGTTCACGTAATTTGCATTGCTTGTGAAAACAAACGTTTCCGTTACATCTCTTACATTTATTTACTGGATTGCGAAACTCGCGACTAAATCACATTATGGGTTGCACCTTACCAGACACTGTTTACAGACAGACCACCTCGGAATGCAGACGAGCTCTGGGAACATGTTCTAGAGGCCTGGGAGAACCTCGCCCAGGATCTTGACTATTCCGGAGGCTCGTCGAATCCTTGCCAAGACGAGTAGCAGCTGTCAGAGAAGGCTATTGGACAAACTATTAGGACCCGAAAACGTCGTTGGACCAACCGGGCATAATTTTGGTTTTGGTAGAGGAAGACAAGATGCACCTTCCAGATAAATATCTTTTTTTTGGCCAAATAATAGCCCACATTTGTTTACTAAACTCAAATGTATGTTTACAAGCTGTGACAATTAATATTTCTATGAAATACTTAAAAAAAGAACCTGACAGTCACGGGAATCGAACCTGCGACCTTTCGCATGAAGGTCATACGCCCCAAACACCTGAGGTATTCAACTAAAAAGAAAGCATCTATCGGCTGCGTGGCTGTTGTCCAACTACACAGGTCTCAGGAATACTCATGGATACTGGTGTGAACAAGGCTCTGAAATCAGCTACAAGTGTCGGCCTGCTCATTTTCCCCCTACCTTTACATGACATAGCGGAGGGAACAAATCTATTGCAAAGTGGATATAACGACTGGTAAATTACTGCCATCTGCGGCAGATATTGGAACTACGTCGACTGTAATTCTTTCAGTCTTACGGCTTTCAATGGACACTTTGTTAATTTTCCAGAAGACATTATAAATAACATTACTGGCAACTAAACTATTGAATATGTTCTTTTAAGTAACCTACCTAAAAATAATCTTGAATTTAAATGGAATTATATGATGCCTGTTGGAATTTATAATACTCTTTCTGCAGTCAAGCTTATTATCAAATGCTAATTAAATTCTTACATACCATTGGAGTCATTTTGGAACCAATCACCTTTAGTGTTAATCAATTTCTTGGACTGGGAAATTTTCCACAAAACTTAAAATTTGAAAAGTTATGCCAATTAACAAAAAAATACGATAATGGTTATTTGGGTAATTAGTCCCTATATTTAGCCATTTTTGTTAGATAATAGTTTAAGTACAGTTATGCATCCCTATATTTAGCCATTTTTGTTAGATAATAGTTTAAGTACAGTTATGCAATTTTCTGAAAAAAAAAATGTTGACGTAGTATCAGTAAGGATATCGAAAGGGACATGATACAACAAATCCAGTTATTTTTATTTTATTTGTTTTCCTGGTGGAGTTAAGGCCATAAGGCCTTTACTACTCACCCTGGGCGAAAACATTAACTACATAATAATAATAACCAAAATAAATGAAAAACAAGAAATGATATACCTGAATACAAGAAGGTACATTAAATAGGCCTACAAAGACAAAAATTCAAACATAAAATACTTGAATAATATATAATACAAATGACTAGAATAAAGAAAAAAATGAAAGACTAAACAAATACATTCTTAGTTATTACAAATAATGAAAGTTATCAAAAAAAATTTTACAAATTAGCATCAATTCCTAAATATTATTGTATACTAAATTTATTAAATGACGCTTGAATTGTGAAGTCCTTTGGCAGCTCCTGAGATAGCTAGGCAATGAATTCCAGTGGCGAATAGCTGTTGTTGTAAACGAATTCGAATAATGTGAAGTTCTGTAAAGAGGGATGGATAGTAAGGGGTCAAGCTGAGAGCGCGTGCCCAAGTTATGGTAGGAAGAAAGGCAATGGAAGCGACTTGAAAGATAGCTAGGTGTTGAGGTATGCAGGATTCTATAGTGCAGAATGAGACAGTGAGAATATCTTCGCTCGCACAGGCGTACCCATCGAAGTGGTTCCAGTGACGGAGTTATGGGCTCGTATTTACGAATGTTACATATATATCTGACACACGCATTATGAACTCGTTGTAGTCTTTGAGTCAAATTACTGCTTAAGTCAGTAAGTAGGACGTCACAATAATAAAAATGAGGCATAATGAGTGTTTGAACAAGTGTTTTTCTTAACTGAAACGGGAGACAGTACTTAAATTATAATACCTTACAGAATATGCAGCGTTGCAAATGTTCTTTGCAAATATTAGCGACATGCACATCTCACATTAAATTGTGGTCAATGTGTATGCCAAGGTATTTAACGGTACTGCTATAAGGAATTATAGAATCATTTAATTTGACTTGGTTTAGAAAAAATGGTGTCTATTTTGAACAATTGCCGCTTGAGCCCTATTACGATAGCTTGTGACTTCCTAGGATTTAGCTTTAAGTCTTGTCTTTCTACCCATTTAGAGATTGAGTCTAAGTCACAGTTGATCTCTTCAATAGCGTCATTTACACGGTCGAGTCGTGAGTGTGTATAGAGTACAATATCGTCAGCATAATTATATCATATAATTACTGTGAGTAAAATTATTTGATATGTCGTTTATATATATTGCGAAAAGTAGACGTCCCAGTACAGATCCCTGGGGAACTCCCGCCCTGACATCCCGCCACGAAAATAATAATAATAATAATAATAATAATAATAATAATAATAATAATAATAATAATAATAATAAAGCGCATATTGTTTAAAACAACACATTGTTGACGGCCGTTAAGGTAAGAGCAGAATCAATTCACGACATTATTTGAAAGATGTAGACGTCTAAGTTTGCTTATAAGCATAATTATCTATGTTCACAGAGTCAAATGCTTTGGAAAAGTCTAGTAAAGTCATCACTGAAACTTTGCACACGTCCATTGCTGTGCGGATGTCCTCAATGACATTTAAAACTGCAGTTGTAGTGCTATGTCCTGTGCGGAAGCCAGATTGTAAAGAGTCAAGAAGATTATTTTCATTTAGGTAGTTAGTCAGTTGTTTGTGTATAATGCTTTCCAGTGCTTTCGAGAGGGCAGGAAGGATGTTAATGGGACGATAATCATTGGGATTTTCAGGGATTTTAACCTTAGGAAGGGGATGTACGTAGGTCTTTTTCCAAGTATTAGGAAAGTTGGCAGTCATAACCGAAGCATTAAAAATGTGTGCTTTCGTTGGTAGTTTTAAATGTAAGCTTATTATTATATTTATAAGAGTAATATTAATTTTATCAACACCTGTCGCTTTAGACTTTAGACGTTTCAACGCTGATAGTACGTCGTCAACCATTATGTAAGAAAAAAAATTGTCTCCTATCAAGTTTGTGTCCGTCTGCATGTCATTCATGTCATTTCGATAAAGTGAAGTAGCATTCTGATATGAAGGCTTGGTATCTTGGAAAGTTTTGAAAACAAGAGTTCTGTAAAAGCAGATTTATCCTATTTGACAAAAGGCTTCAACACAGTATCACATCCTATGCTAGCAAATAAATTGAATTTTTATGGCATAGAAGGAGTTGAGCTTGAATTTTTATAATAATATCTTTATAAAATATGACAAATAGTTCAAGCTGGTAATAATTGGTCAGAATCTAAATTAGTTAAATATGGAATCTCCCAAGGTTCAGTTTTGGGACAATTTTTCTTAGTGTATATCAATGATCCGGTTATAAATTTTGCTACTGCCTGTAGGCCTGCAATATATGCGGATGTTATTAGAAGTTTCTGTTTGGGTGAACTGAAAATTCTTAGCAAAGATACGTTGGACAATGAAAAACTATGGTTTAATTGTAATGGATTACTTTTCATCTGGAAAAAACACAGTCTATTCTTTTCAGACTAAAATCAGCGACCGGTACTGACTACTCTTTGACCAATAATGATGATATAAAATATTTTATGTTCTACCTTGATACGTAACAAGCTAAACTGGGACAAGCATGTATCATATCTATGTACCAGAATCAGCAGGGTTGTATTTTTTTATTAAGAAATCTTAAGTATATATTATCTACCTTCCACTTGCGAACTACGTATTTTCCTCTCTTTCAAAGTGTAATAACATAATTTGGTATTATTTTCTGAGAAAACTATTGCCAAGCGTCAAGATACAACTTTTCAAGAATTTGCAGATCATTTTAGTCTATTCATTTTTGAGTTAACTGTATACAATAATCTTAATCTCTATGGTGAAAGAAATGTTCTACACTCTTAGACAATCAGAAATGTCCATTTGCTATAGATACCTCAGGTCAGACTGCATAAGACTACTCAGAATTTTATGTATGTGGGCTGTGAGCTTTATAATCTTTGCCGCAACATCATAATAATATATTATAACTTTGCCCAGTAATATATTTCAGAATGAATTGAGAACAAGACTTCTCTGTAATCCAATGTATGAACTGAAACGAGAGTTTTTTTATGTTGCTTTGTTTGATAAACTTATGGAATTTGTGTTTTTATATATTGACGTAGCCAATTGTTCTTTTACTTAATAACTTAATAATAAAAATAATAATATTGATAATAATAATCTTAGTGTTAACACCTACTTTCTCTTGGATCAAATCTCTAACTCAGGGCTAAAATAAAAACTTTGCTGAAAACAGTTCTTCGATGTAGAATTATTGCTACATATGGATAAGTTAAACGTTATTTCTAACAGAGAAAGACTTAGAAGTTACTGTTTTAACTGAGGAACAACTTAATTCAGAAGTGATATAGATTACTGAAAGTAAAGTTAGATAAGAAATTGACGAATATGCAACGGAAAGAAATTCCTATGCTGTTAAAATTTCTTGTAATGTTATCCGTGTATTCCTATAGTCTTTCTCTTTTATATTAACTCCATTTGTTGTTTTACAGTTAATTATACTCTTGAAATTTGTGATAAGAGCAATAATAATATTATAGAGGCTTTTCAAGCTTTGAAAGTTTTTGTCTTGATTTCTCTTTTTAGTGTTCCGTTTTCGTGGTCGCCGGTAAAGAAATAAAAGAACCAAGCAATCAAGTGAGTTCATACGAATTATCTGTCTCTGCCTTCTAGATTGCTACTATTCCTATTTCCCCCGAGTGTTAAAATAGTGTTGCTTAAATCTCTGCTGAAAAAGCATGGTGAACCACGTGAGTCAAATAGAAGAATCGGAATGTTACCCCAAGAATCGGAATTTTACCCCCAAACCTGGGGTTAGTGTATATTTAATCCATGTCTGTGAAACCGACAGATAGATTTATATAAGCTAAAGATATGCATATATTAAGTTTTTTAGACAGTCGAAGGTAAAATAAGTACTTCCAAGGGTAGATGATATTAATTAAAAGGAGAACATTATGCCACTGAGTGATATAAAATTATAGCACTCCAGTGTAAATAACTTTGATTGCTTTACATGGAAAATATTCTTTAGTTAAAAATATTTGCATATGATTACTAAATAGAATCAGTTTGATAAAAAATGAAAATTTTAAAATTTACACGCCTTTTTAAATGTGAAATTCCTCACGGTGGTCGCAAAAATCGACAGACTTTGTAGGTGAAAAGGGTTGTCCTTAAGTTGACTGTTCTGTACAAGAACTGTTTGTGAGCTTTAATATGGCTCGCGGCATGGTGAGTAATTCAATAAAATAAACGTAACATTTATTATTGTTTCAGAAATTTTAACGACTGTCTGCTCGTTTCGCAAACATAAACCAATCGCAAAATAAAATCTCGTTTTTAACATTTGGATCATAAATAACTGTTAAAATAAAGATATAGATAATTAAGTTATAAGATTAGTAGGACAATAATTTATTACAGCCAAATGTGTCTGTGCAGGCGATATCAGAGAGGAGGTTATGATACAGAAGCGGAAAGAGTGTGGCGTTCACTTACACAACTCCGTTTCACACTTGTCACCTGTGTTGTGGAATGCGTGGAATGAGCACAAAAACCAGATGTTGATTCCGATATTAAAACCAAAGTCAGTTTTCGCAACTCGTTCTGATTTTCTATGCATCAGTTATTTGAAAAAATACAGTCATTTATTCAAGAAATTGTTGCCTGATATTAACAAGGAAACATTGGATCTTGTCTCTTAATAAATCATTAGGAGTTTACTGTTGTGATCGAAGAACAAGAACAAACGTTCGATCAAGCGTAACACTATGGTATCAGTTCAGGAACTACAGTCAATGTCTTCATTTAAGTCATGATGTAAGCACAAGTGAAGTCAATGTGACGTGTAGTGTTAATTTCCTAACACTTCACTTGCAACACATGAGCCATGTCCGAAACGCATGAGGGCACATAAACCAGCGTTATACATTACAAAATGTCTTTTGGGAGAAGAATAGGAATACTTATGCTCATAAGTTAAAATAGGATTTCTATGCAAACGCATGTTTTTTTATTTTCATTTTTATTTTTTATTTATTAATAATTTTTTTTTTTTTAGCTTTTTACAGTTCTCAAACTTGCTAGATATCCATTTAGTGGCTTATTGATTTCATTGTTAAGTTTTTTTCTGTGCATATTTGCATGATTTGGGTTTTCTGTGGACAATTTCATGCATAATGCATGATTTTGAGGAAATAGGTTTAATAAAACATATTTTGAAGTTTATCTTGCATATTACGTCCATTTCTCTACTTTGAATGCATATATTCCGTTGTATTACATAGCATAATACTACATTTTATAAATGTTGCCTTTTAAGAGTTTCGTTTATCTGGTCATACAATATCTGAGTTCAACTCAGAAAAGACCTATCGACTTGCAAGTTGCATTAAAAAATAGCAATGTTTATCACTATTTAATTTACATTAAGTCAAACTTCGCAAAATTGCCTACCGCAATAACTAAGTTCGTGGCTATTGGTCGATTCCATAGGGATTACTGAAAATTTTCAAGTCTTTGGGATCTGCATAGTGAGGTTGGCAGCTAAAGATAAACTGGACAAACTTATCAATAGAAATCTTGATAATAGACTTATGTGTTCCTTAAAAAAGTAATTTGTAGTGAAAATTCTGAACACAAAGAATTCTCACTTTCTAAGTCTTTGCTAAACAATAATACTAATGGAGCTAAAAGTTGTTTTTATAAAAACAATCATATAGTCAAACCGAGTAGTGTAATGGTTAAAACACCTGGTTTATTTCTCAGAAATAAAATAAAATATACCCACAGTAAGGTGTATATTTACAATAAACAACCAGAAGAGATTTCAACATTGCATTTTTTCGCTACTGATTTTCTGATACGTAAGTACTGAATGACGATTTTTGTAATCGCTAGGAGAACATTCACATTTAAAAATGCGTAGTGAATTTTAGAGTCTATTTATTAATAATATGTAAATGTTTTTGAGTTTTTTGAGTTTTCAATAAAAGTTGGTTACTCTGGAATGTTATAATTTCATACAATCCAGTAACATAATTTTCTCCTTTTAATATCATCTAAGATTAAAAGTGTTTCTTTTACCTTCGATTGTCTGAAAAAATTATTACCTTACTTCTACTTTCCAATGAGAACCTAAAACTCAATCTAACAAGTTTTTCATTGTTTCAAGTGCAATTATTTTAAATTCAGTGCGCATAAAGTTTGTTTTACGATTTCTTCCTGGATTTTCTCTTCGCACATTCGTCTACAATTTCTGAGAAGTTAGCTTTCAAGGATATAATATATTTTTCAGTGCACATTAAATCTCATGAGTTCAACTTATTGAGGAGGGCCGATCACGTAATATTTTAGTCTCTCGAAAACGTTCCTTGAGCAGTACAGTTAGTTTGTGCTAAAGTCAGAAACATTGTTGTAACAAATTTGCAAGTTTTTCAAGTTTGTTTTTCTAAATTATTTTCCTTCAAATAAATATACAGTTCAGGTAATTTTTTTATATTTTAAGCTTAAACATTTTTAAATGTACACATTCATCGGAAAAGTCAGAACTGATATCTTGTGGATAAAAGTTACAAAACTTTGAAGCAGCTCTCTCAACTTCTGATAATTCTGACGATCTATTCAACAAAAGGTTCAATGCTTCAAATCTTGAAGGCACCACTTCATACCATTTGTCTGATAAATAATTGAAATTCACATTTGATAAATATTTTGCACTGCAGTATGGTCAAATAAGCAATTAAAATTCTTCACAAGAACTATGATCCCTGGAATTGCGTACCGCATGACAAGAGTTAGAAATCTAAATCTTAACCACATAATTTTAGTATTAAAAGCATTCATCCTGAGAAAAGTACCTGACCCAAAAACAAAATGTTGTTTTCATACGATTTTCCGTTCTGGAGCTAGGATGTTCACAGACATACACATAGACACACAGACATCCTGACTCACACACACACACACACACACAGACATATTTCCGAATAGTATTTTTTTATTCAGGGTACCTCAAAATGGGTATTTATGTTAAAACCTAAACTCGGAATCTGGGGATCGAAAACTACACTTCTAACGAAGGAGTAGGCCTAAACTAAACTCCATGGCGCTACATCCCTGGATGGGCTTAGCCTACCACCCGACCGCTACGTCATCTCCCGTAGGCAGATGGCAGGATTGGGGGCATGTGGTCAGCAAGCCGACACCCACGGGCGTTATTGGTGGTTTTCATGACCGGAGCAGCTACTTCTCTATCAAGTAGCTCCTCAATTTGGAATCACGAGGCTGAGTGCACCCCTACCAGACCTCCCTACCTCAGAAAAATCCGAGGAGGTACCGGGAATCGAACCCGGGCCGACGGATCTGTAGTCAGCGACGCTAACCACAAGACCACGCCGGCGGACAAGGATTAGGCCTATTGAGTGAAAAGTTGGACATATGGTTCCTCTACCTGAAAGAGAGTTTTAATAGGTTTTGCCGCTAAAGGCGATCTATAAGTTGGCCGAGGATTAATTGTTTACTTATTAGGTGCCAGTATGGTACTTTATGAGATTGTGTGTAGGGACGAAACATGTCTGTCCGTCCGTCCGTCCGTCAGTCCGGCCGTCAGTCCGTCCGTGTGTCTGTACTCGCCATAACTCAAATACGCTTTTTCGGATTTTCATGAAACTTGGAAAACACGTTTATAATGTCCATGAGAAGAACCCTATTGATATTGAACCAAATCGGTTCACCGGTACTGGAGTAATGCTCAATTTAGTGCCTATTTTAATAGATTATGGCGCCTTTCTAATAGAAAGGCGCCATAACTCAAATACGCTGTATCGGATTTCCATGAAATTTGTACACGCATTTATGACGTGAATGAGAAGTACCCTATTGAATTATAACCTAATCTGTTGACCGGTAGCGGAGTAAAATCCAATTTAATGTATTTTTTAAAGGCACAATAACTGAAATACGCTTTATCGGATTTTTATGAAACTTCGTATACGCATTTATAGTGTCCATAGGAAGACGTCTATTGATATTCGACTAAATCGGTTGGCCAGTACCGGAATAATGCCCAATGTAGTGCCTTTTATGTTAATATATAAGAAGTCGCGATAACTCAAATATGCTTTATTGGATTTTCCTGAAACTTTGTATACCCATTTATAATGTACATGGGAAGAGGTCTTTTGATATTGGACCAAATCGGTAGACCGGTACCGGAGTAAAACCCAATTTAGTGTCTATTTTAAAGACGCGGTTACTCAAATATGCTTTACCGGATTTTTTATGAAACTTGGTATACACATTTATAATGTCCATGGGAAGACGTCTATTGATTTTAGATAAAATCGGTTGACCTGTTTCGGAGTAATGCTCAATTTAGTGCCTATTTTATGGTAATATACGTATTCGAAAGAATTTATGAAATGCAAATCAGTTATCATGACAACATAGTCAATTGTTTTACTGTGATCTTATAAGACTTTGGTAATTAAAATACAGTTAGCTATGACAACACTATTGCTTTACATGCGCTTACCATCTAGCCCGTTAAACTGACCCAGGTGGCTAAGATGGTAACGTCTTGGCCTCACATTCTGGAGTTCCATGTTTCAAATCCGGAAACCGGCCAATTTGACTTTTTTGTATTCTGCATATCATAATTGCGATCATAACTGATTAAAGAAAAACATACTGGCACTTTGTTACATCAGTTTACCTGATTTTATTCTTACTTTATTTATTTTATTTTCACTAATGATTTCACTACTGATAATGATAAGTTTTTACCCATTACAAATTATATTATGCAATAAAATACAAGACAGCTAATTTAAAAATATAAAAATCATAAAATGTACTTGCGTCTTAGAAATATTATGTAAGGAAAAAGTACCCTAATGAGGACCGAAGCCGCAGCCTTCTGCACAGCTGTCAAGCGTCATAACCACTGACCTACTGATACCTCGTTGATGAAAGTGTAAATATTACGTATCAGAAGGTGTACGATTGCACCTATGTGCTCCTATGTGTGTAGGCCCACACGAATAATACTGTTTTTCATAGGTAATCCCACGAGAGCTGACGAGTTTATCGATAGATTTGCATCTGCGCAGCAGGAGCGAATTTATCTGATAGAACTCGTCAACTCGAGTTGGATTTATTAAGACTATTCCATGAATAAAATGTAACGGATTATATAAATAATAATTACTTTAGTGCTTTGTTGGATAAAAACAAGACTAACAGTTGTGAG